>CM016624.1:33084275-34284275 GCA_005393395.2 Gossypium australe | reverse complement strand
AGAAGAAAAGAAGAAAAAATATGGAAAGACTAGGGTGCTAGTTTCGGTTTACCAAATGAACAAAAGAAAGAGAAGTGGGAGAGAAGAGAATATTCGGCCACACACAAATGAACAAAAAAGAAACCAAAAGAGAGGGAGCATTCGGCATACACAAGATGGTTGAGAACTTTCGGCCAATCCAACTCAAAAGGTAAAACAAATTCAGCCAAAGAGAGCTTAAGTTTTCGGTTTGCAAAAGAAAAGATGGAGAACTTACTAGGAATTTCGGCTTGACACCTAAATGGCCGAATATGCACCCAAAATTCAAAAATGAATTTCGGCATACCCATTTCCCCACACCAAGCTGTCCACTCCCCCACAAACTCTTCTAAAATTCGGCCATATCTCCCCCAAACACTCCACACCACCACTTCAAATTAGTTTGAACAAGTCCCCCTCCTACAATCACTCTCCACCCACCATTCCACCATTTGACCAAGTCTTAGGCAGAGTTTGAACTGCCTACAACTCCTCCCTTCCATGCCGTCAAAATGGAAGCCAAAATAGGGGATCTCCGCAGTTTGAACACAAGACCTCTCCCCTTGCAAATGACGCCAACCACAAGCCCTTAGTGGCGTCTCACCTGCCACTCCACCAGCTCATCTTTTGTGCAACAAAACACCAAATAATACTCATATATCCCAGCTCCACCAGCTCCCCTTACTTAGGCCTAAAAACAAAAATTTTTCCTACCTACCCAGGCTTACTCCTAGCCTACAACTAAGTCCCGAAACCTCACAACCAACAACACAACAAGCCCCTAACATGCAAACAATGTCACAACAAAATAACCCCTAACCCGGGATATTACACTTATCGTATACTAAAACGTGTGGGACCGGTCGCCTATCAACTTGAGTTGCCTCTGAAATTAGATCGGATTCACGATGTGTTCCATGTCTCCATTCTAAGGCATTACTGCTATGATCCAACACATATAGCACTAGTCGATGAGATCGAGGTTAGGCCAGATCTGACTTTCGAGGAGAAGCCAATGCAGATATTGGACCGTGAGGTTAAGATACTAAGGAAGAAATCAATCCCACTGGTTAAAGTGCTTTGGCGAAATCACAGTACCGAGGAAGCCATGTGGGAACCTGAGGAGGCGATGCAACAACAATACCCTTACCTATTCTGACCAGGTAAATTTTGAGGCTAATTTTTAGGGGGTAGAGTTGTAACGCCCCAAAAATTTAGTGACTTTAATTTTTCATGTTTAGATACAAATTGCTTGTTTGCTTTAAGGGCTAAGTGATTTGGGTGTGTAAGGAAGTGTGTGAGAAGTATGGGTTCAAGTCATGGCTTTTGCAGAATTTTTAAATTTTGCTCTTAAAAGGATCTGGACACTGGCACTTAAGCTTTATTAGTAATAATGTTGGTTTTATGACACAAGTGGAGCTTGTGTCTTAGTGGCAAGTGGAGTGTGGTGTAACTGAGAGATCTGAGGTTCGAGTGTTGGCGTAGTATAGGGGGCATTTGTATTGTAGCTAGGATGGATAGAGTTTGTGTTGCAATAGAAGTCTGATGGATGAGAGGTTTGAATTGGTTATGGAGAGATTGTAGGAGCAAATTATGGAGAGGATTATGGAGAGATTGGTGGAGGGAATCAAGGAGTTTGAGTGAGAGGAGAGTTGTGTCGTTTGGGGGAACTCAAACTTTTTCAATTCGGCTGGGGAGGAGTGTTAGTCATTTTCATCTTTGGTCTAGCAGTTGCCGAATTCTCCTTGCTCTCCTTCCATTTTTCAGCTTTTGGGTCCTTTTCGGAATTATTTTGGTTGCTTTCTCTCGGCGACCGAATGTGTTAGGCACTTTTGAACTTTTCTTTCATTCTGCACACTTTTACACTTTCTTTTCTCTGCACACTTGTGCACTTTTCTTCTCCTCTGCTACCGAATCCCCCTTTTCCTTCTTTCTATTTCTCGGCTTTTGGTTCATAGCCGAATCTTCTTGTTCTCATTTTCAACATTTCTTTCCTTCCTCTATTTCTCCTCCTTTCGGTGTTCTTTTGTTTATGGGTGTTGGCCGACTGTCTCTATACTCTGCTTATTTTCTCTCCAAATCCTGATTGTTTCCATACTCTACCGGTGGTATATTGAGTTGACATCTGCAGGCGATCCTGACAAATCGATAGGTATTCAAAAGTTCCCTCTCTTGTTCTCTATTATTGTGAAATGTGTGCGAATCCTTTTCCTTTTATCTTTTCACTAAAAGCCGAATATTTCTTTCCTTCATGTTCTTTGTTGGCCGAATGGTGATGCCTTTCTCTTGGTGTGGTGATCGTTGGGTTTTAGGTATTCCCGAGGAGTGGAGAAGTGCAGAAGTTACTCAAGTCGTCAAACCCTGTCTTCCACTAATCAATTAAGGTAAAGGCATCACTTTACCTTTTGAATAGGTCGAATATCTCTATATATTTCTGTAAGACTAATATTCATGGATTTAAGCCACAGTTATGATCGGTCCCATTTGTTAAAATCTTTTGTTATCGCAGTTTATCGGCAAGAAAAGTGTGATTGGTTTTGGCCCACGAACTAAAAGGAACAGGTCATAGTTCGTTCAATCAAGGTAAAGTAGTAAGTGCCTTTTTGGGAAAAGATGTGATAAGAGGGTGTTTTACCCTAACATATTAAGGACTAACATTGGATCTCGATGATTCTAGGTTTGGTGCTCGTAGATCTTGGAATGACTCTGTAAAAAGGTGTGTAATCACACTATCATTTCTGTGAGTCGGCAAAAGTCAAAAAGTTGAAACTTCGGCATTTGGGACCTCATGAGCATCTGATCGATCGTGTGGAAAAATCGAGCCCATAATCGAGGGCGGTAGACTGAAGAGGCCACTACGATTGTTCATGTGCACTTGGGCCATTATGGGCCTCGTTGGGCCGAAATGGGCTGTGTGGGCCTAATGGGCTCGTGGGCCCGACACGGATAAAATTTACGAAAAGTAGCAGAAACTGTATTGGGCTACGTAGATCACATAACTGTGATTGAATTTGGGCCAAATGGGCCACACGAGAGTGTGGGCCCGTTTGGGCCGAATATTGGGCTTTGAGCCAATTTACATTGTTTCGACCAAATAGATTATCTGTGTCGCTTGAGGTGACTATAGGCCTTCGAAAAGGTCGTTAACTGTACTGAAACCCCTAAGGAGTAAAATGACTGAAATACCCCTAGGGAGTAAAATGACTGGAATACCCTGAATGAGTAAAATGACCAAAATACCCCTAAAGGGCAAAATTACCGTTTTACCCTAACACATGAAAATGACCATTTTATTCCTAGAGATAGATTGACAAATGAATATATGTATTGTATGACTGTACTGAGTAGGACATGTTGCATACACGAAATATTGATGACATGGCATACTGCATGGGGTTGGGATTCTGTTATGGAGGAAGTACTGTTATTGGTGGCTCTGCCACACATACTGATGCTGATGGCCTTGCCCCAATTACTGTTACTGGTGGCTTTGCCACATATACTGTACTGGCAGCTCTGCTGCGTTATTACTACTGGCAGCTATGCTGCAATATTGGTGTGAGGGCTGGGTGGGTCGACTTTGTCCCCACATGGTGTGTTGGGTTGGTACGAGTGGTGTGCTGGCTGGATTGGGGTGGGTTTGCATACTTGCACCATACTGATATTGTATCGGGCTTAGGCCCACAATGTTACTGTATTGGGCTAATGCCCACATTGTACTGTTACTGAATAGGGCTGAGGCCCAGGCTGTTGCTGCATGATAAGGGATTACACACTGAGTTCTCGTAACTCACCCTTTCTTTTTAACTATACAGGTAATCCCCAGCCTTAGATGATTTGGAGCTGCGAGGGACTCGAAGGTGGCCACACGTTCGCTATTATTTAATTTTAGACTTAGTCATTTAATTTTTATATTGGTTTGATAATTATGTAAAAAGGCCTCTGGTGATTTTATTTTCTTTTATTTGGGTTTTAAATTCTTAATTTGAAACTGCCAAACTGATACAAATAAGTTTTCAAAGTTAATAACGGTTTTAAAAAGACAAACACATATTTTCAAACTTCAAAATTATATTAATTAGAGTAGCTTCCTCGGGTTTTTAACCAACTAAGAAACCAACAGTAACGAACATGGCTATCGTTTAAAAACGGATTTCTCTCAACAAGCCTGTTTTCGAAAAACACTTCGATGTGACACGTTAGATTCGGTCGTAACGTCTAGGCCGGGCTTGGGGTGTTACAATATTCATAACAAATAATAATAAGGGTAAATTTCACCATCAGTCACTAAACTATAGGTAAGTTTTTGTTTTAGTCACTTAACTAAAAAATATTACAATTTGGTCACTGAATTATTCAAAAACTTCCATCTAAGTTATTGGCCTGTTAAAATCGATGGTATATGAATTTCTCTGTTTGCACTACCTGCACCAATTGAAAGCTCTCTTTCCCCTTTTCTTTTATAGTTCAACTTTTTCCATGAAACAACTTTGGACTTCACGAATTTGCAAACCAAAATTCAAACAACTTTTTTCTTCGATCTCAGACACTGATTGCTAGATCGACTTATATCTAAGGTATGTTCTTCTACTCGTTGATGGGTATTGATCCACTATATCAATTGTCAAATTTTTCTTAAAGCTCGCCAATGGTACTTTTTTAATTAAAAAAAACCTTAATAGCCCAATGACTTAAATAATTTTTCTGAATAGTTTAGCGATTTAAATGGAAACTTTTGAATAGTTTAGTAACCAAATTGTAACTTTTTTTAGTTAAGTGACCAAAACGAAAACTTACCCATAGTTTAATGACTAATGGTGTAGTTTACTCTAATAAAACTTACCCATAGTTCAACGAAAAAATAGGTCCATTGTCTTTTCTCCTTTAGCCTTTTTTTTGCCAATTATGGGCTTTTTCAGTCTCTTTTTGAAGCATTCGACTTCTCTTTTTTACTTTCTCTTTTTTTTTTGTGTTTTTATCTCTCCAAGCACATAAATTCTCATACATTTCTTTTTAAGTTTTTTTCCACCGATCTTGATTACTGGCTATTGGATTGACCTTAGAATTTGATTAGAGCCCTCTCTCATTGTGTTCTCCATCCCAATATCGTTGGGGTTTTGAAAATGTTGCTGAAAAAATCTCTGAACAATCATAATAGTTCCTTTTAGAAAAATCTCATTGTGCTTGAAATGCTAACATTGCGATCGACTTTTGGCCAATGAGTAGCCATCACCACCCTCATTTGCAACATCTGAAAATTTTAGGATTAAAAATAAGTAGTAAAATTCCCTATAAATAAAATATTATTAATAAATAATTAAGAGCCATTAAAATTGTTAGAAAGTGAATTATCGATAATGACTAAATTGAAATTTTGTAAAAGTATAGGAGCTAAAATATAATTTGAACATAAAAGAAGAGCTGTGAAAAAATAACTAACAATTCTATGTAAAAATAATGTTGAAAATATATTGATATTTGTAAATTTAAAATAAAGGCATAGAACAATTTGTAGTACAAATAAAGTTAGAATGGTTAAAGGTGTAATTTTGCCCTTAAATGAAAAAGGATTAAATTGCAATTATACCATGAGTAAATAATATCTACATAAATAATGATTATATTGGGACACCTGTGTATGCCTTGTGCCAAACATATGACTGATGAAAAAGGATGAAATGACTATTTTACCCTTATGTTTTAAATATGACAATATAATTTTAAATACAATTTGGTCATTTTGTCATTAAATATTATTTTTGAATTTTAAATATAAAAAGATAGATACTTTTATGGGAGAAATATGGGCCATTGGATCAAAGTTTTAAGAATCTTAACCATTTATTTAAGTAATAAATAAATGGATGAATAAAGATATAAATGGAAAAATCTAGAAAAAGAAATGTAACACCTCAAACCCGGTCCGGACGTTATGGCCGAATCTGGGAATGTCACATTAAAGGCATAATTCAAACGATTTTGCTAATTAAAAATTTTAGGCCCAAAAGCCCCAAATTCTTGAGTCTTGTTAAGTAATAAAAAGAAACCCATTTTATAATTTTGTGTATTTCGGAAACCAAGTTTAAACGTAAGAAATTTACTTAGGTTTAATAATTAAGTAAACAGTTGAAACAACAAAACCCAAAATCTAAAGTCAAATCGGAGTATAAGGCCTTATTACATTCAACAAAAATAAGCAATTAAAACTATGCCTTTTGGAACAAATAAATAAAGATTTAATCATCTTGTAGTGTGGCCATCTCCGAGTCCTCTCCCACGTTGAGCCATTAACTGAGGATCACCTGAAACATTAAATAAAGGGTGTGAGTTTCGAAACTCAGTGTGTACGACCATTGGCAATCAAATCAACATACAAATATTACATTGGGCTTAAGCCCTATCAAAATCAGTGGTCTTGGGCCTTAGCCCACAATGACCTCATACCATATCATATCATATCATATCATATCATATCATATGCAAATCAAGGTAATGCAAAACCCTCCCCAAAAATCCATCTGCTACACACCATTTCCCTTCCAACCCTACACACCTACGGGGATTTCTAAATCGACTCACCCATCCTCTACACACCATAGGTAGCACTCACAGCGGCACTACTCAATGTTGCAGCAAGGCTGCTAATCATATAATGGGCTTAAAGCCACTGGTGGATCCATGGTCGTCGAGCGACTATGCAATCCTCAAATCTTCCTTCGTACCATAAATCCCACCCATATGCATCCTAAGCAGAATATCATATGAATGCAACATGCATATGAGTAACATCCACAAAACTCATACTCATCACATAGGGGTATTTTTGTCATTTCACAACCCAAGGGTATTTTTGTAAATCTACTCTACAAGGGTATTTAGGTAATTTTGCAAAACAGAGGTACTTTGGAAATTTTATAAATCAGGGATGTTTTGGTAATTCTACAAACCAAGGGTATTCTGGTAATTTCACAATTCGGGGCTATTTTAGTGATTTTGCAAATCTAAAGATGTTTTAGTAATTTTCAAACTAAGTATTTTGGTTATTTCCAAATCAAAGGTATTTTAGTAATTTTACAAATCTAGGGGTATTTGGTCTCTCTCGGGTTTTAGTTATGAACTTTGGCCCATTAACAAGTCCTTGTGGCTAAAGTGAATAGACACTGTTCACCAAGTAGGATTCCAGAGAAGAGGAGGTGGGCTGCTAGGGCCGCTTAAGTACCAAGCTCTCCCTAGATCTAATCCTAGACATGCATATGCCCTTTACCACACTCTAACCTAGAGACTTTTCCACGAACATGTTTAATTATTAAAAAGTCTTATGCGGTTTAAGAGTTGTTCAGTACTAAGCGTAAAATCCATAAACGCCAGCATACTAGTCTACGTCCCCATAAAGCCCATCAACCCATTTCACGTTCATATAACCCATAATGGCCACATCACATTTTTATGGCCCACTAGGCCCAAATCTTAGTCATATGGCCCATTAGCCCAAAACAAATCCAGATCATGTAACATGCATGCCTAACCCAATTCATATAATCAAATTAATCCATTTCATCAAACTTAGCCTCAGGGTCCACCGGACCTATTTAGCCACTTTTGGCCTTTCGACTTTCCAGCGTTGCCGGTATGTGTGTGTAGTGTTTGTACACACCTGGTTACAACGCATGCTGTAAACCCTTTAATCACGAACCTACAATAGTCACCACTTAACGATTAATCTTGGCTTAATACACACTTTATTAAAAGTCGAAACCTCACCGTAACCTTACTGTGTGCCACATGTTCTAGTGGCCCTTCCTTAGCTACTATTCGCGAATATCCCTAGATCTGCACCCAAACATATATCATCAAAATCGAGTGACTCTTTTTTCACATAACTCACCTTTATAAACCATACCTACATTCGACCATTCATTAATCCATAACTGAGACGAGTACACTTACCCTTGCTAACGATCCTACCATGCTTGCGATCTTTGAACCTTATCCTTGTTACCACAGAGTTAACGACATGTCAGTTAGATAGCCTTTTGGCTTTTAACAAATTGTACAAGAGAGGTTAACTGTACACTTACCAAATCTACTTTCGATCCTGCGGCCTAAATTCAGCTTTTGAGATTAGTATGGTGACAGAGACAATTTGACACCAATAGGGAGAAGAAGAGGAGAAGTGATCGGCTAGAACTAAAGGTGAACAAGAGAAGGAATTTAAGAAGAGAAGGTATGAAAAATTCGGCTAAAGAGAAAACCAAAATTTTAGCAAAGGAATGATGGGTTTTTTTTCGGCTAAGGGGGAGAAAAAGAAATGTAATGGAGCCCAAGGAACCTCTCAAAGGAATTTGGCACCTCCTTTTATAGCCAATAGTCGAATCCTACCTTCCCCCACAGTCCAGTTCGGCACCAACTCTTCCCACCTCTCATCTCCTAATTTTTCTCCATGATATCTCCCTTATCTCATCCGAAATTCCCTCTTTTATCAGCTCACAAGACCAATTCAAACACTTCAACAAAAGAGTCCAAATTCCACACAACTCTGGCCGTCCACTATGCAAAATAAACACTCAAAAAACACCTTACCACTATTCGAACCTTGGACCTCTTCACGCCACCTTGTAGCTCCCCTAGTGACGCCACCTTGCCACTGGACCACAAGCCCATTTGTGTCATATTTTCCCCTTAATCTGCTTAAGAGGCCTTGTAACATCCTTAAATAGGGGTCTTTGCATTTATGTGTGTTTGCATGTGGTAGCATGGTTGTTGAGCTAGTTTAGGGTGTTTTGGGGTCCAGGCATAAGCTTGGGGTAGGCCTGAGCCATAGCAAAATTTTTGTTTTGGGTACTGGGAAGGGGAGCTGAGTGAGTTAGGTGTTAAGGGAAATTATTGGTGTGTTTTGACACAAGAATTAAAGGGGTAAAGTGGCAAGGGAGGCGTCACTTAAGCACAAGGGAAGTGACGCCACATGCAGGAGGGAGAGCCTGGGTTCGAGTTGTAGGAATCCCTTTGCTGCTTATTCTTTTTGACGCTTGGACAAGGGAAGAGATGTGCTCAGGATGGACTCTGATGGATGAGGATGGAAGAAGTCAACAGCTTCAAATGGGTGGAGAAGAGAAATTGTAGGAGTTTGACTCATTCAAATCGGTTTGAATGAGTGGCCACGAGAAAATTGAGGAGATGGATATGGGAGCTAGAGTTGGCCGAATTCTAAACTTTACATAGGGAAGGGGGAATCGATTTTGTGTTGGCAGGGAGTGAGTGTGCCGAATTTAGTTAAGGTGCAAGTGGTTTCGGTTTCTTTTTCTTTCTTTCGGCATGTAGAGTTGTGCTTAGAACTCTCTTTCAAAACCCTCTATTTTCTTCTTTGCCGAAAGTTGTCTAGGCACTCTCGGGTTTTCTTCTTTTTTCCATCTTACCCGAAACATTAAAAGACCACTAGGGTCACTTTTGTGCATTCTTTCCTTCTCATCTTCAAAAGTCGAAAACATCATATATATCTCCCTTTTCACTTTTGTTTTATCTTCTTCCTTGAAACCCTTAATAGCCGAACCTCCTTAAGACCGAATCATACTTCTTCTCTTCTTCTATTTGAAACCATCACCTTCCCTCTCTCTTGCGATTTCTTCTTTTCTCTTCTTTTGGATCCATAGCTGAATTCTTTTAGCCTCAATCTTTGCTGAAACCTTTGTGTCTCATTTCTTTTTTTCCTAAATATTTGGCCGAATATCATCTGTTAAGGATTCCCTTTGATCTCATCTTTTTCCTCCCTCAAGTGGAACACTTCCGGCATTCGGCAATAGATCGTCATCATCCATCCACTCCCAATCGGTTTTGTTAAGTGTTGTGGTAAGGGTTCCTGCCGATTCAATCTTTTCTTATTATGTTAGAATGCCGAAGGCAGTAGCTAATCATATAAGTTCTTGGCCGATTGAAGGGGGGACTAGTCTTCGCGTTACTTCGGCTCTTGCTTGGTGATTGTAAGGTGTTGAGGTAAGGGGCGATCATTTTCTCACGTTTTCTTTCGGGATTTATGTCAAAGCTGAATGGCTATTTATTGACAGTGATAAGTTTGGCCGAATATAGGAAGGAGTGACGCAAGCATTTGGATTCCTGGGATTTGCTCGGTTCGTGGTTTAAATCTTGATCTTCGGGATTTGTTAATCTAGGTAAGGGATCTACACTTTCAGGTTAATTCCTGATTCATAGTTATTCTCTGTGTTAACTTGATTTAGTGACCAAAGGTTTTATGGACCCTAATGCCAGTCGAACGTTAGGAGGGGTTGGATCTGAGATCCCAGCCCCTAAGTTCAAAAAGAGGGCAGTGTCAGCTGTTCGCGATTGGCCACCTAGGTGTGGGCCAGCATCTGAGCAAAGCAGTAAATAGATAGCGGTAGTGTCGATTAACGATAGTGCCGACGTAGAAAGCGTAGTCTTGCGAGTAATCAGGTGTGTAACTCTTACACACTTCATTTGTTAATATGTTTTATCGTGTAATTGCTAAAAGCCGGAATAACTGTTGAAATCGGTATGTTACCTTTGTGGGTAAAAGCGAGGACTCCGGGTAAGTCCACTCTGGTTGGCTAACGTTAAAATGCCTTTGTTAAAATCCGTATATGCCATGCCATGTGATTACTGTATGTTAAGCATGATATTTATGCCATGAAAAGTATGTATTTTTAAGGTGGGTATGATGAGAGGAGGGGGAAGGCATTTCAGACTGTCACCAGTGGTTTTGACCACATAGTGGGTTGGCCCCACTTTCTATATATTATTGTGACTAAGTCTCAGTGGTTTTGACCACCAGTGGTTTGGTACCACATATTGCTATCTTTGTGACTCGTCCCTGTGGTCTGGCACCACCGTGGGTTGGCCCCACTTATTGATATGGGATTGTCATCAGTGGTTTTGACCACATTGTGGATTGGCCCCACAGATATCATTTGTGGTTACGGTCACCAGTGGTTTTGACCACACCGATATTATTTGTGACTACGGTCACCAGTGGTTTTGACCACACGGGGTAGATACAGGAGTTCAGATAGTTAGGTTGGGTTGCATGACTTGCATATTGGCTTATAAAATCGTGTAAGAGCATTGATATTTTCGGGATGGGGATTTGCACACTGAGTCTTGGTGACTCACCCCTTCTTTTGCATTTTGCAGATGATTCGTAGATCGCGGACGCGGAGCCGAGGCGGACTCGAGATGGCCATTGCATTTGTTTTTGGGTTTTGTTTTAGATTACTCTTTTGGTTTTACCTACTTTAAATTTGGTTTTTTTTTGTTGTAATAAGGCCGTCTAAATTTTATTTCGTAATTATTTATGTTGCTGATTACTTTTGAAATGGGGATAATCATAGAAGCATGCCTAAAATGGAGAAAACCAATAAAACGAATGTTTTCCAAAACTTTACAATTTAACGGGATTTTCAAAAAGATTACCATCGGGTAAACGACAAGCATGTGGTAACGAATGGTTTAATTCAATTTCTTTTAAGCAGACTTTGGCATGACTTTTACCCAACTTAACTCCATTTTCCACAAATATAACGTTTTCTGTTCGATTTAAAACAACAACTGGTTTTGCAAATAAAACAACAACGGTCGTAGCGTATTGACTGGGTTTGGGGTGTTACAATTATGGTATCAGAGCCAAGTTTAAAAGCTCGGCTGTGGGCCCAAGGCCCAAAACATTTTCAATAATGAGTTACGAAATGGTTTTTGATGGAAATTCATTATTTTGAGAAGCATGGCACCGAGTCTCCGGCACCGATCCGCACAGGTAAGTACCCCTAACTGCTGTTTGTATGATTGTGATGATTGTGGTATGACTATTAGTAATAGGAAATTTTAGAGACTAAAACCCGTAGGATGGAGTGAACTTGCGGAAACAATCCCTATAATAAACTGTTCATAAAACTGTGCTGTAATAACAGTGGAACAAGTTTAACAATCAGATTAATTCGGGAATCGTAGTCATGAGCACTCGAGGTCGTGGGCGTAATACACGTGGACGTGGTAGAGGTAGGATGACCGTGTTTGAACCAGTAGGGTCTGTTCACGGTTCAGAGAATGAGGTACCACCGCCGCCAGCTGTGGGCGCGGAGTTTCAAGATCAGACGGGTGGTGACGACGCAGTGTCACAGGCGATGCTGCAGGTTCTGGAGAGAGTCGCGGGTGCAGGTGTCGGAGCGGGAGCTCGAAAATCTGTGTCCGAACGACTTCGGGCTAATGTAGCAGAGGTATTCAGGGGTGTGTCAGGAGTGGCTCCCAATATAGCTGAGTATTGGCTGGAGGCGACAGAACGTATAATGGATGATCTAGACTTATCGGCTGAGGAAAAGCTGAAAGGGATAGTGTCTCTTCTCCCGGATGAATCTTATCAATGGTGGCTCACGGTTCGGGATGGTGCGACAGCCAATGATCTCACTTGGGATTTCTTTAAGGCAGCTTATCAAAAGAAGTATGTTGGGTCTAGTTATATTGATGCACAGTGTAAGGCGTTCTTGAATTTGGTTCAGGGGAACAAGTCAGTGTCGGAGTATGAGGCAGAGTTTCTTCGATTAAGTCGCTATGCTCGGGGTATTGTGGCTACGAAACACGAGCGCTGTGTCAAATTTGAGGATGGGTTGAGAGATGAGCTGCGAATGTTGATTACATCACAGCAGGAGAGAGAATTTGCGGTCTTGGTAGAGAAGGCCAAGATTGTTGAGGAGGTGAAACAGTCGGTGAGACGGAACCAGGATAGGAATTGGAGTAAGAGGGGTTCTAGGTCATCAGGGTCTGTAGGGAATCCGCAGAAAAGGGCTAGGTATGGTGGGCCGAATCAAGCTGCACGGCCTGCTACTACTACTCAGTGGCCGCCACGGTATGCTCGACGTAGGAAGTCTCATAGGGAGAATGTTGGACCGAAAACAGAGGATGCTTCGAGTGTGGGTCAATGGAGCATCGGGTAAGGGATTGTCCGCGAAGGTCAGCTAGGATCCAGTTTGAGGGTCAAGGTTGTACATAATTTAGGAGGGATGGCCAGCAACCTCAGAGGGGTCGCGGTTCGATCAGGGGAGGTAATGGTTATGGGCGAGGTCGCGGAGCACCGGGCAGAGGTGCCGGGAATACTGATGCAAGACAGCCTGGGTTGGTCTATGCAGTGAGGCGTCGAAAGAAGGGCAACGCACCGGACGTCATAACCGGTACGTTCTTAATTTTTGGATTGCCTTATACTGCTTTGATAGATGTTGGTTCGATGCACTCTTATGTTGCTAGTAGTATAGTGGGAACTATGGATTTAGCTTATGAGATTTCTTCTAGGGAGATGACAGTAATAAGCCCTCTAGGTCACTCTGTAGAAGTAAACAAACTTTATAAGGATGTACCCCTAGAACTTCAAGGGGTAGTGTTTTTGGCTAATCTGATGGAACTGCCATTCGGGGAGTTCGATTTGATCCTAGGGATGGACTGCCTGGTGAAGTACCAAGCAAGTTTGGACTGTACAGCTAAGTGTATGGTAGCGAGAATTGTTGAGGGTGAAGAGGTGGTGATGATAGGTAATAGAAGGGATTATCTATCCAATGTATCTGCTTTGAATGCTGAGAAAATGGTGAGGAAGGGCTGTGAGGCATTCTTGGTTCATGTTTGTGCATTGGAGGTCAAGGAATCAACGGTAGGGAATGTCCGAACGGTGAAGGAATTTACCGATGTATTTCCAGAGGAGCTTTCGGGTTTGCCTCCCAATCGCGAAGTTGAATTTGTGATAGATCTGTTACCAGGAACCGCAACAGTGTCTATTGCTCCATATAGGATGGCGCAGAAGGAGTTGGTGGAACTGAAGGCACAAATTCAGGAATTGCTGGACTGGGGTTTTACTCGGCCGAGTGTATCACCTTGGGGAGCGCCTGTGCTTTTTGTTAAGAAGAAAGATGGTACAATGCGAATGTATATAGATTGTCGACAGCTGAATAAGTTGACGATCAAGAACAAGTACCCGTTGCCGAGGATAGACGATCTGTTCGATCAACTTAAGGGTGCATCAGTCTTCTCTAAGATTGATTTTAGGTCGGGGTATCATCAGCTTAAGGTAAATGAGGCCGATATTCATAAGACAACATTTCGCACTCGTTATGGGCATTACGAGTTCTTGGTAATGTTGTTTGGGTTGACCAATGCGCCGGCAACGTTCATGGACATGATGAATCGAGTGTTTCAGCCGTACTTGGACTGGTTCGTAGTTGTGTTTATAGATGACATATTGGTGTACTCGAATTCCGAGGAGGAGCATGACGCACATCTACGGGTGGTTTTACAGACTCTAAGGGAGAAGCAGTTATTCGCAAAGTTTAGTAAATGCGAGTTCTGGTTGAAGGAGGTAACTTTCTTGGGTCATGTGGTGTCAGCTGAGGGGATTAGAGTGGATCCTCGGAAGATTGAGGCAGTGTTGAACTGGAAACCACCTAGGTCGGTAGCAGAAATTTGGAGTTTTCTGGGTTTGCCAGGATATTACAGAAGGTTTGTAGAAGGGTTTTCTTTGATTGCAGCGCCGTTGACCAAGTTGCTGAGGAAAGGGGTTCCGTTCGTATGGTTCGACAAACAGTAGGAGAGTTTTGACAAGTTGAAGAGGATTCTGACAGAAGCTCTGATTTTGATTCAGCTTGAGGCAAGGAAGGAATTCATGGTCTATTGTGATGCATCGCACACCGGTTTGGGATGTGTGCTGATGCAAGAGGGAAAGTGGTGGCGTATGCTTCTCGTCAACTGAGACCTCACGAAGTAAACTACCCGACACATGATCTGGAGTTGGCTGCAGTGGTTTTCGCCTTGAAAATTTGGAGGCATTACTTGTATGGGGAGAAGTCTATAGTCTACACGGATCACAAGAGTTTGAAGTACCTGTTGACTCAGAAGGAATTGAATTTGAGGCAGCAGTGGTGGATCGAGTTGTTGAAGGACTAGGACTGCTCGATTGAATACCATCCGGGTAACGCTAACGTAGTGGCTGACGCGTTGAGACACAAGGTGGTAGCGGACTTAAGAGCGCTGTTGACCCATCTTAGTTTGTATGATGACAGAAGTCTGTTAGCGGAATTGCAAGTGAAGTCGACGTGGGTAGATCAGGTTAAGGAGAAACAGCTAGTGGATGAAGTCTTAAGTGCTCGGAGGTTGCAAGTGTGGAATGATGGTTCGGAAGGTTATAGTTTGAGTAGCGATGAAGTGTTGTGTTTCCAAGGGAAAGTGTGTATGCCGACAGACGTTGAGTTAAGGCAAAGGATTTTTCAGGAAGCTCATAGTAGCCCATACGCTATGCATCCTGGAGGTAGCAAGATGTACCGAGATTTGCGGGAACAGTTCTGGTGGCCGGGTCTGAAGCGAGAGGTAACAGAATTTGTGAGCAAGTGTCTGACGTGTCAGCAAGTCAAAGCTAAACATCAGTTACCGCCGGGTCTGTTGCAGCCGGTTAAGATTCCACAGTGGAAGTGGGAAAGAATTACGATGAATTTTGTCAGTAGGCTACCTCTTACACCTAGCAAGAAGGATTCGATCTGGGTGATTGTTGATCATTTGACAAAATCAGCTCATTTCATACCAGTTCGGGTGGATTACTCACTCCAAAAGTTGGCTAAGTTGTATGTAGCAGAAATCGTGAGACTGCATGGAGTGCCAGTATCGATTATCTCAGATAGAGATCCCAGATTCACGTCAAGGTTTTGGAAAGCGTTGCATCAGGTGTTGGGTACAAGATTAGATTTCAGCACGACATTTCATCCGCAGTCAGATGGACAGTCAGAAAGGGTAATCCAGATTTTAGAGGATATGTTGCGGGGTTGTGTTTTGGATTTTAGAGGTAGTTGGGAAGAATTTCTACCATTGGCAGAATTTGCGTACAACAACAGTTATCAGGCAAGTATCCAGATGGCACCGTATGAAGGCTGTATGGATGGAAGTGTCGTACCCCTACATGTTGGACAGAGTTGGGTGAGCGTCAGTTGTTGGGTCCAGAGTTAGTGGTTGAAACACTAGATAAAGTTAGGCTGATTCGGGCTCGTTTGAAGGAGGCTTCGGACAGGCAAAAATCTTATGCCGATCTTAAGCGGAGGGATATAGAGTTTACAGTAGGTGACAAGGTCTTTCTAAAAGTGTCGCCATGGAAGAAGGTGCTGAGGTTTGGTCGGAAGGGCAAGCTGAGCCCTAGATTCATCGGGCCGTATAGGGTATTGAAGCGTGTGGGACCAGTAGCTTATCAGCTCGAGTTGCCAGCAGAATTGAGTCAGATCCATGACGTGTTTCATGTTTCCATGCTTAGGCGCTATCGATCAGATCCATCGCATGTTGTGCCAGTTGAGGAGATTGAGGTGAGTCTGAATTTGTCCTTTGAGGAGGAACCAGTGCAAATTCTGGATCGGGGTGTCAAAGTTTTGCGTAGGAAGTCAGTTCCGTTAGTGAAGGTGTTATGGTGGAATCATGGAATGGAAGAGGACACGTGGGAACTAGAGGATGTGATGCGGCAACAATACCCTCAACTCTTTTGACCAGGTAATTTCGAGGCTGAAATTATTTTTAAGGGGGGTAGAACTGTAACATCCTTAAATAGGGGTCTTTGCATTTATGTGTGTTTGCATGTGGTAGCATGGTTGTTGAGCTAGTTTAGGGTGTTTTGGGGTCCAGGCATGAGCTTGGGGTAGCCCTGAGCCATAGCAAAATTTTTGTTTTGGGTACTGGGAAGGGGAGCTGAGTGAGTTAGGTGTTAAGGGAAATTATTGGTGTGTTTTGACACAAGAATTGAAGGGGTAAAGTGGCAAGGGAGGCGCCACTTAAGCACAAGGGAAGTGACGCCACATGCAGGAGGGAGAGCCTGGGTTCGAGTTGCAGGAATCCCTTTGCTGCTTATTCTTTTTGACGCCTGGACAAGGGAGGAGATGTGCTCAGGATGGACTCTGATGGATGAGGATGGAAGAAGTCAACAGCTTCAAATGGGTGGAGAAGAGAAATTGTAGGAGTTTGACTCATTCAAATCGGTTTGAATGAGTGGCCAGGAGAAAATTGAGGAGATGGATATGGGAGCTAGAGTTGGCCGAATTCTAAACTTTGCATAGGGAAGGGGGAATCGGTTTTGTGTTGGCAGGGAGTGAGTGTGCCGAATTTAGTTAAGGTGCAAGTGGTTTTGGTTTCTTTTTCTTTCTTTCGGCATGTAGAGTTGTGCTTAGAACTCTCTTTCAAAACCCTTTATTTTCTTCTTTGCCGAAAGTTGTCTAGGCACTCTCGGGTTTTCTTCTTTTTTCCATCTTAGCCGAAACATTAAAAGACCATTAGGGTCACTTTGGTGCATTCTTTCCTTCTCATCTTCAAAAGCCGAAAACATCATATCTATCTCCCTTTTCACTTTTGTTTTATCTTCTTCCTTGAAACCCTTAATAGCCGAACCTCCTCAAGACCGAATCATACTTCTTCTCTTCTTCTATTCGAAACCATCACCTTCCCTCTCTCTTGCGATTTCTTCTTTTCACTTCTTTTGGATCCATAGCTGAATTCTTTTAGCCTCAATCTTTGCCGAAACCTTTGTGTCCCATTTCTCTTTTTCCTAAATCTTTGGCCGAATATCATCTGTTAAGTATTCCCTTCGATCTCATCTTTTTCCTCGCTCAAGTGGAACACTTTCGGCATTCGGCAATAGATCGTCATCATCCATCCACTCCCAATCAGTTTTGTTAAGTGTTGTGGTAAGGGTTTCTGCCGATTCAATCTTTTCTTATTATGTTAGAATGCCGAAGGCAGTAGCTAATCATATAGGTTCTTGGCCGATTGAAGGGGGGACTAGTCTTCGCGTTACTTCAGCTCTTGCTTGGTGATTGTAAGGTGTTGAGGTAAGGGGCGATCATTTTCTCACATTTTCTTTCGGGATTTATGTCAAAGCCGAATGGCTATTTGTTGACAGTGATAAGTTTGGCCGAATATAGGAAGAAGTGACGCAAGCATTTGGATTCCCGGGATTTGCTCGGTTCGTGGTTTAAATCTTGATCTTCGAGATTTGTTAATCTAGGTAAGGGATCTAGTCTTTCGGGTTAATTCTTGATTCATAGTTATTCTCTGTGTTAACCTGATTTAGTGACCAAAGGTTTTATGGACCCTAATGCCAGCCGAACGTTAGGAGGGGTTGGATCTGAGACCTCAGCCCCTAAGTTCAAAAAGAGGGCAGTGTCGGCTGTTCGCGATTGGCCACCTGGGTGTGGGCCAGCATCTGAGCAAAGCAGTAGACAGATAGCGGTAGTGTCGATTAACGACAGTGCCGGCGAAGAAAGCGTAGTCTTGCGAGTAATCAGGTGTGTAACTCTTACACACTTCATTTGTTAATATGTTTTATCGTGTAATTGCTAAAAGCCGGAATAACTGTTGAAATCGGTATGTTACCTTTGTGGGTAAAAACGAGGACTCCGGGTAAGTCCACTCTGGTTGGCTAACGTTAAAATGCCTTTGTTAAAATCCGTATATGCCATGCCATGTGATTACTGTATGTTAAGCATGATATTTATGCCATGAAAAGTATGTATTTTTAAGGTGGGTATGATGAGAGGAGAGGGAAGGCATTTCAGACTGTCACCAGTGGTTTTGACCACACAGTGGGTTGCCCCCACTTTCTATATATTATTGTGACTAAGCCTTAGTGGTTTTGACCACCAGTGGTTTGGTACCACATATTGCTATCTTTGTGACTCGTCCCTGTGGTCTGGCACCACCGTGGGTTGGCCCCACTTATTGATACAGGATTGTCATCAGTGGTTTTGACCACATTGTGGGTTGGCCCCACAGATATCATTTGTGACTACGGTCACCAGTGGTTTTGACCACACCGATATTATTTGTGACTACGGTAACCAGTGGTTTTGACCACCAGTGGTTTTGACAACACAGGGTAGATACAGGAGTTCGGATGGTTAGGTTGGGTTGCATGACTTGCATATTGGCTTATGAAATCCTGTAAGAGCATTGATTTTTTCGGGATGGGGATTTGCAAACTGAGTCTCGGTGACTCACCCCTTCCTTTGCATTTTGCAGATGATTCGTAGATCGCGGACACGGAGCCGGGGCGGACTCGAGGTGGCCATTGCATTTGTTTTCGGATTTTGTTTTAGATTACTCTTTTGGTTTTACCTACTTTATATTTGGTTTTTTTTTTGGTTGTAATAAGGCCGTCTAAATTTTATTTCGGAATTATTTATGTTGCTGATTTCTTTTGAAATGGGGATAATCATAGAAGCATGCCTAAAATGGAGAAAACCAATAAAACAAATGTTTTCCAAAACTTTACAACTTAACGGGATTTTCAAAAAGATTACTATCGGGTAAACGACAAGCATGTGGTTACAAATAGTTTAATTCAATTTCTTTTAAGCAGACTTTGGCATGACTTTAACAATCTATTCAACCTAACTCCGTTTTCTACATATATAACGTTTTCTGTTCGATTTAAAACAACAACTGGTTTTGCAAATAAAAACGACTTTTTCCCTGTGACATGCCGGATTCGGTCGTAGCGTATTGACCGGGTTTGGGGTGTTACAGGCCTAATGCCTGAGACTAGGGTCCACTAAAGCAAGAAAAATAAAATTTTCTCTATGGTCTTCCCTATCTCTAAGGCTTCAAATAATCCCGATAATACCTTAAAATTAATATTCTAAGTGATACTTCTACATACCAACCTCAGTGCACGGAAATTTAGAGCCTCGGGATTTTTGGGGCGTTAAAACCCAATAGGCCCAAATCTACTAGGCCCAAATTCGGGGCGTTACAAGAAAGGCTTTTCTTCCTTTTCTTTATATAGTGGACATGGGAAGAAAAAGGGGGAAAAGTTTTTCATTTATTTTCAATTTGGTCATGTTCTTATTCAAACATATTTCTAACCTAAAATTCTTAGAAATTAAAGTGAGATATTGATAACTCTTGAAAAGAGTTATATTTAATGCCTTTAGATCTAATTAATTGCCTGTACTTAGGTACATTTAGCTGCATTTTAGGACATTTCATGTAACACCTCCTAACCCTTATCCGTCGCCAGAACAGGGTTACGGAGCATTACCAGACTTTTCTGATCAATAACAAACATAAAACAAATCATTCATAACACGTCAATTCTCATATCTTATTATTTCAATTTTATAATTGCTATTCAAATAACTTTTCCCAATAGGATACACAATTCATTTTCAATATCAATATCCATTCCATGCTTTTCATTTGAATAATTCAATTCCATATTCCATTCCAATTTCATATTCAAAATCATTCAAAATCATTTATGTAACGCCCCGAATTTGGGCCTAGAAGGAATGGGACTTGAGCGTGGGATCAGCTTGGAGATTGCACATAAATATTTATGTGTGCAAGAAAATGACACAAGTTGCTTGTTTGCTTTAATGGCTAAGTGAATTGGGTGTGTATGGGAGTGTTTGAGAAGCCTGGGTTCAAGTCCTAACTTCGACAAAATTTTTAGTTTTTGCTCTTAAATGAATCTGGACACTGGCTCATAGGCTTTATAGATATTTGCGCATGTGTTAAGTCACAAAAAGCCTTATGGTCAGGTGGCAAGGTGGCATGGAAGGGAACCTTGGGGTCTGGGGTTCGAGCATGGCCCAGCACAAATGAGGTATTTATTTTGCAATTGGGTTCGGCCTGTGGTTGAGCTGTATTGGAATTTTGATGGGTGAGGTTGTTGAGGAGAGAATGGAGGAGTGATCTTAGGAGTGGATTGTGGAGAGATAAGGGGAGAAATTTGTGGAGGATTTCAAGGAGTTTGATTGTGGGTAGAGTAGTGCCGAATTTGGGTGTCTAGCTACTCAGAATTTTGGCAGAGTTTTTCTTTGGATAGTCTTGACTTCAGTTATACCTTTTCTTTATGACGACGTAATTTGCACTTTTTGTCAATTTCTGGTAAGTCAAGTGCCTCTATGTAACTTTCGTGTCTTTTTCTCTTCTATTCTCTTTTTGCCGAAAGGTGTCAATTGCCGAAACCTCTTATTTTCTTTTCTCATTTTCATATTCCCCTTTTTCTAAAATTAATCTCCTCCTCTTAATTCTCCTTCATCTTCCCCTTTTAGCCGAATATAGTTCCTTTTTCCCTAATTATTTCAATCTTTCTTTTGGTCTTCTCTGAGCCGACCATTCCCTCTTATTCTCTTTCGGTTTCTTGTCTGCTACTCAGTGTTTGGTGGATCATTCCATACGCTTAGGAGTGGTGGTTTCGGTCTCATAAGAATCCTGGCAATCGATAAGTACCCATAAGATCCCCCTTTTGCTATTTGGTCATTTTTGTATGTGTTCAACCTGTTATTGAAACTTTTTATTGGGGGAAGCCGAATGTTGTGTTTTCCTCTTATATTTTCTAACTTTGATTATTATTCTTTCTTTGCGGTAAAATATACGATGGTTCTGGGGATCTCAGTGGAGTAAGGTGATCTAGTAGCCACATAAACCTTTTTGTCTCCCATCTTTCATTAAGTTAATCGCTAGGTGCAAAGGATTGATTTTGGCCGACGATTTTGGAGGGATTAATTCCAAATCATCTAATCGTGGTAGGTGGTGATCGTTACATTGTGGTTTAGTTCTTGAGAATGTTAACAGTTGAAGGACTAACTAATTACTTGGGATGATTGTAGGTTGGTGCTCAATGGGTGTTTCGTAGGCTTTCGGAAAAAGGTGTGTAACTGTTTTCCGTAAATGATAGTCGGCTTAAAAGCCGAAAAGGGTGTGTAACCGTGTACCCTAGTTCTGTTGATTAGCTTAAAGCTGAAAGTGTGTGTACACACACACCACTCCAATTGTAGATCGGCAAGTGCCGAAATCTCGAAATGTCGAAAGGCCAAAAAGTTAAAAATACGGCAACGGTTACCATACGAGCGCACGAACGCTCGTGTGGGGAAGTCAATACAATGACGGAGGCCACCATGAGATATCTCATGGTCTTGGGCCACTTTTGGGAAAATGGGCTGAAATGGGCTGTGAGGGCCCAATGGGCTCGCGGGCCCCACATGGACCGTACGGGCCCAATAGGCTCGCGGGCCCTACATGGGCCAACTTCATGAACTTATGTGAAATAATGATCTCGACCATGTCGTTCACATGGCTAAGGGCAGTCAACTACATGAGCTTGTGGGCCCCACTTGGGCCATACTTTGGGCTTTGGGCCCAACTATACCTTTTAATTGGTAAAGGTTGCACAAGTCGGGCGGATTGACTGTGGACCTATTGATGAGTTGATACACCTACTTGGACTCTAGTGTGAGAAATGACCGTTAAGCCCCTGAAGGGAAAAATGTCTAAAATACCCTTGTAGGGCAGAATTATTGAAATACCCCTGAAGGGTAAAATTACTAAAATACCCTTGAAGGGTAAAATGACTATTTTGCCCCTCGAGGGTAAATGACTGACTTGTGCTATGATTTGACTGATTTGACTGTGATTGTATGACTATGATTTGATTGACTTAACTATGAATAATATGATAATTTGTGGGCTATACATTCTGCATACATGACATACTGCATGGGGTTGGGATATTGGTTATGGAGGAAGTACTGTTCTGATAGGGTCGCACGGGTCGCATGAGACGACTGTAGACCCAGTAATGATCTGTTAAGGTCACACAGGTCACACGAGACGACTGTGGACCTATCGATAGCTTTAAGCCAGTTAATCTGATAATGGCTCTGTGCCAACCTAATTATGGCTCTGTGCCGTCTTGATTATGACTTTGTGTCAATCATACTTATCCATGGCTGTGTGCCGATGTAATTATTGATGACTTTGTGTCGATCATACTTACCCATGGTTGTGTGCCGGTTATATTACCGTAGCTGATGGCCATGTACTGATCTTATTACAGTTACCGATGGCTATGTGCCAATTATGAGACCGTTACTAAAGGCTTAAAGTCGCATATATACTAGCAGCTTTGCTGCGATTTCGGTTAGTGTTGCAACCGGTGCTAACACGGTAAGTGTAGGGATGGTGTAGGTGATTTATTCCCCACAGATAGTGCAGGGTTGGACGGAGGCAAGTGCAAGGTTGGATGGGTTTGCATGCATCATGCATCATTCATACAGAGACTGTTACTGTGATGGGCTAGGCCTAATTGATTCTGTTATGGGTTGTGACCCAAATGATATTGTTTTGGGCTTTGGCCCACATATACTCTGAACTGAACTGTACTGTTATTGTTAAAGGGCTCAGGCCCAGACTGATTCTGTTTCTGTATACTGACTGTTTCTTTAATAAGGGGATTACACACTAATTTTTTTGTAAAGTCACCCCGTTTTTAACCTTTCAGGTAATCCCCAGCGTTAGACAGTTTGGAGCTACGAGGAACTAGGAGAGGGCCACACAATTGCACACATTTTATTCTGTTTTGCTCACTTACTTAAGCACTTTGATTTTGATTCGGGTTGTAATAAGGCCTCTATAATTTTTGTATTTTAAATTTGGGATTTTATTGTTTGTGATTTATATCTGCTAGAAGTAGAACACGACTTTCCAAAACAATAACTATTTTCAAACGCTACGTTTCCGCAACTCAATTTTTAAATACCACGTTTTCGTAAATCATTTGTTTTAAATTAAGCTTCCGCAACAAATAAGGTTTTAAATGTAATAACATTTCAAAAGGGAATAACTTTTTAATAAACCACAATTGAAAATAAACAAATGCAAACTGAGGTTTTGTACAAGTTTTAGATGGCAAGAAGTTTTAAATTTCAAGAAGGGTTTTCAATGAAAACATGGTTTCCGAAAAACACTTCAATGTGACAGGCCAAATTCGACCCTAACGTCTAGGCTGGGTTTGGGGTGTTACAATTCATATTGCCAATTCATTTATTTACCCCTATTAGCAGGACTCGAACTTTGGCGGATACACGGATCCAACCAAAACACACTAATATGGCACCCAGTGCCTCATCGGATAATTCAAAGTAATAGATTGACAACTAGTGTCTCATCGGCCATGCCAAAGTAAGTTGATACCCAATACCTCATCGAATTTATCCAAAGTAATAATTTGACACCTAGTGTCTCATCCACTCGAAGTCGAAGTAATCCCTGAACACTTCCAATCCTATGGCATGCCAACTATATCCGACTCAGCCCGATACAGTTAATAAGGTTTCAAATCACATTTCATTTTCAAACAATATTCATTCTAATTCAAATATTCACATATGCTCACAATTCAATTCAATTCAATTCAATTCAATATCACAATATCAATTACTCACCTCAATCCACTTACCATACACATCAAGTAATAAATTCAACAATTAATTATTAAGTTTGGATTATAGAAATACAAACTGTAATTCCCGAGCTACTCCTCGTTAACTGTCTTTTCCTTTCTTAGTCGAGGTCTCCGGATCAACGTTAGCTACAGAATTAAAATAATTAAAAATCATTAATACAACACAATTTCACATTGAATATTTCAATTTTTATTCAACTTTTGCTCACATTTCAATTTAGTCCCTAATAAAAAACTAACTTCATTTTATTTAAAACTAATTTCATATTTTCATTCAATTCCCACTTTAGAATAATTTCAACTTTCAAATTTCACCATAAACCCTAATTTTGAAATTCTCTCAATTTAGTCCCTATTACTCAAAACTTATGATTTATTATACAATTCAATCCTTCTCACTTTTAACTTGAAATTATATCAATTTAACTCCTAATACTTTAATTTAATCAATATAATCAACATCTAAAAATCTAATAAATTCTAAAATTACAACATAAATCAATTAGTATTTTGTTATAGGATTCTAAAAACATCAAAATTACAAGAAAAGTGACTAAATTGACTTACCAATTTGAGTTTGAACCTAAAAATCCCTAATTCTCCTTTTTTTCTCCTTTCTTTTTCTTTCTATTCTTTCTCTGTTTCGTTTCTTTCTTTTCTTTTTATTTCAATTCTTTTATTTATTTATGTTATGTTTTAATATAATAATAATATAATATATTTAGCACTCCAACCCGGCCTAGACGATACGACCGAATCTGACGTGCCACATTGAAGCGTTTTTCAAAATCAGGCTTGTTGAGAGAAAACCGTTTGTAAAAGATTGCCATGTTTGTTACTGTTGGGTTTTTAGTTTAAAAACCCGCGGAAGCTACTCTAATTAATGCCATTTTGAAGTTTGAAAATGTATGTTTGTCTTTTAAAGCAATTATTATTTTTGAAAACTTATTTGTATCAGTTTGGCAGTTTCAAAATAAGATAAACCCAATTAAAAGAAATTAAAATCACCAGAGGCCTTATTGCATAAATATCAAACCTGTAACATCCGGGAATTAGGGGCTTTGCATTTGTTATGTTTATGTGTGTTTGGTATGCTTTGGCTGTTAATCTGGAATGATTGGGGGCCCGGGAAGGCTCGGGGTTAAGCTTGAGCCTTGGTGAAAATTTTATTTTTAGGCACCTTAGGGGAAAGTTAGCTGAGGCAAGCCTTAAGGATAATTACTTGTGTTTGTTGACACAAGAAGTGATGTGGTAAAGTGGCAAGGAGACGCCACTTAGGTTGCAGGAAAGTGGCGTCACAAGGGAGCAGCAGGGGGAAGAGGTTCGAATCCTATAACACTCACTTGGAAGCTTTATTTTTGCGCTCAGGAAGTTAGGGTGGTGGTTCCGAAAAGGGCTCTCCAAGGTGGTTGGTGGAATGAGTCAAAGATTTTGAATGTGTGGCCATGAGGAAGAAGTGGAGTTTGAATTATTCAAATTAGTTCAAAGGAGTGAACGGGAGTGAGTCAAGAAGGAAATCGTGGGATTTGAGGGTGAGAGGAGATGGTTGGCCGAATGTGGGGTTGTGGGAAGAAGGAATTCGGCTAGGGGGTTTGGGAAGCACATTTTGTCCGGTTTAACTTTGAAGTGTGCCGAATTTGGGAAGAGCTTTTGGAGGTTTGCCATTCGGGTTACTTAGTTGTGTGAGTGCCGAAATTCCCTAGTTGATCCAAGGTCTTTTTATTGTGAGATTCTTTTTGGTTCTTCCTTACTTCTTCTCTTTCTTCTCGGGGTGTGCTAGACTTTTCTTTTGTGCATTGTTATTTGTTAGAATCACTAAAGGCACTTGGCCGAAACTCTCATCATCATCTTTCCTCTGCATTTCATCTTCTTTTTCTTCTCTTTGTCACTCCTCTCTAAAAGCCAAAATCATCTTTCTCCTCTACCATCTTCATTGCTAGCTGAAACTTCTTGAAGCCACCCTCTCTGCCAAATCTTTTCTTTTCTTTTCTTTTATTTCTTTTAAACCCTATAGCCGAACCTTCACCTCACCTCTTGGTGTTACATCCTTCTCATCTATTTCTTCTTCTAGAGCCGAAACCTATTCCTCATTCCCTCCTCTTTGTGTTTTGTTTTTACTTTTCACCATAGCCGAATCTTCTAGGGTGTAAATCGATATCTCTGCTCAGGGTAAGGTTTTCTTTTATCTTCTTATTACCAATCCCTCCATTCTTTCTTTTATTGGTGAAGCCGAACCCAGTCTTGTACGGCAACTAAACCCATCTCTTCTATTTTGTGCTTCTTAGCCGAAAACCAAGAAGCAGGGTGCTGGAAATCCTAGGTTGCTGAGAGCCTATACAATCGGTTTTGGTTGATCAAGGTAGGGGACTCTCTTGTTAGTTTCTTTTCATCCCCTTTATTTTCATTCATCAACCGATCATTCATTCTTCTATAACTTGTTTTTCCATTCTTCATGGCTTGAAGTCGAATATCAGGAAGAGAGGTGCTGAGGCTTCTCTAGTTGCCGAAAGTTTCGTTCCAAGCAGTCTTACTCGTTGCGTTAGTAACAAAGGTAAGGAGTTCTTTAGTTTTTCACGTTTGATCTCTCTCTTCTGTTATAATCTGTGTTAATCGAATCTTTTTGGGTTAGCCAATCAAAGGTCCTCTTTGACCACTGATCAAGTCTATTCATGGATGCAAGAAACGGTCATGTTGAGAAAGGAAGTCTAGCTGTAGTCACCGCTCCTAAGTTTAAGCGTCGTGCAGTGTCGGCAGTTTGGGATTTTTCGTCGGGCTGTGGTAGAGAGCCAACGTCTACCTGGGATAGGCAAATAGCCGTCGTCCCTGCTAGTGAAAGCGTCAGCATAAAGAGTCTAGTCTTACGTGTTATCAGGTGTGTAAAACACACTCGTTTCTTTATTATTTGCGTTATTAACTGTGTTGGCTGAAAGCTGAAATGACGGAATTAATCATCAAGATACCCTCGTGGGTAAGATTGAAGGCACCGGGTAAGTTCCGCTATGTTTTGTCATTAACAAATGTATGTATGTGTGAAATGGTTGACTGTTGTGCCTTGGAAACATGAACATAGTCATATTAGTATGTTAACATGTGCATGGACTTGGGGGGTATGGTGTGAAAAGGGGAAGCATGATTCTAAGACTGTCACAGTGGTTTGGTACCACATTGGGTTGACCCCACATATTATTATTTCAGTGACCATGTCTCAGTGGTTTGGTACCACAGTGGTTTGGCACCACGTATATTATTTCAGTGACTCGTCCCAGTGGTTCGGTACCACAGTGGGTTGGCCCCACATAACTTCATCAGGGATTGTCACCAGTGGTTTCGTACCACAAGTGGGTTGGCCTCACATAGTGTTAATTCTGACTTTGTTACCAGTGGTTTGGTACCACAGTGGCTGGGTGCCACAGATGTTGGGTAGATTCAGGAGACATGAAGGATGGAAAAATAGATTGTTTGGGCTGCATTGCATACATGATTATCTTACTGTACTACGTGGGCTTCAGGCCCAGTTTGCGTTATGCGGGGATTTACACACTGAGTCTCGGTGACTCACCCCTCTCTAAATTTTGCAGGTAATCATTAGATTGCAGATTCGGAACCGAGGTGGAGTCGAGGTGGCCATGCATAATGCTCTAAGTAATTTTGTTTTCAACATTTTAAATTTCACTATTAAGTTTGGATTTTGGTGTTGTAATAAGGCCACTTTAACGTTAATTTGGGTTTTATTATGAAATTGATATAGCACGTCTAATAAACAACCAAAGTGGGAGTTTTTCTAAGATTAAAACTTTGGGCAAATGATTTTCAAAAGGCTATGGAGGATGGGTAACGAGTAACAAATTGGTTAAAAAATTTCACCTAAAAGAAAACTACAACATCATTTTCAACTGTTAGCTTAAACGTAATTTCTTAAGTTCGTTTTTAGACAAAGGAACCGGACCTGTAATACGGCCTAAGCTAAACAATTACTTCAGACTTTCCCTAAAAGTACAATAACAGAACACAAAGTTTTTCTTCCCCTTAACTCGTGATTTTTAGTTCATTTTCCAAAATTTTCTTTCCTGTGGCATACCAGATTAGGTCGTAGCGTTTTGACCGGGTTGGGGGTGTTACAAACCCAATATACAAATTTAAATAACTAGGTCTAAAATAATATATTAGCGAACGTGTGGCCACCTCTGAGTCCCTCGCAGCTCCAAATCATCCAAGGTTGGGGATTACCTGTACAATTAAAAGAAAAGGGTGAGTTACGAGAACTCAGTGTGTAATCCCCTATCATGCAGTAACAGTCTAGGCCTGAGCCCTATTCAGTAACAGTACAGTGTGGGCCTTAGCCCATTACAGTAATCAATGTGGGCCTAAGCCCAATACAATATCAATATGATGCACATATGTAATCCACCCCAATCTAACCAACACACCACCCATACCAACCAACAAACCATGTAGGGATAAAATCGACCCACCTAGCCAACACACCAATATTGCAGCATAGCTGCCAGTAAAAATAACGCAGCAGAGCTGCCAATAATAGTATCGCAGCAAAGCTACCAGTAACAGTAACACAGCAAAGCTACCGATATCAGTATATGTGGCAGAGCCACCAGTACAATATACTTTCCCCATAACAGTATTCCAACCCTATGCAGAATGTCAGACTTAGTAACAATCATATACAAATCATGAACACATCAGTCAGCTTACTCCTTAGGGGTATTCCAGTTATTTTACACTTTAGGGGTATTTTAGTCATTTTACTCCTTAGGGGTATTTTAGTCATTTTACTCCTTAGGGGTATTTCAGTCATTTTACTCTTTAGGGGTATTTCAGTCATTTTACTCTTTAGGGGTATTTTATTCATTTTAATCCTTAGGGGTATTTTAGTCAGATAATAACCTTCCCGAAGGTCTACAGTCGCTTCGCGCGACACAAGTAACATATATGGTTAAAATGGTGTAAATGGGCCTAAAGCCCAATATTCGGCCCCAATGGGCCCACACGTTTGTGTGGCCCATTTTGTCCAAATTCATTCATGGCTATGCGAACGATATAGCCCAGTCCAGTATTTGCCACTTATCGTGGATTTATTCCATGTAGGGCCCACGAGCCCATTGAGCCAACATGGCCCATTTCAGCCAAACGGGGCCTATAACGACCTAAGAGCATGAGGACGCTCGTGCTGGCCTCTATAGTCTATCGTCCATGATTGTGGGATCAGTTTACCACACGAGCGATCGCACGCTCGTGAGGCCTCAAATGCCGAAGTTTCAGCTTTTTGGCTTTTGCCGACTCATAGAAACAATAGTGTGATTACACACCTTTTTTCGAAAGACTACGAACACCCTTTGAGCACCAACCTACAATCATCCCAAGCATTCAATCAGTTTCTCAATTCATTAGCGTTCAACAGCACTTAATTCTCAAATCAGTAATCACCACCTACCTTGACAGAAGATATGCGATTTATTTCGCTTAAATTGCTCACTAAAATCGCACGCTACTTGCTGATTCATTGCATAACAAAATCAATTGCACGCTGCTTTCCAATTCATTGCATAACAAAAGATCTTGTCAGGTAGGATCAATTATAGATGTGGCTCAGATCCACACGCCTCACCTTACAGAGTCCTAGGGAAAATTTGACCTATACCCAAGAAGTAAGGTAACACACTTACCTTGGTTGGAAGATGGGAGGAAAGGTTTTGATCACTTTCAAAACACCTGCACACCTTTACTCCTATAAAAATACCTAGCTGCCCAACGAGCATCACCTCGCAATGAAAGGCAAGAAACACAAGCAGAGAACGTAAGAAAGGAAGCAGCCGGTTTTTCAGTAAAAGTAAGAGAGACAAATTTGAGCGAGAAAAAGAGATATGGATGCCTACCGCTTGTCAGGAATCCCTGCAGAACTGAAATAATATAGCATAGCAGAGTATGTGGCCACCCCAAGGATTACCAGAAGAGCACTTCAGTTTAAACTTAATAAAACGTCGAACAAATAGAGAGGGGAAAGTATGGTGAGTTCGGCCAAAAGAAATTAATCAATGGAGCAGAGATGATCAAGATATTCGGCTAAGGCTGGCAAAATAGAAAGAGTAGAGAAGGGAAATTTCGGTTAAGGTTGATGCCAAAGAAATAACAGAGATAGAATTTGGCAAGAGTAGCACAAAAGGTCGACGGTCAAGAATATGCAAGAAGCAGAAAGGAGAAATAAAAGAAAAACAATGAAAGCACCTACCCTACAATCGATCTTCAAGAACAAAAAACCAAAACCGAACAAATGAGCAAAGAACGATACCCCAAAATCGAAAAATGTCCACAATTTTCCCCTAGTCGAATTTCTCACTCCCAATAGTTCAAATTCGGCACAAAGACTTTCACCCATGAAACTCTCCCATTTTTTTTCAAAACTACTTTGATTTTCTCCCTAACAACCAGATTACCTCCACAAATCCTTGACTAATTCAAATTCCAACTTGTAGAGTTCCAGTCAGACTCCACTTCTCCTGCTGCAAGGAAGTAAAATAAATATTCCCTTGCGCATCATGAGACTCGAACTTGAGCTCCCTTGCAGCCTTAAACACGCGACTGCCACTGGACTACAAGCTCAACTTGTGTCATAATTCCACCATAATTTCTTTTAAAGCCTACATGCTAACACCAAGGTTCACTTAAGAGAAAACCAAAATTTTGCAAAAGCCAGGGCTTGATCCCAGGACTGCTCGGACACTCCCAAACACTCCTAAATCACTTAACCATCAAAGCAAACAAGTAATTTCTGTCATTTTCTTGCACACATAAATTTTCATGTGCAGTGTCCTAGTTGATTCCACGCTCAAGGCCCATTTCTTCTAGGCCCAAATTCGGGGCGTTACAATTGACCCCTCCTTAAAGAAATTTCATCCTCGAAATTTCCAATTAACAGGGTAGTTGTGTAACAAGTACACCACTATGCTACTGCTACGCACTCTAATCCCAATAACACTAATACACTTTTAACTTAATCTTGAACCCTCTTACACACATCCAAAACATCTAACCATTGGAGTAGATAGAATGCAATTTCTATACCCAAATTATCACATCCAACCATTTCCAAACACACACAGAATAAATACCAAATCTAAACTCAAGTGTTTCAATTTACTCTAACTAGAGTAGTATAGTCTAATCTCTAAAACAATCATAGTATTTCCTAACCTACTGCATTTCAGTTTTAAACTAACAATGGTATTCAGAAAACATACGGATTCAGCACCGGAGACTCGGTGTGCCACACTTTTCAGAAGAAATATCTCAAAACACTTTACATATTTGAAAACAACCTCTTGAAATCCAAAAATTTGAAAACCCATTCCACAGCCGAGTTTTGTAACTTGGCTTTAATACCACTAAATGTAACATCCCAAACCCGGCCTAGACGTTACGACCGATTCTGACGTGTCACGTCAAAGCATTTTTCGAAATCAGGCTTGTTGAGAGAAAATCATTTTTAAATGATTGCCATGTTTGTTACTGTTGGTTTCTTAGTTTAAAAACCCGCGGAAGCTACTCTAATTAATGTCATTTTGAAGTTTGAAAATGTGTGTTTGTCTTTTAAAATAGTTATTATTTGTGAAAACTTATTTGTATCAGTTTGGCAGTTTCAAAATAAGAAATTAAACCCAATTAAAAGAAATTAAAATCACCAAAGGCCTTATTACATAATTATCAACCCAATATAAAAAATTTAAATAACTAGGTCTAAAATAATACATTAGCGAACGTGTGGCCACCTCCGAGTCCCTCGCAGCTCCAAATTATCTAAGGCTGGGGATTACCTGTACAGTTAAAAGAAAAGGGTGAGTTACGAGAACTCAGTGTGTAATCCCCTATCATGCAGTAACAGTCTAGGCCTAAGCCCTATTCAGTAACAGTACAGTGTGGGCCTTAGCCCATTACAATAATCAATGTGTGCCTAAGCCCAATACAGTATCAATATGATGCACATATGTAATCCACCCCAATCCAACCAACACACCACCCGTACCAACCAACACACCATGTGGGGATAAAATCGACCCACCCAGCCAACACACCAATACTGCAGCATAGCTGCCAGTAAAAATAACGCAACAGAGCTGCCAATAACAGTAACATAACAAAGCTATCAGTATCAATATATGTGGCAGAGCCACCAGTCAGTATACTTCCTCTATAACAGTATTCCAACCCCATGCAGTATGTCATGTCATAAATCATACGTCTATGCAGAATGTCATACTCAGTAACAATCATATACAAATCATGAACACATCAGTCAGCTTACTCCTTAGGGGTATTCCAGTTATTTTACTCTTTAGGGGTATTTTAGTCATTTTACTCCTTAGGGGTATTTTAGTCATTTTACTCCTTAGGGGTATTTCAGTCATTTTACTCTTTAGGGGTATTTCAGTCATTTTACTCTTTAGGGGTATTTTATTCATTTTACTCCTTAGGGGTATTTTAGTTAGATAATAACCTTCTCGAAGGTCTACAGCCGTTTCGCGCGACGCAAGTAACAAATATGGTCAAAACGGTGTAAATGGGCCCAAAGCCTAATATTTGGCCCCAGTGGGCCCACACGCTTGTGTGGCCCATTTTTCCATAATTCAGTTACGGCTATGCGAACGATATAGCCCAGTCCAGTATTTACCACTTACGTGGATTTATTCTGTGTGGGGCCCACGAGCCTATTGAGCCCACACAGCCTATTTCAGCCAAACGGGGCCCATAACGGCCCAAGAGCACGAGGACGCTCGTGGTGGCCTCTATAGTCTATTGCCCATGATTGTGGGCTCGGTTTACCACACGAGTGATCGCACGATCGTGAGGCCTCAAATGCCAAAGTTTTGGTTAGCTTTTGCCGACTCACAAAAACGATAGTGTCATTACACACCTTTTTCCGAAAGCCTACGAACACCCTTTGAGCACCAACCTACAATCATCCCAAGCATTCAATCAGTTTCTCAATTCATTAGTGTTCATCAACACTTAATCCTTAAATTCTCGACAGAAGATATGCGATTTATTTCGCTTAAATTCTCGACTAAAATCAATCGCACGCTGCTTTCCAATTCATTACATAACAAAAGATCTTGTCAGCTAGGATCAAGTATAGATGTGGCTCAGATCCACACGCCTCACCTTACAGAGTCCTAGGGAAAATTCGGCCTATACCCAAGAAGTAAGGTAACGCACTTACCTTGGTTGGAAGATTGGAGGAAAGGTTTTGATCGCTTCCAAAACACCTGCACACCTTTACTCCTATAAAAATACCTAGCTCCCCAACGAGCATCACCTCGCGATGAAAGGCAAGAAACGCAAGCAGAGAACGTAAGAAAGGAAGCAGTCAGCTTTTCAGTAAAAGTAAGAGAGACAGATTTGAGCGAGAAAAGGAGATATGAATGCCTACTGCTTGCCAGGAATCCCTGGAGAACCGAAATAATATACCACAGCAGAGTATGCGGCCACCCCAAGGATTACTAGAAGAGCACTTCGGTTTAAACTTAATAAAATGTCAAACAAATAGAGAGGGAAAGGTATGGTGAGTTCGGCCAAAAGAAATTAATCAATTGAGTAGAGATGATTAGGATATTCGGCTAAGGCTGACAAAATAGAAAGAGTAGAGAAGGGAAATTTCGGTTAAGGTTGATGCCAAAGAAATAATAGAGGTAGACTTTGGCAAGAGTAGCACAAAAGGTCGGCGTTCAAGAATACGCAAGAAGTAGAAAGGAGAAAGAAAAGAAAAACAATGAAAGCACCTACCCTACAATCAGTCTTCAAGAACAAAAACCCAAAACCGAACAAATGAGCAAAGAACAATACCTCAAAATCGAAAAATGTCCACAATTTTACCCTAGCCGAATTTCTCATTCCCAATAGTTCAAATTTCGGCACAAAGACTTTCACCCATGAGACTCTCCCATTTTTTCAAAACTGCCTTAATTTTCTCCATAACAACTAGATTACCTCCACAAATCCCTCCTCAGCCTTCTCCTTGACTAATTCAAATTCCAACTTGTAGAGTTCTAGTCAGACTCCATTTAGGGGCGAAGCCAGAAGAATTTTTTAGGGGGGCCGGATAAAATTTTAATTTTTTATAGTTTATATCTTTATAATTTGCAAAGGATTAAATCGAATTTTTTTAATTTTAGGGGGGTCAAAGTGCAATTTTACCTTTACTAATTTAAAATTTTTAAAAAATTTTAAGGGCCAAAATTGCAATTTTACATTTTAGAGGGGGTCGGGGCCCATGCCAGCCGGCTTCGTCCCTGACTCTATTTCTCTTACTGCTAGGAAGTAAAATAAATATTCCCTTGCGTATCATGAGACTCAAACTTGAGCTCCCTTGCAGCCTTAAACACGTGACTACCATTGGAATACAAGCTCAACTTGTGTCATAATTCCGCCATAATTTCTTTTAAAGCCTACATGCTAACACCAAGGTTCACTTAAGAGAAAACCAAAATTTTGCAAAAGCTAGGGCTTGAACCCAGGACTTCTCGGACACTCCCAAACACTCCTAAATCACTTAACCATCAAAGCAAACAAGCAATTTGTGTCATTTTCTTGCACACATAAATATTTATGTGCAGTGTCCTAGCTGATCCTACGCTCAAGGCCCATTCCTTTTAGGCCCGAATTCGGGGCGTTACAATAAAATAATATAATATAATAATATTTTCATAAATAATTGTAACACCCCAAACCCGGTTAAAACGTGACAACCGAATCTGGCGTGCCACGGGGAGAAAATGTTTGAAAATCGATTTGTCAATTTTTGCTTAAGGAGAACTTTTGAATAATTTTTAGAGAAAACAAATTTGAATCTTGTGGTGTTCAAAACGGGTTAAATCTTGTTTTCAAAAAACTTAGTTACTTAATTGTTACTCCATATTTATTACTTAATCAGTGAGCATTTCAGAAAACACATACTTATCGAGGTTTTAAAGAAAACAACCAATTCATATTTACCAAGTACGCCTATCGAAGGGTGTAAAAACATCCAAATAAAACATCCCAAAATAAAAGTTAGGCGGCCTAATTACAACGATGTAAACCCAAAATTAAAGTAAAACAACTAAGTTCAACAGAAAACTTTGAAACAAAACAATTGCTGTGCATGGCCACCTCGAGTCCACTCCGGCTCCATATCCACGATCTAAGTCTGATCTACAAAATGTAAAGGAAGGGGTGAGTCACCGAGACTCAGTGTATAAATCCCCATCCCAAAAGAAATTATGCTCTTACACAAATTCATACAATAATATGCAAGTCATGCAATCCATCCAACCTAGTATCCATCCGAGTCTCCCAAATCTACCCCTTGTGGTACCAAACCACTGGTGGTGCCAAACCACTGGTAACCGAAGTTACAATTATAACATATGTGGTACCAAACCACTGGTGGTGCCAAACCACTGAGACTTAGTCACAATTTCATAAAATGTGGGGCCAACCCACTGTGTGATACCAAATCACTGGTGACAGTCTGATAGATCATACTTCCCCCTCCTCTCATCACCCATAACACATATTCATGCAATCAACATCCGTATGATCATGCTTAACAAACAAGTATCATGTATACAAATTATCATGCTTTCATAGATCACAATCAATGCGGGGAAATCGTAATAACTTACCTGGCATCCTCGCTTTTACCCACAAGGGCATTTTAGTAACTTTTGCCGTCATTCCGGCTTTTTAACAACACACAACGTAAGCATATTAAGTAAGAAAGTGCGTAAGAGTTACACACCTGATTTTCGTACTACCACTTTTACTGCCTCTACGCTACTATCACTCGAGACTACCACTATCGGCTTACGGTCTACTTCCGATGTCGACCCACACCCCAATGGCCAATCTCGCACTCCCGATACTGCTCGTTTCTTGTACTTTGGCGTTGGATTTACAGATCCAACCCCTACTGCTTGTCTGTTATTATTGTCCATAATAACTCCTTGGTCACTAAACCGAATGTAAATGGTAAGATCTAATCAGTTAAATACTTATAGCACTAAATCGCAACCTTACCTAAACTGTCGGATCCCAAAAGTCTTCAAGAAAGCGTCACCTTCCTACCTACATTCGGCCAAGCCCCAAAATATTAAATCAAACCGTTGAACGCACCCTACCAAGTACCATATAACATTCAGCCAAAGACATAAGAACAATAAAGTGGCCATTAGGCCGAACCTACCACCAACCTACCTTCGGTTTTCCCACAAATCGGCACTTCTGACTATGGCAGGACAGGATTCGGCTTCTAGGGACAGAGAGGGGAAATCGATAGGCCTTAAACAAGTGTTTCGGGTTAGATCTTAATGAAAAGAAAGAGTGAAATCGCATAGAATAAAATCCCGAAACTCACCAGATTACTAAGGAGTATGCGACTTATGGTGCACCTTCGGGAAACAGAAACCTCCCTTGTAGATTCGGCTATGGAGGAGGAATATGAGTAAGAAGAATTCGGCTTTCAGGAAGATATTGGAGAAGAGAAGAAGGCTAGGGAATTTCGGCTAGAAGAGAAAAAAGAGAGAAAAGAATTTTGGCTTGAGAGAAAAGATGAGAAAGTGAGAAAAACAAATGGAAAAGATGATAATTCTCCTTCCAACTCTCTCCCTCCTGATAACTTTATCCATTAATTATCATATCCCTCATCCATTTAATCCTTATCTTTCCTAATTATCATCATTTATCACTAAAAATAAAAGGATTTAAGCTCCTAAATTGTAGCCATTGTGCCGTCCACCCCCTTCCCCTAGGAGTGCCGAATTTTATCCATCCCTTTGGGCCCTAAGCGGCCACACAAGGCCCAACTCCTCCCCCCTTTTGACGCCACCTTAATGCCCACTAAAAGCTCCTCCAAACATTGGGCCACAAGCCCAGCTTGCTACCAAATATAATTACTTAACTCAAATTATAACTAACACTATTTATCAGCCACTTAACCCAGGTTTTACAGCCCAAACCCGAGCCCAATACACACCTCAAAGCATTAGCCAACTAACTTAGCCATGCAACATATCAAATGCATAGACCCAAAAAAAATCAGGATATTACAGTTCTACCCCCTTAAAATAAATTTCGACCTCGAAATTTACCTGGTCAGAAAAGTTGAGGGTATTGCTATCGTATAATATCCTCCGGCTCCCATGTCGCTTCCTCAGATCCATGGTTCTGCCATAATACCTTTACCAAAGGAACAGATTTCCTACGCAAAACCTTAACATCCCGATCTAAGATCTGCACTGGCTCCTCCTCAAAAGACAAGTCTGGGCTTACCTCAATCTCCTCCACTAGCACAACATGTGATGGATCTGAACGATAGCGTCTAAACATAGAAACATGAAACACATCGTGGATTTGACTCAACTCTGGTGGCAACTCAAGCTGGTAAGCTACTGGTTCCACTCGCTTCAACACCCGATAGGGCCCAATAAATCTAGGGCTTAACTTGCCTTTCCTACCAAACCTTAGAACCTTTTTCCATGGCGACACCTTCAAGAAAACCTTGTCACCTACAGCAAACTCTATATCCTTCCGTTTAAGATCGGCATAAGACTTCTGCCTGTCTGAGGCTTCTTTCAAACGAGCTCTAATCACCTTCGTCTTATCCTCTGTCACAGTAACCAGCTCCGGACCCAATAAATGCCGCTCTCCCAACTCCGTCCAACACGTAGGGGGACGGCACTTCCGACCATATAACGCCTCGTATGGTGCCATTTGAATGCTTGCCTGATAACTATTGTTGCCAACGGTAAAAATTCTTCCCAACTGCCCTTGAAATCCAAGACACAACCCCTTAACATATCCTCCAGGACTTGAATTACCCTCTCTGACTGTCCATCTGATTGGGGATGGAACGTCGTACTGAAATCCAACCTTGTGCCCAATGCCTGATGCAACGCCTTCCAGAACCTTGACGTAAATCTAGGGTCTCTGTCTGAAATAATCGACACTGGTACCCCGTGTAACCTCACAATCTCCGCTACATATAGTCTTGCTAAATTCTGAAGAGAATAATCCATACGTACAGGTATGAAATGAGCCGACTTTGTCAAACGGTCTACAACTACCCAGACTGAATCCTTCTTGGTCGGCGTAGGAGGTAGCCTACTCACAAAATCCATTGTGATCTTTTCCCACTTCCATTGTGGAATCTTGATCAGTTGCAACAATCCCGAGGGTAATTGATGTTCAGCCTTGACTTGCTGACACGTCAGACACTTACCCACAAACTCCGTTACCTCACGCTTAAGGCCCGGCCACCAAAACTGCTCCCGCAAACCCCGGCACATCTTACTACCTCCTGGATGCATAGCATATGGACTGCTATGTGCCTCCTACAAAATCTTCTGCTTTAACTCCACATCCTTAGGTATACACATTTTTCCCTGAAAACATAACACTCCATTGCTGCTTAGACTATACCCCTCCAATCCACCATTCTGCACTTGCAAACAACGAGCACTTAAAACTTCATCTACCAGCTGTTTCTCCTTAACCTCGTCAATCCATGTTGGCTTCACTTGCAATTCCGCTAACAGGCTTCCATCCTCATACAGACTAAGGTGAGTAAACATGGCTCTTAAATTTGCCACAACCCAACGGCTCAAGGCATCCGCTACCACGTTAGCCTTTCCCGGATGGTACTCAATCGAGCAATCATAGTCTTTTAACAGCTCAATCCACCTTCTTTGCCTCAAATTTAACTCCTTCTGTGTGAGAAGATACTTCAGACTCTTGTGATCCATATATACTACAAACTTCTCTCCATATAAATAATGCCTCCAAATTTTTAGGGCAAAAACCACTGCAGCCAATTCCAGATCATGCGTCGGGTAGTTAACTTCGTGAGGTCTTAACTGTCAGGAAGCATATGCTGCTACCTTCCCCTCCTGCATCAGCACACATCCCAATCCTGTATGGACGCATCACAATAAACCGTAAATTCTTTTCCGGCTTCCGGTTGAATCAATACCAGAGCTTCCGTCAAAATCCTCTTTAGCTTCTCAAAACTTTCCTGTTGCTTGTCTGACCACACGAATGGAACCCCTTTCCTTAGCAACTTGGTCAATGGTGCTGCAATCAGAGAAAACCCTTCCACAAACCTCCGGTAATATCCTGCTAGCCCCAGAAAACTCTGAATCTCCGCCACAGACTTCGGTGGCTTCCAGTCTAAAACTGCCTCAACCTTCCGAAGGTCCACTCTAATCCCCTCAGTTGACACCACATGCCCTAAGAAAGTAACCTCCTTCAGCCAGAACTCGCACTTACTAAACTTGGCGTATAAACGCTTTTCCCTAAGAATCTGCAACACCACTCGCAAATGTGCGTCATGCTCCTCATCCGATTTCGAGTATACCAGAATATCGTCGATAAATACTACGACGAACCGATCCAAGTATGGCTGAAACACCGGGTTCATCATATCCATAAACACTGCCGATGCGTTCGTCAATCCAAACGGCATAACCAAGAATTCATAGTGCCCATATCGAGTACGAAATGCCGTCTTATAGATATCTGTCTCCTTTACCTTAAGTTGGTGATACCCCGACCTTAAATCTATCTTGGAGAAGACCGATGCTCCCTTAAGCTGGTCGAACAAGTCATCTATCCTAGGCAAAGGATACTTGTTCTTAATTGTCAATTTATTCAACTGACGATAGTCTATGCACATTCGCATCGACTCGTCCTTCTTCTTAACAAAGAGCACAGGCGCCCCCCACGGCGAAACACTTGGCCGGATGAAACCCTGATCCAGCAACTCCTGAATCTGCGCTTTCAACTCCACCAATTCCTTTGGCGCCATCCTATATGGAGCAATAGACACTGGCGCTATTCCCGGTAAAAGATCTATACCGAACTCCACTTCACGATCTGGGGGCAAACCCGGAAGCTCTTCCGGAAAGACATCGACAAAGTCTTTCACCGTTCGAACATTCTCCATTCTTGATTCCTTAACTTCCAAGGCACACACGTAGACCATAACCGCCTCACATCCTTTCCTTACCATCTTCTCCGCCTTTAGCTCAGACACCACATTAGATAGGTAATTCCTTCTCTCTCCTATCATTACCACCTTTTCACCCTCAACCGACTTCAGCACCAACCGTTTAGCTGCACAGTCCAGCTCCTCCTGGTACTTTACCAACCAATCCATTCCTAAGATTAAATCGAACTCTCCGAAGGGTAGTTCCATCAAATCCGCTTGAAACACGACCCCTTGAAGTTCTAGGGGTACTTCTCTATACAGTTTATACACCACCACAGAGTGTCCTAAAGGGTTAGCTACCGTCATCTTCCTAGCAGCAGTCTCACTAACTAAGTTCAAAGTTCCCACTATACTACTAGCAATATATGAGTGTGTTGAACCAACATCAATTAAAGCAATGTAAGGCAACCCAAAAATTATAAACGTACCTGTTATAATGCCCAGTGCGTCACCCTCCTCTCGACGTTTGGCTGCATAGACCAACCCAGGCTGTCTAGCATCAGCACCTCCAGCACCTCGGCCAGGTGCTCCTCGGCCTCGCCCGTTACCATTTCTATTACCACCCCTAGCTGCACCTCGACCCCTCTGTGGTTGTTGACCATCCCTCCTGAATTGACCGCGTCCTTGACCATCAGCTTGTGCCCTAGCTAACTTCCGCGGACAATCCCTTACCCGGTGCTCCATTGACCCGCACTCAAAGCACCCTTTATTACCAGCCAAACACTCTCCCGAATGGGACTTCCTGCATCTAGCACACTGGGGTGGCCACTGAGCACCAGCAGGCTTTGCGGCTCTCTCCGATCCACCAAATCTAGCCCTCTTCTGTGAACTTCCAGCAGACCCTGAAGGCCCAAAACTCCTTTTATCCTTACTTCTGTCCTGATTCCGCCTCTCAGTTTGCTTCACCTCCTCAGCTACCTTAGCCTTTTCCACGAGAACGGCAAATTCCCTTTCACACTGAGGTGAAATCAACACCCGCAGCTCATCTCTTAACCCATCCTCGAACCTAACACAGCGCTCATGTTCTGTAGCCACCATACCCCGAGCATACCTACTCAACCTCAAGAATTCAGCTTCGTAGTCGGGTATCGACTTATTCCCCTGAACTAAGTTCAAGAACGCCCTACGTTGTGCATCAGTATACCTAGCTCCCACATACTTCCTCTGGTAGGCTGCCTTAAAATAATCCCAGGTGATATCATCGGCCACTGCACCATCCCTAACCGCGAGCCACCACTGATACGACTCATCCCGGAAGAGAGACACTATCCCTTTTAACTTCTCCTCAGCTGAGAAGTCCAAATCATCCATTATACGTTCGGTCGCCTCTAACCAGTACTCAGCCGTGTTGGGTGCCACTCCAGAAACTCCCCTAAACACTTCTACTCCGTTAGCCCGGAGTCGCTCAGCCACGGATTTTCGGGCTCCTGCACCCGCGTCTGCCCCGGCAACTCGTTCCAAAACTCGCAGTACACCTGAGATATTGCATCGTTACCACCAGTCTGATCCTGAAAATCAGCTTCCGCCGCTGGCAGATCCGGCAGCACGTTTCTGGACCCATGGCCAGACCCTGCTGGCTCCGACAAGGTCATCCTACCCCTACCACGGCCACGCGGCGGACGTCCATGACCTCTTGTACTCATTCTTCTCGTTCGCGTTTATCTGATTAAGAATTTTATGAATTATTAACTCTGTTCACTATTTATCCACGGAAAATTTTATAAGAAGTAGTTTTAAAAGTGATTCTTTCGCATACGAATCTATCTTAAAGTTCCAGTTCCAGGATTATCTCCTAGTTCTAGGTACATTCATCACACAACAACATCCACAGACCACATTCAATGTTTAGGGGTATTTTCGTCATTTCACTACCCGGGGGTATTTTCGTAATTTTAACCTACAGGGGTATTTTCATAATTTTCCAAAATATGGTCTCGGGTGATTTTACGAAATAAGGGTATTTTGGTAATTTTCCATCTCGGGGGTATTTCGGTAATTTTGCAAATTCGGGGGCATTTTGGTAATTTTGTAAATCTAGGGGTATTTTGGTCATTTTTCAAATCTAAGGTAGTTTTCACAAATCCAGGGGTAATTTGGTAATTTCAAAACTAGGGTTTTTACAAAACAGTGTGGCTGGTCCCTTTTGGGTTTTAGTTGTACGTTTTGGCCTGTCAACACGTCTTTGTAACTAAGGTGAATAGTCACTATGCACCAAGTGGGATTCTAGTGAAAAGGAGGTGAGTCACTAGGATTGCTTAAATACCAAGCTTTCCCTGAATCCATTCCTAGACATGCATATGCCTATTGCTACACCCTGTCATAGCTAAAGTGAACAATCACTGTGCACCAGGTAAGATTCCAGCGAAGAGGAGGTGAGTCACTCAGACTGCTTAAATACCAAGCTCTTCCGGATCTACTCCTAGACATGCATATGCTTGTTGCCACACTTTAGCCTTGTGACTCATTTACAGGTTTTGTTTAGCAAAGTTAAGTCTTATGGATTTGAAGAGTAATTTGTCTAAGCCTAGAGTCCATGAGTACTATCATGCTTAACTACGCTTAAAGCCCACAAAGCCCAACAAATATATCACAACAAAAGTTAGGGTACTTACCTGGGTGGATCGGCGCCGGAGACTCAGGTGCCATGCTTCCCGAAAAACAAAAAAATCATTTCTCAAACTTTTAAAACATATTTTGGGCCCTAAGCCCACAACCGAGCTTTTGAACCGGGCTCTGATACCAAAATGTAACACCCCAAACACGGTTAAAACGTGACAACCAAATCTGGAATGCCACGGGGAGAAATTGTTTGAAAATCGATTTGTCAATTTTTGCTTAAGGAGAAAACTTTTGAATAATTTTTAGAGAAAACGAATTTGAATCTTGTGGTGTTCAAAACGGGTTAAATCTTGTTTTCAAAAAACTTAGTTACTTACTTTTTACTCCATATTTATTACTTAATCAGTGAGCATTTCAGAAAACACATACTTATTGAGGTTTTAAAGAAAACAACCAATTCATATTTACCAAGTACGCCTATCGAAGGGTATAAAAACATCCAAATAAAACATCCCAAAATAAAAGTTAGGCGGCCTTATTACAACGATGTAAACCCAAAATTAAAGTAAAATAACTAAGTTCAACAGAAAACTTTGAAACAAAACAATTGCTGAGCATGGCCACCTCGAGTCCACTCCGGCTCCATATCCACGATCTAAGTCTGATCTGCAAAATGTAAAGGAAGGGGTGAGTCACCGAGACTCAGTGTATAAATCCCCATCCCAAAAGAAATTATGCTCTTACACAAATTCATACAATAATATGCAAGTCATGCAATCCATCCAACCTAGTATCCATCCGAGTCTCCCAAATCTACCCCTTGTGGTACCAAACCACTGGTGGTGCCAAACCACTGGTAACCGAAGTTACAATTATAACATATGTGGTACCAAACCACTGGTGGTGCCAAACCACTGAGACTTAGTCACAATTTCATAAAATGTGGGGCCAACCCACTGTGTGATACCAAATCACTGGTGACAGTCTGATAGATCATACTTCCCCCTCCTCTCATCACCCATAACACATATTCATGCAAGCAACATCCGTATGATCATGCTTAACAAACAAGTATCATGTATACAAATTATCATGCTTTCATAGATCACAATCAATGCGGGGAAATCGTAATAACTTACCTGGCATCCTCGCTTTTACCCACAAGAGCATTTTAGTAACTTTTGCTGTCATTCCGGTTTTTAACAACACACAGCGTAAGCATATTAAGTAAGAAAGTGCGTAAGAGTTACACACCTGATTTTCGTACTACCGTTTTTACTGCCTCTACGCTACTGTCACTCGAGACTACCACTATCGGCTTACGGTCTACTTCTGATGTCGGCCCACACCCCAATGGCCAATCTCGCACTCCCGATACTGCTCGTTTCTTGTACTTTGGCGTTGGATTTATAGATCCAACCCCTACTACTTGTCTGTTATTATTGTCCATAATAACTCCTTGGTCACTAAACCGAATGTAAATGGTAAGATCTAATCAGTTAAATACTTATAGCACTAACTCGCAACCTTACCTAAACTGTCGGATCCCGAAAGTCTTCAAGAAAGCGTCACCTTCCTACCTACATTCGGCCAAGCCCCAAAATATTAAATCAAACCGTTGAACACACCCTACCAAGTACCATATAACATTCGGCCAAAGACATAAGAACAAGAAAGTGGCCATTAGGCCGAACCTACCACCAACCTACCTTCAGTTTTCCCACAAATCGGCACTTCTGACTATGGCAGGACAGGATTCGGCTTCTAGGGACAGAGAGGGGAAATGGACAGGCCTTAAACAAGTGTTTCGGGTTAGATCTTAATGAAAAGAAAGAGTGAAATTGCATAGAATAAAATCCCGAAACTCACCAGATTACTAAGGAGTATGCGGCTTATGGTGCACCTTCGGGACACAGAAACCTCCCTTGTAGATTCAGCTATGGAGGAGGAATATGAGTAAGAAGAATTCGGCTTTTAGGAAGATATTGGAGAAGAGAAGAAGGCTAGGGAATTTCGGCTAGAAGAGAAAAAAGAGAAAAGAATTTTGGCTTGAGAGAAAAGATGAGAAAGTGAGAAAAACAAATGGAAAAGATGATAATTCTCCTTCCAAATTTCGGCTATACACAGGCACACACACAGAGTTGGATATTCGGCCAACTCTCTCCCTCCTGATAACTTTATCCATTAGTTATCATATCCCTCATCCATTTAATCCTTATCTTTCCTAATTATCATCATTTATCACTAAAAATAAAAGGATTTAAGCTCCTAAATTGTAACCATTGTGCCGTCCACCCCCTTCCCTTAGGAGTGCCGAATTTTATTCATCCCTTTGGGCCCCAAGCGGCCACATAAGGCCCAACTCCTCCCCCCTTTTGTCGCCACCTTAATGCCCACTAAAAGCTCCTCCAAACATTGGGCCACAAGCCCAGCTTGCTACCAAATATAATTACTTAACTCAAATTATAACTAACACTATTTATCAGCCACTTAACCCAGGTTTTACAGCCCAAACCCGAGCCCAATACACACCTCAAAGCCTTAGCCAACTAACTTAGCCATGCAACATACCAAATGCATAGACCCAAAAAAATCAGGATATTACAATAATAAGTACGTATATATATATTAAAAATGTATGTATGTATTTATTACACATGTTTATAACCATTACCATACAATTGTCACAATTTGGTTTATTACTTATTTAGTCCCTTAACTTTTCTCTATTCTATAATTCAACTTTTACTCTATATGCAATCTAGTCCTTATACCTAATTACTCTTTATTTCAATTAATTCACCTAATGAAAACCTAATTAACCACATAACTAACTTCGTAAATATTTATTAAATATTTACGAATCCCTTTTGTGAAAACGGAGACTTGAAAATGCACTTTCCGATACCCGTAAGTTTTGGGTTGTTACATTCCATTAGTGTTTTTCTTGTTTTAGCATTACATTAGGAGCTTGGAATGTACTTAAATGTTAGCTATTTTTAAATTGCTTGTGGAAGGGTTGTGTGTGGTGGTGGGTTGGCAAGTGCAGGATGAGGAACAAGAAATAAAGGAGTGAAGATTTTCCGGGGCAAATGGTTGGACAATTTTTCAGCACGAATGCTATGGCAATGCCGGAAAGATGTCCAGTCAGCACTTAAAGCTTACCGATCTTAGGCCCAGTTGAACTTGTACCAGATATATCTTCTTGAAAAAGAGGGAAGAAAATCATGGGCTGTTGGATTTACCCTAGGAAAAATGATTATAAAAGCCAAAGGAGGAAACCCTAAAGGAGGCGGGAAAAAAGAAAAAAAAAGGGAGATCCTTAGGAAAAAAAAATAGAGGGTAGCACCTGGGTAGAGACGGGAAGAGGAAGACGAAGGCAGTTACTCTCAGCCATTAGATGACACTACATCGTTGGAGTGTGGGCTGGATAAGCGAAAGTTATCTTCCTGAAGTTCTTCCATTATTTCTTGATTACTCTTCGTCAATTGATTTGACAAAAACGATGTTGAATGATACTTTGGATTTGAATTTTAATTGCCAACCTATGATCTAAATCTCATAGGGTTGGGATTACTTGATGAAATTCTTATTTTCTTTAATGACTAAAGCGTAGATCTGCTTTAATACATTGTTTCATTCAATGGTTTTTTTTTTTTTTTACAAAATTGCATGTTTGCAAACTCTAGACATAGATGGATGTACAACATGTTCGTTAAATTAATCTAATTCTAACAAGGTTAGGTTAATGAGATTGAAATTGAATCATATGAGCAAGTGTTCAACATTTAGATCTAGAGAAATGTTCATACGGAAAGAAAACAAAACTGTGCAGGGTACCGTGCTACAGGCCTATAGACATATATAGCTTAAGGTAAGGTAACTTGAGGTCTTGTTCCCGAAAGAAGCAGACCATTTTAGAACTCTATTGAGCAATAGATTGAGTATGGTTTTGCCAAGGCATTACTGTCAGTAAGGCAGATTCTTTGTAATCCAACCTTCCAAATCAACATCGTAGACCCTCTACCCTTTGCCGTAATATCTTCGCCATAGCATTTTTAGTTGTTTACTTGTTCGTTTGCATTCTTACTCTTGTCTTGTCATAGCATTTTCCATTATTTATCAGTTGCACATATTGCACACATCATTATTCCTTCAAATTACCACTGCATTCTTATCATTATTTTTGTCATAACATTAATCATACCTCAGTTTAATAACTCGACCAAATTATACCGTTCTAATCCCTGTGGAGGGGATCTCACTCATCACTTTATTACTTGTTCGACGTGTATACTTGCATAATTCGCACATCATATTCACAAGTAATAGATATCACATCCAATTCTAATGCAAGTGTGTCTTTTAATATGAAACCAACCGTGGAGGCTTGAAGATGAAGATGGAAGTGAATATGAAGCATGGGTATGTGAAGGATTCAAGAGAAAACATGGGTAAGTTGTTCCAATTGTTATGTTATATTTATTTGAATGTCTAATTTGATGTGAAATTGTAAGAATTGTGCATAATTACTTTCAATGTTCTAAGTTAAGAAAGTATCATGTTCATGTATGATGTGAATGGTGGATCATTTTGAGTAATTAATTTGATAAATTTTGAAATACGAACTAAATTGAAAATTATGCTAAATTTCAAAATTAGGAAATTAAATAGAGAAATTAAAGTTTGGATTTTTCTGATAAGACTATAAGAATTTGATATTAAAAGTACTGGAAAATTGTACTTAAATTAGCATGTTTTAAATTAAACTGATTAAATTGAGAAATTTCTAGAAGTTCAAAATTTAAGTGTTGAAAATGTGAAAATGTGAAAATTTAATTTTTTTTTAAATTATTAAGTATGCTTTTTTTCATTTTAAAATTTAGAAAAGAGACATTATGTAATACGAATTGAGTTAATAAGGATCAATTTGTAAAGATTTAAAAAGATTAATTTTGGGACTAATTTATATTATCTGAGAATTTTAAAAATATAAAAATAATATGAAAGTTTAATGGTTCAAAAATAAGGGACTAATTAGTGAAAATTTGACAATTTTAATAGTAGGGACTAAATTGTAAAATCTGGAAATTTTGGAAAATGGGATTGTTTTGCAAAATTGTTCTATGGTTTTTTGCTGAATTGTAAATTAAGAAAATCTTATATTTAGGGACTGAATTGTAAAGTGTTTAAATTTAGGATTTAATGTAACACCCCAAACCCGGCCCATGCGTTTCAAGCGGATTTGGTATGTCACACGAGCAAAACATGTTAAACCCTTTTTATTCGTACTAAAATATTGCTTTGTTAAAATCAAGAAAACAAGTTTGATTTGATAAAATACTACTAACCTCAAATTTTTGATTGATAAATCAATAAATTTGAACTAATGATCTTACAAAACCGTGACTTTTGAAAATGACGTTGAAAATTTGAAAGAGAATCCGAGTTAAATTGTTTGTAAAAGTTGGCTATAAAACCCATATACTAATCAATTTTGAAAACCATTATTTATAGTTTTAGAAAATTCCCTTTTTAAACAATTTAAGAAAATAATAAAAACATCCCAAACATAAAGCAAAATAAAAATAGTCCAGAGGCCTTATTACAACTTTAAAAACCCAAAATAGTATAAGAAGTAAAGTAAACGGAAATAGAAATCTAAAGTTTAATAACACCATTACTGAAGTATGGCCTCCACCGAGTCATCCAAGGCCCCAAGTTCGCGTCATTGAGCATTACCTACAAGGGTTAAGAGAAGGGGGGTGAGTTACAAGAACTCAGTGTATAATCCCCTTAACGTTGTTCACTGGGCTCGAACCCGTTTAGCAAAAATTTGGGCCTGAGCCCATATAACATAATCTTGGGCCAAAGCCCATTTACAGAACAGAATATATCAAATGAATCAAATGAATGTAATGCAATTCCCAAACCAAACCTAGTAATCCAACCGCTACACACCACCCGTACCAACCAACACACCTGTGGGGATCAAGTCAACCCACCCCGCCAACACACCAATCGTAGGCATTAAGCCATTTATAACAAATTTAATTGTGGACAAGCCACCAGAATAACAGAATATATGTGGCATTGCCACTATACAGATTTGTGGCAGAGCACCAAAATATGTGACAGAGCCACCAGAACTTCTCTTCAATATCATCCCATCCCATGCAAAATCATGTATATAATGCATAACAAATCATGATTTTTACAATATAACAACAGTAATTCATTTGGATATTTATTACAAAAGTATGGTCCATTATAACAATTTATCAATAGGCCCAATAAGCAAAATATCAGATTGGCCTATTTAGCAAAATATCAGATCGGCCCATTTAGCAAAATATCAGATCGACCCATTTAGCACAAATATCAAATTGGCCCATTAAGGCAATCTATCAATTCGTCCCATTAGGGGCATTTTCGTAATTCGATAATTTACCCACTAAGGGTAATTTGGTAATTCGCAACCCAGACTTAACTACTAATTTGGGCATAACACTTTAAACTATCCATTTGCGTCGTACTAACCAAATTGACTATAACTTGGGTTAGGAATCTCAAAATCTAAATCCGTAAATTTTCCTTGAAACTAGACTCATATATCTTCTTACTAAAAGTTTTCCAGAATTTTTGGCTTAACCATTTAGTATAGTTTATTCCTTAAAATTTCCCTTGTTTCATTGTCCATAGATTCTGACCTCTCTTACCTTAATTTCAAATATCTCACTGTACGGTTTTCATATATTGCTCCCACTTGTTTCTCACTAAGGAATCCATACATATAAATTATAACCCATAATTCACTTTGTACAATTTTACATGATTTTTCCAAAACAAATCAGGGAACCACGAAGTCAATTAGAACCAGTCTCACTAAAATTAACATATCTCAGAATATAAAATTCCTTTTCCTTCTCAGTTTCTTCCATATTAAAGTAGACAAAGTAAACTTTAATTTGATATCTTATTCATTTTCTAATTCCCTTTCCCCTATTTTTCGTGATTTTTCAAAAACACATCACTGCTTCTAACCGAAACTGTTTTACTACAAAATACGATTACCACTACGATCATACGCACGCCCGAGTGATCACGGATGCCGGTTTTTGGTTTTCTTCAATATTTCGACTGATTCGCAGAATATTGCATTCAAGCTTTCAGAGAAGTGTGAGATTACACACCATTTCATATATGTATACGGAAGGTACGAGATTACACACCTTGATTACGAGTTGTGCTTTCTACTGATTTCAACACCAAGAATGTGATCTCCCTCGATCCTACCCTTTGGCTACTAAAATCCCGTTCCCTCTTACTTGACGAGTCGATGATAAAGATTTGGTTAATACAAATCACTTGTGCTCCTTCACCTTGTTGAAAGTCCTAAGCCCAACGATGGCCATATCACAGAAAAGAATGTAACTCAGACCCAACGAGAGAGAAAAAGAAGAACACACAATTTATTAAGGAAAACTCGAATGAAACAAAGTTATTGAAAAAGAGAAAACTACTACTTACCGATTCGATCAAGATGAGGTTTTCCCACACGATAAGGAACGAAATGATGAAGAAATAGGATGATAATGGGTTCGGCTATAGATAAAATTGAACAAGAAGATGTGATCACAAAATGATGTTGATTAAAGAAGAAAAGTTTGATGAAATGATCAAAAATAAAGAATGGATGGAGAAAAGTGCTCTGGTAGTTTTGGCTATCAAAAGGGGAAGAAGAAACAAAATGCACACTCAAAGCTTGAAGATTCGACAAGGAGGAGAAGGAATTTTGGAGAGAAAAGAAAAATGACACAAAAGTTGCAAATAGGAATTTTGGCCAAAACAACACCAAAGCTTTACCAAAACACCAAGAAAAATTCAGCTAGCTCTCTTACACACAAAACTGTCCACATTCATGACCATAATGGTCAAAAGTTGGCCAACCACACTTTCCATAACACTTCCCTTGAAAAAGGCCACATGTTCCCCTTACTTTCCCCTTTCTCTTGATTTCTTTCCTCACCTTCATCCTTTCCTATTTTCCTTAGCCATGTTGCCAAAAATAAAAAGTCCACCTTGCCTTATTTACATGCTTGGCCGACACTTAGGGAAAGAATGCAAAAATAATAGTCAAAATTTGCACACAATGGGATTTGAACCTCTTCCCTCCATGCTCTCCACTTGATGCCATAACCTCCTTGCCATATGTTCATTTATGTTAGAAATTTACTCACTTATTTCCATAAGCTTTGATGCCTCTTACTATCTCTCCTTAATAGGCTTAAACACAAAATTTCACTAAGGCCCAACTTGAACCCGAAACTTCACAGAACCCCGTAATTTTCTAAAATCACCTTCTTAATAAGTCCAACTTGAATTAATGTCATTCTCTTGTTCTCAAATTTTTAAACACTCCTTCGCCCAAGGCCCAATGGGCCCAATCCTACTAAGCCCAATTTTGGGATGTTACATTTTAGGGGCTAAATCATAAAATTGCAAAAAAATTGAATTTTAGGTACTGTTTTGTAAAAATTGTAAAATTTGAGGTATAGGGAACGTTTTGTAAATTTTGAAACATTTAGGTATAAATATGGACATTATAATTATATACTCATGAAATATTTGATAAATAAATATTTATGAAATTAAATTATAGAAAATTAAATTTAGTAAGTTAGATTGGTTATGATTTGTATGTGATTTGGAATATTTGTTTGGGTTGTGTAGACAAATTTGCGATGAATTAGCTAGAATAAAATTGAAATTTGAAGCTATGAAATACTCTCAGATGATGGGTGCATGTATCAGTTTTGAAATAAAAGACGAAAATAAATTTCAAAGGTTGAAATTGAGTCTAATAATAGTAAATTAAGTGTTTGAATGTTATGAAAAATTATTGAAAATTTTTAATGTTGTAACACCCCTTTCCCGACCCGATCGCTGGATACAAGCTACAAGATGCTACATTTGTTGTTGGAGCAACTATAGACGATTATACACTATTTGATCATTCAAACATGTATATATGTATTATTCACATCCATAATATGTTATACACTCATTTCTGGGTCTCACACGAATTATAGAAGCTCTTTCGCTAACTTGAGTATGGATTTGGACCAAAATGTAAAGTTTTAAAAATCTCGAGCCGATGTCATGACTTCATAATTTTCTTGTCCCAGAGTTGTGAACTCAGTGAGTTACGTTGTGACAACATGTGTAACGACCCGAATTTGGGCCTAGTAGAATTGGGCCTATTGGGCCTTGGGTATGAGAGCGTTTAAAATTTTTGAGAACAAGAGAACGTCACTAATGCAAGTTGGACCTATTAGGTGAGTGATTTTGGAAGGTTAGGGGGCTTCCATGAAGTCCCGGGATCAAATCTGGGCTTTAGGAAAAATTTTGGTTTTAGGTGAATAAAACTCTTGGAGTAAGTAAGTAGGCTTTAAGAAGAAAATGTGGAGAAAAATGACAAAAAATGAGTTGTGGTCTAGTGGCAAATGGCGCCACATGGGAGACAAGGAGGTGACGTCACACAAGGAAGTAAGGGGTCCAAGGTTCAAGTCTTGGCGCTTGCATTTCATTTTGATTTATTTTTAAGTGAACTTAGACTTTGGCCCATAGACTTATATTTAGTTGCGCATGATTTTAGACACAAGAGGAGCTTGTGGCCTAGTGGCTAGTGGCGTGGATTAAGTTACAGGGGAGCTTGAGTTCGAATCCCATTGCAAGCAAAAAGGGATATTTATTTTGCTAAGTTAGGACGGCCAGAGTTTGTGTTGGAATTAAACTCTGCCGAAGGAGGGATCCCACATCGGGAAGCGAGCAAGAGGGAAGGTAAGAAGCTGGCTTTAAATAGAGCAATCTATGAGGAGAGTAAGCATACCTGGGTTGGCGTTTGGGCATAGGAGTGTTCGGAGTGCGGATCAACTCCAGATTCCTATCAGGTGTGTATTTCGCCCTACTCTAGTTGTAGAGCGGCAAATGCCGAAATGCCGGTCACACGACAATGGTATCCATGCGAGCGTGCGAGCGCACGTGTGGGAGCTTCGACGCGATAGTTGAAGCCCTCATGAGTGTTATCATGAGTCTAGGCTGCCTTGGGCCCATGGGCCCATATGAATAAATTGTATGATTGTGTAGTAGATATTGAACTGGTCTAGGTGAATGGCATCTCTGTGGCTAGATTTGGGCTAAATGGGCCACACGAGCATGTGGGCCCATTTGGGCCGAGAATGGGCCCTAGGCCCATTCGCATTTTTATCTCTGTTTAGAATACCTTGGTTACAAAATTACTGAAATACCCTTGGTTTACAAAATTACTGAAATACCCTCGACTTGTAAATTATCGAAGTACCCCCAGTTTGTAAAATTATTGAAATACCCTCGATTTGTGAAATTACCAAAGTACCCCTAATTTGTAAAATTACTGAAATACCCTTAGTTAGAAAATTACTGAAATACCCCGGATTTATGAAATTACTGAAATACCCTCAATTTGTGAAATTACCGAAATATCCCTAATTTGTGAAATTATCGAAATACCCTCGATTTGCAAAATTATCGAAATACCCTTGGTTTGCAAAATTACTGAAAGACCCCTAATTTGAGAAATTATCGAAATACCCCTGATTTATGAAATTACCAAAATACCCTCAATTTGCGAAATTACCAAAATACCTTTGGCTTGTAAAATTACTGAAATACCTCTAACTTGTGAAATTACCGAAATATCCTCAGTTTGGGAAATTATCGAAATACCCCTGATTTGTGAAATTACCAAAATACCCTCCATTTGTAAGATTACTGAAATACCCTCGATTTGTAAAATTATCGAAATACCCTCGATTGTGAAATTATCGAAATACCACTGGGTTGCGAAATTACTAGAATACCCCCTATTTATGGAATTACTGAAATACCCTCGATTTGTGAAATTATTGAAATACCCCTATAGGGTAGGATTACCGAAATACCCTTATAGGGTAAAATGACTATTTTGCCCTTGTAGGTAAATGACTAATTTAGACTGTGAATTTGACTGCTTTGACTATGATTGTATAATTATGAGTTTAACTGACTTGACTGTGGACGTGTGACTGATATGCTATTAATATATGTTTAGATGACTGTTACTGAGCATGGCCATTTTGCATACATGTGTAATGATTGAGCATAACATACACGACATATTGCATGGGGTTGGGATTTGTATTTTGGAGGAAGTACTGTACTGGTGGCTATGCCACGTTTTACTGATTTAGTGGCTTTGCCACGTATACTGATTCTAGTGGCTCAGCCACGTATACTATTATTAGCAGCTTTGCTGCGTTGATATTAGCAGCTCGGCTACGTTATTGGTGTGTAGGGCTGGGTGGGTCGACTTGGTCCCCACATGGTGTGTAGGGTTGGTAGGGGTGGTGTGTTGGCTGGACTGGGTTGGGATGCATCCTCATACTGTTGTTTATGAGATCTGTCACTATACTGGGCTTAGGCCACTTGTTCTGTTATTGGTTTGGGCTCGGCCCAATTGATACTGTTATGGGCTATGACCCAAATAATTTCGTAGTGGGCTTTGACCCACGTATGCTCTGATCTGTACTGTACTGTTACTGTTGAAAGGGCTTTAGCCTAGACTGTTTAGGTTTTTGCTTCTGTATACTGACTGTTACTCCGGTAAGGGGATTACACACTGAGTTTTCATAAACTCACCCCGTTTTTAATTGTGCAGGTAATCCTTAGCCTTAGACGGATCGGAGCTGCGAGGGACTCGGAGGTGACCACACGTCCGATTGGCTTTAGAGTACACGTCCTATTTTTATTTTAGTTTAATTTATTGGGTTATAAATTTTGTAATAAGGCATTAAGATTTCTGAACTTTAAGTTTTGGGATTTTATTGATTGTTTTATAACTGCTAGAAGTAGAACACGATTTATCGGAAATAACTACTGGTTTTCCAAATATCATTTTTTTCAACTGTTTTAAATTAAGTTTTTCGCAACAAATAAGGTTTTAAAGATAATAACGTTTTCCAAGAATGATTTCTAATAAACCAAAATTTGAAGATAAGCAAACGAAATCTGAGGTTTTGAATAGCAGAAAGTTTTACGTTGTAAGAAGGGTTTCTAATGAAAGCATGGTTTTCGAAAAACTCTTCAATGTGACACGCCAGATTTGGGCCTAACTTCTAGGCCGAGTTTGGGGTGTTACAACATGTATATCCACGTCACGACGCCACTCATTGTCGGACGAGGTTATGACGTCAAGGACTAATGGTCGTGGCGTTGCCCCTGTTTTTGGAAAAATACACATTTGGTACTTATTCACTTGATTCTAAACAAACCATATTATTTCATCCATTCATTTTCCAATTTCACCTAGACCAAAACATACTAAAACTAGTTTATAACATTTGAAATCAACCAATTAACATAACATTCAATATATAAACATTGTTTAAGTTCAATTCACCCCTCTTATCCACCTAACCAAGTTAACTAAGCCATTCAACTTTAACACATACATAAGTGTACATTTTTTGCATCATTAGCTTACATTACCTTAGACCAAACCAAAGTAAACACATATGCCAAACTACATATATATACCTTCTAACACTCCTTACCCGATCTGGTCGCCAAACCTGATCATTACGATGTTACGAACAAATACCAAACAATTACATTTAATTATAGATCAAAAACTCAACTAAATATCATTCCATCACATAAGAACAAGTATTGTAACACCCCTCACCTGTTTCAACGTCAGAATAGGTTTACGGAGTATTACCAGGACTATAATACTTTTAAACATGCATTTCATATACAATTTATCAATTCAAATACATTAAAATCAATACCAATCATAATGTCCCTCAAACGAGCCTATGAGGCCCTAAACATGCTTTGGGAGTGGTTCGAGACTAAATCGATAACTCAAGTAACTTTTACGAAACTTTAAATTTTTTCTCAAAATAGGGGACACACGCCCGTGTGGCCAGGCAGTGTGTCTCACACGGCCACCAGACATGCCCGTGTCACAGGCCGTGTGGACATTCGAAATAGAAACACATGGTTATGTCCCAGCCCGTGTCCAAACAAGTGAGGTTATTGACTGGGGTCACACGGTCAACCACATTTCCGTGTGTCTAGCCCGTGTGCCCTTTGAAGTGGCCACACATGCCCGTGTGCCAGACCGTATGCTAGGCCTGACAAACCTGTAGGGTATACTGACCTATGCAACACAGCCAAGTCACACGCCCTTATGCTAGGCCATGTGCCAATTAGGGGGTATACTGACTTGTACCACACGGCCGATCACACGCTCGTGTGTGAGACCCTGTGGAGCACACTGACTTCACATCAATTTCAACACCAGGGGACACACGGTCGTATATCATGACCGTATGTCACACATGGCTAAGACACACGCCTGTGTGGAAAAAAATAGGCTATTTACCAAGCCATTTTTCCACCCCATTTGGTACATATCTTCACCTACACAAATGACACTAAATCATTGCATAATATACCATCCAAAACAACCAAACCAAGTCTAATTCTTACCATATCAATACTAACCAATTCAAGGCACATAAGTACCACAATATACTAACTTAATTCATATCAATCTTTGTAATCCCAAATCATCAAAATAACCATTATCAAAGATACATTATTCGGTCAAATTTCACAAGCATGCCTATCCACAAATCATCCATTTACCATTTATAGTACCTATTACCAACAATCATCACAACCAACTCATTATACACAAGACATAAGCATATATATTTGCACATGATTCAAACATACCAAATATACCAAATTTATGCCATCACCCATGGCTATATATATACAAACCAAAATATAAACATTTACAATGCCAATTCATTTGGCCAACATCATTACCAAAACATAATCAACATGACTCAAATACCTATACATGCCATATACTTAAAAACATAGTTTCAAAAGTACCAAAGAGTTAGTGGATAGTGTGGTGAAGTCTCAGATGATCCCCAAATTCGAGTTAGCTTTGAAATCACTATAAAACATGGAAAAGCAACAAAGTAAGCTATATAGCTTAGTAAGCACGTATGTTAACAATTAGCAACTATTATCATTCATTAATCATTCATATAATGGAAAACAATGTGCAACAATTCTATTAAATCTCAAGCTATCAAATGATCATTCATATAACTTACCAAGGAACTCGTCAATTTCATATTTTTCAATACTCAATTCATTTCCATACATACTTATACCATCTCGTACCAATCTCATATTCAACCACATCCTTCTTTTACCCGTTGAACCATTCGGAATAGAAGTCAGATACTCAAGGTCTCACACGAAAAGTACCTATACCATGGCCCGAAGACAAATAAAGGTAACTCATTCGAAATTATGATATCATGGCTTGAAACCAAATTGGTTTATCTTGCACACAAAGTGCTATATCATGGCCTGAAGCCAACTCACAGTAGCCCCTAATGACATGTCACTAGTATCCTAAACTATTCCTAAGGTTCAACCGAGATTTTGAATGTCGAATCGTCGTCGAAACATTATCGTTCATATCCACGGTCTCATATTTGCAATTCATGCAATATCAAATCATATAAATTACATTTGTATTGAAATTTATCACATATGAACTTACCTCGAATGTGGAAACGACAAAATAAGTCGATTAGTCGATAACTTTCGTTTCTCCCCGATCTAGATCCAAATTCCGCTTTTCTTGATCTAAATATATTCAAAATTAACTTATTTAGTTATCTATTCATTTAATTTAGTCCAAAACACTCTTTAAAACACATTTACACTTTTGCCCCATATTTTTCACATTTTTCACAATTTAGTCCTTATTTCATAAAATCACAAATTAATGAAATTCACAATAACCCCATGTTAGACGACTTACTATAATGCCCCTAGCAGCCCATATTTTTCATTTATTTCACATTTTACACTAACTTTACACATTTCATAATTTAATCCCTATTTTGCATTTTCACTAAAAATCACTTAACAAAACTTGTTTAACTATCAACAACTAGTCAAAATCTATCACCAAACATCAAAACTCATACATATTCATCAATGGTAACTTTCAAAATCTTTAACATTTTTGCAAAATAGTCCCTGGGCTAGGTAGTACTAGATGCAATGATCTCAAAAACATAGAAATCATTAAAAATGGAGTAAAATACATACCAAATTGTAAGGATTTAAGATGGCCGAACCCTAACTTAGAAGAACCATGTATTTTTGGTGGTGGTATGATGAAATGAAGAAGATGAATGGTTTTTACTAATTTTAATTATCATTTAATTACCAAATTACTTTTATAACCTTTAAAAACTTAAAAATTTACACAAAATACCAAGCCACTATCATCCACTATCTCCTAAATGAGCTAATTACCACATAAGGACCTTTAATTAAAAGTTCTATAGCTATTAGACACCATTAGCTAATAGAACTCAAGTTTTACACTTTATGCGATGTAGTCCTGTTTATCAAATTGACCATTCAAATGATAAAATTTCTTAATGAAATTTTCACACAATCACTCAATCATACTGTAGACATTAAAATAATAATAAAAGAAATATTTTAACCTTAGATTTGTGCTCCCAAAACCACTGTTCTGATTTGACTAAAAACGGGCTATTACAACTCTCCCCCCATTAGGGATTTTCGTCCCCGAAAATCTTTCTAGTAAAAAGGTTAGGGTACTATTTTCTCATAGCTTCCTCGGGCTCCCACGTAGCCTCTTCAATACCGTGATGTTGCCACAAAACTTTGACTAAAGCAATGCGTTTATTTCTCAATTCTTTAACCCTCTTGAGCTAAAATTCTTATCGATTCTTCGTTGTGTGTCATATCGGACTGAATCTCAATCTCTGAAGGAGAAATCACATGTGAGGGATCCGATCGATATCGACGCAACATTGACACATGAAAAACATTATGGCTTTTCTCTAACTCAATCGGTAAAAGTAGTCGATATGCCACTAGACCTATTCTTTTGATCATCTCATACGACTCAATTTGCCTTTACAGCCAAATCTAAGGATTTTATTCCACGGAGATACTTTCAAAAACACTTTGTCACCTATTTGAAATTCAATATCTTTTCGTTTCAAATGTAACAGCCTGATTTTGGGTCTAGTCAGAACAATGGTTTCGAGACCACAAATCCGATGAAGAAAAATTCATTTTAATTATATTTTTATGGTCTAAAATTTTATGGAATGATTTCGTGAAAATTTCGTTCAAAAATTTTTACGTTTGGGCACTCAATTTAGTTAAAAGGACTAAATTGTAATAAGTGCAGAATGTGAGTTCTATATGTTAAAGGGATCCAATTGCTATGAGATTTTAAATTAGAGGTCCTTAGATGGTAATTAGACCATTATACTTCATAATGGACAAAAATGAACATGGTTAGGTATGTTTCTAAAGTTTTTCATTAAGGGCATTTTAGTAATTTGGTAATTAAATGAATTGAAAAGCCAAAATAAAGCCAAAATTTGTCCATCTTCTTCTTCCCTTGGCTGAAACTTTGAAGAGTACCATAGCTAGGGTTTTTGAAGCTTTCAATCTCGATTGTAAGTTCGTTCTTGCCCCGTTTTTAATACTCTTTACATTTTTGAAGTCGTTGTAACCCGATCTATCTATTTCTACCACTAATTTAAGATATGATCAAGGTTTAGGGTTTGAACCATGTTGAACATGTATGTATTTTGATGTTTGATGGTAGAAAATGCGTGTTTGTTGTTTGTTAACCAACTTTTGCTAAGTGATTTCGGTAAAAATGTCAAAAAAGAATTATTTGTAAAAGTCTATAACATGAGTAGAAAAATGTGAATAAATGAAAAATGTGGGCTGTTATGAACAAGAAATAGTTTCAGCTAGGTTTGGGTGTGATGAAATTGAATGAAAATAATTTTACGAGCCTAGGGACTAAAATGTAAAATGTTAAAAGTTTAGGGGTAAAAATGTAATTTTGCCATAATGTGTCATTTGGGCTGAATTGAATAATGTAATGATTAAATGAGATGAGTTTGGTATTATAGATAAAAAAATGAAGTTCGGGTCTAGATCGGGGGAAAACTAAAATGTTTAACGATTAGGTCCATTTCTGCTATTTTTGTACCGAGGTAAGTTCGTATATAAATAATGCATTGTTTATATTTATGTTTTGAATGCTTTAATATTGTATGAATTGTGATTGACTCTTTGGACTTATTCGACAAAGTTTCGATAAATGAAAAATCACGGTTGAACCTTAGGAATAGAATAGGATGCGAGTGACATGTCACTAGGAACCCATGTGTATATGCGATTATGTGATCCAGGTGCTGGTCTTGTACGTCCTACCAGTGGCTGGGTAGTCCGACATGTGTCACGGATACTTGACAGCTTGTGTGAGCAGCACTGTGTAGCTACGTCTTGACTGACAGCTTGTGTGAGTAGGCCTGTGAATAGCTCAAAAGTGATCCTATATGTATTATGAGATATGTGGTAGCTTTAGCTACATATATGGCACTTATGTGCAAGATTTCTGAGTATCCGTTAATATTCCGAGTGTTCAACTGGAATGTCAAAATTGTGAAAGGATATGGCTATGGAGTTGGTACGGGTATGTACGTAAAACTCATAAGTAATGAGCTTGATATGCGATGAACCCTTGGTAAGAATGTGATTGAGTAAGTTGTACTTATGAAGCTTAAATGACATTTATGTTAATATATGTTAAGTTATTCATATGATGAACTATTAGAAAGAATGTGATTTAGTAAGTTATACTCATGAAGTTTAATGACATTTATGTTAATATATGTTAAGTTATTTATATGTCAGATGTATGAATAATGTTTTGTATTGTTTGCATATGAACTTACTAAGCTATTAGCTTACCCTCTTCCTTTCCCATGTTTTATAGTGTCATTGAGCTAGCTCAGATTGGAGGTCGCCGGAGATCCTATCACACTATCAAGCTATCACTTTGGGTATTGATGAATTCAAGTATCTTGAGTTTATGGCATGTATAGGGACTTAGTCATTTTGTTAAATGTGTCATTGTGATTGTAGCCAATGTGTTGGCTTATGATTGTCAAAGGCTTGTCTTGATATTTGGCCATGTAGATGGGCTTATTTGGGCTATCGTGGTTGTAAGCCTAGGTATAGATATATATGTGCTAATGTCTTTGGTGATATGGTCATGGTATACTTGGTTAATGATAGAAATGTGATTTACGACATGAATGTGAAATGTTTGGCAATATGGTTTATTGATGAGATACTGTACAATTAGGTATCTTGAAAGTAGTCAATTGTGGCTTAATAATTGTTGTGAGTATGATAGATGTTGATATTGTGTTGGTCATAATTGTGGATGTTTTGGTTTCCTAAGTATGTTATGTTTGCGCCTTAAATTGGTGTAAGTGTATGGGTGAACAAGGGTGGCAAATGGCTTGGTAAATAGCCTTTATTTTGTCCACACGGGCTTGTGTGACACATGGTCTACCCCACGGGCATGTGTTCCTGTCGTGTGTCCCCTACACCTTAATTTTGAGAAATAGAATGTCTAGAATTGAGCACAAGGGTAGAGACACGAGCGTGTGTCTCAGCCGTGTGTTCTACACGGCCTAGCATACGGGCGTGTGGCACAGCCGTGTGGCACAAGTCAGAGAGCACCCTAATTTGAACATGGTCTGAAGCACGGGCGTGTCCCTTGGACCACATGGGCATGTGAGCCCTGCTTCTAGCAAATATTTTCTAAGTTCTGTAAAAGTTTCCTGAGTTCTCGGTTTAGTCCCGAAACACTTCTGATGCATGTTTTAGGCCTCGTAGGCTCGTAATAGGGACTTCATGATTGAATATGAATGGTTTTAATTTGGGCGCAAATTTTATGATTCAGAATTGTGTGATTGCTTGTGATGTGAGTCCGGTAATGCCTCGTACCCTGTTCCGGCGTCAAATATGGGTAAGGAGTGTTACATCAAATCCGCGTACGATTTCTGACGATCTGAAGCTGCTTTCAAACAGTTGCGAATTACTTATACTTTCTCTTCGGTTTCTTTAACCAAATCAACCCCGTGAATTTGTTTCTTACTCAGCTCTGTCCAATACAATGGAGTTCGGCATTTGCAACCATATAAAGCTTCATATGGTGCCATCTTTATGCCCGATTGAAAGCTGTTATTATACACAAATTCAACCAGCGGCAAATATTTCTCCCAGTTGCCTTCGAATTCTAAAACACAACATCAGAGCATATCTTCGAGAATCTGAATTACTCTCTAAGACTGACTGTCGGTTTGCGGATGAAAAGCTGTATTGAAATTCAACTTCGTACCCAGAGCTTCTTGAATTTTCTTCCAAAACCGTGATGTGAACCTCGGATCTCTATCTGAAATAATCAAAATTGGCTCCCCATGCAATCTAACGATCTTAGTAATGTACAATTTAACTAGTCTATCGAATGATAAATCAGTACGTATCAGAATGAAATGTGCTGATTTCATCAGTCGATCAACGACAACCCAAATTGCATCTTTCTTCTTCGGAGATAGGGATAATCTCGATACGAAATCCATTGTAACTCTGTCCCATGTTGTAACACCCCTTACCCATATCCGACCCCGGAACTGGGTACGAGGTGTTACCTAACTTAATGTACATCTTCATACAATATCAGGCTATAAATTCTTGTTCAAACTTAAAACATTTCGTTTGTATTCACAACGTCCCTATTACGGGTCTACGAGACCCAAAATATACATATAAAGTGGTTCGAGACTGAGCTGGAAACTCACAAATACTTAGAAAATTGTGAAGAGGGAACACGCCTGTGTGGGCAAGCCGTGTCATCACACACGCCCATGTCCCTTGTCCGTGCGAAATTATTTCTCAACTCGAACCTACAGGGGTTTTCACACGGCGGGGCACACGTCTGTGTCTACAGCCCGTGTCCTTCACACGACCATGACACGCCCGTGTCTTAGCCCGTGTGTGAAAGCCTTGACATTCTGTTTCTAACGTCATCATGTCCTTAAGGTCACACGACCAAGGCATACGCCCGTGCCCTTAGACCGTATGGCGAATTAAATTCCTAATTTCAGGTGCAGACTTCACACGGCCTGAGCACATGCCCATGTCCTAGGGCCGTGTCATTCACATGGATGAGACACACGGCCGTGTCTCATCCTGTGTGGTTTCTATTGGGTATTCTATTTTGCCAACTTAAGGTGCAGGGAAACACACGGCCTAACTACACGCCGATGGGGCTGACCGTGTGTCACACACAGCCTAGACACACGCTCGTGTGTCTACCTGTGTGGAAACATACAAGGCTATTTACCAAGCCCTTTTGCGACCCTTACTTGCACCACAATAACCATATCAATAACCTACTCATCCATGCAATAATATACCTAGATTCTCAACCATGCAATTTGCACCTCCATGAAAACATCATCATTTATAAATATAACTTGGCTAGTTTTGGCCGAATTCAATGACCATTACAAAATGAATAATTAACCTTAATAGCCAACACTTTGGCTAACTGATATGACATAACACAAAATGACCAAATCCTATACATGCCATACTCAAAATAATTAAACTTCACTATACCAAAAGAATAGCTTGATAGTGTGAACCAAGCTCCGACTTCCTACGATCCCCAAGCTTGTTTGGTGATACTATAAGGAAAAGGGAAAAGAGAGGGAGTAAGCATAAAGCTTAGTAAGTTTGCATGAAATAAATAACAACATAAAGGCTTAGGATAACATCCATACATTTCATTGAGTAACAACACAAGTTCTCAAGCACATTGCCATAACATACTTATGCATACTCTTACCAATCACATATCACATATTGGACACATTTCTCGTAAGATACTCACATGTACCTGTATCATTCCATCACATAACTTTAGCACTTTTACCATTTTGAACATAAATTCTAGCTCTTTACCCCATTGAACCACTTAGAATAACGAAGGATACCCAAACTCGGCATACACATAATAAGAGGCCAATTCCATATCCCAGATATGGTCTTACATGGGATCACATATCAATGCCAATGCCATACCCCAGATATGGTCTTATACGGGATCTTATATCGATATCGATGCCATATCCCAGATATGGTCTTATACGAGATCTCTCTTCGATCCCGATGCCATATCCCAGATATGGTCTTACACGGGATCTCAATTCGGTGCCAAGGCCATGTCCCAGACATGGTCTTATACAGGATCTTATGAATCTCATGTCTTGACAATGGTATCCTTTCCATTCCGAAGGTCAACCGGGACTTTCACATCATGAACTTTCATAGAAACAATATACATTTCATGTAATCTCAAGTGTATCAATGCACAATAACCTAATGTTGAATTATTACACACAAACTTACCTTGGTACCAAAATATGCCAATTTGCAATCTAGTCCGAAACCTTGCCTTTTCCTCGGTCAAGGTTAATTCCACATTCTTCTTGATTTATAATAACAAATTCACTTATTTAATTACCACATTAATCAATACATTTCAAAAACCATACTTTGGCAAAATTATCATTTTGCCCTTAGACTTTCACAAAAATTATGATTTTACCCCTAGGCTCGTAAATCAATTCTAATCAAATTTCCTCCTTTAACAAGCCTAGCTGAACATTTATTACTCTTATAGTAACTCCCAATACTCATTATTTCACACATTTACCACCTATTTTACAACCTTAACAAAAAGGTCTTTTTTAGATGTTTTCATATGGAAACACCTTTCATAAAAGTTGTTTATTTAACAACCAAGACTCATTTTCTTCCATAAAATTTCAGAAATCAACACTAATGCTCTCATGGCAGAACCCTAGATTTTCAACCATTTTGCAAAATAGTCCCCTCATTAGCTAGCTCAAGCTACAAGGGTCTCAAAAGTATAAAAATTATCAAAGAATGACCATCAAAACACTTACTTGCAAGGAGAAAAGCTTGGCTGAAAATTTTGAGTTCTCAAACCCCTTATTTTGCTGAAAATTTTGGTGGAGAGAAGGATGAGAAAAGATGATATCTTTTCTTCTCTTTATTTTATTATATTACATCAATTAATCACCTAATTTCCACCAACTTTGACCTATTTCATTTCTTTGTCCCCTATGGCCGGCCAGCCCTATTTCTAAGGGTCTAATTGCACATTAAGGACCTCCAATTAAGGTTCTATAGCTATTTAACACCTCTAGCTTGTAAAATAAAACTTTCACACTTTATGTGATTTAGTCCTTTTTCAAAATTAAGCATGAAATCGCTAAAATTAATGCACCAAAGTTTTCATGCACTCGTATAATCATACTATAACTCATAAAATAATATTAAAAATAATTTTCTCTGACCTCAAATTAGTGGTTCCAAAACCACTGTTTCGACCAGCCCCTAAATTGGGCTGTTACACACGTCCACTCTGGTATCATCACAGGTTGAAGCAAATCCAAAGGTACCTGATGTTCAGCTTTAACTTGCTGACACTAAACATCTTGTTACAAATTCAGAAATGTCTCGTTTCATACCCGACCACCAATACAGTTGTTTCAAATCATTGTACGTTTTAGTACTTCCAAGATGAACGGATAAACAACCACTATGTGCCTCGTGTAAAATTTTCTGAATCAACTCTAGATAATTCGATACACAGATTCTATCTCGGAACATTAAACAATCATCAGATCCAATTTGGTATTCTTAATCACTAGTCAACTCACATTGCACTCTTTTAGCTTGTAGTTCACTATCACATTTCTGAGCTTCGCAAATTTGCTGAAGGAAAACCGATTTAGCTTTTAACTCAGCTAGAATCGAACCATCATTAGATAATGTCAACTGTGTATTCATTGCTCTCAAAGCAAAAAATGATTTTCTACTCAAAGCATCCGCGACTATATTCGATTTTCCCAGGTGATAACCAATTACCAACTCATAATCTTTTAGTAGCTCGAGCCATCTCCGTTGTAGGAAATTCAAATCTTTCTAAGTCATAATATATTTTAATCTTTTATGTTCAGTAAAGATGTGGCATTTTTCTCCGTACAAATGATGACCCCAAATTTTCAATGCAAAAACTAGAGCGACCAACTCCAAATCGTGCGTCGGATTCTTTTCATGCGGCTTCAACTGTCTAGAAGCATAAGCTATCACTTTTCCCTCTTGCATCAATACCCAACCCAAACCATTCAATGACGCGTCGCTGTAAATCACAAATTCTTTACCCGATTCAAGTTGAATCAACACTGGTGCCTCTGTTAACAATGCTTTCAATTGATCAAAACTTCATTGACATTTTTTAGACCATTCAAACTTTACATCTTTCTGAAGCAGTTTGGTCATCGGTGTAGCAATCATCGAGAATCCTTTAACAAAGCATCGATAGTAACTAGCCAATCCCAGAAAGCTTCTAACCTCGGATACATTTCTAGGTGGTTTCTAGTCAATAACTGTAGAAATCTTGCTCGGATCAACTTGAATGCCATCCGCTGAAACTATATGTCCCAAAAATCTAACTTCCCGGAGCTAGAACTCACATTTTCTAAATTTAGCATACAATTGCTTATCTCTCAAGGTCTGCAATAGAATCCTCAAATGCTCGGCATGCTCAGTTTCATTTCACGAATAGATCAGAATGCCGTCAATGAACAAAACAACAAATTTGCCTAAATACAATCTAAATATTTGATTCATCAAATCCATAAAAATGACTGGAGCATTAGTTAATCCAAAAGGCATAACAAGGAATTCATAATGTCCATACCTCGTTCTAAACGCAGTTTTCGGCACATCTGAGTCTTTAACTCGTAACTAATAATAGGCAGATCTCAAGTCAATCTTTGAAAACACTGTTGCACCTTTCAACTGATTAAACAAATCGTCTATTCTCGTCAACGGATACTTATTCTTTATCGTAACTTTGTTGAGATGACGATAGTCAATACACATTCTCATTGATCCGTCTTTCTTCTTAACAAACAATACTGGCGCACCCCAGGGTGAAAAACTCGGTCGTGCAAAACCTCTATCTGTTAACTCATGCAACTGAGCTTTCAACTCTTTCAAGTCTGTCAGAGCCATTCTATACAGAGCTATAGATATTGGAGATGTTCCCGCTACTAGTTTAATAGCAAACTCAACCTCTCTGACCGGTGGCAACCCAGGCAATTCTTCCGGAAACACATCTGGGAACTCACAAACTATAGGCGCCGATTCAATCTTCTTTTCAGACACTTTGATATCTAAAACATATGCTAGATACATATCTCAACCTTTTCTTACATATCTCTAAGCCGACATCGACGAAATCACTATAGGAAACCCACTCGACTCATTAGATTCAATCTGAAGAATTTCATTATTTTGACATTTCAATTATATGATCTTTTGTCTATAGTTCACAACAGTATCATGCAGAGTCAACCAATCCATACCCAGAATCACATCGAATTCATCAAATGGTAAAAGCATCAAGTCAGCCAGAAAACAGTAACCCCGAGTCGTTAAAGGACAATTCTTGCATATTTTGTCAACTAACACATACTTGCCTAAGGGGTTCGATACTTTAATGGCAAACTCAGTAGATTCAATAGACAAACTCTTATTAGATGCCAAATTCATACATATATATGAATGATTCGATCCAGGATCAATCAATGCAATAACATTAGTGTTGTAAAGAGAAAATGTATCAGTAATAACATCTGGGGACGATGCTTCTTCACAAGTGCAAATAGCGTAGGCTCTAGCAGGTGCTCTGGCCTCAGATCTCACAGCTGAGTCTCTAGTCATACCTCTGCCACTGGATACATTCCCCATATTTCTTGGTGGTCTCCCTCTCGCATTCGTATTGCTCGATCTTACATTCTGAACTTTCTCTTTCTCTGATAACTCTGGACAGTCTCGAATAAAGTGATCTGGTGAACCACATTTGAAACAAGCTTTAGTACTCTTATTCCAGCATTCACCAAAATGTCTTCTCTAGCACTATTGACACTCAGGTTTGTTATTTCTCACACTGCCAACACTCGGGGATAGATGTAGCTTGAGCTTTAGAACTCATAGTTTGATTTCCAGGATCTCTATTTTGATATCCCACTGATGCATTAGATCTACTGTACGAATCTCAAAATTTCTTTGATGAAGAATGAAAAGGTTTATTCATCTGTCTTTTCCTCGAATCTGTAGCCTCTGAATCAACTTTCTTCTTTTCTCAGCTAAAGTCTTCAGCTTTGCAATCCCGGTCAACTAACACAACAAATTCTTTTAAATCTAAAATCCCAACCAGAAGTTTAATGTCTTCGTTCAGCCCATCAACAATCCGCTTGCACATTATCTCTTCAGTAGAAACATACTCTCGAGCATATTTACTTAACCGTACAAATTATCTTTTATACTCGGTTACAGTCATATGGCATTATTTCAATTCTAGAAACTCTTTATGCTTTTGATCTAGGAACCGTTGGCTGATGTATTTCTTTTGGAATTCGGTCTGAAAGAACTCCCAAGTTACTCTATCTCTCAGTACCACTGATACTAATGTATTCCACCACTGACACGCAGAGTCTCTCAGAAGTGATATAGCACATTTTAAACACTCAGCCGGTATGCAAAAAAGCTCATCAAACACTCGGATCGTATTTTCAAGCCAAAACTTGGCTTTCTTAGGGTCATCATCAACATTAGCTCCGAACTCTTCAGCCCCGTGTTTACGAATCTTGTCAACTGGAGGCTTATTCAATCTTAAAACCTCGACTCCTTGAGGAGCTACAGGAACCAATTGGGGATTAGAAGGGGTTGGAGGTTGTTGAGCAGCCAGGTTTGTACGAATATATTGAGTGAACTACTCGTTCATCATTTGGAAGAAGGCTTCTTTAGCCTCTCCTCTTCGGCTGCTCGTTACGGGTCTAGAATTAGACGACGCTGTCCCTTGTGCGGGAGCAGGCGCATTACTTTCAACCTCCTCAGCTATCGCTCAATTGGGATCCAGTTGCTATACAAAACACATTTTAAAATGTCAGGAGTCATCACACTATCACAGTTTATATATGGCATGTATAGCTAGACTCTCACACGCGTTACGTTAGTCCTAGAATCGACTAAACCGTAGCTTTGATACCAATAAATGTAACACTCCTCACCCGTATTCAACGCCGGAACAGGGTTATGAAGTATTACCGGGCTTATAATACTTTTAAACATACATTTCATATACAATTTATCAATTCAAATACAATAAAATCAATACCAATCATAATGTTCCTCAAATAAGCCTACGAGGCCCTAAACATGCTTTGGGAGTGGTTCAGGACGAAACCAATAACTCAAGTGACTTTTACAAAAATTTGAAAAAAAAATTCAAACCAGGGGACACACGCTCGTGTGGCTAGACACACGGCCACCAGACAAGTCCGTGTCATAGGCCGTGTCCAAACAAGTGAGGTTACTAAATTGGGTCACACGGCCAACCACACGCCCGTGTGCCCTTCGAAGTGGCCACACATGCTCGTGTGCCAGACTATGTGCTAAGCCGTGGCAAACCTGTAGGGTATATTGACTTATGCAACATAGCCAAGTCACACGCCTCTATGTTAGGCCGTGTGCCAATTAGGGGGTATACTGACTTGTACCACACGGCCGATCACACGCCTGTGTGTGAGACCGTGTGTAGCGTACTGACTTCACTTTAATTTCAATACTAGGGGACACACAGCCATAAATCATGACTGTGTGTGACACACGGCTGAGACACACGCCCGTGTGGACAAAAAATAGGCTATTTACTAAGCCATTTTGCCACCTCATTTGGTACACATCTTCACCTACACAAATGACACTAAATCATAGCATAATATACCATCCAAAACAACCAAACCAAGTCTAATTCTTACCATTTCAATACTAACTAATTCAAGGCACATAAGTACCACAATATACTAACTAAATTCATACCAATCGTTATAATCCCAAATCATCAAAATAACCATTATCAAAGATACATTATTTGGTCAAATTTCACAAGCTTACCTAAATCCACAAATCATCCATTTACCATTTATAGTACCTATTACCAACAATCATCACAACCAACTCATTATACACAAGACATAAGCATATATATTTGCATATGATTCAAACATACCAAATATACCAAATTTATGCCATCACCCATGGATATATATATACAAACCAAAATATAAACATTTATAATGCCAATTCATTTGGCCAACATCATTACCAAAACATAATCAACGTGACTTAAATACCTATACATGCCATATACTTAAAAACATAGTTTCAAAAGTACCAAAGAGTCAGTGGATAGTGTGGTGAAGTCTCCGATGATCCCTGAATCCGAGCTAGCTTTGAAATCACTATAAAACATGGAAAAGCAACAAAGTAAGTTATATAGCTTAGTAAGCTCGTATGTTAATAATTAGCAACTATCATCATTCATTAATCATTCATATAATGGAAAACAATGTGCAACAATTTTATTAAATCTCAAGCTATCAAATGATCATTCATGTAAATTACCAAGGAACTCATCAATTTCATAGTTTTCAATACTAAATTCATTTCCATACGTACCTATACCATCTAGTACCAATCTCATAGTCATCCACATTCTTCTTTCACTCGTTGAAGCATTCGGAATAGAAGTCAGATACTCAAGGTCTTACATGAAAAGTATTACCATGGCCCGAAGCCAAATCAAGGCAACTCATCCGAAATTTTGATATCATGGCCTGAAGCCAAATTAGCCGATATGCATGGCTCGAAGCCAAATCGGTTTATCTCGCACACAAAGTGCTATATCATGGCCCGAAGCTAAATCACTGTAGCCCCTAATGACATGTCACTAGCATCCTAAACTATTCCTAAGGTTCAACCGGGATTTCAAATGTCGAATCATCGTTGAAACATTATCGTTCATATCCACAGTCTGGTATTAGCAATTCATGCAATATCAAAACATATAAATTACATTTGTATTGAAATTTATCACATATGAACTTACCTCGAATGTGGAAACAACAAAATAAGTCGATTAGTCGATAACTTTCGTTTTTTCCCGATCTAGATCCGTATTCCACTTTTCTTGATCTAAATATATTCAAAATTAACTTATTTAATCATCTATTCATTCAATTTAGTCCAGAACACGCTTTAAAACACATTTACACTTTTGCCCCACATTTTTCACATTTTTCACAATTTAGTCCTTATTTCATAAAATCACAAATTAATGAAATTTACAATAAACCCATGTTAGCCAAATTACTATTATGCCCCTAGCAGCCCATATTTTTCATTTATTTCACATTTTAACCACTAACTTTACACATTTCACAATTGAATCCCTATTTTGCAGTTTTACTAAAAATCACTTAACAAAACTTGTTTAACTATCAACAACTATTCAAAATCTATCACCAAACATCAAAACTCATACACATTCATCAATGGTAACTTTCAAAATCTTTAACAATTTTGCAAAATAGTCTCTGGGCTAGGTAGTACTAGATGCAACGATATCAAAAACATAGAAATCATTAAAAACGGAACAAAAAACATACCAAATTGCAAGGATTTAAGATGACCGAACCCTAGATTAGAAGAACCATGTATTTTCAGTGGTGGTACGATGAAATGAAGAAGATGAATGGTTTTTACTAATTTTAATTATCATTTAATTACCAAATTACTTTTATAACCTTTAAAAACTTAAAAATTTATACAAAATACCAAGCCAATATCATCCACTATCTCATAAATGGGAAAATTACCACATAAAGACCTTTAATTTTAAGTTCTATAGCTATTAGACACCATTAGCTAATAGAACTCAAGTTTTACTCTTTACGCGATTTAGTCCTTTTTATCAAATTGACCATTCAAACGATAAAATTTCCTAACGAAATTTTCACACAATCACTCAATCATACTGTAGACATTAAAATAATAATAAAATAAATATTTTGACCTCAGATTTGTGGTTCCGAAACCACTGTTTCAATTTAACTAAAATCGTACAAGTATATCCTGCAGTTAAATAAATTTCGGGTTAATATCGAGCTTACGAAAACTTTAAACCAAACTGAAAACAAACAGGGAATAAACTGAAAATAAAATGCAAAGATTGTAAAAATCTGCAAACAGGGGTCACGCGGTCGTGTCCCCTGGCCATGTGCGAAAGCTTAGCCTATGTGTGATGGACCACATCGTCGTGTCACTAAACCATGTACAAAAGTCGTGCCAGTGTGAGATAGGCCACATGTGAAACACCCCACACCCGGCCCACGAGCCTTGACCGGATCTGGTATGTTCCTCAATATAAACCGATTCAAAATTCTTTTGTTACTTTGGAAAATCTGTGTGTTTTCAAAGAAAGATTATTTTTGGGTTGGGCTCGAGTTGAAAACAAGTTTATCTTATATTGGAAACCCTTTATTTTTGGTGACATAACACTTAGAGTTTATTTTAAAATAAATTTACTTAATCTTTTGATTGATAAAAATTTGTAACATAATAAATGAAAGTAAAATAAAGTAGTTCAACTATGGCCTTATTACATCAAATAAATCCCAAAATTAAATTCAAAATACTTAAAATAAAAAGAGTCCAAAACAAAGTAAAATCTGAACTTCACATGGCCACCACTAAGCTCCTGCCGACCCGGTCCATCACTGATCGTCACCTGGAAGAAAATGTTCCCCAACGGGGTGAGTCAAACAGACTCAATGTGTAACCAACACTAAAATTTAACAATTCAGGCATACATTATTTTATCACATACATATTCATATAGCAGATAGGAAATAATGATGCAACCCGAACCCAAACCTATATGCCATCCGCTACACATCACCCGTACCATCCTGCACACCGTGGGGACTACTAAGTCAACCCTCCATCTGCTATACACCAGCGAAGGCAGTCGCTGCAGTCGACGTGCTCATCGCCCTTATAATTTTGTGGCATAGCCACCAGATAGTATTTCGTGTCATGTGACACCACATTCAGATAATGTGACCGAAGTCACCACATTCAGATAATTGTGACCGAAGTCACCACATTCTTATATCGTGTCAATCGTCACCACATTCACTTCCCCTTTTCACAATATCCCATATGCCCCCATATATCATACATATCATGCAATCTCAAGCCATAAGCCTTATTTCACATTATTATCATTATCCACATACATGGCATACCAAGTCACATCATAATCCTAGTAGGAATAGGAAAACGTACCTGAGTACTTTGTACCATTGGATGGTACCTTAGCCATACTTTTCACATTCTTAATAACATATATATATATATATTAAACATTGCCATAAAACTTATTAAGAAATAGTGTGGGGTACACACCTGATTCGCTTAATGCTTTCACTCCAAGTCCCGTAAAGCCCGATCTAAAGCCTTAGATCCTAGTCCCTACATTCGGCCCACATATAATATTTTAACTAAAGGCCATTCGGCCATAAAACCAAATCCCAATAGGATTATGGTAATTAAACCCTTACCTTAGTGTCGTTTTCACTGCTAACCAAATCCCGAAAACTTTCCTATGCTCCTCCTTGTATTCGGCCAAGCACTAGATCTCTTCATAGGTTAGTTTTCGGCTTTTGAATAATTAAGAAACAACTCTTTAATCAACAAATAAGGCCTTGGCCGAATACCACATGTGCTTACCTTGTGGATTTTTAAATCCCGAAAGTATCCCTTGCCTTAGATGCCTGTCGAAAATCCCAAGAGCCATATATTAAAATCGGCCTTGACCTTAGATCCATAAAAGTGACCCATGGCCGAATACATGACTTACCTCAGATCCTTATAAATCCCGAGGTAGCCTTCCTTGTAGTCGACAGTTGCAAACACCCGAAAGATCTCTTCAAAGTTTCGGCAATAAGATTATTAATGGATTAGTCCTTGAGTTTCGGTTGAAAGAAAGAAATAGGAAATCGAACGAAACTCAGTCTTACCTTGAATGCTAAAATCGGCAACACCTTTACTTGCACTCACAGAGCTATTCGGCTATGACCACCAATACATGAGATTCGGCATTCACAAGGAAAAGAAGAGAGGAGGTATTGAGGCTTAGAGAGAATAAAATCGGCAATGGCTAGGAGACTTCTACTTTTGGTTTTGACAAAAGAAGAGAGAAAGAGAATATTAGCAAAAGAATTCGGCAGAGACTCTAGAGAAAGGAAAAGAAAATACGAAGAATGGCCTTGCTTTCCTTCCTTGGCCGAAAATACACCAAGAGAGTCTCTTGGCCGGCCATCACATGCTCCCTCATCCCTCATTTTTCTCCTCTTATCACCTCATCTAGATTTAATAAAATAAAAAGAAATAATCCATCATTTATCCCTTATTTTATCACCATTTTATCTCTTCAAAATAAAAGAATAAAAACTCCTAGATTTTAGCCTTAGTGCCGTCCTCCCTACCCCCTCTCATTGACGCCACTTAGCAAAAATAATCCTTAAAGTTTTGCTTCCCACGCGACTCGAACACAAGTCCTTCCCCTAGCATGTGGCGTCATTTCCAGAGCCCTAAGTGGCACCTCCAAGCCACTTTTCCAAGCCCAATTTCTTGTCATATCTCCCTGATAAATTTTCTTAAGACCACATTGCCTTAGTTCCCTCTTTTAACTCAAAACTTAATATTTTCTAAGGCATCTAACTACACTTCAAAGTTCACAAAATTCACAATGCACATTCACAACACACATGAGCATGTTATTTCAAACAATTAAGCATAAATGCATAAGCCCATTTTCAGGATATTACAGTTCTACCCCCCTTAAAATAATTTCGTCCTCGAAATTACCTGGCTGAAATAAGTGAAGGTATTGCTGTCGCATCGCTTCTTTCTGACTCCCACGAAGCTTCTTCCGATCCACGATTGCGCCATAAAACCTTGACTAACGGTACTAATTTCCGTCGTAACACTTTCACATCTCGTTCTAGAATCTGAATCGGCTCTTCCTCGTAGGATAAATCTGGCCTTAGTTCCACCTCTTCAACCGGTACTACATGAGATGGATCCGATCGATATCGACGTAGCATGGAAACATGGAATACGTCGTGCATCTGCTTCAATCCTGATGGCAAATCTAACTGGTATGCCACTGGTCCAACTCGCTTCAAAACTCGATAAGGTCCTATAAACCTCGGACTCAACTTCCCTTTGCGACCAAATCGCATCACCTTCTTCCAAGGCGACACTTTAAGAAACACTTGATCTCCCACATCAAATTCTATTTCCTTCCGCTTGAGATCTGCATACGACTTTTGTCTATCAGATGCTTCCTTCAACCGTGCCCGAATTAACTCAACCTTCTCTTCGGAGTCTGCCACCAACTCTGGACCCAAAACTCGACGTTCTCCTAATTTTGTCCAACACTTAGAAGTGCGACACTTCCGCCCATACAGTGCTTCATACGGTGCCATCCGAATACTAGCTTGATAGCTGTTGTTGTAGGCAAATTCCGCTAAAGGCAAATAGTCTTCCCAACTTCCTCTGAAGTCTATCACACAACCTCTCAGCATATCCTCTAACACTTGGATTACCCGTTCAGATTGTCCGTCTGACTGTGGATGAAATGCCGTAGTGAAATCCAATTTGGTACCCAATGCCTGATGTAGAGCTTTCCAAAACCGAGAGGTAAACCTTGGGTCTCTATCCGAAATGATCAATAGTGGAACTCCATGCAACCTTACAATTTCAGACACATACAACTTCGCCAACTTTTACAGAGAATAGTCAACTCTCACTGGAATGAAGTGCGCGGACTTGGTCAACCGATCTACTATCACCCATACCGAGTCCTTCTTAGTAGGCGTAAGAGGAAACCCACTAACAAAGTCCATGGTAATTCTCTCCCACTTCCACTCCGGAATCATTATCGGTTGAAGCAATCTCGACGGAACTTGGTGTCCAGCCTTAATTTGTTGACACGTCAAGCACTTACCAACAAATTCTGTAACTTCTCTCTTAAGACCAGGCCACCAAAACTGTTCTCTTAGGTCTCTGTACAACTTACTTCCTCCAGGATGCATAGCATAAGGGCTACTATGCGATTCCTGAAGAATCCTCCGCCTTAACTCCTAATCCTTAGGCATACAGACCTTACCTCTGAAGCACAACATTCCCTCGTCATTAATACCATAATCTTCTAACTCCCCATTCTGTACTTGCTGAAGCTTTGCACTTAAATCCTTATCATCCAACTGTCCCTCTTTCACTTCATTTAACCACGTCGGCTTAACTTGTAACTCTGCCAGCAGGCTTTCATCACCATACAAACTCAGATGTGCAAACATCGCCCTCAGATCCGATACAACCTTCCGACTTAGGGCATCAGCCACTACATTCGCCTTGCCCGGATGATACTCTATCGAACAATCGTAGTCCTTTAGCAATTCAACCCACCTTCGCTGTCTCAAGTTTAACTCCTTCTGAGTCAACAAATACTTAAGACTCTTGTGGTCTATGTAAATCACTGACCTTTCTCCGTAAAGATAATGCCTCCACACCTTAAGAGCAAAGACCACTGCCGCCAATTCCAAATCATGAGTTGGGTAGTTAACCTCATGTAACCTTAATTGTCGAGACGCATAAGCGGCTACTTTCCCATCTTGCATCAGTACGCATCCCAATCCTGTATGAGAAGCGTCACAATACACCACGAAATCCTTTCCTGCCTCCGGCTGAATCAATACCGGAGCTTCAGTCAAGACCCTCTTAAGCTTCTCAAAGCTCTCCTGTTGCTTATCCGTCCAAACGAAAGGTACTTCCTTCCTCAACAACTTCGTCAAAGGCGCGGCTATCGATGAGAATCCTTCCACGAACCTTCTGTAGTAGCCTGCCAATCCTAAGAAACTACGAATTTCAGCCACAGACTTAGGTGGTTTCCAATCTAACACCGCCTCAATCTTTCTAGGATCCACCCTTATTCCTTTTGCAGACACCACATGTCCTAAGAATGCAACTTCCTTAAGCCAAAATTCACACTTGCTGAATTTGGCATATAGTTTCTTCTCCCTTAACACTTGCAGCACAACTCGGAGATGCTCATCATGCTCATCTTCAGTCTTGGAATACACCAAAATATCGTCGATAAACACCATGACGAACCTATCCAAGTAAGGTTGAAAAACCCGGTTCATCATATCCATGAACGCAGCTGGGGCGTTCGTCAATCCAAACGGCATTACAACGAACTCAAAATGCCCATACCGTGTCCTAAAAGCTGTCTTATGGATATCCAGTTCCTTCACCTTAAGCTGATGATATCCAGAACTTAGATCTATCTTCGAGAAAACCGCTGCTCCCTTAAGCTGATCGAACAGGTCGTCTATCCTTGGCAAGGGGTACTTGTTCTTGATGGTAAGCTTATTCAATTGACGATAGTCTATGCACATGCGCATAGTTCCGTCCTTCTTCTTCACGAATAAGACCGGTGCTCCCCATGGAGACACACTGGGTCGGATAAACCCACGATCAAGCAGTTCTTGAATTTGAGCCTTGAGCTCAACCAACTCCTTTGGTGCCATTCTGTATGGAGCGATTGACACAGGAGCTGTTCCCGGCAGCAGATCAATTCCAAACTCCACCTCCCTATCCGGGGGTATTCCAGGTAATTCCTCCGGAAAGACATCCACAAAGTCCCTCACCGTTCTTACTCCATTAACACCTTCTTCCTTTGTATCCAACACACTCACAAGGGCCAGAAATGCCTTGCACCCTTTCCGAACCATCTTAACAGCCTTTAAAGCAGAAACTACGTTAGACAAGTAGTTTCTTCTTTCTCCGATCATAACAACTTCCTCATCCTTGGGAGTTCTTAACTCCATTCGCTTAGCTGCACAATCCAATATGGCTCGATGCTCTACCAGCCAATCCATGCCAAGGATTAGATCAAATTCTCCGGAAGGTAATTCCATTAAGTCAGCAGGAAATACTACTCCTTGAATTTCTAGAGGCACTTTCCGAAAGATCTTATTCACCACTACAGTTTGACCTAGGGGGCTTACTACAGTCATCTCTCTATCAGAAAGTTCAGAGACTATGTCTAAAGTTTTCACTACTCTACATGCAACATACGAATGGGTCGAGCCCATATCAATTAAAGCAAAATAGGGCTTGCCACAAATAAGGAACGTACCGGTTATGACGTCCGGCGCGTCTCCATCTTCCCTACGGTGAACTGCATAAACCAAGCCCGGTTGCCTTGCCTCAGTATTATTAGCACCCCTGCCAGGTGTTCCACGTCCTCTTCCAGCGCCATTACCTCGGCCGTTCGGACCACGACCTCGCTGAGGCTGCTGTCCACCTCTACCAGCCTGATTAACATTCTGAGCCACTAGTCGATTCCCATCCGGCCTCATAGGACAGTCCTTAATCATATGGTCCTTGGACCCACACCTAAAGCATCCTCCTGTCTTCCTCCAATACTCTCGTAAGTGTTTCTTCCCACACTGATCACAAGTATGATATTGCCCTCCAGTACTAGCTTGCTGACCTCGGGGCCCATCAACTCTAGGCCTTTTCTGAGCATTCCCCGATGATCCTGACGATCCAAATCCTCTCTTGTGCTTATTCCGATCCATGTTCGCCTCGCAGAGTATCCCTTCAGCTATCTTAGCTTTCTCTACTAACGCAGAAAACTCCCGCTCTTGATGTGGAGCGACTAACAACCTCAGGTCATCCCTTAGTCCGTCCTCAAACCGGACACAGCGCTCATGTTCAGTAGCCACTACTCCTCGAGCATACCGGCTCAACCTCAGAAATTTAGCTTCATACTCCGCTACGGACTTGTTCCCCTGAACCAGCCCCAGAAAAGCCTTCCTCTGCGCATCAGTGTAACGAGTACCAACATACTTCTTTTGATAAGCCGCCTTAACATATTCCCAAGTCAAATCCTCAACTGTGGTACCATCCCGAACTGTGAGCCACCACTGATACGCTTCATCGCGTAGCAGCGCCACCATTCCTTTCAACTTCTCCTCGGGGGTCAGATCTAACTCATCCATAATCCGTTCCGTTACTTCCAACCAATATTCAGTTGTACTGGGTGCCACACCAGATACTCCTCGAAACATTTCAGCCCCATTGGCTAGGAGTCGCTCGGGTATAGATTTCCGAGCTCCCATATTCCCACCTACTCCAGCCACCATTTCAAGAACTCGCAGCACAGCCTGCGATACAACATCGTCCCCCGTCTGATCTTGCCGCTCAACACCAACAGCTGGGGGTGGTGGTGGCGGTGGTACCTCATTGTCAGACCCTTGACCCGACCTAACGGGTTCCAACACAGTCATTCTGCCTCGACCACGCCCACGACGACTGCGTCCTCTAGAACTCATATCTAACGTCAGGCTTTAATCTGATTTAAGAAAGTTTTATGAATTAGTCCTTATTCCACTGATTATTCGCGAAGAATTTTATGAAGAGAGCTTAATAGGGATTCTTTCGATCAATCAAGGTTTCAAGTTTTCTATCCTAATTCATAGAAAAGCACATCCATTCCATAGTATCTCCCATACACATTCACTCTTCGGACATTTCTGTCCGTTCCTATCCCAGGGGTATTTTCGTCATTTGTCCTATAGGGGTATTTTGGTAAATAATCGGGGTCAATTTGAAAATTACAAAAGTCATTTCAAAATTTTCCAAACTCATGGGTATTTTGGAAGGAAGATTTTCCAAATCAAAGGTATGGTCAAAATTTCAGAAAACAGGGTCATTTTGGTATTTTTGGTAAACCAGGGGTAATTTCGTAATAAATTTTTTTTTCAAATCGGGGTATTTTGGAATTTTGCAAAATAGGATTTTTAAATACTTTTACAAAGTAAGGAAGTTTTATTGAAATCAAGGGTAATAAGGTAATTTTAAAACCAAGGGCATTTTTGTAATTTTACCACTAGGGGTATTTTAGTAATTTTCATAAATCAAGAATATTTCAGAAAATTTTATAGGATCGTGGTTGCAAGTCAAAAGGGTAATTTAAGAGTTTTAAAACTAGGTTTTTATGACAATACGGCTAGTTCCCTTTCGGGTTTTAGTTAGGGGTTTAGCCCATGAATAAGTCCTCTTGGTTAGGGTGAACCGAAGCTACGCACCAGGTAGGATTCGAGTGGAGAGGAGGTGAGTCACACGGACTGCTTAAATACCAAGCTCCCACCGAATACCAATCCTAGACATGCGCACAATGGTTGCCACACCCTAACTCGGCGACTTAGACACAGGTTTGTTTAGTTAAGCATTTAAGTCTTATGTAATTGTTGGGGTAACTAGTCCTAGGGTTCAAGTACTTATCATACTATTCTACGTTCCATTCCACTTCTACCCTTCTACAAGTCATAATATAATTCACACAAAGGATAGGAGTACTTACCTGGTGGACTTCGGGTCGGAGACTTAGGTGCCATGCCAGAAAAACCTGCTTTTCACAAAATTTTCAGAAAATTTCTTTTGGGCTTAATTTTGAAAACGTTTTGGGCCTTAAACCCAAGGCTGAGAGTTTAAAACTCGGCTCTGATACCAAGCTGAAACACCCCACACCCGGCCCACGAGCCTTGACCGGATCTGGTATGTTCCTCAATATAAACCGATTCAAAATTCTTTTGTTACTTTGGAAAATCTGTGTGTTTTGAAAGAAAGATTGTTTTTGGGTTGGGCTCGAGTTGAAAACAAGTTTATCTTATATTGGAAACCCTTTATTTTTGGTGACATAGCACTTAGAGTTTATTTTAAAATAAATTTACTTAATCTTTTGATTGATAAAATTTGTAACATAATAAATGAAAGTAAAATAAAGTAGTTCAACTATGGCCTTATTACATCAAATAAATCCCAAAATTAAATTCAAAATACTTAAAATAAAAAGAGTCCAAAACAAAGTAAAATCTGAACTTCACATGGCCACCACTAAGCTCCTGCCGACCCGGTCCATCACTGATCGTCACCTGGAAGAAAATGTTCCCCAACGGGGTGAGTCAAACAGACTCAATGTGTAACCAACACTAAAATTTAACAATTCAGGCATACATTATTTTATCACATACATATTCATATAACAGATAGGAAATAATGATGCAACCTGAACCCAAACCTATATGCCATCCGCTACACATCACCCGTACCATCCTGCACACCATGGGGACTACTAAGTCAACCCTCCATCCGCTACACACCATCGAAGGCAGTCGCTGCAGTCGACGTGCTCATCGCCCTTATAATTTCGTGGCATAGCCACCAGATAGTATTTCGTGCCATGTGACACCACATTCAGATAATGTGACCGAAGTCACCACATTCAGATAATTGTGACCGAAGTCACCACATTCTTATATCGTGACAATCGTCACCACATTCACTTCCCCTTTTCACAATATCCCATATGCCCCCATATATCATACATATCACGCAATCTCAAGCCATAAGCCTTATTTCACATTATTATCATTATCCACATACATGGCATACCAAGTCACATCATAATCCTAGTAGGAATAGGAAAACGTACCTGAGTACTTTGTACCATTGGATGGTACCTTAGCCATACTTTTCACATTCTTAATAACATATATATATTAAACATTGCCATAAAACTTATTAAGAAATAGTGTGGGGTACACACCTGATTCGCTTAATGCTTTCACTCCAAGTCCCGCAAAGCCCGATCTAAAGCCTTAGATCCTAGTCCCTACATTCGGCCCACATATAATATTTTAACTAAAGGCCATTCGGCCATAAAACCAAATCCCAATAGGATTATGGTAATTAAACCCTTACCTTAGTGCCGTTTTCACTGCTAACCAAATCCCGAAAACTTTCCTATGCTCCTCCTTGTATTCGGCCAAGCACTAGATCTCTTCATAGGTTAGTTTTCGGCTTTTGAATAATTAAGAAACAACTCTTTAATCAACAAATAAAGCCTTGGCCGAATACCACATGTGCTTACCTTGTGGATTTTTAAATCCCGAAAGTATCCCTTGCCTTAGATGCCTGTCGAAAATCCCAAGAGCCATATATTAAAATCGGCCTTGACCTTAGATCCATAACAGTGACTCATGGCCGAATACATGACTTACCTCAGATCCTTATAAATCCCGAGGTAGCCTTCCTTGTAGTCGACAGTTGCAAACACCCGAAAGATCTCTTCAAAGTTTCGACAATAAGATTATTAATGGATTAGTCCTTAAGTTTCGGTTGAAAGAAAGAAATAGGAAATCGAACGAAACTCAGTCTTACCTTGAATGCTAAAATCGGCAACACCTTTACTTGTACTCACAGAGCTATTCGGCTATGACCACCAATACATGAGATTCGGCATTCTATTCGGCTATGACCACCAATACATGAGATTCGGCATTCACAAGGAAAAGAAGAGAGGAGGTTTTGAGGCTTAGAGAGAATAAAATCGGCAATGGCTAGGAGACTTCTACTTTCGGTTTTGACAAAAGAAGAGAGGAAGAGAATATTAGCAAAAGAATTCGGCAGAGACTCTAGAGAAAGGAAAAGAAAATACGAAGAATGGCCTTGCTTTCCTTCCTTGGCCGAAAATACACCAAGAGAGTCCCTTGGCCGGCCATCACATGCTCCCTCATCCCTCATTTTTCTCCTCTTATCACCTCATCTAGATTTAATAAAATAAAAAGAAATAATCCATCATTTATCCCCTATTTTATCACCCTTTTATCTCTTCAAAATAAAAGAATAAAAACTCCTAGATTTTAGCCTTAGTGCCGTCCTCCCTACCCCCTCTCATTGACGCCACTTAGCAAAAATAATCCTTAAAATTTTGCTTCCCACGCGACTCGAACACAAGTCCTTCCCCTAGCATGTGGCGTCATTTCCAGAGCCCTAAGTGGCACCTCCAAGCCACTTTTCCAAGCCCAATTTCTTGTCATATCTCCCTGATAAATTTTCTTAAGACCACCTTGCCTTAGTTCCCTCTTTTAACTCAAAACTTAATATTTTCTAAGGCATCTAACTACACTTCAAAGTTCACAAAATTCACAATGCACATTCACAACACACATGAGCATGTTATTTCAAACAATTAAGCATAAATGCATAAGCCCATTTTCAGGATATTACAACATGATCGTGCGAGTGGGTCACATGGCCGTGTAGATGGGTTACAAGGTCGTGTGAACAAACCGTGTAACCCTCTGCACCTATGTGCACCAAAATCAATTAATTTTTACAAACCACATGACCGTGACATGAGCCCGTGTATGGCACACGGCCGTGTTTTAACCCGTGTGTACCTAAAAAATGTCCTTTCTAAGCAAGCTATTCAACCATGAACACTTAAGCCACAAGCCATCATTTAAACCATATCACAACAAATTCAAAAGTATTCAAATAAACCAAAATCATCATTTATTTCAGCCACCCTAAGTGCCTAACCAATATGCCACAATTGTCACCTCAATCAACAATTTAAAATTCAACTAAAAGACAACATACATACCAAACCATTGAGCATTCAATGCCACTTTCACTATCATCTACTCAAGCACCAAATAGTCATTCAAGCAATCTCATATTTAAGCATCAAGCTTACCAAATCATTTCGAATATACCTAAACTTATAACTCATCTTTTTCCACCTATTATGGAGCATATCATTTAGACACCATCAAAGCAAACAAATATCCAAGTTAAAATTCCCATCAAGATACCATCTTCATGACTAATGCTATCATACGCATTTTTTCATAAACATAATCTCAAAATGCCAACTCCCTCAATATATAACATTTGCACAAAGTTAAGATTTCCTATGTACATGCCACACATAACCAAACCTTAATATGGTCAAAAGACTACAGAATCAAAACTAGGATAGTGTAAGCTTCTTGACAATCCATCTGACACGTTCCACAAGATGACACTACAGGGAAAAAGGAAACAATGGAGTAAGCATTACAATTGCTTCATAAGTTCATAGGTATAAAAACCAAATAACTTACCTCCGGTTATAATTATACACTACATGCTACTTAGCTTGGTAAAGTTTGCCTATTATGGTAAATCACATATAAAAAAGGTGAGTTCAACATTTATCAAACTATATAGTAACTAAATCATATAATATTTCAATTCACTTATTCAACATTTCATTACCATTCACAAAACAAATAATCATTTAAATCAATTCACTATATTAACTTATCATACAATCTATTTATCTATAATACATCTCATTTCAAATTAATGCCAAACATTGATTTTCATTTCATAATTTGAATTCTCAATCCAAATCATAGTAATTCATCTTTATACCAAAAAGATATTGAATGTCAATTAAATATTAATAACTACTTTATTCCATAATACTAATTTTGAATTACATTATTCAATTTACCATGTTTTTATATTGGCCCTCTAGGCTTGTATAACCGATTCTCAATATGTATATATATAATGGGCTCATCATATCATCTCATTTCACAAATAGACATTTCATTTCATAGTTTTCTTCCATTCTTATCCATTTTTCATATCAATATCGAATACCACATCTCATATTCAATTTTACAAATTCATGGATTTCAAATTCTTATTCATTATCATCATTTTTTTTATCTTTTATCTCCCTATTAACACAACTCGAACTCGGACGGATACACGGATCCAACCAACACACCAGTTTGGCACCCAGTGCCTCATCGGATAAATCCGAAGCAAATAGTTGCGCCTAGCGCTTATCAAATAGTTTGACATCCAGTGTCTCATCGATATAACGAAAGTAATTTGGTACCCAGTGCCTCATCGACTCATAGTCGAAAAAACCTTGAACTCTTCCTATCCTATGGCATGCCAACTATATCCAACTCTGCCTGAATAGTTAATAGGGTATTCATTACTCAATTTATTATCAATTAACATCTCAATCAACCAAATCAAGAATTCCATACATATATCATAGCTCATCACCACATTAGTATAATTCCACATTTCAAATAATATTTAATATTTTTGAATCTATTCAATTCAATTCATTTCACATATAACAAATTTAAATCGAATCAATTCAACTTAATTTTATCATATCATCACTTTATCACATAACATATCCAATTTCAATCCAATTCAAAGTCAATTCCTTAATTTATTGAATTATACTAACTTCAATTCTGTTCAATTTAATATTCTATCTCATCTTTTTGTACCCAACTGCAAACGACCAGAATTTCAATTAAACATATTTACAATTATAATTTTAAATACATAACAATTTAACACAAACATACCGTATGAACTTACCTAATACAACCAACAAACAAATTTGTTTGTAGCATCTATTTTGCAATTTTCTCTTTTTCCTGGTTTTCCTCCGTACGGTTCAATCATTGATCTATATAATAATTAAATTCAATTTATTAAATTAAAATACATCACCATATTCATTTTTATGTATATGACTTATAAATTTTCCCTAAACTTTTACAGGTTCAATTTAGTCCCTAAAACCGAAACTATTAAAAAATTAAAATTTAAGCCCTAATACATCAAGAACGTCCAAAAATCATCAATGGTAATTTTAACAAATTTAACAGTTTTGAAAATGGAGATACGAATTAGCTGGACCTAGTTGCAACGATCTCAAAAACATAAAAATCACTAAAAATGGATGAGAAAATACATACCATGCACACCAAATATACTTCGCTGAAAACTCTCCAAGGTTAGCTATGGAGTTTTCAGTTTCTAAAAAAAGAAATAAAGAAGATACTAGTTGTTTTATTATTTTTATCTTAATTTATATTTTATTTAATTACAAAAATGGCACTAATTATACATATTTTTAGTCTAAAATACATATGTTTACCGTCCACTATCTTGAATATGGATCCATTCAATTATGATTTTGCACTCAATTAACCCTTTTAAACTAATAGCGATTAACTTTTGTAACTTTTATGATTTAGTCATTTTTCCTTAATTAGCTATTCAAACATCAAAATTAAGGGATCAAAATTCAATCCACTTATACTACAACTTCGTAAATATTTAATAAAAATATTTACAAGCTTGGTCTATGAAAACAAGGTCCTGGCACATCATTTTCAAAAGCCAGTTGACTTTTGATACATACCACTTGTACTTTGACTAATTGACTAATTCAATAAATTCAATTAAATCACATTTTACTATAACACTATTTTTAATTCAAAAATATTAAATATATAATATTTACTAACTCATTGGAATTGTGGTCCCGAAACCACTATTTCTGACACCACTGAAAAACGAGCAGCTACAACTCTCCCCCTTTAAGAAATTTTGTCCTCAAAATTGTTACCTGCGAAAAGGTTAGGGTACTGAGAATCTCATGTTTATTTTTCGACTTTCTCATATTCTCTTCCGTATTATGATGATGTTATACTACTTTATCTCTGGTCTGAAATTCGATATCTTATTTCTACCATTTAGCACACATTTTTGTTGACATGAGGCAACTTTCAAACTATCTGATATAATACAAATTTTATCGTTTGTCTCTATAACAGACCGTTTTTGGTTAAATCAGAACAATAGTTTCGGAACCACAAATCTGAAGTCAAAAAAATTCATTAAATTCGCTTTAATTGAACAAAATGATTATTTGTTTCATTTTTAACTAAATAATCCAATTTACTTCTAAGCACGTCATGTGCCCTATTTCTGCTACATCATGAGTACACATGTTAGTTTGACCATTCATATAATATCATTATTTTTATTATATATAGTAATAATTTATTCTATATAAATTTTTATATATGATCATATATATTTTGTATTACCATGTATTATTTTTTTAATGTTATTAGAACCGTTATTTTTCAGTCACGTGTACATGTATTTTCATGTTTAAAATTATTGATTGAAATCTTCAGTAAATACATAAACAAATAAATAAATATATATATATTTAATAAAAATGAAATATTCCACTTTTTACGTGAACATAATAATAAAAAATTTGGTGAGTCGGTCCGGTTATTTATTTCTTTTTTTGCTGACGTTCAATTTTAATTATAACTCTAAGGTACCAAGGTGTGAAAATTTCGTTAAGAAATTTTATCGTTTGAATGGTCAATTCGATAAAAAGGACTAAATCACGTAAAGTGTAAAATGCATGTTCTATTAGTTAAATGTGTCTATTAGCTATGGATCATTAAAGTGGAGGTCCTTATGTTGTAATTAGACCATTAAAATAGTAAGTGGACATTAATGGACATGAAATGGATGATATAAATGTTTTATCATTAAGGTTAGTTTGGTAATTCATAAAATAAAGGTTATTTAGTAAAACAAAAACAAAATTTTGTTCATTCATCTTTCTTATTGCCGAAAATAGAAGAAGGAAATTATCATGATGTAACAGCCCGATTTCGGGCCTAGTCGGAACAATGGTTTTGGGGCCACAAATCCGACGAGGAAAATCTTATGTTTATTATATTTTTATGGTCTAGATTTCACGGAAAGATTTCATGAAAATTTCGTTCGAACATTTCGACTTTTGGGCACTCAATTTAGCCAAAATGACTAAATTGTAAATAGTGCAAAAGTTGAGTTCCACATGTTAAAAGTGTCCAATTTCTATGAAATTTTAAATTGAAGGTCCTTAAATGGTAATTAGACCATTGGTTAAATTTTTGGACAAAATGGACATGAGATAAGTGAAATAGGATATTTTTAAGTTAGGGGCATTTTGGTAATTTGGTAATTAAATGGACTAAAAGACAAAATAAAAGCCAAAAACCCTTGTTCATCTACTTTCTTGGCCAAATTTAGCATGGGGGAAGCCATGGATAGGGTTTTCAAGCTTTCAAGCTCAATAATCAGTGCATCCAAGCCCCGTTTTTAATGTTCTTTACATTTTTGAGATCCCCGTAACTCAGTTTAGCTATTTCTACCATTATTTTGAGCTAGGGTTTGTGTTTAAAAATTTAATCATGGATGACATGCATGTGTTTTGATTTCTAATGGTAGAATATGAATGCTCAGTGTGTAATAAATGACTTTTACTAAGTGATTTTCGATGAAATCGCATAAAAGGACTAGTTTGTAAAAAGTTGAAAATAGTATGAAAATGTGTGAATGAATGCAAATTGTGGACTGCTATAGTTATGAAAATAGTTCGGCTAGGCCTAAAATACAAGGAAATTGAATATAAATCATTTTATGAGCTTAGGGGCAAAAGTGTAAATATGACAAAGTTTAGGGGCAAAAAATGTAATTTTGCCATAATATGAATTTTGGACTGAATTGAATAGTATAATAACTTAATAAGTCAAATGTGATATTTTAGATAAAGAAAAATGAGTTTCAGATTTAAAACAGGGGAAAGACGCATATTGGACGACTCGGTCCCTTTCGCCATTTTAAGTCGAGGTAAGTTTGTGTGTAATAAATCAACATTATGTTATTATGTATTTAAATTCTTGATATTACATGAAATGTATATTTTTCTTTATGAAGTTGGTTAATGAGGTCTCGATGAAAAAAGTGATGAAGTTTTACTATATTGAAGTCCCAGTTGAACCTTAGGAATAGAAAGGATACCCTTATCACGACATTAGATTAATAAGGAACCGTATAAGACCATATCTGGGATATGGCCTTGGCACCGAATTGAGGTCCCGTGTAAGACCATATATGGGATATGGCATCGGCATTGAATAATGATTCCGTGTAAGACCACGTCTGGGAATTGGCTTCGGTATGAAATCGTGTAAAACCATGTCTGGGACATGGCATCGACATACGATCTCGTGTAAGACCATATGTCGAATATGACGTCGACATCGATATGAGATCCCGTATAAGACCATATTTGGGATATGGCATCAGCATCGACATGTAATCCCATGTAAGACCATATCTGGGATATGGCATTGGCATCTTACTACGTGTATGACAATTTCTGAGTATCCTTCGATATTCCAAGTAGTTCAACGGGGTAAAGAACTAAAGTTTATGTTAAAGATGGAAAAATGACTAAAGTGTAAATGAATGTGATTATGTGACGATTAAGTGCAGATATGTGTATGTATACACTCATAAGCAATGTGCTCGGTATGTGATCAAATTTTAGTAAGAACGTAAATGAGTAAGTTATACCTATGAGACTAACCTTGTGATTATAAGTCCATGCTTATGATGTATGAATATGTGGTAAATGTGATTGATGATTATGTGTGAGGCTTTTAGGCTAAATTAAGTTGAGAAATGATATGTTCAAGTCTTTGTTGTTGATGTATAGATTAAATTGGCCAATGAATGGCTTGTAAATATTTGATAATGACTAGTTATTGGAATGGCTAACCATGAATATACCTTGGTGTTATATGTGTGTAAATGAAAAATTAATATAAAGAAAACATGATAGAGTAAAATCAACAATAAAACAATTTGGACAACAACAGTTGTATCACTTTGAGAAATCACCAAAAATGGTGGAAATCGAATTAGAGATTGAATAAGATATGAAATTAAAGCTTATTGAGTTTATTTTCACATAAAAGAAACGGTGTAAGCAAAAGAATTTCACATTCTGAGATATTTGAATTTTTGTGAGACAGAGTTAGAATGATTTCGGAATCCCCTGTTCCGATTTGAGAAATTCATTAAAAATTGTAAAAAAAATAATAATGGGATAATGTAACACCCCAAACCCGGCCTAAACGTTACGACCGGATCTGGCATGTCACATGAAAGGAATGTCTAAAAACTGTGTGTTCGTTAAAAAGTTTGTGTTCTTTATATTTGTTGTGAAAAATCGAGTTTTAGTAATTTTGAATAGGAAACAATTTATTAACATTTTGGAAAAACGGTTATTAAAGGTTTAGGAAATTCCTGTATTGAACATTTGATAATAATAGGCAGAAATCATACTAAAAGCTAAACCACATAAAATTCCAAAAAATGCAGTTAAAGTGGCCCTATTACATAACAAAATCCCAGTTACAAATAAGTTTAACTAAGAGAACGAGTTTACGAGAAAAACATTGTGTGGCCACCACAAGTCTGCCTCAGCTTCCAAATCCGTGATCTAACGATTACCTGTAAAATTAACTAAGGGGTGAGTCATCGAGACTCAGTGTGTAAATCCCCATCCCGAAGATATAAGCCCTTACACAATTTCATAAGTGAAAATGCAAGTCATGCAACCCAACCTAACCATCCGAACTCCTGTATCTACCCCGTGTGGTCAACACCACTGGTGACTGGAGTCACAAATCATATACGTGTGGTCAACACCACTGGTGAACGAAGTCACAAATAATAATCATGTGGTCAACACCATTGGTGACCGGAGTCACAAATACTATGGTGGGGCCAACCCACCTTGTGGTCAACACCACTGGTGACAATCCCGTATCGCTATGTGGGGCCAACCCACGGTGGTATCAAGCCACAGGGACGAGTCACAAAATAGATATATGTGGTCAACACCACTGGTGACCGAAGTCACAAATAATAGATGTGGTCAACACCACTGGTGGTCAAAACCACAAGACTTAGTCACAATAATATATGTAAAGCGGGGCCAACCCATTGTGTGGTCAAAATCACTGGTGACAGTCTAAATCATATCTTCCCCCTCCTCTCATCATTCCCATGCAATATGACATAATAATTCGTGTATGCAGTATGTCATGTATGCTAAACATATATCAAATATAAGTATAACATGAATCACCATCATAATCAGATAGATATAAAACAACATAATCACGCTAATCAACCTCTAAGGGTATAATCGTAATTTTACCTACCAAGGGCATTTTCGTAATTTACCTTCTAGGGGTATTTTGGTAATTTACCCACTAAGGGTATTTCAGTAATTTTGTACCTGGAATGGCCTTTCTGAAGGCCCAATGTCGCCTCGAGCAACTCAACTATCATTTCCGGTCTTTACCGGACTATTGGGCCTAAAACCTGATTTCGGCCCATTCGGGCCCACCCGCTCGTGTGGCCCACCTAACACAAATCTAGCCACGTATATAGGTTTCACCTAGTCTAGTTCACTATATACTATATCATCATACAATTTATTCCAATTGGGCCCACGGGCCCATTGGGCCCACTTTGACCCATCGCGGCCCAAGCAGCCCCAACCAACAAGAATACTACTGATGGCCTCAACTATCGCGTTGAAGCCCCACACGTGAGCTCGCAGGCTCGTGTGGCTACTATTGCCGTGACCGGCACTTCGGCATTTGCCGCTCTACAACTAGGGTAGAGAGAGTTACACACCTGATAGGAATCTGAAGCTGCTAAATCGCGCTCCGAGCACTCCTTTGCCCAAGGCCAACCAGGTATGATAACTCTTCTCCTGGAATGCTCTTTATATAGCTAGCTCTTCACCTTTCTTCTTTGTATCTTTCCGATGTGGGATCCCTTGGTCAGTAGAGTTTAAATTCAACTGAAACTCTTGCCGTCCAATCCGCAAAATAAATACTCCCCCTTGTTTCTCATGAGATTTGAACCCAGGCTCTCCTGTAGCATAACCCACGCCGCTAGCCATTAGGCCACAAGCTCCTCTTGTGCCTTAAACCATGCGCAACTAAATCTAAACTATAGCCAAATTCTAAGGTCCAAGTAAAAAGAAAACCAAAATGCAAAAGCCAAGACTTGAACCTTGGACCTCCTTCCTTCCTTGTGGCATCACCCCCTTGTCTCTTATGTGGCGTCACTTTGCCACTACACCACACACTCCACTTGTGTCATTTTCCTCCACTTTTTATTCTTAAGGCCTACCTGCCAACTTCCAGGGTTTTTTTCACCTAAAACCAAAATTTCCCCAAAGCTAATGTTCGATCTCGGGACTTCATAGAAGCCCTCTAACCTTCCAAAATCACTTATCTAATAAGTCCAACTTGTACTAAAGCCGATCTCTGGTTCTCCCAAAAAATTTTAAACGCTACTACTCCTAAGGCCCATTGGGCCCAATCCTACTAGGCCCAACTTCGGGATGTTACAGATAAAATTTATATGATTGAATTAATTAACGAGTTTATTTTCAAAAGAAATAAACAGGAATGTAATTCGAGTTCTATACAACGATATAATTAATTTTTAGTGAAGAGGGGTCAGAACTGTCATACAGCGAAACATGGGAGACTTTAAAGAATAAATTGTACTGATTGGCTGAACCAAAAATTCTGGAAATTTTATGGTAAGAAGATATGTGAGTCTAGTTTCAGGGAAAATTAGTGGGTCTTAATTTGGAGTTTCGTAGCTCCGGATAAAAATAATTTAGTGACTGTAACTCGAGTAAACAGCTCAAGATGAACATAAATGAATTGTGAAATTTTATGCAATAATGATGGTGTTATCTTGAGAGCTTATAATGAGGATTGTTAAAAGCATGGTACTTAATTTTTTATTATTTACATACATACTAAGCTTTATAGCTTACTCCGTTGTTTTCTGTGTTTATAATGTACTCAAGTTAGCTCAGGTTGGAAGTCGCCGGAGAACCTATCACACTATCAAGCATACAATTTAGGTATCGGTGATTTTATACTTATGGTTATGGCATGTATAGGGAACTTGATCATGTGTATATGTTAATATAAGTTGTCCTAAAATAATGACCTATGATATTTGAAGTTCATTGTTGTATAAGGCCATTTAATATGGCCAATAAATCAGTTATGCTATAAACTCATGATGATGCATTCCATGGTTGAGTAAATTGTATGCTATGACTTGTTACATGTGTGTGGTGGATGTTTTGGTAGCTTTAATATGTCATGAAATGTGTCATTCAAGTTATACTCAAGTATGGGCATGATAGGGTAGAAATTGGCTTGGAAAATATCCAACTTCTTGACCACACAGGCAGAGACACGGCCGTGTGTCTTAGCCGTGTGGAGGACACAGTCTAGCACACGGGTGTGTGACTTGGTCGTGTGACCCAAAACGAATGATGACGTCATAAACAGAGGGTTACACGGGCGGAGGACACGGGCGTGTCCTGGGCCACACGGGTGGGTGTAACCACACGGCCTGCCACACGGGCGTGTGACTCTCCAAAACAAGAAAATTTTCTAAATGTTCCAATAGTTTTAAAAGTTCTCGGTTTAGTCCTGAATCGCTTCCAAATCATGTTTTGGGCCTCGTAGGCCCATTTTAGGGACTTGATGATATAAGATAAAAGTTTTAAATTTTAAACGAAAATTTATGCCTTGAATTTGTTCAGTTGCAAGTGTTATTGTCAAGTAACACCTCGTACCCTATTCCGGCGTTGAACATGGGTAAGGGGTGTTACACATGAAAGCTTGGTAAGGTTCACTCACTTGGATGCTTAATTGGTGAGTAAATTTTGTCCCATTTTTAATGATTTCTATTTTTTGAGATCGTTGCAGCTTAGTCTAGCTAGCGCAGGGACTATGTAACATCCTGAATTTGTGGGGCTTTGCATTTAATGTGCTGAGATGTTTATGTTATGCCTAATGTGTTAATTGGAGTGTTTAAGGGGTTCAGACTGGGCTCAGGGATTGGGCCGAGGCCTTAATCGAATTTTCAGTTTGGACACTCTAGTGGAAAGCCAGTTAGGATAGGGCTTAAAAGATGTTATCTGTGTTTTAAGACACAAATGGGCTGGTGGCCCAGTGGCAAAGTGGCGCCACTTAGAGTGCAGGGAGGAGGCTTCAGCTGATAAGGCCCAAGTTCGAGTCGCATGAAGCCCAATTTTCTTATTTAACTTTAATTATTTTTGGCATTAAAGGGGGAGCAAGTTGGACGGCAATGGGGCTTGGAAATAGGGGGAATAAATGTTTGGATAATGTAAATAATATGGCTGATAATGTGGCAGATAAAGGGAAGAAGAGGTGGTGTTATCTGGGTCACTTGTGGATGAGAGATCAGATAGTGATAAGGGAGAAAATTTAGGAATTTTCTGCTGGTCTCAGTGGTGGCCGAAATTCCAACACTGAGGTAGCTTAGTTTTAGTTTTAAAAAGGGGCATTTTCGGGTTTTAGGTAGTAGGTGCCCAAATTTTGTGTTTAAGTGAGGGGAATATCTTTTTATTTTTGGCATTAGGGTTTTATTTCCCATTCTTTTCTCTCATTATTCAAAAGCCGAAACCCTAATCCTATTCTCTCATCTCCACATTTATGCAAAAGCCGAAATTCCATTATTTTCTCTGCTTTCATCTCCATAGCGGAATACCCTTGTCTATTCCCTTCTATTTGCCGATTTCTTCATCAAAGCCGAATCTTTATAGATCTCTTGAGATCATCTTTTCTTTCTGATCTTCTCAAAAGCAGAAATCTTCTAGGAGTTACCGAAATCTCTGTAAAGGTAGGTGCCGATTTCTTCTGATCTATTCTTTTCTCTTTCGGTTTTTTTTTAGAAGACAAAGCCGAAGGGCTAATGGATTGTTGGTTTCTTGTGTTTACGTGTTGGGTGACATTCGAGAAGTGAAGTAGATCGCTTAGATCTAAAAGCTGGAACCGTTAGTCTCTGAACCTCATATCTCTCTTTTCGGGATTTCAAGGTAAGGGGTTCTCTTTAGATTTCCGTTAGATTCGCTATCGTAATTGTGATCTTAACCATATGTTATGATGGTAGCAACTGATAAGGTCTTTTGATGGAATCAAATATCGATTAGGCAAAGGAGGGGATTGGATCTGTTAAACCAATCCCTAAGTTTAAGAAACGAGCGGTGTCAGCGTTTCAGGATTGGCCACCGGGTTGTGGACCGGCGTCAGAACAAAACCTTAGACAGATAGCAGTCGTATCGGCTTCTGATAGTGTTGACATAGAAAGTCTCGTCTTGTCTGTAATCAGGTGTGTAGATCTCTATCACACTAATTAATCTGTATTATATATGTTATGGGCTAAAAGCCGGAAAAAGGCTGTATGGACAGTCGTATTACCCGAAAAGCGTAGGTAAGGGATGCCAGGTACGTAATTAGGTATGTATATGATAGTCTGTGATCTTTTAGGTAGTATATTGTGTTGATTCTGCATGTATGTATTAATGGGATGGGGTTAATATGATGAAGGCGAAGAGTATGTTAATAGGTCACTTGGTGATCGGTGGTTAAACCACGAATTGTAAAGTTAGGTCACAATAGTGATCGGTGGCTAAACCACGTTAAATTTATTCCTAATTCTTAGGAATAGGCAGCATGACTATCGATATGCTGTGTAGCGGTTGGCGGGTTGACTGTAGAAATCCCTGAGGTGTGTTGGCTGGTACGGGCTGGTGTGTAGAGGATGGACTTTTAGGTTGGGTTGGGCCATGCAGCATGTATATGTTTTGTTGCCATTGTGTATGGGCCAAAGCCCATAATGTGTTTGTGGGCCTCAAGCCTTTTATGTGTTTTCGGGATTTGCACACTGAGTCTTGGTGACTCACCCTTTATTTTCCTAAACCTTTCAGGTGAGTAGTAGATCGTGGACGTGGGAGCCGAGGCGGACTCGAGGGGCCATCAAGTCTTTTATTCTCATAAACTATTTCCGGTTTTTCTTTAAGTTTTAATTTTGGGACTATTTTTGTAATAAGGCCTCCATAGCTTAGGTTATCAATTTATGTTTGCCAATGTTTACATTTATAAATTTATGTTCGAAGACTTATTTATAAGAAGAAATAAAATGGGATTTTCAAACATGTTTTAAATAAGGGGAAAAAAAAACCCCACAAAGGTTTTCTGTAAATAGCACTTATTTAACGAATACCTACATAAACAAACCGAGAATTCAAACCCCTTCAAAGCAAAGTTTTTAACATTTAACCCGTAACATACCAGATCTGGTCCTGGCGTTTGGGTCGGGTTTGGGGTGTTACAGACTAATTTGCAAAAATTTTAAATATTTTAGATGTTTCCATTAATGAATAAGCATCTGTTTTGAAGTTTCTTGATAGATAATGAATGCTTGTTGATAGATATACAAGTTTTGTTAAGTGATTTTTAAAGAAAACGCAAATTAGGGGCTAAATTGTGAAATGTGTAAATTTAGGGGTAAAAATGTGAAATAAATGAGAAATATGGGCTGATATGAGTATTAGAGAAATCCGGCTAGCATGGGTTAGTCTTGAAATTCATGAATTTGTGATTTTATGAAATGAGGACTAAATTGCAAAAGTTGTGAAATTGTAGGGGTAAAAGTGTAAATGTGTTTAAAAGTGAATTTTGGACTGAATTGAATGAATAGATGATTAAATAAGTTAATTTTGAATATATTTAGATCAAGAAAAGTGAAATACGGACTTGGATCGGGGAAAAGATAAAGTTATCGACTGATCGACTAGATTCGCCGTTTTCACATCCAAGGTAAGTTCTTATGTTAATAAGCATTATTATAATTGAGATTTAATAATTTATATTGAATTTTTGATGAATACAATTGTACGAAAATATTCGACGAAGCTTCGACTATGTATCGACACTTAGTGTGCGAGATCGAGATAGCTTCAACTATGTATGGCACTTGGTGTGCGATTTGAGATAGCTCCGGTTACGTATGGCACTTAGTGTGTGATATCTAGATAGCTTCAGCTATGTATGGCACACTTAGTGTGCGAGATTAAAAAAGCTTCGGCTATGTAATGACACTTAATGTGCGAGATATCGAGTATTCGACAGTATTCCGAACAGGTATGAGTTGGTTACGAGTTTGTACAAGTATGTACATGGAAAGTATAAACTTCAGTTAGAAAAATTTATGAATTTGCATATAGGTATTTGATTAAGCATATGGAAAGCTTGTTGTTACCATGAATTACATGTTAAATAGTTTAAGTTGTTGATTTATGTAATATGATTTGTTGAGTTTAATTCATACGAGCTTACTAAGCTATAAAGCTTACTTTGTTTATTTTTCCTGTGTTTTATAGTGAATTCAAAGCTAGCTCGGATTCAGGGATCGTCAGAGACATCGTCACACTATTCAACCATCAATTTGGTACTTTTGAGCTTATGATTTGGTCATATGGCATGTATAGGGATTTTGAGTCATTTTTGGTTATGTTTTTGGTATGGATACTGACCATTTGGATTGGCTTGTAAAATTTTATGTTTTGGCTTGTAAATATAGCCATGAGAGTTGGCTTAATTTGGTGAATTTTGGTTATGTGCATATTGTCGAAACCATTTTTTATGAATTTTGAAAAAACGGGGATCGACTTTAGAAATGAAAATGGAGTCGCCACCGATCTTTTATTCGAGGTGTGATCGGATCACCTTGAGATGGATTATTTTAATAAAATATTTTGATTGATTAAGACAATAATTTTGGTCTACGAAATCTAAGAAAACAGGTTCGGAAGTCGGTTACGTACGAGGAAGGATTAGCACCCTCGCAATGTCCTAACGTCGAGAATTTGAAAGATTTTAAAATTACGACCTTCTTTGACCCATTTGAAAATACTAGAGTTTGAATATTAAGATTCCCTGGTTCCAAAGGAATAAAATATCACATCCAGCACGTTAAGATGCAACAATTTAAGTCTTCGAATTCTAGGTAATCCCAAAAATTCTCAAAACTCATGCATTGAGATTTTAAAAGGGTATTTCGTTATTTGGGATCAAACGGAAAATCGAAACCCAGCACGTTAGGGCACGATTTCTCCATTTTCCAAACATGAAATATTGCCTTGTTTTTAATGTTAAGAAAACATGAATGAAATCTTAAAAGGATATTCGGTTATTTGGTCAAACGAAAAATTGAAACCCAGCACGTTAGGGCACGATCTCTCGGATTTCCAAACACGAAACATTGCCTTATTTTAGGACTAAGAAAACACGAATGGAATCTTAAAAGGATATTCGGTTATTTGGTCAAACGAAAAACCGAAACCCAACACGTTAGAGCACGATCTCTAGGATTTCCAAACACGAAACATTGCCTTATTTTAGGACTAAGAAAACATGAATGGAATCTTAAAAGGATATTCGGTTATTTGGTCAAACAAAAAATCGAAACCCAGCACGTTAGGGCACGATCTCTCAGATTTCCAAACATGAAACATTGCCTTATTTTAGGACTAAGAAAACACGAATGGAATCTTAAAAGGATATTTGGTTATTTGGTCAAGCAAAAAATCAAAACCCAGCACGTTAAGGCACGATCTCTCGGATTTCCAAACACGAAACATTGCCTTATTTTAGAAACCTTTGAATGGAATGATTTTAAAACTTGAACGACATTAAACTTGATTTTTTTAACAAATAAATTACAATGGAATGATAATATACAAAGCAAAGTAGCAATACATACACGAAGTCTTGCATTAACGGGTTATAAATAATAAATGGTTACAAATTAAAAACTATAATCCATACAATAACAAACAAGTGAACATCTAATACATAGAAAATAGTATGCGTCAACTTAAACAATTCACGCGTAATAAAAAACTTGATATAATATAATTACATATTAAAAATAGCAATGACATATGGAAGTTTTTGGAATAAACAAACATAATTTAAAAAGGGTTTTTCAAAGAAACCAATTATATGCATAAATAAATTTAGAAGAAAAAAATATATATATATATAAATTCAAGAGAAAATACGTACGTAAAATGATACGAAATCAATAATATATACACAAAAATAATATAAATTATATTATAAAAAGAATATATATACACACACATAAAAATAATTTGATGTGAATTACATACGTATATAAAAGAATATATATAAAAATTTAATGAAAATAATATAGAGAAATAAATAATACTTAGAACTATTTAAAATATATATAATATTTAATGTTAATTTTAAAAAGAATAATTTTAAAAAGTAAGAAACATCAATAAACAAACAATTAAGTAAACTAATTAAAGGACTGTATTGAAATCAGCACAAAATCAGAGAGCTAAATCAATAAAGTAAAGAAAACGAAAAAAAGGACTGAAATGCGATGCTTATAAATTAAAGAGGACTAAAAGAAAATTTACCCGAGTCTTTAAATGCAGCGTTTAAATAGGGATTAAATTAAAACTGCACAAAATTACTGGGAAAAATCAAAATAAAAGCAAAACTTAATTTAAAAGAAATAAGATACGAAAGGACTAAAAACATAAATAAACCATTTATCCAAAACGTGCGGATCCTTCCTCGGGTCGGGTCACTCGCGCGGATCCTGGCCAAAAACGACGACGTTTTAAGGCTTAATGCCCCTCCCCCAAACGACTTCATATTGTTCAACCTTAAATAGCAAAAATTTAAAAAAAATCATTTTAAAACCATTTCTAGAAAAAAAGAAAGAGAAAACTCTCTGAAAGCTCTCTGGAGCTCCGGCCTAGCTCCGTCACCGAGCCACCGTGCTCCGCCATCGTCCGTCGTCGTGCGCGGTGGTCGGAGACCCAAAAAGTCGGCTCTTTTTAGACCTTTCAGGCTACCCAAGTCAAATCCAAGCCCTAAATACCGATAACCCTCACCAAAAAGAACGAAACAATCAGAAACCTTTCGGATTCGGGTTCTCCGATCAACACAAGAATGGGTAAAGGTTTATCTTCATTTTTTTTTGCTTTGTATGTTTGACATTAGAAACGAATAGGAACAAAAATCATGGTAAAAATACCTTGAAAAAATCTCTCTATAATTTGTATTCTGTATTCAAAATCGTGTGTATTTGTTCCCCCAAAAAAACCTTACAATGTTTTTCTGGCTTTCTTTTATATTCGAAAAAGAAAGAACAGAAAAGAGAAATAAAAATACAATTTTTTCTTTCTATATTTCCTGTCGTTTCTGCTATTGCCATTGTTCTTGTCATTGTTTGCAGGTACAGACGTGTGTGGCGTACTGATCGCTGGAATCAGAGTCTTAAAATTTATAAAGAGAATGATCGAACCTGCAAACTAACTCTGACAACGATTAAAGGCAAGTGTACCTATCGAGCAGTAGTATAGCTTAGGTAAGACCGGATTGTCGAACTTAAAGGAACTAAAAGTACTAATACTAACCTCCTTTTTATTATCTAGCCTAAAATAAGTGAAGTTGTTAAATCTAACTACTACTAAGCTAAAGACGCAAAGACAAAAAGAATGAATTGGGAAATAACTTGAAGAAAGACTCGATTGATTTAAGACGATACCCTCAGGAAGAATCCACCTAGACTTCACTTGTTATTTAACCCTGAACCATACGATTTATTCACTTGATCCGTAGGATTCCCTGATTTATATTAAACCCTCTCTCGAGGCGAATAACGTCTCATCACCATATCTTTAGGCGCGCGAACGACTCCGCTTTAATTATGCTAGATCTATTCTTAAGCAGGGACTTTTGCTTCTCCACCTAAGAACATCTGACTTCAATCAATATCTCGGAAACATTAACACAAGAATTAAGCGCACATAATTAAGAACAAATCAAGTATTTATCTTACAGTTTAGAAAACAATAACAAGATTCATCTAGGTTTCATCCCCTTCAGGTATCTGAAGGGTTTAGTTCATAACAAATAAAGAAAATATCTCAGAAAAAAAGATAAAACAAAACATAAGAAATCCCTAAAACTCCCTGAAGGAATTGAAGGAGAGATCCGCCGTCTTAAGTAGAATTCCGGCTTCTAGAGATGGATCAACTGGCTATCTTCGAGTGATTCCCACAACTCTGACCTTTTCGGCTTGGCCCCTTGACCTAGCTAACCGCCCCGGCAAAAGCCCTGGCAGAAGGCTTCTACCGAACTCCCCTTTCAAGTTGCCCCATTGGGTGTTTATATAGACTTTGAGATGCCTTACTTGGCCCCTAAGTATCCTAGTTTAAGTAGAATTCCTACTAGGGTGTTCTGAATATTCTTTGGAATGTGTTTCTTTGCCTCCAAGTATCCTTTCCCGAATGAAATTGCTCTTTCCAGCGACAGGGACACGGCCATGGCACACGCCCGTGTGAATCGTGGCCAGGCCGTGTTCAGACTTTTAATGAGGCACGGCCGTGTGGTCTTTGGGCCAGGCCATTTCAATTTCTTCCTTGGCCCAATTTGCTTTGTTTTAGGCCCGTTTCTCGTTCTTTCTATCCTCGGGTGCTTTCTTGAGTATAAGACATGAAAAGAAAGGATTAAGAGCACCTTTTTACATAAATCGAGGCTTAAATTATCCAGAAGTATGCTAAATGTAGGATTAAAATATGTTACTATTGCGGTTTATCAAATACCCCCACACTTAAGCTTTTGCTTGTCCTCAAGCAAACTTCTCAACTTACAATTAAAACAAACTTTCCATAATTCATAATTCTTATCAACAATGTCTCTTTATAATTCATAGATAATTTATACATGGATAATTTAATTCAAAGAGTCCTAAAGATTCAAACAATATAAGTCATATACTTGTAACACGAAAATGTAGGTGTCTCCCCTTATCTAAATAATTACCTTTAATTCGAAACCAACAAGGATTGACATCCTCACTAAAGATTCACTCAAGTCACTCAAAAAGTGTTTAAGGTTCAAAGTTAAGCACTCATAAGTCGAACCTAAAAAGTTAATCCCATAGGCTTGCCTGAAAATCAAATCTCCACCACTGTAAAATGAGATGATAAACAGATCAAAAGGTCTTTCACAGGGTTGTAACGGGGCTAGGGTTAAAGGTGTGGATAAAGGCTGAATTAGAAGGTTAGAATCGGGATTGAATTGAAAAGTTACCTATCTAGAAATAAATAATTACATCAACTGAAAAGTAATAACCCTAATAATACGAGCTTTTTCTTTTGACAAATTCACTTTAACTGTATAAGCTCACTTTTCATAATACTAATACTGAATATACTTCAAACTTTTTTTATCAAACTTTTTTTAAGAACAAATCAATAATAAAGGATGAATTCAACTACTGAAATAAAATTAGGTAACTGATCAAATCAAATCTCGATATAAGGGTAGTAAAAAAGAATGGTGATAACAAATACAAAGGGGTTTTGGGTTAATATTAGCTGGTGAGTCAATAAAAAGGGTTGTTAGGATCAACGGGGTTCACTAGGGTTAATTTATGGAGGTAGGCTGTTTAGTGGAGTGAGTGGGTTAAATCCTAGGTGCCTTTATCATCTCTGTATATCAAATTATAGGTGTGGTCTTGACATGTATAATCAAGGCAAGTTCTGGAATAACAGTTCAATGTTGACACACTCATAATCAATAAAGCGAGCAAGAAAAAGAATATATGCTATATAAGGCTCAAAATCTCACACAAATTATGGGTGTTTTTGACATCGTCCTTGTAAATTTCAAATTTCAAGATAATATTCATATTCAGGTAGACAACCTAAAAATTTTAATTCTGAAAAATTAGACTTATCATGTTTGATTCTCTAGTATTCTTCAAATTTAATTATCAATGCACAATTATCAATGACTTATTCTAAAACATATCAATAAAAATCATAAATCAATAGAAATTTCATCCTAATTAGTAACATGAGAAAATTATTTAAGAACAAGATATAATTCAGGGATTTTCAAATAATAATATAGTTAACCCCCCACACTTAAGATGTACATTGCCCTCAATGTACAAAGATAGATAATAGCAATAGAATAATCAAAATATAGGGAGAGAAGTGAAACTTCCTGAATTTTGGATGAAGTCAATGAAAGGAAACCAGATAGGATTGGAGGTGAACGTGGGGAAGCGTCTCGAACCATTTGAAATTGAATCCTCGAAGCATCTGTCCTGATTTTATTGTATCCTAAGCTAAATCTGTGGTGCCCACACGGCCGCGGCCACGGTCGTGTGCAAGGCCGTGTGGCCTGGAAATCTGCACTTTTGGTTTATTTGAATGCTAAAAAGGGAAAATAAAAATAAAAATAAAAATAAAAATAAAAAAATATAAATGAAAATGGGGTTAGTGCTCGGGTTGCCTCCCGAGAAGCGCTCGTTTATAGTCTTAAGCTAGACTTTACCTCTCATTCATATGGTCATGGTGGTTTGAGGAGGTGAAAATCTTTTCTCACGCGATCAACTTGGTTTTCGATATAAAGTTTAAGTCGAGTAGAGTGTACCTCAAAAGTGTTGAATTTAGGATTGCTTACCTCGACTGTCCCGTATAGGAAGACATTAAGTACTTTAAAGGTGATTTCTTCGTTTGTTTTGATTTCTGAAGTGGTGAATCCCCTATTTTGAAGTGATTTGTTGTTCCTATTAGCTCGTCTGGGGGTTCCTTCGGTTTTACTTCGTGTGGTTCCTATTCCTCTTTAAAGTGTGTCGTCCACTCTTCTAATTTGTCAACCTCACGGCTTCGTTCCTCATGTAATTCTTCTTTGTCGGCATGGGGCCCATGATTCGACTTAGGTTTGTAGCCTTGTGGTGTTTCCTATGGTGAAAGTTGAACAATTTGATTATCAACTGAATTTACTTTCTCACCTTCATCACTTGATGTCCTGGTCGAGTCAAGAGCTTGTAGACTGATTGATTCGTCACCTATACGAAGAATGAATTCTCCTATACCAACATCAATTTTAGTCCTGGTAGTTGCTAGAAAGGGTCTTCCTAAAATTAAAGGAATCGAATTGTCCTCATTCATGTCTAAGACAACAAAATCTACTAGGAATACGAATTTATCAATTTTGATTAGAACATTTTCTATTATACCCCTAGGAATTCTGATAGTTTTATCAGTTAACTAAATGCTCATCCTAGTTTGTCTAGGTTTCCCTAGACCTAGTTGTTTAAACATTTTATAAGGCATAACATTGATGCTTGCCCCTAAATCAGCTAAAGAATTATCAATAGATAAATTAAATATGGAATTGTAAAACTCCCTGGATCTTTTAATTTCCGTGGCAGTTTATTTTGTAGAATTGCTAAGCACATTGCGCTTAGCTCCACATGCGATGCCTCGTCTAGTTTCTGTTTATTTGTCAACCGCTCTTTTAAAAATTTCCTATAATCGAGTATCTGCGAAAGAGCTTCGAGAAACGGTAAGTTAATATGTAATTTATTTAAAAGTTTAAAAAACTTACCGGACTGTTCCTCTGTATCATCTCTCTTCATCGCTTCGGGATAAGGTATGCGGGGTTGGTACTCTTTGATTACTGGTTTTGGCTTTTCTTGTGTTACCTCAACTTTACCTTCGTCTACCTTGTTTTCTTGTATTGAATTGGGTTCCTCTAACCCTATACTCTCCTAAGCTGTTATGGCTTGAATTTGCTCATTTGGGTTAATCTCCGTGTTACTTGGTAGACGTCCTTGCGGTCGTTCGGACATTAACTTTACAAGTTGTCCGTCTGCTTTAGTGACTTCCCCTACTGACTTAGTAAGTTCCCCGACTCGGTTCTTGGTCTCTTCAACCGATGTTTGTTGATCTTTAAGTGTTTTCTCAGTATCTTGGAGACGATTTTCTGTGGCTACCATGAATTTTGTCAGCATCTCTTCAAGGTTTGGCTTCTTCTCTTGCGGATATGGCTGATTTTGGAAATTTTGAGGAGGTTGTTGTCTTTGATTTCCTTGACCTTCCCATGAAAAATTTGGGTGGTTCCTCCAACCTGGATTGTAAGTATTACTATAAGGATTATTATTGGATCTGAAATTATTACCTAGATAGTTCATCTGTTCGCTCTCTGTGCCCGGTTGGTAGGGTGGGTACTCAGGAGTCGCCACAGTTCCACTTGCATCGTACTGCATGACTGGATGTGCCTGCGAAGAACACAAACTATCAAGCTTTTTATTCATCATCTCTATCTGTGTTGATAGTATGGTCACTGCATCGAGGTTGTAAACTCCGGCTGATTTTTTCGGTTTAGTCCTTGTAACTTGCCACTGATAGTTATTCAGTGACATCTCTTCAATGAACTCGTAGGCTGCTTCAGGAGTTCTGTTGTTCAGGGTTCCACCTGTGGCTGAATCAATTAATTGCCTTGTTGAGGGATTTACACCGTTATAGAAGGCTTGGACTTGTAGCCATAAGGGTAAACCATGGTGCGAACACCTTCTCAAGAGATCCTTGTATCTCTCCTATGCGTTGTATAATGTCTCTAAATCCATCTGCACAAAAGAGGAGATATCATTCCGTAATTTGGCCATTTTGACCGGTGGGAAGTATTTTAATAGAAATTTTTCGGTCATTTGTTCCCATGTAGTGATTGACCCTCGGGGTAACGAGTTTAACCACTGTTTGGCTTTATTTCTTAATGAAAAGGGAAATAACCGAATACGTATGGCATCATCAGAAACGCCATTTATTTTAAAGGTATCACAGAACTCTAAAAAATTAGCTATATGAGTGTTTGGGTCTTCGTCCTGTAAACCATCAAATTGAACAAATTGTTGAATCATTTGTATTGTGTTAGGCTTTAATTCGAAACTATTAGTAGCTATAGCAGGCCTAACAATACTCAATTCTGCTCCTGTTAAATGTGGTTTAGCATAATCAAACATAGTACATGAGCATTGTTTTCTCCCACGTCATGTGGTTGTGGATTATTCTCGTCCATCCCTTCAGTAGGATTGGATCTACCTTCTTGATTTTCCTCTGTGTAATTTAGGGCTCGCCTGATTTCTCTGCAATTTCTTCGAGCGGTAGCTTCAATATCAATGTCGTTTACTAAAGGTCCTCTCGGGTTCCTTCTAGTCATAAACTAGAGGTACCTGCTAGAATAGAAAGAAAAAGAATTTAGCAAAATAAAATTTTAACTAAAATAAAAGTAAATTGCGAAAAATAAAAATAATAGCTAAAGTAACAAAAATAGAGCTTTCTTAATATTTTAGTTCCCCGGCAACGGCGCCAAAAACTTGATCGCTGGAATCTGAGTCTTTAAATTTATAAAGAGAATGATCGAACCTGCAAACTAACTCTGACAATGATTAAAGGCAAGTGTACCTATTGAACAGTAGTATAGCTTAGGTAAGACCGGATTGTCGAACCCAAAGGAACTAAAAGTACTAATACTAACCTTCTTTTTATTATCTAGCCTAAAATAAGTGAAGTTGTTAAATCTAACTACTACTAAGCTAAAGACGCAAAGACAAAAAGAATGAATTGGGAAATAACTTGAAGAAAGACTCGATTGATTTAAGACAATACCCTCAGGAAGAATCCACCTAGACTTCACTTGTTATTTAACCTTAAACCATGTGATTTTTTCACTTGACTTGATCCGTAGGATTCCCTGGTTTATATTAAACCCTCTCTCGAGGCGAATAACGTCTAACCCTAGGTTAATTAATTGAAATCTCTTTCTAATTAATAACCCCCTAGAATAGCAGTAAATCGATCTATGGATTCCCATATTAGGTTTCACCCTAATCTGGCAAAATCTCGTCACCCTATCTCTAGGCACGCGAACGACTCCGCTTTAATTATGCTAGATCTATTCTTAAGCAGGGACTTTTGCTCCTCCACCTAAGAACATCTGACTTCAATCAATATCCCGAAAACATTAACATAAGAATTAAGCGCACATAATTAAGAACAAATCAAGTATTTATCTTACAGTTCAGAAAACAATAACAAGATTCATCTAGGTTTCACCCCCTTTAGGTATCTGAAGGGTTTAGTTTATAACAAATAAAGAAAACATCTCAGAAGAAAAGATAAAACAAAATATAAGAAATCCCTAAAACTCCCTAAAGGAATTGAAGGAGAGATTCACCGTCTTAAGTAGAATTCCGGCTTCTAGAGATGGATCAACTGGCTATCTTTGAGTGATTCCCACAACTCTGACCTTTTTGGCTTGGCTCCTTGGCCTAGCTAACTGCCCCAACAAAAGCCTTGGCAGAAGGCTTCTGCCGAACTCCCCTTTCAAGTTGCCCCCTTGGGTGTTTATATAGACTTTGAGATGCCTTACTTGGCCCCTAGGTATCCTAATTTAAGTAGAATTCCTGCTAGGGTGTTATGAATAGGCTTTGGAATGTGTTTCTTTGCCTCCAAGTATCCTTTCCTGAATGAAATTGCTCTTTCCAGCGACAGGGACACGGCCATGGCACACGCCGGTGTGAATCATGGCCAAGTCGTGTTCAGACTTTTAATGAGGCACGGTTGTGTGGTCTTTGGGCCAGGCTGTGTCAATTTCTTCTTTGGCCCAATTTTCTTTGTTTTAGGCCCGTTTCTCGTTCTTTCTATCCCCGAGTGCTTTCCCGAGTATAAGACATGAAAAGAAAGGATTAAGAGCACCTTTTTACATAAATCGAGGCTTAAATTATTCGGAAGTATGCTAAATGTGGGATTAAAATATGTTACTATTGTGATTTATCACGTACAGAGGCCATACGCGGAGCGTACAGAGGCGCGCTGAAAGCTGGGTTGCAGCGTATGGTCGCGGGGCTAGGGTTTCTGATAGGTTAAGGCGTTTGGGCTATTGTTTTGGGTAGTGGATTGGGCTTGTAATTTGGTTTTGGGCTAAAAGACTGTTAATTAATGGACTGTTATAATGTTTTATTATTATTTTGTTTAAATTTTGGATATAGTGTGGGGTCGGGCAGATTGGGCCTGCTACAGCTGCCCCTCTTTGCTCGTTGTCATGTAACAAGAATGGAGCAAAGACTTATAAGAAGAGTTCGAATCTTGACTTCTTGGCGTTTCTTTCCTTCCAGTAGCTTCATTCCATCCCACTGCATCTTCAGGGGCATAAGAACTAGCGTTTCGATCCACTCCGATGTAATTTCAGGGAGAAGAGATTTGTAACTTCGATCTACTCCACAGGAACTTCGAAGAGATAGAAATTCAGAGAGAAGAGATTTGTAATTTCAATCTTCTCTGCTGAACCTTCAAAGAAATAAGAATTAATATCTTCGATCCGCTTCGCTCAGGAAGGCAAGATCTGATGTTTTCGATTTGCTCCTACAACTTCAGGATTGCCAGATCTGCTATCTTCGATCCGCTTCGCTCAGGAAGGCAAGATCTGATGTCTTCGATCTGCTCTTGCAACTTCGAGATTGCCAGACTAGTGGTTTAAATCTATTCCACTACTTTTAGGGAGACAAGATTTGTCATTCGATCTTGGTTCCCTACTGCTTAGGGTGACAAGATCTACAATCTTTGACCTATTCCAATGCTGGTCATGGGGATAGGGCTGGTGGATTAAATTTGTTCCACTATTGCTTAGGGAGACAAGATTTTTTGTTCAATCTTGGTTCCCTACTGCTTAGGGTGACAAGATCTACAATCTTTGACCTATTCCAATGTTGGTCATGGAGATAGGGCTGGTGGCTTAAATCTGTTCCGCTACTGCTTATGGGGACAAGATTTGCCGTTCGATCTTGGTTCCCTACTGCTTAGGGTGACAAGATCTACAATCTTCGACCTATTCCACTGCTGGTTAGGGAGATAGGGCTGGTGGCTTAAATCTGTTCCACTACTACTTAGGGGTGGACAAGATTTGCCATTCGATCTTGGTTCCCTACTGCAGGGTGACAAGATCTACAATCTTCGACCTATTCCACTTCTGGTCAGGGAGATAGGGCTGGTCTCTTCGATCCACTTCGCTCAGGAAGGCGAGATCTACGAATTCACCGATGTTACGACACCGCCCTCTGGAGGACCTATTTTGTAAAATCGGTTTTACATGTTTATGCCTATGCAAAATGGTTAGGATGCAATGATCAGAATGAATCTAATGCTCTTAACTAAATGATATTGTGGATGACATTTGCATAAATACAGAATGTCATGAGAATGATCCTTTGTTAAATGTATAAGAATCAGGATGCAATGATTGGAATGAATCAAATTGTAACACCCGGGTTCTAGGGGTTATGCATTTAGTGCATAACTCAGGTGTTGGCATACTCCAGTGTGTGGTTGGGTGAGTTTTAGGGGTCTTGAGAACCCTAAAAGGTAAGAGATGCCTTAGGAAATTTTTGGTTTTTAGTGTTAAAAAGGGGAGCTTGGCCATAGAGGTCTTAAAAGAATTATTGGGGAGGTTTAGACACAAGAATTGCTTTGGAAGAGTGGCAGGGAGGCGCCACTTTGAGGGCTTGGAAGGTGACGCCTCAAGGAGCAAGGGGGGCCAGTGTTCGAGCTGCGAAGGCAGCATTTTGGTTTTGCTTTTGCGTCATGAGAGGGGGAGGTGTTGGACGGCTAGAAGGCTTTTAATTAGATGAGGTAAGACTTGGTCTTTTATTTTTGAATTCGGCTAGGAAGGTAGGATGAAGGTTTGACTCATTCAAACTTTTTGAATGAATGTCAAGGAGGGAATTTAGGAGCAGAAAGAGGGATTTGAGAAGATAAGGGGTAGTGGCCGGCCAAGGGTCTCTCTTGGTGGCTATTTTCGGGTTTGTTGGAGTGTGTTTAGGTGTGTGCCGAACCTAGTAGTATAAGTAGGGGGTGCTCACCTTTTGGCCACCCTTTTCACCATTTATCCTCTCCTTGCCGAAAGTTGTTTCTTCCCTTTCCTTCACTTATTCTTCCCCTTTGCCGAAAGTAAGTCAAAGAAACCCTCTTCTTTTCTCTTATTTCTTTGTAGCCAAAACCGAAAGTGGGCATAACGTTTTGTGTACCTATTTCCCTCTTCCTTCGCACCTTTCTTTTAAACTCTACTTAAGCCGAAATCATCCTTAAAGTTTGCCATTGCCGAATATCCCAACTCCATCTAGGAATCTTAGCCGAATCATTCATTCTCTCATTCTCTCCGCTTTGGTTGCAAGTCCCTGAAGCTGAACCTTATCTCTTGTGGTGGCCGATTCTTGGTTAGGACAAAACGGAGTGGTTAGCAAGGTAAGGGTACGATAGCTTTTCTTTGTTTTAAGGATTTATGTCTTGGCCGAATGGCCTAAGTTTTCTCTAAAGGTGCTATGGCTGATTGTAGGGGAGAAGAGCCTAGCGCAGGAGACCTTTTCAGGAGTCGTGTAGGCAGCGTTCGTAGAAGCATAGAGTAGCATCCGGGATTCAAGTGGTTTTGGTAAGCAATTTTAGTGAGATTTGTTACTTAGTTTATAACTTGGGGTTTAATCGGTTTATCTGATTAAGCGTTTTGATGGAGGCAACTACCAGTCGAGGTGGGCAAGGGAAAGTCCCTATCCCGAAGTTCAAGAAAAGATCGGTCTCGGCGGTTTGAGATTGGCCACCGGGGTGTGGGCCAGCAGCAGGAGAAAGCTATAGGCAGATAGCCGTAGTCTCGTTTAGCGATAGCGTAGGGATCGAGAGTTTAGAACTTCAAGTAATTAGGTGCGTAATCATCGCACTGTTTCTCCGGTTAATTGTTTATTAATGTGTATGCGTGTGTATGATGTGTGGTAGCATTTCATAATGGCTTAAGTGGTGAATTCCCATGTTGTGGGTAATCAGATGTCAGGTAAGTAGTTTGTGATATTAAGTTATTTATGATGTATATATATGATTTGGTAATTAACATGTGATGTATGCTTATTTGCTATGTTGAACTGACATGTTACACTTATACATATGCATGGGGGTTGGATTTGATCACAGAAGGACGGAGAGTACATATTGATGTACGTGGTCTAATGTTAGCCTCGTGCTACATTAGCGCTTGATGACTAGCTGTGTGCGTCATCAAGGGAGATGTTGGCTAGGTGCCCATCTCGGCGGTTGATGGCTGTGTGCATCACCGTAGACGGATGACCGCTGGGATCACTTATGTGATCGGTGGCTCAGCCACGACCTTGTGCAGCAGGTCTGCCGAGGTAAGATATGTGGGATCACTCGATTGTGATCGATGGATTAGCCACGGCCTTGAGCAGGGAGTCTGCTAAGGTTGGAGTAATGGACGGACCTAGGTTGGGCTGTGATGCATGATTGCATGAATGATTCGTGGATTGTATGGGTATGGGCCAAGCCCATACGTGTGGAACATGTGTTATGATTATGCACTGAGTCTGTGGACTCACCCAATTATTTTCTTAACCATTTTAGGTGATGCGTAAAGTTGGACCGGGTCTGGAGTGGATGCGAGGTGGCCCATGCTGATGAAGAAGTTTAATTATTTTAAGCTTATTTATATTAAGTATTTGGTTTTAAGTATTGGTTGTAATAAGGGCCTTATTATTATTTTTTTGGGTATTATTTTATTTCTATTTAATTATGACTTGGTTAATTAATTTACTATGGGAAGATGATTTTATTTTAGCAACTGTTTTATTCAAAACATATATATGTAACGTTTTAAGTTGGACATTTGATAATAACAAAGTTTACTTATAAACTTAAATGGACATGGTTTTCAAAAGTAATCAAATTCTCATGTTCTACTCTAAGGTCAAAAATAGATTTTCAATCGTCTTTCCGCAGTGACATAACTAGATCCGGTCAGGGCTTGTGGGCCGGGTTTGGGGATGTTACACAAATGCTCCTAAATAAATGTGTTTTGTATGAATGCAGAATTTCCTGGGAATGATCCCTTTTTAAATGCTTAGGGTTGTCATCGTTCATCATTTATCGAGGCTCTATTACTGACCTATTATGCTGCCATCTTGTTCGGCGGGTATTCTCGATAGAAAACCCGAGGAAACAATTATATCTTGCTCAACAGATTTGCCCCATTGTAACTTCAGGGTTCATCTTATCGCGACTTAGGGGTATAGGATCTGAATCTTTTCCCATCCATCCCACTGCGGCTTCAAAATGTAGGATTTGTTTCTTCTTCAATCCATCCCATTGCTATTCAAAGGTATAGGATCTGTATCAGCTTCGATCCATCCCATTGCATCTCAAGGGTGTAGAATTTGTTTCATCTTCAATTCAACCTGATGTAAATCAGGAATATAGGATCTGCATCTTCTTCCATCCAACCGGTTGCCAATCATAGGTATCGGCTGATCACTCCTCGGATGACCTAACCAAATGTGTATGCATGATATTTGCATGGATGCAGAATATCATTTTTTTGAGAAAGGTTTCCCTTTTACGCTTGGGTTAACATTGCCCATTTTCCGTCAAGATCGTATCATCAATCAGTTTTAATAGAAAATCCAAGGAGATAATCTCAATTTAGACTCTTCTTTAAACTTGATGTGTTTTAAACAATAGTCCTATTTCAAGTTCTTGTATTATTCAGAAGTTTCCAGAGTAATATGCAAAACTCATTTTATGAAAATATTATTAGTCCACTAGTCGTTATTTTAATGCAAAATGCTTGAAAAAGATCATAACCATGGACAAGAAGGAAATTAATCAGGAGCATAGCTCGAAACAAATAAGTTAAACAAAGATAGAAATCGCAATCAAGAAGGAAATTTATTGTGAACATATTTTGAAAAGGATAATATAATAAAAAATAACAATATTTAAAATGGAAACTAGGTGCCCCAGATATCGCAACCCGAGCTTCTCTGTCCCAACTTCTTGAGGACCATTTTAAGCTCAATTTGTGTTTAGGGGATCCGTAGTACTTTGTCGATGCCCCAAGACGTAGCATATTTCTTCATTGTTAATTCAAGTATAGCAAGACTACTGTATACCTTACTTTAGATCAAAATTTGAGCTGCCCTTTTCGGGTTTTCAACTCAAATCCCCTTTGGTCTCAAGGCGCCCTTTGCGGGTTTTCACCTTGGCCTCTCCTTTTCTTTCTTCTTTTTGATTGAAAAATTTTGATTGATTTTTTTTAGTGCCCCTTTGCTAGTTTTCACCTTGGCCTCTCCTTTTAGATAGAAATTTGAATTCATCGGCTTGAGCATGTCTTTGCCATCCATCTTAGTCAAAGTTTCCAGAACAGACTTTTTCACTACATAAAGTCTTTTCTAGTTTGGCCTCCATTTTTCTCTAAAATCCTTTTGTGAAGGATCTTCTTCAATATCAGGTCCCCCTTTGGAAATTTTCTAAGATGAACCTCTTTGTCGCAAACCCGCATCATCTAACTGTAACGGATAGCTATTAACTTTTTTTCACAAATTTGATTGATCACATCGAGATTGTATCCATTCTGCCTCATCCAACCTCAGTTCTGATAAAACTCAGAAAAAAGAAATTTCGACTTCAATGAGAAATGTGTTGCCCCGGTGACAGTTCTGGCTATAGAGGGTAAATAGTAACTTCTGTATGCCAATCTTTACAAGTCTCAGTCCTTTTTTTATGATCTTTTGTTTTTCTCTTTGGCTGCCTTTGCTGCACTGTGATGTGGCACTTGATCTTCGAACAGACTGCAAACTTTTGACATTGTGCGGTTAAATATGATCTTTTCGACATTTTTTTCTGGTATTCTTTCTTTTTTTTTTCTTTTTGTTCAGATGACTATCGACTTTGTAATATTGGCATATGAAGCGACTTTTACCATCTTAATGAAGTAACCGACATCCACGAAAATGAATCGATGTTGGCCAGAAGCTTTTAATGAGACTGACTTGGTAACATCCATGCCCCACATATAGGAAATCTTATTTCTACGTTGAGCTAGACTTTGATCTTCATCTCCTTCCTTGGCTCGCGACGTAGGATCTATTTTTCATCCGGTATTAACAAATTAGAAGACAGGTTACAATTTCTGGCATCTTTAAAGTCCTGCGATCCCTTAGACCCATATTCCATTCAAAAAGGGAGTCCGTAACAGCGTCGCCCATGTCATTGATATCTGGGGACTATTGTGGGTACGAAGGTAAATTCCAGAAAAATGATTCTAAGAACAATTATTTGTATGGTATGATTATGAATAAAGAATGAAAGAATATTTGAATAGAAATCCAAAGAAGAATAGAAAGACATTTGCACAAAAAGATGCATTTTATTGAAATAAGGATTCTGAACACAAGCTTATTTCACAAAATGACTCTTATTACTTCTAGGCTGAAAGCAATAAGCATGTTTTGAATATTACTCTAGATTAGCCTTAAAAATACATGTATCTTCCAGAGTCCTATTATTCAAAACACTCTCAAGTATATAAAGGCCGATGCTTGGAAAACTTTTATCCCTTGGTTCACTCTTTGGATATGCCATTGGTGTTCTGACTTCCCGATTTCTAGGCTTTTGATGACTTCTTTAAGGAATCGCAACTCTCTTGCCCCCTCCTTCAATTATCACAACTTACTGCTCCGGTCGACTCATCGAACTTCAAAACCTCTATTTTAATAAGCCTCTCCACTAATTTCTTAAATGCGATGCAGTTATCGATTGAGTGACCCGTTATTCCCGCGTGATACTCACATTTAGCATTCGAATCATACCATTTGGGGTATGGGGGTTGTATTGATTCCATGTAATGAGGAGCCACTATATGTGCATCAAATATGCTTTGATACGACTCCCTATATGTCATTGGAATTGGTGCAAACTGGAGTTGCTCATTCCTTTGCCTTGTGCCAGATTCTTTCCTTGATGAACCCTGATACCCAGTAGTCACTGTTTTTGGCTGTTTAACAGTAATCGACTTTGAGCACCCCATGCTTGTATTATCCACTTCATTTTCTCTCTTCTTTGTGGCCATTCTTTTGTTACTTTCTCCCACCTCGATCTTTCCACTTTTTATGGCATTCTCGATCATTTCTCCCATCATTACGATGTCCGAGAAGCTCTTTGTAGCACTTCCTAGCATATGAGTGATAAACAGGGCCTTCAGTGTATTAATAAAGAGCATTGTGGTCTCTTTCTCCAGAAGTGGTGGCTGGACTTGGATGGCAACCTCTATCCACCGCTACGCATACTGTCTATAACTTTCATTCGCCCTTTTCTCCATGTTTTGAAGAGTAATTCTATCAGGAGTCATGTCTGTCGCATGACTGTACTGTTTCATGAACGCTTGGGCTAAATCTCTCAATGAACCAATTCTGTCACGACTCAACTAGTTATACCACTTGGTTGCTGCTCCCACCAAGCTATCTTGGAAGCAATGGATCAACAGTTGGTCATTATTAATGTACCTTGTCATTCTTCTACAAAACATAGTGACATGAGCCTCGGGGCAACTTGTCCCATTATATTTCTCAAATTCAGGCATTTTGAATTTGTATGGGAGCACCAAGTTTGGGACCAAGCTTAAATCCTTAGCATCCATTCCATAACAGCTATCGATGCTTTCTATCGCTTTAAACTTTTCCTCCAACCATTTACATCTATCTTCTAACTGCTTTGGTAGTTTTGCTTTTGTCCTCTCTCCTTAAACTATTTCATCCAAATCAGGGACATTAGTAATGATTGGATTATCTCCTGAACCTGAGCCAGTTTGGAGGTTCACTGAAGCGCCCGCTTGGAACTGTTGAGGCCTGATCATGACAGATGGCTTTTCAGGTCGAGTTTGCACATGTGGTGGAGTAAAACCAGGGGGACATTGAAGATACTCAATATTCTCCTCAACACTTACCATGGGGTTCTTTTCTTTATCCATAAGCCCCTTCAACAATTGTGTCATCTGAGTCATCATATTTCCCTGAGCTTCCATCATTTTGTCCATCATATCCTGCTGGATCTTAGCAAGCTGCTCCTGCATTTGTGCTTGCATCTGTTCTTGCATCTCCTTCTGCATTCGTTCTAACTTCTCTAGTCTTTTTTACATTACTTGAGTTTTCTTTCTTGTGCCGTAGGGATATTTGGTTTTGTTGGTGCCCAGGTTAATGCTAAAATAATTTTACCTAATTAGGGACTTTATGAGAAAATTTAATGCACAAAATGCAATATAAATGATGTAATGCAAATGCATGAAATGGATGCAAGAAGAAAGAGAGACGTTGATTCTGAATTCAATTCTATTAGAAGAACTTTTCTAGAAAACAAATATCATTACATAAAACGAATTACATATGCGGTTTCGTCCTCATAGTCCAAGTGAGGACACCAATCTTTTTCTTCATATCCGGGCGTTATGGTTGTGTCCCATGGATTTTCCTAATAGATGTTTCTTCTAGCTCCTTGTTCCTTGATCCAGGCCGTGACTCGTTGCTTGATTACCCCCACGATGCTCGTTAGCTCCTTTAAGAAAGTCAAGATGTGACGGCTTTTGAATAATTTTTGTCGACTTGAATCTTCGGGCGAAGTCTTGTACTATTCTGCGGACTATCAGCCTTCTCTCGTTGTTTACTTAGACTATATTAGGACGACCGTATTATAATCCACTTTATCAAGAAGTTCGTTTCCTTATGACAAACTCCTCTATTTAGCAATCGAATATTAACCAACATCTCATTTCTATCATTATGCAATGCAATGCAATCAAAACAAAAGAAAATACATTAGTACAAGAGAAATAAACAACATAAAAACACCTATCCGGGTGACCACCAGGGTTCGGCGTGGCTCTGTCTAGGGTACGCTCCTAAGTCTCTCTATATGTGGTTTGGTTCTAAAGTTGAGATACCCGAACCAGCAGATTCCTCGATCCTCACCCATTATAGGCTCATACAGACTGAGTTCGGTTCAGGGGAATACATTTCCCTATAGCTGCACAGAGATGAAAATCTCACGAAGACATAGGTATGGATGTATCCCGAAAGCGATTCACTATCCTGTACGGAGGTGAAAACCTCACGGAGGAGTAGCTTCTCACTCCCACTTAAAAGGGTGTGACCCGACGGTCATGCAATATGATGCAAAAGTATTCTACAAGACTCAAACCACAGTGATCAAATGCGATGATGCAAGCAAATAAAAAGGATCGTAATTTTTCAAATCAAATTTTCAATTTTCGACAAAAGGACAGAAATTAATCAATTTTACGGCTTGACTCTCTTTCAGGGTCCCCAGTGGAGTCGCCAAGTTCTCGAAACCATTTTTTATGAATTTTGAAAAAATAGGGATCGACTTTAGAAATGAAAATGGAGTCGCCACCGATCTTTTATTCGAGGTGTGATCGGATCACCTTGAGATGGATTATTTTAATAAAACATTTTGATTTATTAAAACAATAATTTTGGTCTACAAAATCTAAGAAAACAGGTTTGGGAGTCGGTTACATACGAGGAAGGATTAGCACCCCCGTAACGCCCAAAATTGGTACCAAATTGATTAATTAATGTCCTAACGTCGAGAATTTGAAAGATTTTAAAATTACGACCTTCTTTGACCCATTTGAAGATACTCAAGTTTGAATATTAAGATTTTCTGGTTCCGAAGGAATAAAATATCACATCCAGCACGTTAAGATGCAACAATTTAAGTCTTCGAATCCTAGATAATCCCAAAATTCTCAAAACTCATGCATTGAGATTTTAAAAGGGTATTTCATTATTTGGGATCAAACGGAAAATCGAAACCCAGCACGTTAGGGCACGATTTCTTAAATTTCCAAACATGAAATATTGCCTTGTTTTTAATGTTAAGAAAACACGAATGAAATCTTAAAAGGATATTCGGTTATTTGGTCAAATGAAAAACCGAAACCCAACACGTTAGGGCACGATCTCTCAGATTTCCAAACACGAAACATTGTCTTATTTTAGGACTAAGAAAACACGAATGGGATCTTAAAAGGATATTCAGTTATTTGGTCAAACAAAAAATCGAAACCCAGCACGTTAGAGCACGATCTCTCAGATTTCCAAACACGAAACATTGCCTTATTTTAGGACTAAGAAAACACGAATGGAATCTTAAAAGGATATTCGGTTATTTGGTCAAACTAAAAACCAAAACCCAGCATGTGAGGGCACGATCTATCGGATTTCCAAACACGAAACATTGCCTTATTTTAGGACTAAGAAAACACGAATGGAATCTTAAAAGGGTATTTGGTTTTTTGGTCAAACGAAAAATCGAAACCCAGCACGTTAGGGCACGATCTCTCGGATTTTCAAACACGAAACATTGCCTTATTTTAGAAACCTTTGAATGAAATGATTTTAAAACTTGAACGACATTAAACTTGATTTTTTTAAACAAATAAATTACAATGGAATGATAATATACAAAGCAAAGTAGCAATACATACACGAAGTCTTGCATTAACGGGTTATAAATAATAAATGGTTACAAATTAAAAACTATAATCCATACAATAACAAACAAGTGAACATCTAATTCATAGAAAATAGTATGCGTCAACTTAAACAATTCATGCGTAATAAAAAACTTGATCTAATATAATTACATATTAAAAATAGTAATGACATATGGAAGTTTTTGGAGTAAACAAACATAATTTAAAAAGGGTTTTTCAAAGAAACCAATTATATGCATAAATAAATTTAGAAGAAAAAAAAATATATAAATAAATTCAAGAGAAAATACGTACGTAAAATGATATGAAATCAATAATATATACACAAAAATAATATAAATTATATTATAAAAAGAATATATATTTATACATAAAAATAATTTGATGTGAATTACATACGTATATAAAAGAATATATATAAAAATTTAATGAAAATAATATAGAGAAATAAATAATACTTAGAACTATTTAAAATATATATAATATTTAATGCTAATTTTAAAAAGAATAATTTAAAAAAGTAAGAAACATCAATAAACAAACAATTAAGTAAATTCATTAAAGGACTGTATTGAAATCAGCACAAAATCAGAGAGCTAAATCAATAAAGTAAAGAAAACGAAAAAAGGACTGAAATGCGATGCGCATAAATTAAAGAGGACTAAAAGAAAATTTACCTGAGTCTTTAAATGCAGCGTTTAAATAGGGGTTAAATTAAAACTGCACAAAATTACTGGGGAAAATCAAAATAAAAGCAAAACTTAATTTAATAGATATAAGATACGGAAGGACTAAAAACATAAATAAACCATTTACCCAAAACGCGCAGATCCTTCCCCGGGTCGGGTCACTCGCGCAGATCCTGACCAAAAACGACGCTGTTTTAAGGCTTAATGCCCCTCCCCCAAACGGAGCTTTCAGAGACCCTGTCATTTCTGCTATTGCCATTGTTCTTGTCATTGTTCATAGGTACATACGTGTGTGGCGTACGGAGGCCGTATGCGGAGCGTACGGAGGCGCGCTGAAAGCTGGGTTGCGGCACATGGTCGCGGGGCTAGGGTTTCTGATAGGTTAAGGCGTTTGGGCTATTGTTTTGGGTAGTGGATTTGGCTTGTAATTTGGTTTTGGGCTAAAAGACTATTAATTAATGGACTGTTATAATGTTTTATTGATTTTTTTATTTAAATTTTGGATATAGTGTGGGCTCGGGCAGATTGGGCCTGCTACACATATATGTGAATATATGGTTGATATTAGATGTGAATTATTTTGTGAATTGGTTTAAAATAATGTATGTTTAGTAAAGGTATAGCTAGTTGAATTGGTATGTTTTGATGGAGTAAGGTTTGAGGTTATAAGCATGTTGAATGTTGGTGAATTTATGCTATGATTTGGTACCATTAGAGCTTGTTTAGGTATGTGCAAAATGGGTGGCCAAATGGCTTGGTAAATAGCCTATTTTTGTCCACACGGGAAGAGACATGGGCGTGTGTCTCAGCCGCGTGTGACACATGGTCAAGTTACATGGTCGTATGTCCTCTGGTGTTTAAATTAAAATGAAGTCAGTATGCTCCACACAGTCTCACACACGGGCGTGTGATTGGCCGTGTGGCACGTCAGTATACCCCTTAATTGGCACACGACCTAGGACACGGGCTTGTGACTTGGTCGTGTTGCATAAGCCAGTATAACCTAAAGGTTTTACACGGCCTAGCATATGGCCTGGCACACGGGTGTGTGTAGCCACATCGAAGGGCACACGGGTTAGACACATGGGTGTGTGGTTAGTCGTGTACCCAAGTTAGTAAGCTCACTTGTTTGGACACGGGGTAGGACACGAGCTGAGACACGGCCATGTGTTCCAATTTTGAATGTTCACACGACCTGTGACACGAGAATGTTTGGTGGCCGTGTGAGACACACGGCCTAGTCACACGGGCGTGTGTCCTTGTTTTGGAGAAAAATTTTATAAGTGTTGAAAAATTTCCCTAGTTATCGGTTTAGTCCCGAACCACTCTCAATGCATGTTTAAGGCCTCGTAGGCTCGTATAAGGGATGATATGAATGTTGTTGATTGATGATTATATGAAATTTGAAAATGTACGTGAAATGTATGTGTAATTGTATTATATGTTTGGTAATGCTCCGTAACCCTATTCTAGTGTTGAATACGGGTGAGGGGTATTACAATCTCACGAATCAAATCAGTCCTAATAATAATTCTTTTCCTCAACTCTAACCAGTACGAAAGAGTTTTACATTTATGTTTGTATAAAACCTTGTATGGTACCATTTAATTCTCAACAATAACTATCACAATATGCAAACTCTGCTAATGGTAGAATTTTTTTTAACTGTTTTCGAATTCAATTATACAACACTGTAGTTTGTTTTCTAATATCTAAATCATTCGTTCTGATTTTCTATCGGTCTAAGGATGAAATACTGTACTGAAATTTTGTTTCGTGATCAGGACTTTGTATAGTTTACCCAAAAATTCAGAAATACATCTCAGTCTCGATCTGAAATGATAGATAGTGCTTATTCGATGAAAAGGTAAACTCGATATAAACTTCATATTAACTCATTTTCACTTCCATTCTTGAATCATCACTATTCTGATGCTCGATTTAACTTCATGGTGTAATTAATGTTTAACAACACATTCTGAAATTTTTCTTCTTTCATTCCCAGCCATCAGTGTAATTTTCTCTTTTTGCACAATGGTTTCAAAAGCATGCATTCTCATCATCATCAATACGAAGCTCTAAAGTCTGATAATTTTTAACATATCTTCTTTTAGCTAACAACTCCAGATCATCTTTTTGTAGTTCTTGAATTCTTTAAAGGAACATTGGTGTAGTTCTCAACTCAGGTAAAAATAGAGTCATCGAATTTCCAAGTCAATTGGGTGACCGCCGCTTGTAACAGTTCAAAATTCCATTAGCATTTATCCAACCAAAAAAAAATTGACATTTTTGTGTAACAATTTCATTAATAGAAGAGCTATGATTGGGAAACCTGTAACAACTTATCTATAGTATCCAGTTGTAACGCCCCAAAAATTTAAGTATTTATTTTTGCATGTTTGTAACACAAATACTTGTTTGCTTCAGTGGTTAAGTGATTTGGGTGTGTTTGGAAGTGTCTGAGAAGTCTTGGGTTCAAGCCTAGGCTTGAGCAAAAAGTTTTGTTTTTAAGGAATAAACCCTTGCCTATAGTTAGTAGGCTTTTAAATTATTGTGGGTAACGCATGACATAAAGAGTTTACTGGTTTAGAGGTAAGTGGCGTGTCACCTATGCCAGAGGACTGATGTTCGAATCTTGGTGGGAGCAGTGGAATATTTATTTTGCTGTTGTGTCGTGGAGGTGTTAAAGTTTGATTGAAACACTGAAGTGGTTGAGGAGAATTCAAATTGAGTGGTTGAGGGGAGGTGTGATCAAGTGGAGAGATTTGAGGAGGGATTTTAGGAGAAAATTAAGGGAGATGAGGGAGAGGGAGTGTTATGCCGAAAATGGACTCTGGCACTCAAGAATTTCAGCCAGAGTGATACTCCTCTTTGTTATGCTCCACATTTCAGTTTTGCATTATTTTTCTCTTTTTTCTTGAAGGCCGATTGTGGTAGGGGTCTTTGGGTATTCTTCTGTTCATTTTTTTTTCGTTTTTGACAACCTTTATTTGGCCGAAAGTACTCCTAGTGCTCCCTTTCTCTTTTGCTCTCTTTTGCAAACTCAATTTTTATTTGTGCTTTCTCTGCTCTTAAGTCTACTGTATCTCTCTTTCTTTCTTTCTTCTTTTTCTGAATTGTGTAAGATGTGTTCGGCTAGACCATTGTCCTTTTCGGTTTTGCCCTTTTTCACAACAAACACTTTTCCTCTCCTCTTCTTTTTCTGTTGTTGGCCGAATATACCTTCTTCCCCTCATTCGTTTTCCTTTCTTTTTCTCTCTTAAACCGATTTCTTTTATCATCTTGGTACCCAGGCGGATTACTTCATTCCTCTATCGATATTGTGTCTTCAGTTTAGCGATTATTCCCTGATAATCGGTAAGAGCACTCGACTCCTTCTTGTTTCTTTTAATTTGTATAGTCTCCTCCTTTCTTACACTGACAAAGCCGAATATTCTTGTGTTTCTTTCAAATTTTAGAACTTCTCGAGGAGTGAAGGGTTTGCAAGTGGTATTGAAGCATTCGAAACCTTTCTTTCATCACTCGATCAAAGGTAACTATCTTGTCTTGCATTGTGGGTAAAGCCCAAATGCTCTTTCCCCTACTTCTGGGGTTCTGTGGTGCTGTAAGTTATTACATAGGGATTTAAGACATGTGTATAAACAACTCTATTTAATAAAATCCACTTGTAACGCAGATATTCGTCAAGGAGTTGTAATCAACCTTCGTTAGTGATCTAAGAGGACTAAGCCATTTTTGTTCAATTAAGGCAGGTTTGGTGCTTGCGGGTTATTCGCACGTGTTTGCAAATAGGTGTGTAAACACTACCCAAATTGTAAACTGGCAAAAGCCGGAAGATATGACAATTGACGCTATACGAGCGTGCGCTCGCTCGTGTGGTAATCCGAATGCATAAAACGTGGGTGTTAGACTATTGAGGCCACTATGAACGATTTCATGGACTTAGGCCGTTTTGGGCCATGTTGGGCCGCATTAGATCGTGTGGGCCCAACGAGCTTATGGGCCCTACACGGGTAAACTGCATGAACGTGTGGAGAATATTGGGCCAAGCTGTGTAAATTACATGGTCGAGACCATTTCTGGGCTATATGGGCCACACGAGCATGTGGGCCCATATTGGCCCGCATTATGGGCCTTGGGCCTGATAAACCGTAAAAGTACCATATTTTAAGCCACATTTAGCATGCTTTTGGATGATTTAAGCCTTGAATTATGTAATTTGGTGCTCTTAATCCTTTGTTTTCATGTTGTATACTCAGAAGAGCACCGGATGATAAAAAGAAAGAAAAACGGGCCCAAAATGGAGTAAATAGGCCATATCATGAAATCCACACGGCCTGAACCCAAGACCACACAGCCGTGCCTCATTCAACAGTCTCAAACACGGCCTGGCCACGATTCACACGGGCGTGTGTCATGGGCGTGTCCCTGCCACGGCCAAGAGGAGTTTTACTCGGAATAAGATACTTGGAGGCAAAGAAACACATTCCAAAGCCTATTTAAACACACTAGGAGGAATTCTACTCGAATTAGGATACTTAGGGGCCAAGTAAGGCATCTCAAAGCTTATATAAACACCCTAGGGGGAAACTTAAGTGGGGAGTTCGGCAGAAGCCTTCTGCCAGGGCTTTTGTCAGGGGAACCTAAGGCTTTAGTCAGGAGGCGTCCAGCTAGGCCAAAGAAGGCAGATTTGTGGAGATTTACTCGAAGATAGCCAGTTGATCCATCTCAAGAAGCCGGAGTTATACTCAAGACGGAGGATCTTTCTTTCAATTCCTTCAGGGGGTTTTATGATTTCTTATGTTTTGTTTTATCTTTTCTTTTGAGATGTTTTGTTTTATTGTTATGAACTAAACCCTCAGATACCTGAGGGGGATGAAACCTAAGATGAATCTTGTTATCGTTTGCTGAACGATATGATAAATATTTGACTTGTTCTTAATTATGTGTTCTTAATTCTTGTGTTAATATTTTCGGGATATTAATTAAAGTATGATGTGCTTAGGTGGAGGAGCAAAAGTCCCTACCCAAGAGTAGATCTAGCATAATTAAGCAGAGTTGATCGTACGCCTAGAGATAGGGTGACGAGATTTTGCTGGATTAGGGTGAAACCTAATATGGGAGTCTATAGATCGAGTTAATGCAATTCTAGGGTTTTAATTAGAAAGAGATTTCAATTAATCAACCTAGGGTTAGACGTTAGTTACCTCGAGAGAGGGATTAATATAACTTAGGGAATCTTACGGATCAAGTCAAATGAATAAATCGTCTGGTTCAGAATTAGATAACAAGTGAAGTCTAGGTGGATTCTTCCTTGGGTGTCGTCTTAATCAATTGGTTTTTCCTAAAAGTTATTCTCCAATTTCATTCTTCTTTGTCTTAGAGTCTTTAGTTTAGTAGTTAATTGATTTTAGATTAGATAAACAATTCCCTTAATTCTTAGGCTAGATAATAAAAAGAGAGTTAGTATTAGTACTTTTGGTTCCTTTGGGTTCGACAATCCGGTCTTGCCTTAACTATACTACTGTTCGATATGTGCACTTGCCTCAAAACATTGTCATAGTTAGATTCTAGGTTTGATCATTCTTTTTATAAATTTTAAGACTTTGACATCGCATAAAACGACACGATCAAGTTTTTGGCACCGTTGCCGGGGAACTGAAATATTAAGAAAACTCAATCTTTATTACTTTAGCCATTATTATTATTATTATTGTTTTTTTACTTTGCTAATTTTTCTTTTATTTGATTGTGGCAGATAGAGGATATGGCATTGAAGAACTATCAGTGGTAATTTATGAGGACAAAGCCAACAAAAGCAGCCGATATCTACAGCCTCGACCCAGTAACCATGCTATCAAATCAGGTAGAGATGTTACATAAAAAAATTGATGGTTTATATGGTTCTTCGCAGGCACATCCAGTTATGCAGTGCGACCCAAGTGGAGGCGTGGCGAATCCTGAGTACCCACCCTACAGACATGGCATGGAGAACGAACAAGTCCACTATATGAGTAGCTATTCTAGACCTCAAAATAATTTTTATAGTGACACTTATAATGCAGGTTGGAGGTACCATCCCAATTTCTCGTGGGATGATCAAAGTAGCCAAAGACCGGAACTTCCTCTAGATTTTCAACAACCACCTCACCAACAGGAAGAGGAGTTGAACCTTGAGGAGATGTTGACAAAATTCATAGCAAACACAGAAACACATTTTCAGAATACTGAGACAACCCTTAAAAATCAACTTGAGGCATCGACACAGGAGCTCAAGGATCAAATCGGGCAACTTGCTAAGCTGAAATCAGAACAACTACAAGAAAGCTTGCCAAGCAACACTGAAACTAACCCAAAAGAGCAAATTCAAGCCGTAACAGCTCATGACAGTGAAAGGTTAGTGGAGTCTAACCCGAGGCAAGAGCCACAAGTGGAATCTAACCCGAGACAAGAGCCTGTGGTAAGTGAAGGTAAGGTTGAGGTCAGCCAGGATTTACCAAACCCGGTAATTACAGAGTACCAAGCTCGTATGCCTAACCCTAATGCGATAAAGAAAGACCACACAGAGGAAAAATTTGGTAAATTTCTTAAACCTCCAAAAAAGTTTCTTATTAACTTGTCATTTCTTGAAGCTCTTTCACAGATGCCAGATCCTAGACCTCGTGTCAATAAAGAAAAAATTCATGAGGAACGAAAGCTTCGGATAGATGAACTAGATGAGTGGAAGACACACTTCAAAGAGAAACTAAAAACACACGAAGCAGAAACGAGGCAACTCCACGAAAAACTTAACGAGGGGACAACCCAGCTTAAGATAGGAGATCAGGTACTCAAAATCTTCCCAGACGGAACAGTCGAGGTAACTAGTCCTAAAATTAGCACCTTTAAGGTAAACACTACTCGACTTAAACTTTATATCAATAACCAAATTGATCGCATGAGAAAGGATTTCCACCTCCTCAAACCACCATGATTGTGCGAATAACAAGTGAGTCTAGCTCAAGACTTTAAACGAGCGCTTCTCAGGAGGCAACCTGAGCACTAACTCTACTAACTAGTTTCGTTTTATTTCTTTTCGTATTTAGGCATAGGTTTCCATACCAACACGGCCTTGCAAATGGCCGTGGCCATGGCCGTGTGGGCACCACAAGTAGGTAAAAGGGCGTGGCCATAGACGTGTGGCAACAGGACAAAATTTTCTCTTTTCCAGTTGTCTTTCTTCTTTCATTTTCCATTATTTACTTTTATTTTTATTTTTATTTTTCTTTATTATTTTCTTCTTATTCTTCGTACCATTTAGATTTAGCTTAAGATACAATAAAATCATGCCGGCTGCTTTGAGGATTCAAATTCAAATGGTTCGAGGCGCTTCCCCATGTTCACCTCCAATCTTATCTGGTTTCTTGTCATTGACTTCATCCAAAATTCAGGAAGTTTCACTTCTCCCCCCATCTTATGATTTTATGATTATTTTGATATTATCTATCTTTATACATTGAGGGCAATGTACATCTTAAGTATGGGGGTTTAACTATAGTATTATTTGAAAATCCTTGAATTATGCCTTGTTCTAATATAAGTTTCTCATATTATGATTAGAATGAAATTTCCCTGATTTATGATTGTTATTTATATGTTTTGGATTAAGTCATTGATAATTATGCATTGATGATTAAATTTGAAGGATACTAGAGAATCAAGTTTGATAAGTCTATTTTTCAGAATTAAAAAATTTTTTAGGTTGTCTACCTGAATCTAATTATTACCTTGAAGTTTGAAATTTACGAGGTTGATATCAAATACCCATAATTTTTTGTGAGATTTTGAGCCTTATAGAGCATATATTCTTTTTCTTACTCACTTTATTAATTATGAGTGTGTCAACATTGATTTGTTATTCTAGAACTTGCATCGATTATACTTGTCAAGACCACACCTTTGATTTGATATACAGAGATGATAAAGGCACCTAGGTTTTAACCCACTTACTCCACTAAAAGCCTACCTTCAGAATTGACCCCTAGTGAACCCCGTTGATCCTAACAAACCCCAATTATTGACTCACCTACTAATATTAACCTAAAACCCTTTGTATTTGTTATCACCATTCCTTTTGACTACCCTCATGTCGAGAATTGATTTGATCAGTTGCCTAACTATTTTATTTATTTCAATCGTTAAATTTATCCTTCATTATGTATATTTGACTTGTTCTTAAAAAAAAAAAAGAAGTATATTCATTATTAGTTTGGTGATTAGGTGAGCTTATACATTAAGTTCTAATTATTGAAGAAGCTCATACTAGAGTATTATCAATAATAGTATTATTAGTTTCCTATTGATGTAATTACTTATATTCAGTTCGTTGTTCCTAGTTAGGTAATTTGTCAGGTCAATCTCGATTCTAACCCTCTAATTCAGCCTTTATCCACACCTTTAACCCAAAACTCCGTTACAACCTTGTAAAGACCTTTTGATTTGTGTATCATCTCATATTAAAGTGGTGGAGATTTGATTTTTATGCAAGCCTATGGGATTAGCTCTTCATGTTTGACTTTTGAGTGCTTAATTCTGAACCTTAAACACTTCAAGTGATTTGAGTGAATCTTCAGTGAGGATGTCAACTCTTGTCGATTTTGAATCAGAGGTAATTATTCATATGAGGGGAAACACCTATGTTTTGTGCTACAAATGTCTGACTTATAGTGTTTGAATCTTTAGGACTATTTGAGTTGAATTATCCATGTATGAATTATCTTTGAATTATGACGAAACATTATAGTTGAATATTATGAATCGAGGAAGTTTGTTTTAATTATGAGTTGAGAATTTTGCTTGAGGACAAGCAAAAGCTTAAGTGTGGGGGTATTTCATAAACCGTAAAAGTAACATATTTTAAGCCCACATTTAGCATGCTTTTGGATGATTTAAGCCTTGAATTATGTAATTTGGTGCTCTTAATCCTTTGTTTTCATGTTTTATACTCAGAAGAGCACCAGATGATGAAAATAATGGAAAACAGGCCCAAAACGGAATAAATGGGCCATATCACGAAATCCACACAGTCGTGCCTCATTCAACAGTCTCAAACACGGCCTGGCCACGATTCACAGGGCGTGTGCCATGGGCGTGTCCCTGCCGCGACCAAGAGGAGTTTTACTGGGAATAAGATACTTGGAGGCAAAGAAACACATTCCAAAGCCTATTTAAACACCCTAGGAGGTATTCTACTCGAATTAGGATACTTAGGGGCCAAGTAAGGCATCTCAAAGCTTATACAAACACCCTAGGGGGCAACTTAAGCGGGGAGTTCGGCAGAAGCCTTCTGCCAGGGCTTTTGTCGGGGGAACCCAAGGCTTTAGTCAGGGGGTGTCCAGCTACGCCAAAGAAGGCGGATTTGTGGAGATTTACTCGAAGATAGCCAGTTGATCTATCTCAAGAAGCCAGAGTTATACTCAAGACAGAGGATCCCTCCTTCAATTCCTTCAGGGGGTTTTAGGGATTTCTTATGTTTTGTTTTATCTTTTTCTGAGATGTTTTGTTTTATTATTATGAACTAAACCCTCAGATACCTAAGGGGGATGAAACCTAAGATGAATCTTGTTATCGTTTGCTGAACTATATGATAAATATTTGACTTGTTCTTAATTATGTGTTCTTAATTCTTCTGTTAATATTTCCGGGAAATTAATTTAAGTATGATGTGCTTAGATGGAGGAGCAAAAGTCCCTGCCCAAGAGTAGATCTAGCATAATTAAGCGGAGTTGATCGCACGCCTATAGATAGGGTGACGAGATTTTGTCGGATTAGGGTGAAACCTAATATAGGAGTCCATAGATCGAGTTAATGTAATTCTAGGGGTTTTAATTAGAAAGAGATTTCAATTAATCAACCTAGGGTTAGACGTTAGTCGCCTCGAGAGAGGGATTAATATAACTTAGGGAATCTTACGGATCAAGTTAAATGAATAAATCGTTTGATTCAGAATTAGATAACAAGTGAAGTCTAGGTGGATTCTTCCTTCGGTGTCATCTTAATCAATTGGTTTTTCCTAAAAGTTATTCTCCAATTTCATTCTTCTTTGTCTTAGAGTCTTTAGTTTAGTAGTTAATTAATTTTAGATTAGATAAACAATTCCCTTAATTCTTAGGCTAGATAATAAAAAGAGAGTTAGTATTAGTACTTTTGGTTCCTTTGGGTTCGACAATCCGGTCTTGCCGTATCTGTACTATTGTTCGATAGGTGTGCTTGCCTCTAATCGTTGTCATAGTTAGATTCTAGGTTTGATCATTCTTTTTATAAATTTTAAGACTTTGACATCGCATAAAACGACACGATCAGAGCCCATTTTCACTATTTGACTATTAAGGTTGCACGGGTTGCCTGAGACGACTATGGACCTACTGATGGATCGATAAGTATACCTAGACCCCAAACTGATAAAATGACTGTTATGCCCCTATGGTATAAAATGGCTGTTATGTCCCTATGGTAAAATGACTGTTATGCCCTTATGATATTAATTGACTGTATGCCTTATGTTATGTATGACTGTATATAAGCGTGCCACGATATATATATATGTTGCATCCATGTGTGATATGTTGCACGGGGATGGGATTATTATGATTGGAGGAAGCGTGCTATACTGGCAACCCTGCTGCAAATACTGTTTAGTGCCGCAACCGGTGTTAATTTTTTGAGTATAGGGATGGGTGGGTGATTTTATCCTCATATGGAGTGTTGGGCTGGACGGAGTGGAGTGTAGAGACTGGATGGGTAGGATTTTTGATTACATGCCTAAACTGTTACTGTCACTGGAATGGGCTAAGATCCACACTGATACTGATACTGTAATGGTCTAAGGCCCAACTGATCTGAACTGTTATTGATTTGGGCTTAGGCCCAGACTGTACTTGCCTACGGCGTGATAGGCCATTTTGCTTATATAGGGTTACACACTGAGTTTTCGTAAACTCACCCCTCTGTTATTTGTACAGGTAATCCTTAGTCTTAGGCGGATCGGTGCTGTGAGGAATTCGGAAGTGGCCACACAACCGCACCTGCTTTTATATTTGAGTTTTATTTCCAATAAATTTGATTTGGGTATTTGTTTTGTAATAAGGCCTCTTTAAATTTTAACTTTTAATTTGGGGATTTTACTTATTTTAAATTCACATCTGAGAGTAGTAGGACGTGGATTTTCAAAAGATAAATGCTTTTCAAAAACACCACGTTTTTGTAACATGCTATAAAAGCTCCCGCATCAAACATTGTTTTAAAGTATAGTAACAAACTAATATGACCAACGTTTTACTAAAAACAACTTGAGTTTTAAAAAGAACAAGATACCCTAAAATTTCTGTTAAATCTCATAAACGAGATTTGATAATAATAATGGATTTCCAAAAACACTAGGTTTTCGAAAAATACTTCAATGTGATATCGTCAGATTCGGTTATAAAGTCTATGCCAGGTTTAGGGTGTTACATTTAGTGGTATCAGAGCCTGGTTCAAAACTCGACTGTGGTTTTTGGGTTTCTTCTAAGACTTGGAATTTTGAAAAAGAACTGTTCCAAACGATTTGGAAGTATTTGGAAATATGTTTACTGAATGTGTGGTACACCGAGTTCTGGTGCCGATTTGGTAAGTCCTCTGAAACTTCTGTTTGTTAATTGAGACTACTATAGGTAGTAGACTGTACTGAAATATTCTGGTTAGGGAAAACTAAAACTGCAGTAAGACTACATGCTGCGAAAACAAACTCTTAAATACTGATATTGCTTTCCATAAGATATCCGTTAATCAACATTGGAATTGTAAACTGATGCATAAAATTGTTAAAAACAAATAATATGCAAATAGAAAATGAGCACCAGAGGTACTCATGGAAGGGGTACAAGAGGCCGTGGCGGTGGCCGTAGAGGTGCTCGGGCTGGGTCTTCGTCATCGGGCCACATGCCTAACACCGAAGCTAGAGAGGCACCGACTTCACCTATCATTGAGACTGGGTCTCACGATCGAGTGGCTGGGGGCGACGCATTGTCCCAAGCTATGCTGCAAATTCTGAAGAGAGTCATTAGGCCCAATACTAGTACTGTGGGCCGTGGGTCGGTCACAAAATGACTTTGATCTAATGGGTTGAGATTTTTAGGGGTATTGCTAGAGTTGCCCCTAACGTGGCTGAATATTGGATTGAGGCCACAGAGAGGATCATGGATGACCTCAACTGCACCCCTGAACAAAAACTAAAAGGTGCAGTGTCATTGTTACGAGACGAAGCCTATCAATGGTGGCTTACAGTAAAGAGGGTTCTCAGGCCGACCGATTGACATGGGAATTCTTCAAGACTGCTTTTCGAGGGAAATATGTGGGCGCTAGTTATGTAGATGCCCGGAGGAGAGAGTTTCTAAATTTGACTCAGGGGGATAAATCAGTGGCTGAATATGAAGCTAAATTTTTGCGATTAATTCGCTTTGCGCGTGGGATGGTGGCAACTGAATATGAGCAGTGTGTTCGCTTCGAGGACGGCCTCAGGGATAGTCTGAGAGTTTTGGTAGCTCCACAGAGGGAGCGAGATTTTTCCACACTGGTAGATAAGGCAAAGATCGCCGAGGAGGTGAAGCGTACTGAGCATCAGAACCGAGAAAAGGGTAGGAATAAGAGGGATTTGGAGCCCTCAAGTTTCATTCTGAGGCTGAAGAAAAAGGCCAGAGTGGATGGTGTAACATCCCTTATGCCTATTCACGCCGGAACGGGGTTTCTAAACTAATCTTACTTAAACATCTCTATTAGGATTATAAAATTTTGTTTAAACCCATCACTTGCACATGCTCGGCCTAAGAGGCCCTAAACATACTTCCGAGATGTTTTGGAACTTACCTGGGAGCTCTCGTGAACTTGGAAAACTTTTCTTCCAAATAGGGGCCACACGCCAGTGTTGGTCTAGGGACACGCCCGTGTACCCCTAAAACATGCCGGTGTCTTCCACCCGTGGTCTACACTGACTAATTTCACACGGCTTTGACACGCCCGTGGCCTTGGCCCGTGTGCCAAACCTTGGCATTCTGACTTATCCACATGGCCTAGGGCATACACCCATGTGCTAACCGTGCCTCCCACACGGTCTAGATACACGCCCGTGTGTCTACCCATGTGGACAATTAGTAGGCTATCTACCAAGCCCTTTGCCACTCTCGCTTGCATACATTCATACACCATCACATAACTTCACATATCATCAATATAACTCTTGAATTATCACATTTAATCATAAAAAAAATGAAGTCTTCGTCCCATACATGAGGGAGAACTATTTCTAGTATGATTACAATCTACTTGAGCCATCATCTATGGCTATACACAATCGTCTCACGACTAGTTAGGGCCAACACGTTTGGCACATTAACTATAACTTAAACTAAACAAAAGTAAGATCCCTATACATGTCATAACTCATATGGATTTGAAACCTCATACCAAGTGTTTGCCCGATAGTGTGAAAACATCTCCGGCGGTCTCCAATCCGAGCTAGTTAAGCTAACCTATAAGAGATGGGAAAGGCAAAAGAGTAAGCAATAATGCTTAGTAAGTTCATATGCATATAACTATCAATTACTAATATTCATTAAATATACTCAATCACAAGGTATTATAATGAGTTTTACTCTTAAACTCATAGTTACCTACTCAACCATTCTTGAAACTTACTCATTCTGTCTCTTACCACATTCTAACCATGCCACAAACCAATTGCTCGTGTTAATTTGCATACATCCCTGCATTTGTCACCATATGATCATATAAAACAACACATCAAACATATTCAATAGGCCACTCATACTACCAATCTCTAGGTGGTTTCGCACTTAGCCCACCCTTAGTCTCTAATAAGGTGGTATCGCACATAGCCCACCAATGATTTATAATTATGGTGGTATCGCATTTAGCTCACCAAATGATTTTATAAGCGATGGTATCGCACACAGCCCATCGTTTAATAATTAATTAGGTGGTAACGCACGCAGCCCACCGTTATTATACATTCATGGATAGTTATCCACATGTATTTCTCTATTTCAAATGTTCATCCGGGAACATCCTCACACAGTACCATTCTTACGTACCTTTCTACGATACTCGTTCTCATTCACACAATGCACTAATAAATATAACTTATACAACTAAGGTGCATTGATTACACATAACCCACTAGGGGTTCATCATATATCAAAGTCATCTCAATTCAGTTCTAACACATACTTGTGCTTCTCGTGGTACAACCACATACTTTCTCACTTTCAACATACCCGTTGAATCACTCAAATTGTTAAATAAACTCTTGAGTCTAATACACATAAGGTCACATTAACATCATATCCTCAATAGGGTGGTACATGTATTAACATATCGATGCCATGTCCCCAACATGGTCTTATACAAATTCTTACACCGAGGCCATATTCCAATATGGTCTTATGCGGGACCTTAATTATCACCATATCATGCTAATTTCTTTTCCCACTAGTCTTAGATTAAAATAAGACTCTCATTTCTTATCATTCCGTCAAAACATATTTAACGTATACATAGAGGAAATTAAACAATCCATACAACATCGAAATGTTAAATACTTCACTTAGAATTTCATAATTTAGCAAATGAACTTACTTCAATATCGAAGAGGGTAGAAAGGGACTTATTTGCCCACATTTCTCTTTTCTCCCGTTCTAGGTCCGCCTCTCATTTTTCCTTGATCTAGAACAATAGAATTTACTCATTTAATCACTTAAAAAATCATAATACTTCATAATCTACACTTAGGCAAAAATGACTATTTTGCCCTTTTGCTTTGGAAAAATTATGATTTTGCCCCTAAGCTTGTAAATGAATTTTCATTACATTTTCTTATTAAACAATCCTAACTGAACATTTAATCCTCTTACAACTATTCACAATTTCAACTATTTCATGCATTAATGAACAAATTACAACATTTCCATCTTAGTCCTAATTAGGTGTTTTCATGACAACACTTTTCACAAAAGTTGTTTCTCATCTTCCTAACATTCATTTTCTTCCATAAAAACTCAGCAACCAACATAAACTCTCTCATGGAAAGTCCCTAGACTTTCAACCATGTTGCAAATTAGTCCTCTCATTAGCTAGCTTAAGCTTTGGGGACTCCAAAAGTACATTTTTTATCAAGAAAGATCACCAAAATCACTTACTTGTGAGGAGAAATGTTTGCTGAAATTTTTGAGCTCCATAACCCTTATTTCTCTTCAATTTTATGTGGATGAAGGTTGAGGAATAGTGAAAATATGATAACATCTTTATTCATCTTATTTTTATTCATTTTAAACACCTAACATCACCAAATTTTGACCAACATTTAATGACTTTGTCCCCCTAGCTTCCTATGGCCGGAAAAAACTAATTCAATGGCCTTATATCACTTTAAGGACCTCCCATTAATATTCTATAGCTATTTGGCACCTTTAGCAAATAAAATAGAACTTTCGCACTTTATGTGATTTAGTCCTTTTTCGCGATTAAGTAAGAAATCGCTAAAATTAAAGCACCAAAATTTTCATGCATCTTTATAAACATGTTATAACACATAAAATAACATGAAAATAATTTCTCTAACCTCGGATTAGTGACCCCAAAATCACCATTCTGACTAGCCCCTAAATATGGCTGTTATAGATAGGCCGGTCAGAGTTGGGGCCCCTATTGCTACTACTGGACCGCAGCTATGTGTTGAGTGTGGTAGACGCCATCAGGGTGAGTGCTGGAAAAGGATTGGGGCATGTTTGAGGTGCGGATCATTAGAGCACCGTATCAGAGATTGTCCACAGATGCCCGAGAAGAATCAAGCTACAGGTCGGGGTATTGTTCAGCCACCGAGAGGTGTTCAGCAGCTGCCGAGAGGTCATGGTTAGGCCAGAGATGGAAATGGTATGGGCCATCGTCATGGAGCACCGGGCAGAGGTGCTGGTCATACTGAGGCGAGGCAGCCAGCTCTGGTCTATGTTGCACGTCGCCGAGAGGACATAGATGCTCCAGATGTTATTACCGGTACATTCTTTATCTATAATGTACCTTATACTGCACTGATTGATGTTGGGTCTACACATTCGTATATAGCATGTTCGGTGTCTGGGACTTTGGGTTAATGGTTGAAACCACTGCGAGTGAGGTTTCTGTGTTGAGTCCTTTGGGGCAGTCATTTAAGGTAAACAAATTGTTCATAGATGTACCTTTGGAGGTGCAAGGAACCATCTTTTTGGTGGATTTAATAGAACTTTCTTTTGGAGAATTCTACTTAATACTGGGCATAGATTGGCTGGTTAAGGATCAAGTGAATCTGGATTGTGCTACTAAACGAGTGGTACTAAAAACTGTGGAGGGTGATGAGGTGGTGATAATTGGGGAGCGCCGGAATTATTTGTCAAATGTGATTTCTGCCCTGAAGGCTGAGAAGTGGGTTCGTAAGGGTTATGTGGCGTATATAGCCTACATCGGTGTGGTTGATTCTGAGGTTTCATCTGTTAAAGATATCAGAACAGTCAAGGATTTTTCGAATGTTTTTTTTCGATGAACTACCTCGACGGCCTCCAAACCGTGAAGTTGAATTTGGGATTGAGCTCCTACCGAGTACAGCTTTGGTGTCCATCGCTCCCTATAGAATGCAACCAAAGGAACTAGTGGAGCTTAAGGCTCAGATTCAAGAGTTATTGGATCGAGGGTTTATCTGCCCTAGTATGTCTCCATGGGGAGCACCGATGTTATTTGTGAAAAAGAAGGATGGATCCATACGTATATGCATCGACTACTGGCAATTGAATAAATTGACTATTAAGAATAAGTACCCCCTGCTGAGGATTGATGATATATTTGACCAGTTTCGAGGAGCTTCGCTCTTCTCTAATATTGATCTCTGATCGGGGTACCATCAACTGAGAGTCAAAGAGGTTGATGTTCACAAGACAACGTTTAGGACTAGTTATGGTCATTACGAGTTCCTTGTGATGCCGTTTGGACTGACGAACGCACCAGCAGCTTTTATGGATCTGATGAGGAGTCATAGGCAACCCCGTCATAAAATCTATGGTGATTCGATCCCATTTCCACTCAGGAACCATCATAGGCCACCAATAAAATTTCTTCAAATCATTGTACATTTTCCTGCTACCGGGATGTACTGACAAGTGACCACTATGTGCTTCATGTAAAATTTCCTGGATCAACTTATCATCTTTAGGTACACAAATTTCCTGGATCAACTTATCATCTTTAGGTACACAAATCCTGTTGTGAAACATCAAACAACCATCTGAACTCACCTGAAAGTCAGAATTATTTCCCGATTCGTACTTAGCTCTCTTAGCTTGCATCTCATCATCATTCTTTTGGGCTTCACAGATTCGCTGAATAAATAGCAGCCTAACCCTCAACTCGGCCAATATAGTACCATCATTAGACAATGCTAAGCTCATACTCAAGGCCCTCAAAGCATCCAGGGATTTTCTACTCAAGGCATCTGCTACTACGTTTGCTTTCCCCGGATGATAATCAATTACTAGCTCATAGTCCTTCAATAATTCAAGCCACCGCCGTTGTCACAAATTCAAATTCTTTTGATCCATCAGATACTTCAAACTCTTATGATCGGTGAAGATTCGACACTTTTCACCATATAAATAATGGCGCCAGATCTTCAAAGCAAAAATGATCGCAACCAACTCCAAGTCGTGAGTCGTATAATTCTTCTCATGTGGTTTTAGCTGTCTCGAGGTGTAAGCTGCTACCTTACCCTCTTACATCAATACACAGTCGAATACATTAAATGATGCATCACTATATACTACAAAATCCTTGCTCGACTCAGGTTGCACTAAAATTGGCGCTTTACTCAACAAGGTTTTGAATCTCTCAAAGCTCTGCTGACATTTCTCTGTCCATTCAAACTTGACATCTTTATGCAATAGTTTCGTCATCGGGGTAGCAATCATGGAAAGCCCCTTTACGAACCATCTGTAATACCCCGCTAAACCCAAAAAGCTTGTAACACCCCTAACCGGTGTCTGGCGTCAGATTAGTGTTAAAGGCATTACCAGACAGATCAGAAAATTTTATAAACATTACATACAATCATCCACCAAACTCAATCATAGTGTCCCTTAAATAGGTCAACGAGACCTTAAACATGCTTTAGAGTAGGGCCGGGACTAAGCCGGACACATACATAAATTCTCAGAAAATTTAAAACTTTTCTAAGTTATGCAGGACACACATCCGTGTGGGCAGGCCGTGTGTCTTCCACTGGCACCAGACATACACGTGTCTTGGTCGTGCCAAAACATAGCATGCATACTGACTATTCCACACGGCCACTAGGCACGCCCGTGTACCATGGCCGTTTGCCCTTAGGCCATATGCTGACTTAATCACACGGCTACCAGGCTCATCCGTGTGCTAAGGTCGTACTCTCCTAGCTAGACACTACCATTTCCCAACGGCCCTTAGGCACGCCCGTGTGCCTTAGCCGTGTAGGCAAAACAGGCCATTTGCAAGGCCATAATGCCACCCACAAATGGATCTTACCTACAAGCAAATTGCCAAATTATTTCATGCATATTTTGCAACCAAAACATGTTAAGGCAATCATCAAATTTTAATTTACAATAGCAACTCCAACCATGCCAAATTGTACAACTAAACATATAAGCCATTAAGCATAACTCATCCATCTTTATCATTCATATATCCACTCCTTTGATCAATCAAACATGCTCATGTTACAATCATATGCTTATCAAATCTTTAACCATTTCATAAGTTATCTAGCAATGCCAAAACATTCACCATTTTCATAATTGCTCAAGCATATTACCAATACATATCTAGCCACATCTCATGGCTATTATACACAATTCAAACATAACTAAAATGACTAGCCTATACATGCATTATATTACTATATACATATTCCAAAAGTACCAAAACAAGTTAAGTAGTATGATGTTGATCCTCAATGGTCCCAGAGCATTCAGTAGCTTTGACGATCTATAAAACTGTACCACCCCCAGACCTGGCCTAGACGTTATGGCTGAATTCGGGAATGTCACATCAAAGGACTAATTCAAAACGATTTTGCTAAGTTAAAATTTTAAGGCCTAAAAGCCCAAAATACTTGAATCTTGCTAAGTAATTATAAGAGCCCATGTTTAAATTTAAGAAATTTATCCAAGTTCAACAATTAAGTAAACAGTTGAAACAAAAACAACAAAACTCAAAATCTAAAGTCAAATCGGAGTACAAGGCCTTATTACAACCCAACGAAAACAAAGTAATTTAAAACTAAGTCTTTCAAAACAAACTAAGAACTGCTTGCAGTGTGGCCACCTCCGAGTTCTCTTCCATGTCGAGCCATCTACTGAGGATTACCTAAAACATTTAATAAAAAGGGTGTGAGTTTCGAAACTCAGTGTGTACGACCCTTGGTAATCCAATCAACATACAATTATTACATTGGGCCAAAGCCCTATAAAAAACGGTGGTCTTGGGCCTTAGCCCACAATGACCTCATATCACATCAGTATCACATGAATGTAATGCACCCATCCTAAATCCAACCCTGCACTCCATTTCCCTTCCAACCCTACACTCCTATGGGGATATAAATATCAACCCACCCATCCCTACACTCTAAAGGTAGCACCAACAGCGGCACTACTCAACGTTGCAGCAAGGCTACTAAGTATATAATGGGCTTAAAGCCACCGGTAGATCCACGGTCGTTTAGCGACTATGCGATCCTTACATATCTTCCTCCATATCATCAAACCCACCCAAATGCAACATATATTTCATGAATGCAACATACACGATTTAACACATTAAGCACTTAGGGGTATTTTAGTCATTTCACTACCCAGGGGTATTTTCATAATTCTACCCTCAGGGATATTTTGGTAATTCTACAAATTAAGCGTATTTTGATAATTTTACAAATAAGGGGTATTTTAGAAATTTTGCAAGTCTAAGGATATTTTGGTAATTTTCAAATCAGGGGTATTTGGTCCCTCTCGGGTTTTAGTTATGAACTTTGGCCCATTAACAAGTCCTTCCGGCTAAAGTGAACAGACACTATACACCAGGTAGGATTCTAGAGAAGAGGAGGTGGGTCGCTAGGACCGCTTAAGTACCAAGCTCTCCCTAGATCCAATCTTAGACATGCATATGTCCATTGCCACACCCTAACCCAACGACTTGTCCCCGGACATGTTGATTATTAAATTAAGTCTTAAGCAGTTTAAGAGTTGTTCAGAACTAGGCCTAAAGTCCATTAAACCCTAGCATACTTGTCTACATCCTCATAAAGCCCATAAAGCCCATTTCACGTTCATATAGCCCATTAAGCCCAGTTAACATCCTTATGGCCCATTAGGCCCAGATCTCATTCATATGGCCTATTAGGCCCAAAAAAATTCCAGATCATGTAACATGCATGACTAACTCAATTTATATAACCAAATTAATAAATTTCATCAAACTTAGCCTCAGGGTCCACCGGGCCCATTTAGCTGCTTTCGGCTTTTCGGCATTGTCGATATCATGTGTGTGTAGTGTTTGTACACACCTGGTTACTGTGACGTGCTATACTATCCTTGGTCTTGAACCTACAACCAACCAACCTTCAATCAATCACCTATACTTAATCAAAATATTAACCAAAAGTTGAAGCCTTACCGTAACCTTACTGCGTGCCAGCGGGTTCTAATAGCCCTTCCTTAGCTACTAATCACGAGTATCCCCTAGATCTGCACTCACACATACACCATCAAACTTCGAGTGACTCATAATCCAAACAAGTCATCCTTATAGATCATACTCACATTCGGCCATTTACTTAAACCATAATCGAGTTGAGTACACTTACACTTTGCTAACGATCCTTACCATGCTTGCGATCTCTGAACCTTACCCTTGTTAATACAAGATTAACGACAATGAGAAGTTAGATAGCCCTTCAGCTTTTAAAACAACACACTAAGGGGTTAACTGAATACTTACCGAATCCACTTTTGATCCTGTGGCCTAGATAGCTACTGAACGAGATTCGACTTTTAACCTTGACTGATAGTAGATAACAATCGATTTGTGATGGAGGAAAACAACAAAGATTCAGCACTAATAGGGATTTCGGCAAGAGAAGATGATGATACTTTGGCAATAAAAGAGTTTGGCTATGAGAGAATTCGGCAAAAAAGGATTTGGCTATAGGAGATTTCGGCAACAAGGCAAGGTATTTTCGGTTGTGAAAAATAAGGTTTCGGCAAGGAAAAGAAAAAGAACAGAAATTCGGCATTACCTAGGACCCCAGAATCGACACACACACATTTATATAGCCTATACCCGGAACTTAGCCACCCCTAAAGTCCAATTTGGCACCACTTCATCCACTGCTCATCTCCTAATTTTTCTCCATGATATCTCCCTTATCCTTCTCCAAAATTCTCTCCACTGATCATTTCTCCTTAGAGTCCATCTACACGCCACTTCCAGCCTTCTAGAAGCCTAAAATTAAACTCCAAAATAAAGCTAAGCTAGCACTCGAACCTCAGACCTTCCTGCATGCATATGTCACCACCTCTGTACACCCTAGTGGCATCAGTTAGCCACTTCACCACAGGCTTCGTTGTGCCATTTTCACTTATTTTTATTTAAAAGCCCACTACTCACAACCCTAATTCCTTAATTAATTAAATTAATAATCCTCCACCACAAAACACAAACCCAGAGCTTCTCCAACACACTTGGACACTCCAAATTCATTAAACCTTTAAAGCCGTAATGTCATTTATCATTTTCTTGCTCACTTAAAAATTTTATGAGACCCAAAGCCCAATATGCCCAATTCTACTAGGCCCAAATTTGGGGCGTTACAATTCTACCCCCTTAAAGAAATTTTGTCCTCGAAATTTCCAACTAACTATTAATCGTACCGCTCAAGTCACACTACTATGCTTTCGCTGCGCACTCTGATTTTAATAACACTTCCATAGCCTCTGCCGCGGCCTCTTGCACCTCTTCTAGCGCTCATCGTTGTGTGTGTATTTCTGGATTAGAATTTTTATGAAATTAGTTCGTACTTCCACTGTTTAAAGCGCATGTCTTATGCAAGTAACAAATTTTAAAGTTATTTCGCGGCGTAAATCCACTAAAGGCTTAAGTTTCCTACGAGCTTTAGTCTCTAAGAACCTATTGCTTCAAGTAGCCCAATATCTATATATAGTCCAGCAATTTAAACAAGTGTGATAACAGAAAAACTTACTTGGCTCGACGTCGATGGCTTGGTGAACCACATTTTGAGAATCCTGCAAAAACTTTTTAATCTATTTGTTTTCAAAAACCTAAAATCTAAGGCCCATTTCACAGCCCGAGCTTTACAACAGGGCTCTGATACCACTAAATGTAACACCCCCAGACCCGACCCAGACGTTATGGCTGAATCCGGGAATGTCACATCAAAGGAATAATTCAAAACAATTTTACTAAGTTCAAATTTAGGGCCTAAAAGCCCAAAATCCTTGAATCTTGCTAAGTAATGATAAGAGCCCATGTTTAAATTTAAGAAATTTATCCAGGTTCAACAATTAAGTAAACAGTTGAAACAAAAACAACAAAACTCAAAATCTAAAGTCAAATCGGAGTACAAGGCCTTATTACAACCCAACGGAAACAAAGTAATTTAAAACTAAGTCTTTCAAAACATATTAAGAACTTCTTGCAGTGTGGCCACCTTCGAGTCCTCTTCCACGTCGAGCTGTCTACTGAGGATTACCTAAAACATTTAATAAAAAGGGTGTGAGTTTTGAAACTCAGTGTGTAGGACCCTTGGTAATCCAATCAACATACAATTATTACATTGGGCCTAAGCCCGATCAAAAACGGTGGTCTTGGGCCTTAGCCCACAATGACCTCATATCACATCAGTATCACATGAATGCAATGCACCCATCCCAAATCCAACGCTGCACTCCATTTCCTTTCCAACCCTACACTCCTGTGAGGATATAAATATCAACCCACCCATCCCTACACTCCAAAGGTACCACCGACAGCGGCACTACTCAACATTGCAGCAAGGCTGCTAAGCATATAATGGGCTTAAAGCCATCGGTGGATCCACGGTCGTCAAGCGACTATGCAATCCTTACATATCTTCCTCCGTATCATCAAACTCACCCAAATGCAACATATATTTCATGAACGCAACATACACAATTTAACACATTAAGCACTTAGGGGTATTTTAGTCATTTCACTACCCATAGGTATTTTCGTAATTCTACCCTACAGGGGTATTTAGGTAATTTTGCAAAATAGGGGTATTTTGGAAATTTTGTAAACCAGGGATATTTTGGTAATTCTGCAAATCAAGGGTATTCAAGTAATTTTACAAATCAGGGGTATTTTAGAAATTTTGTAAACCTAAGGATATTTTGGTAATTTTCAAATCAGGGGTATTTAGTCCCTCTCTGGTTTTAGTTATGAACTTTGGCCCATTAGTAAGTCCTTGCGCCTAACGTGAACAGACACTATGCACCAGGTAGGATTCCAGAGAAAAGGAGGTGGGTCGCTAGGACAGCTTAAGTACCAAGCTCTCCCTAGATCCAATCCTAGACATGCATATGTCCATTGCCACACCTTAACCCAGCGACTTGTCCCCGGACATGTTGATTATTAAATTAAGCCTTATGCAGTTTAAGAGTTGTTCAGAACTAGGCCTAAAGTCTATTAAATCCTAGCATACTTGTCTACGTCCGTATAAAGCCCATCAAGCCCATTCACGTTCATATAGCCCATTAAGCCCAAATCACATCCTTATGGCCCATTAGGCCCATATCTCATTCATATGGCCTATTAGGCCCAAAATAATTCCAGATCATGTAACATGCATGACTAACTCAATTCATATAACCAAATCAATCAATTTCATCAAACTTAGCCTCAGGGCCTATTGGGCCCATTTAGCCACTTTCAGCTTTTCAGCATTGCTGATATCATGTGTGTGTAGTGTTTGTACACACCTGGTTACTACGACGTGCTATACTATCCTTGGTCTTGAACCTACAACCAACCAACCTTCAATCAATCACCCATACTTAATAAAAATATTAACCAAAAGCCGAAGCCTTACCGTAACCTTACCATGTGCCAGCGGGTTCTAATAGCCCTTCCTTAGCTACTAATCACGAGTATCCCCTAGATCTGCACTCACACATACACCATCAAACTTCGAGTGACTCATAATCCACACAAGTCACCCCTATAGATCATACTCACATTCGGCTATTTACTTAAACCATAATCGAGTTGAGTACACTTACACTTTGCTAACGATCCTTACCACGCTTGCGGTCTCTGAACCTTACCCTTGTTAATACAAGATTAACGATAATGAGAAGTTAGATAGCCCTTCAGCTTTTAACAAAACACACTAAGGGGTTAACTGAATACTTACCAAATCCACTTTTGATCCTGTGGCCTAGATAGCTACTGAACGAGATTCAACTTTTAACCTTGACTGATAGTAGATAACAATCGATTTGTGATGGAGGAAAACAACAAAGATTTGGCACTAATAGGGATTTCGGTAAGAGAAGGTGATGATACTTCGACAATAAAAGAGTTTGGCTATGAGAGATTTTGGCAAAAAGAGATTTGGCTATAGGAGATTTCGGCAACAAGGCAAGGTATTTTCGGTTGTGGAAAAATAAGGTTTCGGCAAGGAAAAAAAAATGGAAAATTCAGCATTACCTAGGACCCCAGAATCGACACACGCACATTTATATAGCCTATAACCGGAACTTAGCCACCCCTAAAGTCCAATTCAGCACCACTTCATCCACTGCTCATCTCCTAATTTTTCTCCATGATATCTCCCTTATCCTTCTCCTAAATTCTCTCCACTGGTCACTTCTCCTTAGAGTCCATCTACACGCCACTTCCAGCCTTCTAGAAGCCTAAAATTAAACTCCAAAATAAAGCTAAGCTAGCACTCGAACCTCAGACCTTCCTGCATGCGTATGTCGCTATCTCTCTACACCCTAGTGGCGTCACTTAGCCACTTCACCACAAGCTTCTTTGTGCCATTTTTCACTTATTTTTATTTAAAAGCCGACTACTCACAACCCTGATTCCTTAATTAATTAAATTATGAATCTTCCACCACAAAACTCAAACCCAGAGCTTCTCCAACACACCTAGACACTCTAAATTCATTAAACCTTTAAAGCCGTCATGTCATTTATCATTTTCTTGCTCACTTAAAAATTTTTTGAGACCTAAAGCCCAATAGGCCCAATTTTACTAGGCCCAAATTCGGGGCGCTACTAAAACAGAGCAAACACACACAGAGTAAGCTTTCAAAAGCTTAGTAATTCATATACAAATAAACTTAACTTAAAATGCACATAGCATACTTATACAATGACAATAATGGTTCTCATAACACATACATCTCACATAGAGTTTGGCTCAATTGATTAGCCATAACTTATCATATTCTTCAACTCAATACCGCATATGCACATAAATCATTTAAGCATAATTCACATATCATCTTATCATTCCATTGCACATGTTCAATTTATAAGTTCATATAGATACTTACCTTTCATACACACCTTGTGTACTTATCAAACGTACCTGAGACGTATATACATTCACGTAATCGTTCATAGCTCAGAATTTGCCCGTTGAACCGTTCAGAATCTAATAGGATATACAAAATACTCAAAATAGTTGTACAATGCCAACGTCCCAGACGTGGTCTTACATGTAATCAAACATCGATGCCACTGTCCCCGACAGGGTCTTATACGGATTAATACGATGCCGATGTCCCAGACATGGTCTTACACGTAAAGATCATATCAATGCCAATGTCCCAAATGTGGTCTTACACAAAATCTCGAATCAATGCCAACGTCCCAGACGTGGTCTTACATGATAAAACAGAACAAATACCTATGTCATAACATAGCTAATCCTATCTATTCCTAGGTTCGTACGGGACTTCTCGGACATTGTCACTAAGTCAATCTTATCTCAGAATTCATGTACACATCATCTTGTAAACATTCATCATTAACAATAGACATATGAACATACACAGTTCAATACAAATGAGTTTATTTGCATAATGACTTACCTCAGATTCAGATATTCGTTCGGACTCGTTTATTCAACTATCTTTGTTTTCCCGTGATCTAAGTATGTTTTCCTCGATTTTTGATCTATACATATTCAAATTTAACCCTCTCATTTAACAACACATTCAATTCAACCCAAAACACATATTTAGGGCTATTTGCAACTTAGCCCTCAAATTTGCACATTTGGACAATTTAGTCCCTAATTCACAAAATCATCAAATACACAAAATCACCATATACCCATGCTTAGCCGAATATCCATGTATCTCATACAAGTCCATATATTTCATCAAATTCCCAATTTAGTCCCTCAAATTGCTATTTTAACAATTTAGCCCTAATTAGCTAAATTCATAAAAAATTCAAGAACAAAACATGTTCATCAAATACATATCTTTCATATTTCACTATCATCCATCACAAAACACATGAGTTCATCAAAAGCTCATTTCAAAAACATCATCAATTCTCAAAATTAAGACATGAGTTTAATAGTATTCGAAGCAACGATTACGAAAACGTAGAAATTATAAAAAACCGATCGAAAACATACCTTAAATCAAGGCTTGTAATGGTCGAATATAAGAAAGCCCTTCTTCCCTATTTTCTTTTGTGTTTTCGGTGAGAAGATGATAACCATAGCAAATTTTATGCTTTTGGTTTTATTTAATTATCATAACATTAATAAATTCCCATTTTACCCTTTATTAATCATGTAAGACAAAATAAACTCCAAGGTTATTATGTCATTTAGTCATACATTATCTTATAAATGGATTTATAACAACATAAGGCCTCCACCTTAATAGACCACAACACATATGCACCTTAGCAATTAGCATGCAACTTTCACATTTAATGCAATTCAATCCTTTTGTCAAATTAAACACACGGACAGACAAATTAACTTACGGAAATTTAGCACATGCTTAATCACATACCAAAGACACAGAAAATAATATTAAAAATATTATTCAAGTTCAGATTCGTGGTCCTGAAACCATTGTTCTGACTAAGGTCTAAACCGGACTGTTACAAAGCTTCTGACTTCCGACACAATTCTTGGTAGTTTCCACTCTATGATAGCCGAGATCTTACTCAGATCAACTCTAATACCATCACTTGACACAATGTGTCCTAAGAATCCGACCTCTCAGAGCCTGCAAAACAATTCTCAAGTGCTCTGCATGATCACTCTCATCCAGAGAATAAATTAGTATATCATCGATAAAGGCAACTAAAAACTTGTCCAAATACGGTCAGAAGACACGGTTCATTAAATCCATAAAAATCACAAGAGCATTCGTTAGGCCAAATGGCATGACAAGAAACTCATAATGGCCATACCTCGTTCGAAATGCAGTTTTCGGCACATCCTGCTCCTTAACTCTCAACAGGTAATAGACAGACCTTAAGTCTATCTTAGAGAACACTGTAGCTTCCTTCAGCTGGTCAAATAGATCATCTATCCTTTGTAAGGGATACTTATTCTTCACTGTCACCTTGTTGAGCTGTCTATAGCCTATGCACAATCTCATCGACCCACCTTTCTTCTTCACAAAAAATACTAGAGCACCCCACGGTGAATAGCTCGGTCATGCAAATTCTAGTTCGTTAACTCTTGCAGCTAAACCTTCAATTCTTTCAACTCCAATGGTGCCATCCTATATGGAGCAACCGAAATAGGTGTTGTACCTAGAACTAACTCAATTCCAAACTCGACCTCTCTAACTGGAGGCAATCTGAGTAACTCCTTCGTAAACACATCTGGATAATTGCATACCACCAGCACTGATTCAATCTTTACCTCTCACTCTTAAGTATTCAGCATAAAGGCGAGATAAGACTCATATCCTTTCCTTAAGTATTTCTCGGCTACCATAGTTGAAATTATCACTAGCAGATTATCGGATCTACCTAATTCAACCCGAATGACATCCCCATTTTCACATTTTAATTCAATAAACTTGCTACCACAGTTCACTAAAACATTATGAGCCATCAACCAATCCATACCAACAATCAAATCAAACTCATCAAACGGAAACAACATAAGATTTTCCGATAAACAATGACCTCTAATTGTCAAAGGACAATTCCTACACACCTTGTGAACTAGCACATGTTTGCCTAACGGGTTTTACACCTTTACTATAAATTATGTAGACTCAAAAATAATGCTCATACTAGATGCCAATTTCATGCAAATGTATGAATAGGTAGACCCCGGATCAATCAAAGCAAAAACAGAGGTGTCATGAAGAAAAAAGTACCTGTTATCACATCTAGAGATGATGCCTCCTCGCGAGCGCGAATGGCATAGGTCCTTGCAGGTGCTCGACCCTCCGGTCTCACAACAGAATCTCGAGGCGCACCTCTACTACTAGTCCCTTCTCCCAAGTTCTTTTGTGATCTACCCCTCGAAGATACATTGCTTGATCTTATCTCTTGTTTCCTTTCCTTGTCATCCCTTTTAGGGTAATTCCGACTGAAATGATCGGGTGAACTACACTTGTAACAGTTTCGGTTATTCCTCCAACACTCTCAGTGTGCTGCCTACCACAATTTGGACATTCCGGTTTGGACTTCGGATTGTCCACACTTGCCATCGAGGTGGCTTGAACTCTCGAGCCCGAGTAGGTAGTACCTCGATCTCTATGTGAATATCCAGTTGATACAGTCGTCCGAGGGTTCATCTCCCTAGACTTCTTTGATTGAGCTTGGCATGATTTACTCATTGGCCTTTTTCTTGCATCTCGGGCCTCACTCATGGCCTTCCTCTTTTCCTTATTCAGTTCCTCGGCCTTACATGCCCTATCAACCAACACCACAAACTCTTTTAACTCTAAAATCCACACTAGCAGTATAATATCCTCATTTCGCCCATCTTCAAACCTCTTGCACAAGATAACTTCCGTAGACACACACTCTTGGGCATACTTGCTGAGCCTAACAAACTCATGCTCATATTCTGCCATGGTCATTTTTTCTTGCTTCAATTCAAAGAATTCTTTTCTTTTCTGGTCCACAAATCGTTGGTTTATATACTTCTTTTGGAACTCCTCCAAAAAGAAGTCCCACGTCACTCTCTCTCTTGGAACTACCGACGTCAACGTTTTCCACCAATGGTATGCTGAGTCCTTCAGCAATGACATGGCGCATTTTAAGCTCTCCTCAGGTGGGTAGGAGAGTCAATCAAACACTCTTATCGAGTTCTCAAGCCAGGACTCTACTTTCTCGGGGTCATCACCTATATTAGTTCTAAACTCCTCGGCCCCTTGCTTCCGAATCTTATCTACTGTGGGGCTTGGTTATTCTTACTAAATCTATACCTTGGGGAGCCACAAGAACTAGCTGAGGTATAGGAGGGGGTGGAGGAGGTTGAGCATTAGGGTTTGCTCGCACATGCTCTGTGTACTAGTTACTCATCATTTGGAGAAAGGCTTACCGGGCCTCATCTCTTTGACTCCTAGTCTCGGGTCCACTCTCTATAGGCGCGGTCCCTTGCGCGGGAGCCGGCGTGTTACTAGCTGCGTCATCAGCAGTTGCTCGATCGGGATCCATTTACTATATAAGAACAAAGTTTAGATTTTTCAAAAGCCACCACACTATCAATATATGCTTATGGCATGTATAGCTAGACTCTAACACAAGCTGCGGTAGTCCAAGAACCGACTAAACCATAGCTCTGATACCACTAAATGTAACATCCCTCCCGTATTCTATGCCAGAGCTAGGTAGGAGGCGTTACCGTACTTGAGTCACATGGTTGATAAACCATAATTTACACTTATTTTAACCCCATGCTTAGCTTAATTTTGGATGAGTTTGCATTGAATTTGATGAATTCGATGCTCCTAATATCTTAATTTCATGTTTTATATTCAGGTGAGCTTAGAAAGTCGAAAAGAACGAGAAACGGGCCAAAAGGGGGCAAAGTGGGCCTACCTAAGAAAGCACACGGCCTAGGCTATCGACCACAGGCGTGTCCCTGCCGACCCTAGGATGAATTTCATTTAGAATAGGACACTTGTGGACCAAGATAGGCATTCCAAAGCCTATATAAACACCCTAGGGGGCAACCTAAAAGCGTACATAACTAGAGGTCGAATAGAGTTTGACAGGACGTCGAATAGACGCCGAGTAGAAGAAGAAAATACTCCAAGACAACCGTCAGGAACATCTTAGGAGAAGGATCTCCATCAAGACGGAGGATCTCCCATCAAGTTCTTTAGAAGTTTTTGGGTTTTCTTATGTTTTGTTGTTTTCCCTCTTTTATGATGTTTCCCTCTTTTAGTATGAACTAAATTCCCCAAATACCTAAGGGGATGAAACCTAAGACGAATCTTATTATTATTTGATTTATGAGATAAATACTTGTGCTTATTCTTAATTGTGAGTTCTTATTCTTGTTTTGATAATTCAGGTTATTGATTCAAGTCGAATGTGCTTATTCAGTGGAGCAAAAGTCCCTGTTTAAGATTAGATCAACACAATTAAGCGGAGTTGATTGCAACCCTTGATATAGGGTGACAAAAATTTACCGGATTAGGGTCAAACCTAATAAAGGAATCCATAGATCGAGTTGATGCGACAATAGGGGTTTTAATTAGAAACAGATTTCAATTAATCAAACTAGAGTCAGTTGTTAGTAGCCTCGAAAGAGGTATTAATATAATTCAGGGATTTCTACGGATTAAGCCAAGTGAATAAATCGCATGAATCAAAAGTAATAAGTGAAGTTTAGGTGGATTCTTCCTTAGGTATTGCCTATCTCATATAAGTCGTCCAAAAGTATTTTCCCAATTCACTCTCTGTCGCGTTAATAGTTAGTTAAATTAGTTAGTTAATTTTAGATTAAAAATAAATCCCCTTAATTATTAGGCTAGATAATAAAAAGATAGTTAATAGTAGTACTCTTGGTCCTTGAGGATACGATATTCCAGACTCACCACAGCTATACTACTGTTCGATAGGTGCGCTAGCCTTTTTCGAAATAATAGTTAGTTTCGAGCTCCATCAAGTTTTTGGCGCCGTTGCCGGGGACTAAGATATTATGAACACTGAATTTTTATTACTTTAGCCATCTTACTTTTATTTGCAATTTATCTTTTATTTTAACTTTGCTAAACTTTCTTTATTTGCTTCTGGCAGGTAATTCTAGTTTATGACTAGAAGGAACCCGTCAAGACCCTTGATTTTTGACAGTGATATAGAAGGTACCATTCGTAGAAATAGTAGAGAAAAAAGGTGAAGCCTACAATACATAGAAGAAGAACAAGAAGACGAACCAACTACTACCGAAGAGATGGCTGACAATAATCCGCTACCTCCTGTAGTTCCCGCAAATCCAGTGAATCAAAATCCTACTCCTCGTACTATGTATGATTATGCTAAACCTAATTTAACAGGAACTGAATCAAGTACTGTTACACCTGCTATTGCTGCAAATAATTTTGAACTGAAACCTAACACTATACAGATGATTCAACAGTTAGCTCAGTTTGATGGTTTGCAGGATGAAGATCCAAACAATCACTTAGCAAATTTTCTAGAATTATGCGATACCCTCAAAATAAATGGCGTTTCTGATGATGCCATTCGCCTTCGGTTGTTTCCCTTCTCGTTGAGGAACAAAGCTAAACAATGGTTGAACTCGTTACCACGAGGATCAATCGCTACATGGGAACAAATGACTGGAAAATTTTTGTTAAAATATTTTTCGCCGGCTAAAACGACCAAGTTGAGGAATGATATCTCTTCTTTTGTGCAGATGGATTTAGAGACACTTTCTGATACATGGGAGAGATACAAGGATCTACTAAGGGGGTGCCCTCACCATGGGTTACCCTTGTGGTTACAGGTTCAAACATTTTACAACGGTGTGAACTCCTCAACTAGGCAATTGATTGATTGAGCTACCGGTGGAACCCTAAATAACAAAACTCCTGAAGCGGCTTATGAGTTTATAGAGGAGATGTCACTGAATAACTATCAGTGGCAAGTTACAAGAACAAGGCCAACAAAAGCCGCTAGTGTTTTCAACCTCGACACAGTAACATGCTATCAAATCAGGTAAAACTTTTGAGTAAGAAAATTGATGGTTTGTGTGGTTCTTCGCAGGTACATCCAGTAATACAGTGTGATACAAATGGAGGAGGGACGAACAACACATAATATCTGTCCTACAACCCTGGTATAGAAAGCGAACAAATGAACTATATGGGTAATAATTTTAGACCCCAAAATAACCCTTATAGTAACACTTACAATCCAGGTTGGAGGAACCACCCAAACTTCTCATGGGGTGGCCAAGGAAATCAAAGACAACAACCCCTCCCAGGCTTTCAACAGCAACCCTACCCACAAGAAAAGAAGCCGAACCTTGAGGAGATACTAACAAAAATCATCGCGGTGTCAGAAACTCGTTTCCAAAACATCAAAACAACACTTAAAAATCAACAAGCATCGATTCAAGGGATCGAGAACCAATTAGGTCAGCTTGCTAAGCTGATTTCAAAATGACCACAAGGCAGCTTCCCAAGCAACACTGAAACTAACCCAAAGGAGCAACTTCAGGCTATTATTTCCCACGATAGTGAAAGGTTAGATGAACCAAAATTGAGGCAAGAGAATGTGGAAGAGGAAGGTAAGGTTGAAATGCCAGATTCAAGGAAATTTTTAAAAGATCTTTTGACAAACAAATAGAGGTTAGAAAATAGGTCGCATGTGGAGCTAAATACAATGTGCTCAGTAATTTTGCAAAATAAACTACCCCGAAAGTTAAAAGATCCAGGGAGTTTTACAATTCCATGTTTAATTGGTAGTTTATCTGTTGATAATGCTTTAGCTTATTTAGGGGCAAGCATCAATGTTATGCCTTATAAAATGTTTAAACAGCTAGGTCTAGGGAAACCCAAACAAACTAGGATGAGCATTCAATTACCTGATAAAAATATTAGAATTCCTTGGGGTATAATAGAAAATGTACTAGTAAAAATTGATAAATTCATATTCCCAGTAGACTTTGTTGTTTTAGACATGGATGAGGACAGTAATATTCATTTAATTTTAGGAAGACCCTTTTTAGCAACTGCTAGAACTAAAATTGATGTTGGTACAGGTGAACTCATACTTCGTGTAGGTGACGAAACGATCACTCTTCAGGCTCTTGACTCAGCTAGGACATTGAGTAATACAGGTGAAAACATAAATTCTATTAATGACCATTTGGTTCAACCTTCTTTTTAGGAAGGACCACAGAATTACACATCTGAGCTAGATCCTAGGCCTTGTGCCAATGAGGAAATAACTCATGAGGAATGACGACTTCAGATCGATGAACTAGACGAGTGGAAGACACACTTCAAAGAGGAACTAGGAACACACGAAGCAAAACTGAGACAACACCATGTCGAACTTAAAGATGAGACATACCAATTTCAGATCGGGGATCAGGTCTTGTTGGATAAGAAAGACCCTCGAATCTCCACTTCAGACCTTAATATAAACGAATAAATCCCTTTTAAGGTACACAATGTCTTACCACACGGAACAGTCGAGGTAACTAATCCTCTATTCGGCACTTTTAAGGTAAACACTACTCGACTCGAACTACATAAGAATCATAGGACTAATAGCAAGGGGAGAGGAGTTTCAACTCCTCAAATCACCATGAATACGCGAATGAGAGGTAAGTCTAGCTTAAGACTTTAAATGAGCGTTTTTCGGGAGGCAACCCGAACACTAACCCCATTAATTTTCATATTTTTTTTACTTTTAGCACCTAACTACAAACTAACCAAATTAATGAAACATAGGTTTCCCTACCACACGGCCTTACACACAGGTGTGGCCGTGGCCGTGTGGACACCATAGATTTGTACACCGGCTTGGCAGAGATTGTACGAACCAAGGACGAAAAATCCCCAAACCACGGGTGGCGATAAAATGCCACGGCCATGCGATACGGCTGTGGTCAACACTGATTTATCAACATGGGCATGGCGACCTCTACACGGGCGTGGGAGAAATGAACGAAGTACAACACGACAGTGCGATACGGCCGTGTGACCCAACACGCCCATTGCACACGGGCGTGGGAGGCAACCAGGTTTCTGTTTCCTATTTAAAACTGATCGCTGAAATCAGAGCTTTAAAATTTATAAAAGAATGATCGAACTTGGAGACTAACTCTAACAACGATTAAAGGCAAGTGTACCTATCGAACAGTAGTATAGCTTAGGCAAGACCGAATTATCGAACCCAAAGGAACTAAAAGTATTAATACTAACTTTCTTTTTATTATTTAGCCTTAAAATTTGAAAGAAGATTGCTTTAAACTAAATTGACAAGAACTAAACTAAGGACACAAAGACAAAAAGGACGATTTGGAAAATAACCTAAAAAAACTCAATTGATCACGACGATACCTTAGGAAGAATCCACCTAGACTTCACTTGTTATTTAACCCTAAACCATATGATTTATTTACTTAGCTTGATCCATAGGACTCCCTAACCTATATTAAACCCTCTCTCGAGGCGAATAACGTCTAACCCTAGGTTAATTAGTGGAACTCTTGTTCGCTTATAATAACCCCCTAGAATAGCAGTAAATTAATCAATAGACTCCCATATTAGGTTTCACCCTAATCCGGCAAAATCTCATAACCCTATCTCTAGGCGTTCGATCAACTCCGCTTAATTATGCTAGATATTCTCTTAGGCAGGGTCTATTCCTCCTCCACCTAAGCACATTAGATTTGGATTAAGCAACATAATTAAGAACAACCTAAGTAATTCATCATATAACTTAAAAATCAAATAACAAGATTCGTCTAGGTTTCATCCCCTTCAGGTATCTGAGGGGTTTAGTTCATAATGAATAAAGAAAACATCACAAGAGAAAAGATAAAACAAAACATAAGAAATCCCTAAAACCCCCTGAAGGAATTGAAGGAGAATTCCGCCATCTTGAGTATAACTCCGGCTTCTTGGGATGGATCAACTGGCCATCCTCGCGTTTATTTCCTAACTCTAACCTTCTCGGCTTGGCTCCTTGGCCTAGCTTTGATGCCCTCTCAAAGGTGGCACTTAGAGGATATATATAGGCTCTTGGAATGTGATTCTTTCTCCCTAAGTATCCTTTTCCAACTAAAATTGTTCTTTCCAGCGACAGAGACACGGCCATGTCACACGCCCGTGTGACTCGTGGTCAGGCCGTGTTAGGACTTCTAATTTGGGGCACGGCTATGTGAGTCAGAGTTGAGGCCGTGCTCTAGGTAATTGTCGAGGCACGGCCGTGTGGACTTTGGGTCAGGCTGTGTCACTTTCGCACTAAGGCCTATTTACTCTGTTTTGGGCCCAATTTGTGTTCTTTTCATCCTTGGGTGCTTTCCTGGGTCTAAGACATGAAAAGAAAGGATTACAAGCACCTTTTTTATAAAAATCAAGAAAGAAATCATCGAAAAGCATATTAAATGTGGGTTAAAATATGTTACAATTACGGTTTATCAAATACCCCCACACTTAAGCTTTTGCTTGTCCTCAAGCAAAATTCTCAACTTACAATTAAAACGAACTTTCCATGATATACAATTTTTATCAACAATGCCTTATCATAATATATAGATAATTCATACATGGATAATTCAATTTAAAGAGTCTTAAAGAATTTAAACGAGATAAGTCATGAGTTTGTACTTCGAAAACATAGGTGTCTCCCCTTATTTAAATAACTACCTTTTCAATTCAAAGTCGACAAGGATTGATGTCCTCACTAAGGATTCACTCAATTCACTCTAAAGTGTTTAAGGTTCAAGGAAAGATCACTCATAGGTCGTACCTGAAAAGTTAATCCCATAGGCTTGCCTGAAAATCAAATCTCCACCACCGTAATATGAGATGATAAACAGATCAAAAGGTCTTTGTTAGGGTTGTAATGGGGCTAGGGTTAAAGGTGTGGATAAAGGCTGAAATTAAAAGGTTAGAATCGAGATCGAATTGATAAGTACCTACCTAAGAATACTGAAATATTTACTAATACGAGCTTCTCTTTTGAGAATGGATTTTGATTGTGTAAGCTCTCTTTTCATACTACTAAGATTTGAATACTTTGAAATTTTTTTTATTTTTTTTAAAACAACCTAAGTAATACAAGATTGATTTAACTACCATCATAAACTTAGGTAACTTGATCAACTCAATCCTCGATTTAGGGGTAGTCAAAAGAAAGGGTGAAAGAGGCTTTGGGTTAATATTAGTAGGCGAGTCAATAAAAAGGGTTTTTTAGGATCAATAGGGTTCACTAGGGTTTAATTGTAAAGGTAGGCTATTTAGTGGAGTTAATGGGTTAAAACCTAGGTGCCTTTATCATCTTTGTATATCAAATCAAAAATGTGGTCTCAACATGCATAAACGAGGCAAGTTCTAGAATAACAGTTCATGGTAGACACACTCATAATCAAGGAAATAAACACGAAAAAGAATGTATGCTTTATAAGGTTCAAAATCTCACAAAAATTATGGGTGTTTTGACATTTATCCTTGTAAATTTCAAATTTCAAGGTAGTATTTAAATTTAGGTCAACAACCTAGCACAATTTTAATTCGTGAAAAAGGGACTTATCATGCTTAATTCTCTAGTATTCTTTTAAATTTAATCATCAATGTACAATTGACTATGACTTATTTTAAAACATGTTAATAAAAATCACAAATCATCAGAAATTTCATCCTAATTAGTAATATGGAAACTTTGCATAAAAACAAGACTAAATCAGGGATTTGAGAATAATGAAAAAAGTTTGGCACTTTTATTCCACTTTTACCCTCAGGGATTTGAGAATAATGCAAAAAGTTAGGTATATTTACCCCCATACTTAAGTTGTACATTGTCCTCAATGTACAAAGATAGATATTTTTATAGAAATCAAAAGTGAGGGTGAGAGGTACTCCCTGAATTCTTGGGCGGGTTTGGTGGAGGGTGTGGTACCTACGGCGATGGCGTCGGTATGGTGGTGGTGTTGGTTCCCGAGCTCTGCGCTAGATGAAGAAATTGGGGAACTCGTGAAGGATTAGCCAGGGGTTATTAAGACATATAAAATTAAAAACAAGAAAGAAAAAGGAGAGGAGACTAAGAAGGAAAACAAAAATAAAAGAAAAGAAGAATGGACCAGAGAGTCCTTATTGGAGGATGGTTCGCAAGGTGGGTGTGACTTCTAGGGCTGTGAAGGTGGCGGTGGTGAGAGTGGTGTGGTCATTGTGGTGGTCGGCGTGATTCCCTAGCATCCTGGCAAACCTGACACTAAGAAACTAAAAGAAAAGTAAACGAAAAGAGCAGTAGAGAAGCTTAGATAAGGAAAATAAAGAAGAAGAGAAACAAAGAGGAACAATAAATTGGTCTCAACGAACCTTGGCTTGGTGATTAGTCGAAGCTGCCGGCATGAACTCATGGTGACCGTTCTCCATTGGGGAGACTATGCTTAGCTTCTTCTGCTTCTTCGACATGATTTTTAGATAACTCCAAGGATCTAGAGGTTTAGTCTAGGGATAGAAAGGTGTTTGAGAAGGAGAGAAAGGAGAGGAGTGGGGAGAGGGGGTGGTGTTTAAATAGGGGTTCAAGTCTGCCATGTCCCCACGGCCGTGGTCCTAGGGTGTGTCGATTTACACGGCCGCCTCCCACGGCCGTGTGTTGGAGTGTGTTGTTACTCCATGTTCGTGTTTCATCAACCCACGCCCGTGTTTGCAAAATTTGTATGTTGGCACGGTCGGGTTGCACGGGCGTGTCTTGCCCATGCTTGATAAGTCAGTAGCTTCGCACGATTTTATGGCACGGGCGTGTTCTACCCCTGGTGTGGAAGTCAGTAGCTTCACACGATTGAGGGGCACGACCGTGCCATTCTGTCGGTGCCCGTGGGGAGGATAGATGGATCCGTGACGTTGAGGGGGTGGTTGGACTGACTTGCACGACCCCTGCTCTGTCAGTGTGGCAGTTCCGGTGGTCCACACGGCCACGGGCACAGCCGTGTGTAAGGCCATGTGACCTAGAATTCTGCACTTTTGGTTAGTTTAAAAGGAGAAAAAGAAAGAAAAATAAAAAGGAATGAAAATGACTTTTAAAAAGAAATAGGGTTAGTGCTCGGGTTGCCTCCCGAGAAGCGCTCGTTTATAGTCTTAAGCTAGACTTTCCTCGTATTTGAAAATTTTAGGGAGGTTTAAAGGTTTGAATATCTTCCCTCATGCTTACATTTCTATTTCCTTGACAAAGTTGAAGTCGAGAAGCATTTACCTTGAAATTGCCGAATATTGGATTGCTTACCTCGACAATTCCGTGCGGGAAGATATCGTGTACCTTAAGAAGAATTTCTTTCTTTGTCCTCAGGTCTATTGTAGTGATGTGAGGATCGGTTTTGTCTAACAGTACCTGTTCTCCTATTTTGAAGTGGTTGGATGTCTCTACGAGCTCTTCTGGTGGTTCCTCTGGTTTTACTTCGTGTGGATCTGGTTCTTCTTTATCGTGTGTTTGTTGCTCTTCTAATTGGTCGACCCTAAGGCTTTGTTCCTTATGTGGCTCTACTTTGTTGACTTGGGGTCTATGAGTTGGCTCAGGTTTGTGTCCTTGTGATGTTTCCTGTGATGGAGGTTGAACAATTTGATTATTTATTGTAGTAACTTTCTTACCTTCATCATCTGTTGTCATGGCCGAGTCAAGGGCATGAAGATTGATTGATTCATCACCTACACGAAGTATGAGTTCACCTATGGCAAAATCAATTTTAGTCTTGGCAGTTGTTAGAAAAGGTCTTCCTAAAATTAAGGGGATTGAATTATCCTCATCCATGTCTAAGACAACAAAGTCTACTGGGAAAACAAATTTATCGATTTTTACAAGAACATCTTCAATAATGCCCCTAGGAATTCTAACAGTTTATCAGCTAATTGAATACTCATCCTAGTTTGTTTGGGCTTCCCTAGACCTAGTCGTTTAAACAGTGAATAAGGCATGACATTTATGCTTGCCCCTAAATCAGCTAACGCATTATCAATATTTAAACTGCCAATTAAACATGGAATTGTAAAACTCCCTGGATCTTTTAATTTTTGTGGTAGTCTATTTTGTAACATTGCCGAGAATGTTGCGTTTAGTTCCACGTGGTGCTCTTCATCTATTTTGCGTTTGTTGGTCAAGAGTTGTCTTAAAAATTTCCTCAAGTCTGGCATCTAGAAAAGAGCTTCAAGAAGAGGTAAGTTAATATGTAATTTCTTTAAAAGTTTAAGAAACTTACCAAACAGTTCCTCTGAATCATCTCTTTTTATAGCTTCAGGGTAAGGTATGCGAGGTTGGTACTCTTTAATTGCTGGTTTTGGCTTTTCTTATGTTACCTCTGTTTTACCTTCTTCTACCTTATTTTCTGGCCTTGTGTCAGGTTTATCTAACCCCTTATTATTCTGAGCTGTGATGACTTGAACTTGTTCCTTAAGGTTAATCTCAGTGTTGCTTGGCAGACGTCCTTGCGGTCTTTCTGACATTAGCTTTGTGAGTTGTTCGACTGCATTGGTGACTTCCTTGACTGACTTAGTAATTTCTCCGATTCGGCTCTCATTGCTTTTGATTGTTCTCTCAGTTTCTTGGATACGTTTCTCTGTGTCTGCTGAGAATTTTGTCATCATCTCCTCGAGGGTCGGTTTCTTCTCTTGTGGATAGGGCTGATTTTGGAAATTTTGAGGAGGTTGTTTCCTTTGATTTCCTTGATTTCCTTGTCCTCCCCACAAAAAATTTGGGTGGTTCCTCCAACTTGGATTGTAATTGTTACTATGAGGATTATTATTGGATCAGAAATTATTACCTATATAGTTCATTTGTTCACTTTCTGCTTCCGGTTGGTAGGGTGGGTACTCAGGATTCGCCACAGTTCCACTTGTGACGCACTGCATGACTGGATGTGCCTGCACGGAACATAAACTACCAAGCTTTTTATTCATCATCTCTAGCTGCGTTGATAGCATGGTCACTGCATCGACATTAAAGACTCCTGCTGATTTTGTTAGTTTGGTTCTTGAAGCCTGCCATTGATAATTATTCAGTGACATCTCCTCAATGAACTCGTATGTTGCTTCTGGAGTTTTATTGTTCAGTGTTCCACCGGCAGCTGAGTCAATTAATTACCTCGTTGAGGGGTTTACACCGTTATAGAAGGTTTGAACTTATAGCCACAAGGGTAGGCCATGGTGTGGGCACCTCCTCAAGAGATCCTTAAATCTCTCCCATGCATCTACAACGTCTCTAAATCCATCTGCACAAAAGAAGAGATATCATTCCGTAATTTGGTTATTTTGGCCGGTGGAAAATATTTCATTAAAAACTTTTTGGTCATTTGATCCCATGTAGTGATTGACCCTCGTTGTAACGAGTTTAACCACCGTTTAGCTTTATTTCTCAATGAAAAAGGAAATAACCAAAGACGTATGGCATCATCAGAAACGCCATTTATTTTGAAAGTATCACAGAACTCTAAAAAGTTAGCTATATGCGTGTTTGGATCTTCGTCCTGCAAACCATCAAATTGAACAAACTGTTGAATCATTTGTATTGTGTTAGGCTTTAATTCAAAATTGTTAGCAGATATAGCAGGCCTAACAATACTTGATTCTGCTCCTGTCAAATGCGGTTTCGCATAATCAAACATTGTGCGTGGAGCATTATTGTCCCCCACATCATGTGGTGGTGGGTGGTTTTCGTCCATCCCTTAGTAGGATTGGATCTGCCTTCTTCCTCAATGTCTGTGTAATCTAAGGCTCGCCTGGTTTCTCGATGATTCCTGCGAGCGGTAGCTTCGATTTCGCTGTCGTATACCAAAGGTCCTCTTGGGTTCCTTCTAGTCATAAACTAGAGGTACCTGCTAGGAAAAGGAAGAAAATTTAGCAAAAATAAAAATTTAACCTAAAAAATAAAATAAAATAAGTAATGGCTAAAGTAATAAAAATAGAGTTTTCTTAATATTTTAGTTCCCCGGCAACAGCGCCAAAAACTTGATCGCTGAAATCAGAGCTTTAAAATTTATAAAAGAATGATCGAACCTGGAGACTAACTCTGACAACGATTAAAGGCAAGTGTACCTATCAAACAATAGTATAGCTTAGGCAAGACCGAATTATCGAACCCAAAGGAACTAAAAGTATTAATACTTTCTTTTTATTATTTAGCCTTAAAATTTGAAAGAAGATTGCTTTAAACTAAATTGACAAGAACTAAACTAAGGACACAAAGACAAAAAGGACGATTTGGAAAATAACTTGAAAAAAACTCAATTGATCACGACGATACCCTCAGGAAGAATCCACCTAGACTTCACTTGTTATTTAACCGTAAACCATATGATTTCTTTACTTAGCTTGATCCGTAGGACTCCCTAACCTATATTAAACCCTCTCTCGAGGCGAATAACGTCTAACCCTAGGTTAATTAGTGGAACTCTCGTTCGCTTATAATAACCCCCTAGAATAGCAGTAAATCGATCAATGGACTCCCATATTAAGTTTCACCCTAATCCGGCAAAATCTCATAACCCTATCTCTAGGCTTTCGATCAACTCCGCTTAATTATGTTAGATATTCTCTTAGGCAGGGTCTATTCCTCCTCCACCTAAGCACATTAGATTTGGATTAAGCAACATAATTAAGAACAACCTAAGTAATTCATCATATAACTTAAAAATCAAATAACAAGATTCGTCTAGGTTTCATGTAACACCCCAAACCCGGCCCAAACGCTACGACTAGATCTGGTATGCTACGGGGTTTACGTTAAAAACTTCACTTGGATTTTTGGAAATTCAGTTTCTTTATTTAGGTGTTCGTTATATAAGTGATATTGGAAGAAAACCTTTGCTCTTTCTTTGAAAGTGTTTGGAAATCCCACTTTATTACTTCTTGTAGATAAGTCTTTGAACATAAATTTTTAAAAGAATGGAAACAATAACCATTATAAAATGATAACCTAAGCTATTGAGGCTTTATTACATAAATAGTCTCAAAATCTAAACTTAAAGAAAAACTGGAAATAGCTTATGAAAATAAAAGACTTGATGGCCCCTCGAGTCCGCCTCGGCTCCCATGTCCACAATCTACTGCTCATCTGAAAAGTCAGGGAAATAAAAGGGTGAGTCACCAAGACTCAGTGTGCAAATCCCGGAAACACATAAAAGGCTTGAGGCCCACAAACACATTATGGGCCTTAGCCCATACACCATGGCAACAAAATATTTACATGCAACATGGCCCAACCCAACCTAAAAGTCCATCCTCTACACACCAGCCCGTACCAGCCATTACACCTCGGGGATTTCTACAATCAACCAACCAACCGCTACACACCATATCAATAGTCATGCTGCCTATTCCTGGCAATCAGGAATGAATTTAACGTGGCTTAGCTACAGATCACTATTGTGACTTAATTTTATAATTCGTGGTTTAACCACCGATCACCAAGTGACCTATAAACATGCTCTTCCCCTTCATCATATTATCCCCATCCCATGCATACATCCATGCAGAATCAAAACAATATACTACCTAAAAGATCACAGACTATCACATACATCAATACACATAGAGAAGTTTCTATGATTACGTACCTGGCATCCCTTGCCTACCCTTTTCGGGTAATACGACTGTCCATACAGCCTTTTTCCGGCTTTTAGCCCACAACATACATAATACAGATTAATTAGTGTGATAGAGATCTACACACCTGATTACAGTCAAGACGAGACCTTCCATGTCGACATTATCAGAAGCCGATACAACTGCTAACTGCCTAAGATTTTGTTCTGAAGCCGGTCCACAACCCGGTGGCCAATCTCGAACTGCTGACACCGCTCGTTTCTTAAACTTAGGGATTGGTTTAACAGATCCAATCCCCTCATTCGCCTGATCGATATTTGATTCCATTAAAAGACCTTATCATAACATATGGTTAAGATCACAATTACGATAGCGAATCTAAAGAGAATCTAAAGAGAACCCCTTACCTTGAAATCCCGAAAAGAGAGATATGAGGTTCAGAGATTAAAGGTTCTGGCTTTTAGATCTAAGCGATCTTCTTCAATTCCCGAATGTCGCCCAACACGTAAACACAAGAAACCAACAATCCATTAGCCTTTCGGCTTTGTCTTCTAAAAACTGAAAGAGAAAAAGAATAGATCAGAAGAAATCGGCACCTAACTTTACAGAGAATTCGGCAACTCCTAGAAGATTTCGGCTTTTAAGAAGATCGAAAAAAGAAGATGATAGGAAGAAATCTATGTAGATTCGGCTTTTTGTGAAGAGATCGGCAAAAGAGAAGAAGCAAAGAACGATGAATATTTGGCTTGTAGAAAAAGAATGAAGAAGAGAATTAAGTTCAAGAGTTTCGGCTTTTGCATAAAAGTGAAGATGAGAGAATGGGATTTAGGGATTTCGGCTTTGGCAGAGAATGAGAGAAAAGAATGAGAGAAAAACCCAAATGCCGAAATTGAAGAAAAGAATTGGAGAATAAAACCCTAAATGCCGAAAATAAAAGGATATTCCCCTTACTTAACCTAAATTTTGGCACCTACTCCCTAAAAACCGAAAATGCCCCCTTTTTAAAACTAAAACTAATTAATTAACAAGAGAAATTTCGGCACCCCTAAGCCATACTAAAACCGATTTCTCCCCCTCCAAGAGATGGAAATTCGGCCACCACCTTGACCAATGGATAATTCCTAAACTTTCTCCCTTATCATTATCTGATCTCTCATCCACAAGTGCCCCAGATAACACCACCTCTTCCTTCCTTTATTTGCCACATTATTAGCCATATTATCCACATTATCCAAACAACTAAATCCTCCTATTTTCAAGCCTCATTGCCGTCCCACTTTGCCCACTTAAATGCCAAAAATTAACTTATTTAATTAAAATAATTAGACTTCATGCGACTCAAACTTGGACCTCCCTTACTGCTTATCACGCCACCTCAAAGCCCCTAAGTGGCGCCACTTTGCCACTGGGCCACAAGCCCATTTTGTGTCTTAATTCACAAATAATATCTTTTAAGCCCTATCCTAACTGGCTTTCCACTAGAGTGTCCAAACAGAAAATTTTAACTAAAGCCTCGACCCAATCCTGAGCCCAATCTGAACCCCTTAAACACTCTAATTTAAACGTAACACACATCAAATGCAAAGGCCCATTAATTCAGGATGTTACATTTCATCCCCTTCAGGTATCTGATGGGTTTAGTTCATAATGAATAAAGAAAACATCGCAAGAGAAAAGATAAAACAAAACATAAGAAATCCCTAAAACCCCCTGAAGGAATTGAAGGAGAATTTCGCCGTCTTGAGTATAACTCCGGCTTCTTAGGATGGATCAACTGGCTATCCTCGCGTTCATTTCCTAACTCTAACCTTCTCGGCTTGGCTCCTTGGCCTAGCTTTGATGCCCTCCTAAAGGTGGCACTTAGGGGATATATATAGGCTCTTGGAATGCGATTCTTTCTCCCTCGGTATCCTTTTTTGACTGAAATTGTTCTTTCCAGCGATAGAGATACGGCCATGTCACACGCCCGTGTGACTTGTGGTCAGGCCGTGTTAGGACTTCTAATTTGGGGCATGGCCGTGTGAGTCAGAGTTGAGGCCGTGCTCTAGGTAATTATCGAGGCACGGCCGTGTGGACTTTGGGTCAGGCAAGGTTACTTTCGCACTAAGGCCCATTTACTCTGTTTTGGGCCCAATTTGTGTTCTTTTCATCCTCGGGTGCTTTCCTGGGTCTAAGACATGAAAAGAAAGGATTACAAGCACCTTTTTATAAAAATCAAGGAATAAATCATCGAAAAGCATATTAAATGTGGGTTAAAATATGTTACAATTATGGTTTATCAAAAACCCCCTTTCTTCTCACCTTCTCCCCAAATTCTTTTTCAACTACCACACCCCTCTTCCTTTCTATTACCTTTATCCTTCCATTTTTTCCCCTTCCCCTTTCCCTCATTCTTTCTTTACACCACCATCACCATGTCGAAGAAGCGAAAGGAGCCTAGCACAGTCTCCCCGTGCGAGACCGATCTACATGAGTTCATGCCGGCCGCTTCATTTATCCAATAGGACAAGGACCTTTGAGTCCATTTATTTTTTTCTTTTTCTTTTCTCTTCTCCTTTATTTTCCTTCCTTTTATCTTTCTTTTCTTTAATTTATATTATTATATTTTGATTTCTTTAATTTAGGTTAAAAAGGCTGTTAGGGAATCACCACACCAGGACCATAGTATCCACCACCACCTCCATTTATGCCCAACTTCCCGTTTCTTTTCCGTGACTCCATCCAAAATTCAAGTTCACTTCTCTTCCTATCTTATGATTTTATATATTGTAGATATCTATCTTTGTACATTGAGGACAATGTACGTCTTAAGTGTGGGGAGGTGTCAACAATACTGAATTATATCTTGCTCTTAAGTAACTTTCTCATATTACTATTTGAATGAAACTTCTATTGATTTATGATTTTCATTGATATGTTTTGGATTAAGTCATAAGTAATTGTGCATTGATGAGTTAAACTTTAGAATTATAAGAAAATCAAGCATGATAAGTCTATTTTCCGTAATTAAAATTTTTAGGTTGTTTCCCTAATCTTAAATATTACTTTGAAGTTTGAAATTTACAAGGTTGACATCAAAAACCATAATTTTTGTGAGATTTTGAGCATTTTAGAGCATATATTTTTCTTGCTCACTTTATTGATTATGAGTGTGTCAACATTAATTTGTTATTCTAGAACTTGCTTCGATTATTCATGTCGAAACCACATTTTTAATTTGATTTACTGAGATGATAAAGGCACCTAGGTTTTAACCCACTCGCTCCACAAAAAGCCTACCCGCATAATTAACCCCTAGTGAACCCCTTTTGAATCCTAATAAACAATTTATTGATCTACCCTTAATATTAACTTAAAACTCACTCTTTTTTATTCATCAAGAATTTTCCCTATTGAATTAACCCTTTTTGTCGAGAATTGATTTGATCAGTTGCCTAAACTATGTTCTTTATTTCCATTGTTAAGTTCTTTCTTATTATTGTAAATACTTATTCTTAAAAAAAAAGCTGAAGATTTATTCATTATTAGTAATTATGAGCTGAAACTGTTAATTCCATATCGTTAGAAGAAGCTCGTGTCATTTAGTGATAAGTTTTCAATCAATGTAATTATTTAGTATTAGTTCATTGTTTCTAGTTAGGTAATTTGTCAATTCAATCTCGATTCTAACCTTCTAATTTAGCCTATACCCACACCTTTAACCCAAGCCCCATTACAACCCTTTAAAGACCTTTTGATTTGTGTATCATCTCATTTTATAGTGGTGGAGATTTAATTTTCATGCAAGCCTATGGGATTAACTTTTCATGTTTGACTTATGAGTGCTTAATTTGAACCTTAAACACTTTGAGTGATTTGAGTGAATCTTTAGTAAGGATGTCAAGTCTTGTCGATTTTGAATCAGAGGGAAGTATTTAGGTAAGGGAAAACACCTATCTTTTCGCACTATAAAAGTTATGACTTAGACTGTTCGAATCTTTAGGACTCTTTTAGTTAAATTATCAATGTATGAATTATTTATGAATTATGATGAACATTATTGATAAGAATTGTAAATTGAGAGAGTTAATTTTAATTGTTAGTTGAGAATTTTACTTGAGGACAAGCAAAGGCTTAAGTGTGGGGATATTTGATAAACCATAATTTACACATATTTTAACCCCATGCTTAGCTTAATTTTGGATGAGTTTTCATTGAATTTGATGAATTCAATGCTCTTAATCTCTTAATTTCATGTTTTATACTCAGGAGAGCTTAGGAAGTCGAAAAAAATGAGAAACGGGCCAAAAAGGGGCAAAGTGGGCCTACCTAGGAAAGCACACGGCCTGGGCTATCGACCACGGGCAGATTACACGGCCGGGTGTGGCAAGCCCGATCGAACACGGCCTGGGCTATCGACCACGGGCGTGTCACACGGGTGTGTCCCTGCCAACCATAGGATGAATTTCATTCGAAATAGGACACTTGTGGACCAAGATAGGCATTCCAAAGCCTATATAAACACCCTAGGGGGCAACCTAAAAGCGGACATCGACTAGAGGTCGAATAGAGTTTGACAGGACATCGAATAGACACCAAGTAGAAGAAGAAAATACTCTAAGACAGTCGTCGGGAAAATCTTAGGAGAGGGATCTCCATCAAGACGGAGGATCTCCCATCAAGTTCTTTAGAAGTTTTTGGGTTTTCTTATGTTTTGTTGTTTTTCCTCTTTTATGATGTTTCCCTCTTTTAGTATGAACTAAATTTCCCAAATACCTAAGGGGATGAAACCTAAGACGAATCTTATTATTATTTGATTTATGAGATAAATACTTGTGCTTATTCTTAATTGTGAGTTCTTATTCTTGTTTTGATAATTCAGGTTATTGATTCAAGTCGAATGTGCTTATTCAGTGGAGAAAAAGTCCCTGTTTAAGAGTAGATCAACACAATTAAGCGGAGTTGATTGCAACCCTAGATATAGGGCAACGAAAATCTTCCGGATTAGGGTCAAACCTAATAATAGAATCCATAGATTGAGTTAATGCGGCAATAGGGGTTTTAATTAGAAAGAGATTTCAATTAATCAACCTAGAGTCAGTTGTTAGTAGCCTCGAAAGAGGTATTAATATAATTCAGGAATTTCTACGGATTAAGCCAAGTGAATAAATCACATGAATCAAAAGTAATAAGTGAAGTCTAGGTGGATTCTTCCTTAGGTATTGCCTATCTCATATAAGTTGTCCAAAAGTATTTTCCCAATTCACTCTCTGTCGTGTTCATAGTTAGTTAAATTAGTTAGTTAATTTTAGATTAAAAATAAATCCCCTTAATTATTAGGCTAGATAATAAAAAGATAGTTAATAGTAGTGCTCTTGGTCCTTGAGGATACAATATTCCAGACTCACCACAGCTATACTACTGTTCGATAGGTGCACTTGCCTTTGTCGAAATAATAGTTAGTTTCAAGCTCCATCAATGGTCATACAACTTTGGGTTATCAAAATCTATTCCAAATTAAAACATTTCCATTATCATATCTAACATCCTTATAATGGGCCTACAGGGTCCACACGCCCGTGTGAAATGTGACACGCCCGTCTGGGCAGGCCGTGTGGTCACACACGCCCATGTCCCTCACCCGTGGTTGACACTGACATATTTCACACGGCCGGACACACACTGGCGTCCCTGACCCATGTCACGCACACGGCCTCGACACGCCCGTGTCTCAGCCCGTGTGCCAAAACCTTGGCATTCTGTTTATGACATCATCATCTCACTATGGTCACACGGGCCATGTCTCTGCCCGTGTGTTTACTACTAAGCTTACTGACTTGAAATTCTAACATACAATGGGACACACGGCCTGGTCACACACCCATGGGACTGACCATGTGTCACATACGGCCTAGACACACGGCAGTGTGCCTACCCGTGTGGACAAAAACAAGGCTATTTGCCAAGCTCTTTCATCACCCTAACTCACTCAAGCATAATTCACTCTCCACCATCCATTTATTCAAGCATATTCATAACCAAACAACCCAATCATAAACCCTACACAATCATGAATAACCTTATCTTTTCATTGATTAATAGTATTGAGCCATTAACTATGGCCATGTACAAAAGGATTCATCTATAAGGAGCCATTACACAGTTGGCCAAAATAACAAATTATTTCACCTAATCTAGCTCCTAAACATGTCATATTCAAAATGCTAATTCTAAATATATCAAGATGAGCTGATAGTGTGGGTGATCTTCCAATTATCTTCGTATCCCTACTCGTCTCTTTGTCACTATAAAACAAGGGAAAGGAAAAAGGGAGTAAGATTTAAGCTTAGTATTTTTACATGTAAACAATAAACATCATAAAATGTGCTAATCAATAAATAGCATTTCACAATCCAAGATCATGCTTACTCATTCATCTCTTACCACAATCCAACCATATAACAACCAAATGCTCTTATTATTTAACATACATCCCTGCACTTGATCACCACATGATCACATAAAACAACACATCATAATTACACAATAAACCATTCTTAGTAAAACCAAACACTTGGTGGTTTCGCACTTAGCCCACCATTTATCTTTAACAGGGTGGTATCGCACATAGCCCACCAACAAGAATATTTACGGTTGAAACACCCCACATCCGGCCCACGAGCCCGGATCGGATCTGGTATGTTCCTTAAGTAAACCGGTTTTCAATTTCTTTGTTACTTAGAGAAAATCTGTAAAATTTTAGGAAATATTGTTTTGGATTGGGCTTAGATTAGGAAACCCATTTAATCTATTTGAAAATCCAATTTTTATTAAGGTGACAAAATAATTTTTAAGGTTTATAAAAATAAAAAAAATATATATCACTTAAACTTTAGTCATAAATAGTTCGTAGCATAATAATTAAAAGTAAAGCAAAATAAAGAAAATCCGCTGGGCCTTATGGCCTTATTACATCAAGTAAAACCCAATAATAAAATTAAAGGTACTAAAAAGAAATAAAGTCCAAATTAAATAAATTCTTCAAATGAAGCATGGCCACCTCAGGGTCTACCATCCCGGTCCGTCACTGTTCATCACCTGAAAATAGTTCCCACAACAGGGTGAGTCAACAGACTCAATGTGCACACAATACTAACATTCAACAGATCAAGCATACATGTTCATATTCATATAAAATGATGATGCAACCCAAACCCAAGCCTAATTGACCATCCGCTACACACCACCCGTACCTGCCAGTCACACCGTGGGGACTACTAAGTCAACCCTCCATCCGCTACACACCATCGAAGGCAGTCACTGCAGTCGACGTGCTCATCGCCCATATAATTTGTGTCATTAGACACCATATTCAAATAATGTAACCGAAGTTACCAAATTCAGATAATGTAACCGGAGTTACCATATTCAAATTTTGTGACCGTAGTCACCTTATTCCATTGGTGAGACCGAAGTCAACACCTTCTTCCCCTTTCACATAGATCCCGAATGCCCCATAAATTTTATATCATGCATAACATACTTAATTCTCATTCACGTTACTATTCATAATTTCAAAATATATCATATTCGTAATCCTATCAGAAGTAGGAAACGTACCTGGGTACTCTTACCACATTTGTGGTACTTAGCCACATTCACATTCTTATGCATATTCATATATTAAAATAATAGCCACATGATATATCGAAAGTTAGTGTGAGTACACACCTGATTCGCTTAATAGGTTCCTTGAGATCCCGAAATTCCCGATCTAACTTTAGATCTGTTAATTCCTATATTCGGCCCATCATATAAAAACACATTAATAACCTTTTCGCTTTTAAACCCAACTCCTAATAGGAATAGTATTACTAATACTTACCTTGTTTGCCGATTTGATTGGTGATCAAATCCCGAAGATTTGTGTTCTTCTCCCTTGAAATCGGCTAACCATTAAATCCATTGATTTGATTAGTCTCTGGTTAAAACAAATAGACCTAAACACTTAAGAGAGAACTTTGGCATATTATAACCACTTACCTTATGATGAGATTCCCAAAATCGATTCCTTGCTCCCTTAGTGATGTCGAAATTCCTAAAATTCATATGTTAGATCTGATCTAACTTTAATAAATATAATTTGGCCTTTGGCCGAATGTGCCTCACCTTAAATTCCTTGAATCTGAAATCCCGAAACTCTTCCTTTGATATTCGGCCAAGAGACATAAAAGGGGTTATTTCCTAGATCTTAATTAAAAGAATTAGAAGAACAAGAATTAATTGTTCTTACCTTAGATCCTTAATCCTGGTTTTCAACAACTGTAGAAACCTGATAGACCCCTTGTAGATTCGGTCATAAAACAAGAATAGGGATTAGACCCTTCTCTTTCGGCAAAATAGAAAAGAAAGGAACTTGAATAATGCTTAACCTTACCTTTAATGCTTTGAATGGTTGCTTCCTTGCCTAGAGTCACAGAGATTCGGCTATGGAGTTTTAATTAGAGATCAAAAGAAAAGGTTTTGGCTTGACAGATGAAGAAAAGAGAAGAAGAAAAGATGGAGTTTTGCTTGGGAAAAATTTCGGCAGAGAGAAAGAGGGCTAGGGAATTTTCGGCACACTTAGGAAAAAGATGAGAGAATAGCCTAACTCTCCTCCTTTAGCCGAAATTACTAGGCCAAGAGTCCTTGACTTGGCCACCAATCTTTCTTGTGATAATATTATCTCTTTTATTAAAAAAATAAAAGTGTTTAATCCATCATTTATCTCCTCAATTATCTTATTAAAAGAAAATCCTTTATTTATCACTTATTATTCACATATTATGAGAATAAAACACCTCTATTTCTAGAAACCAGTGCCGTCCACCTCAGCCTTCTGGAAGCAAAAATAAAACCTTCATTATTTGCTTTCCAAGTGACTCGAACCCAGGCCCATTTCTCTTGCATATGGCGCCATTTCTCTAAGCCCTAAGTGGCATCTCCAGGCCACTTTTCCAAGCCTGTTTGTGTATCAAATTTCTCCAACTTTTTCTTTTAAGGCCCTCTTGCCCTTATTTCTTATTTTGAACTTTAAAATTTGACATTTCTGCATCATTTCTAAGTTTCCTAAAATTTTCGATCGGCTCTGTAACTTGCTATTTTTCTTACATTTCCAAGTTTCCAGAAATGTTTACTTTCCATTTTTGAATCATTTCCAAAAACGTTCAGGTTTCCAAAAATGTTCAGGTTTCCAAAATGTTTCAGGTTTCCAAAATGTTCAGGTTTCCAAAATGTTTCATTTCCATTTCCATGCATTTCTAGGTTTCCAAAATATTCAAAAATTTATTCATAATACTTAAGACTTGTCATTTCGTACAATTAAACTGAAAATGCATAGGCCCTTGTCAGGATGTTACAGTTCTACCCTCTTAAAATAATTTCGTCCCCGAAATTTCCAAACTAGAATAATTGAGGGTATTGCTGTCGCATTGTCTCCTCTGGTTCCCACGAAGCTTCTTCCGCTCTATGATTGCGCCATAACACCTTGACTAGAGGAACAGACTTCCTTCGCAGTACTTTCACATCATGTTCCAAGATCCTAATCGGTTCTTCCTCATAGGATAAGTCTGGCCTTAGCTCCACCTCTTCAACCGGTACTATATGAGATGGATCCGATCGGTAGCGACGTAACATGGATACATGAAATACGTCGTGCATCTGCTGCAATTCTAGTGGCAACTCTAATTGGTATGCCACTGGCCCAACTCGCTTCAGTACTCGATAGGGCCCTATAAATCTTGGGCTTAACTTCCCTTTTTGACCGAACCTCATTACCTTCTTCCAAGGCGAGACTTTCAGGAATACTTGATCTCCCACTTCAAACTCTATTTCCTTCTGCTTAAGGTCCGCGTACGACTTCTGCCTATCAGAGGCTTCCTTCAACCGTGCCCGAATTAACTCAACCTTCTCTTCAGTTTCTACCACCAACTCTGGACCCAAAACTCGGCGTTCTCCTAACTCGGTCCAACAAGTAGGTGTTCTACACTTCTTACCATACAATGCTTCGTACGGTGCCATCCAAAGGCTAGCCTGATAGCTGTTGTTGTAAGCAAACTCAGCTAAAGGCAAGTAATCTTCCCAACTTCCTCGAAAATCCATTACACAGCCTCTCAACATATCCTCCAACACTTGTATAACCCGTTCAGACTGCCCGTCAGACTGTGGATGAAAAGCCGTGGTGAAGTCTAACTTAGTGCCTAAAGCTTGATGAAGTGCCTTCCAAAATCGAGACGTAAACCTTGGGTCTCTATCAGAGATGATCGACTTTGGTACTCCATGCAACCTCACAATCTCCGCCACATATAACTTGGCCAACTTCTGAAGAGAATAATCCATTCTTACTGGGATAAAGTGCGCGGACTTAGTCAAATGGTCCACTATCACCCATACCGAGTCCTTCTTAGTAGGCGTAAGGGGAAACCCACTAACGAAGTCCATGGTAATTCTCTCCCACTTCCATTGGGGAATTTCGATTGGTTGAAGCAATCCTGATGGGACTTGGTCTTCAGCCTTAACTTGCTGACACGTCAAACATTTCCCCACAAATTCAGTCACCTCTCGTTTCAGATCAGACCACCAAAATTGTTCCCTTAGATCTCTATACAACTTGATGCCTCCGGGATGCATAGCATAAGGGCTACCATGCGCTTCCCGAAGAATCCGTTGTCTCAACTCCTTATCCCTCGGCATACAGACCTTTCCCTTGTAGCACAATACTTCTTCATCAATGACGTCATAGTCCCTTAATCCTCTTTGTTGTACTTGCTGTAACTTAGTACTTAAGTCCTTATCAGCCAACTGTCCCTCTTTCACCTCCTTCAGCCAGGTGGGCTTGACTTGTAACTCTGCCAACAGGCTTCCGTCATCATACAGACTTAAATGAGCGAACAAAGCCCGTAGATCCGACACAACCTTCTTACTCAGGGCATCGGCTACCACATTCGCCTTGCCCGGATGATATTCTATCGAACAATCGTAGTCCTTCAGTAATTCCACCCACCTTCGTTGCCTCAAGTTCAACTCGTTCTGGGTCAACAAATACTTAAGGCTCTTGTGGTCTGTGTAGATAACTGACCTTTCTCCATAAAGGTAGTGCCTCCAAACCTTAAGGGCGAAAACCACTGCTGCTAGCTCCAAATCATGGGTTGGGTAGTTAACCTCATGCGGCCTTAACTGCCGTGACGCATAGGCGACCACTTTCCCATCTTGCATTAGCACACAGCCTAACCCCGTATGCGAAGCGTCACAGTACACCACAAAATCTTTTCCTGCCTCTGGCTGAATTAACACTGGAGCTTCCGTCAACACCCTTTTAAGCTTTTCAAAGCTCTCCTGCTGCTTATTAGTCCATTCGAAGGGTACTTCCTTCCTTAGCAACTTTGTCAAAGGCGCGGCTATTGACGAGAACCCTTCCACAAACCTTCTGTAATAGCCTGCCAAGCCTAAGAAACTTCGGATTTCAGCCACGGACCTAGGTGGTTTCCAATCCAGCACTGCTTCGATCTTCCTAGGATCCACTCTTATTCCTTCTGCGGATACCACATGTCCTAAGAATGCCACCTCCTTAAGCCAAAATTCACACTTGCTGAATTTGGCATAGAGCTTCTTCTCCCTTAACACTTCCAACACAACTCGGAGATGCTCATCATGCTCCTCTTCTGACTTCGAGTACACCAAAATATTGTCGATGAACACAACGATGAACCTATCCAGGTAAGGTTGGAAAACCCGATTCATCATGTCCATGAACGCGGCTGGAGCGTTCGTCAACCCAAATGGCATCACCACAAACTCAAAATGACCGTACCTTGTCCTAAAAGCGGTTTTATGGATATCAGCCTCCTTCACCTTCAACTGATGATATCCCGACCTTAAGTCGATCTTTGAAAACACTGCGGCCCCCTTCAGCTGATTGAACAAATCATCGATCCTTGGCAAAGGATACTTGTTCTTAATGGTCAGCTTATTCAACTGACGATAATCTATGCACATACGCATAGTTCCGTCCTTCTTCTTCACAAATAAGACCGGTGCTCCCCATGGAGACACACTGGGTCAGATGAACCCACGATCCAACAGTTCTTGGATTTGAGCCTTAGCGATCGACAAAGGAGCTGTTCCTGGTAGCAAATCTATCCCAAATTCCACCTCCCTATCTGGGGGTATTCCTGGTAATTCCTCTAGAAATACATCCACGAAGTCCCTTACCGTCCTAACTCCATTAATACCTTCCTCCTTCCCACTTATCGTACTAATGAAGGCTAAGAATGCCTTACACCCCTTCTTAACCATCTTCTCGGCCTTCAGCGCTGAAACTACGTTAGATAAGTAGTTCCTCCTTTCTCCGATCATTGCTACCACTTTATCCTCCGGGGTTCTTAGTTCCATACGTTTAGCCGCACAATCCAACACGGCTCAGTGTTCTACTAGCCAATCCATTCCGATTATAAGTTCAAATTCTCCGAAAGGTAACTCCATTAAGTCTGCCCGAAAGTTCACCCCCTGAATCTCTAAGGGCACATTTCGAAAGATCTTGTCTACCACTACAGTTTGGCCTAATGGGCTTACTACAGTCATCTATCTATCAGAGAGTTCAGAGTCTAGGCCTAGTGTTTCCACTACACTACATGCAACATAGGAATGGGTCGAGCCCACATCAATCAGAGCAAAATAAGGTTTGTCAAAAATAAAGAACGTACCGGTTATTACATCCGGTGCGTCACCATCCTCCCTCCGGCGAACCGCATAAACCAAACCCGGTTGTCTTGCTTCTGCATTAGCATTAGTAGCACCTCGGCCCTGTGTTCCACGGCCTCTGCCAGCACCATTACCTCTGTTAGCCGAACCACGACCCCGTTAAGGCTGCTGCCCGCCTCTACCAATCTGGCTAGCATTCTGTACTGCCGGTCGGCTCTCATCTGGTTTCTTGGGACAATCCTTAAGCATATGGTCCTTGGACCCACACTTGAAACATCCCCCCGTCTTTCTCCAGCACTCCCCCAAATGCTTCTTTCCACAATGCTCACAAGGGCGATACTGCCAGCCCGTACCAGCTTGTTGATTTCGTGGCCCGTCAACCCTAGGCCTCTTATGACCCTTTCTAGATGGCCCAAAACCTCTTTTGGGCTTATTCATATCCACAGTCTGCTTGGTAGCTTCCTTAATCCCCTCGGCCACCTTGGCCTTTTCCACCAAAGTAGAGAATTCCCGCTCCTGATGCGGTGCTATCAACAGTCTCAGATCGTCCCTCAGTCCGTCCTCAAAACGGACACAGCGTTCATGCTCAGTTGCCACTACCCCTCGAGCATAGCGGCTCAGCCTCAGGAATTCCGCCTCATATTCTGCGACAGACTTACTCCCTTGTACCAACCCTAGAAAAGCTTTCCTTTGCTCGTCTGTATACCTGGTTTCCACATATTTCTTCTAGAATGCTTCCTTAACATATTCCCAGGTCAAATCCTCCGCCATGGCACCATCTCGAACAGTTAACCACCACTGATACGCTTCATCGCGTAACAATGCCACCATCCCTTTCAACTTTTCCTCAGGAGTCAGATCGAGCTCATCCATGATGCGCTCAGCTGCTTCCAACCAGTACTCAGCCGTACTGGGTGCTACTCCAGACACTCCACGAAACATTTCCGCTCCATTTGCTCGGAGCCGTTCAGGTACAGACTTTCGATTTCCCCCATTTCCTCCTGCACCAGCCACCAATTCCAAAACTCGCAGCACAGCCTACGACACAGCATCTTCCCCCGTCTGAGCTTGCTGCTCAACATTAACAGCTGGGGGTGGTGGTGGTATTTCATTATCAGACCCCTGACCCAATCTGACGGGTTCCGACACGTCATCCTTCCTCTGCCTCGTCCACGGCGACCACATCCTCTAGAGCTCATTTTCTAGCGTCAAGATCTGATTAAGGAATTTTATGGATTAGTCATTGTTCCACTTATTTACCCGCGAAGGAGTTTTATGAAAAAGGATTTAAGAGTGGTTCTTTCGTATTCATACAAACACACAGTCTTTTCCATTCATTCATTCATCCATCAAACAAGTATGAACTTTCGTTCATTCAGAGAAACGTTGTAGTTTTCATCGTTGATGTTTTTCCACTACCTAGGGGTATTTTCGTAATTTTGTCCTACAGGGTCATTTTCGTAATTTTTCAAAGAAAAACGTTCCTTGGTGTTTTTGTCAAAAAGTATTTTGAAAATTTCAAAGTCTCGGGGTAGTTTGGAAGAATTTTAAAATCCGGGGGTATTTCGGTAATTTTAGACCTCAGGGGTATTTTGGTAATTTTTTTCACAAACTGGGGTAAATTTGTAAAATTTAATAAATTAGGGATATTTCAAAAGTTGTAAAACTTTGAGGGTTCTTTTTGAGAGTTTCACTTTTCAAATGGTGATGTTTGCAAAGATTTCGAAAACCAGGGTCATTTTGGTCATTTTGTAAGTTAGGGGTAATTTTGTAATTTTCCATAATCAAGGTATTTTGATATTTTACAAATTAGGGTTTTTGAATGTTTATAAAATAATGAAATTTTGGTAAAGCTGTTGAGTAGTTTAACATTTTATAATTCAAGGGCATTTTGGTAATTTTACCACTAGGGCATTTTTGTAATTTTCGCAAATCAGGAGTTTTTTTTTTCAGAAAATCTTGTAGGAATAATTTTCTCAGATTTAAAAGAAAATTTTAAAAGTTTGAAAAAACTAGGGTTTGTTGTTTTTTTTTTTTTAACAAAACGGCTAGTTCCCTTTTTGGGTTTTAGTCATCTGTTTAGCCTATGACCGAGCCCTCTTGGTCAGGGTGAACCAAAGCTACGCACCAGGCAGGATTCGAATGGAGAGGAGGTGAGTCACGCGGACTGCTTAAATACCAAGCTCCCATCGAAACCATTCCTAGACATGCGCACAGAGGTTGCCACACCACTGAGCCCTCTGAGTTAGGGTGAACCGAAGCTACGCACCAGGTAGGATTCTTGCGAAGAGGAGGTGAGTCACTAGGACTACTTAAATACCAAGCTCTTCCGGATCCAATCCTAGACATGCGTACAGGGGTTACCACACCCTTAGCTCAGTGACTTAGCCATAGGGTTGTTTAGTGCATTAAGTCTTATGTGGTTTTGTGTTTGAGTAATCTAGTCCTAGGGTTCAAGCTCCTATCATTCTATTCTACGTTCCATGCCTGTTCTACCCTTACACAGTTCATAAATCACAGAATCAAACATAAAGTTAGGGGTATTTACCTGGTGGACTGCGGGTCGGAGACATAGGGGCCATGCCAGAAACCTGCTAATTTTCAAAGAAAATCATTTGGGCTCGAATTCAAAATGTTTTGGGCCTTAGCCCACAGGCTGAGAGTTTTAAACTGGGCTCTGATACCAAACTGAAACACCCCACACCCGGCCCACGAGCCCGGACCGGATCTGATATGTTCCTTAAGTAAACCGGTTTTCAATTTCTTTGTTACTTAGAGAAAATCTGTAAAATTTTAGGAAATATTGTTTTGGATTGGGCTTAGATTAGGAAACCCATTTAATCTATTTGAAAATCCAATTTTTATTAAGGTGACAAAATAATTTTTAAGGTTTATAAAAATAAAAAAAAATATATATCACTTAAACTTTAGTCATAAATAGTTCGTAGCATAATAATTAAAAGTAAAGCAAAATAAAGAAAATCCGCTAGGCCTTATGGCCTTATTACATCAAGTAAAACCCAATAATAAAATTAAAGGTACTAAAAAGAAATAAAGCCCAAATTAAATAAATTCTTCAAATGAAGCATGGCCACCTCAGGGTCTACCGTCCCGGTCCGTCACTGTTCATCACCTGAAAATAGTTCCCACAACAGGGTGAGTCAACAGACTCAATGTGCACACAATACTAACATTCAACAGATCAAGCATACATGCTCATATTCATATAAAATGATGATGCAACCCAAACCCAAGCCTAATTGACCATCCGCTACACACCACCCGTACCTGCCAGTCACACCGTGGGGACTACTAAGTCAACCCTCCATCCGCTACACACCATCGAAGGCAGTCGCTGCAGTCGACGTGCTCATCGCCCATATAATTTGTGTCATTAGACACCATATTCAAATAATGTAACCGAAGTTACCAAATTCAGATAATGTAACCGGAGTTACCATATTCAAATTTTGTGACCGTAGTCACCTTATTCCGTTGGTGAGACCGAAGTCAACACCTTCTTCCCCTTTCACATAGATCCCGAATGCCCTATAAATTTTATATCATGCATAACATACTTAATTCTCATTCACGTTACTATTCATAATTTCAAAATATATCATATTCGTAATCCTATCAGAAGTAGGAAACGTACCTGGGTACTCTTACCACATTTGTGGTACTTAGCCACATTCACATTCTTATGCATATTCATATATTAAAATAATAGCCACATGATATATCGAAAGTTAGTGTGAGTACACACCTGATTCGCTTAATAGGTTCCTTGAGATCCCGAAATTCCCGATCTAACTTTAGATCTGTTAATTCCTATATTCGGCCCATCATATAAAAACACATTAATAACCTTTTCGCTTTTAAACCCAACTCCTAATAGGAATGGTATTACTAATACTTACCTTGTTTGCCGATTTGATTGGTGATCAAATCCCGAAGATTTGTGTTCTTCTCCCTTGAAATCGGCTAACCATTAAATCCATTGATTTGATTAGTCTTTGGTTAAAACAAATAGACCTAAACATTTAAGAGAGAACCTTGGCCGATTATAACCACTTACCTTATGATGAGATTCCCAAAATCGATTCCTTGCTCCCTTAGTGATGTCGAAATTCCTAAAATTCATATGTTAGATCTGATCTAACTTTAATAAATAAAATTTGGCCTTTGGCCGAATGTGCCTCACCTTAAATTCCTTGAATCTGAAATCTCGAAACTCTTCCTTTGATATTCGGCCAAGAGACATAAAAGGGGTTATTTCCTAGATCTTGATTAAAAGAATTAGAAGAACAAGAATTAATTGTTCTTACCTTAGATCCTTAATCCTTGTTTTCAACAATTGTAGAAACCTGATAGACCCCTTGTAGATTCGGCCATAAAACAAGAATAGGGATTAGACCCTTCTCTTTCGGCAAAATAGAAAAGAAAGGAACTTGAGTAATGCTTAACCTTACCTTTAATACTTTGAATGATTGCTTCCTTGCCTAGAGTCAAAGAGATTCGGCTATGGAGTTTTAATTAGAGATCAAAAGAAAAGGTTTTGGCTTGACAGATGAAGAAAAGAGAAGAAGAAAAGATGGAGTTTTGCTTGGGAAAAATTTCGGCAGAGAGAAAGAGGGCTAGGGAATTTTCGGCACACTTAGGAAAAAGATGAGAGAATAGCCTAACTCTCCTCCTTTAGCCGAAATTACTAGGCCAAGAGTCCTTGACTTGGCCACCAATCTTTCTTGTGATAATATTATCTCTTTTATTAAAAAAAATAAAAGTGTTTAATCCATCATTTATCTCCTCAATTATCTTATAAAAGAAAATCCTTTATTTATCACTTATTATTCACATATTATGAGAATAAAACACCTCTATTTCTAGAAACCAGTGCCGTCCACCTCAGCCTTCTGGAAGCAAAAATAAAACCTTCATTATTTGCTTTCCAAGTGACTCGAACCCAGGCCCATTTCTCTTGCATATGGCGCCATTTCTCTAAGCCCTAAGTGGCATCTCCAGGCCACTTTTCCAAGCCTGTTTGTGTGTCAAATTTCTCCAACTTTTTCTTTTAAGGCCCTCTTGCCCTTATTTCTTATTTTGAATTATAAAATTTGACATTTCTGCATCATTTCTAAGTTTCCTAAAATTTTCGATCGGCTCTGTAACTTGCCATTTTTCTTACATTTGCAAGTTTCCAGAAATGTTTACTTTCCATTTTTGAATCATTTCCAAAAACGTTCAGGTTTCCAAAAATGTTCAGGTTTCCAAAATGTTTCAGGTTTCCAAAATGTTCAGGTTTCCAAAATGTTTCATTTCCATTTCCATGCATTTCTAGGTTTCCAAAATATTCAAAAATTTATTCATAATACTTAAGACTTGTCATTTTGTACAATTAAACTGAAAATGCATAGGCCCTTGTCAGGATGTTACAACGGTGGTATCGCACATAGCCCACCAATTGATAATATTAATGACGGTATCACACACAGCCCATCGTGAATAAGTAAATAGGTGGTATCGCACATAGCCCACCAACAAGAATAATTAAGGTGGTATCGCACAGAGCCCACCATTATCTACTACGGATAATATTATGCACTTACATATCTATTTCAACATTAATCCAGAATTTATTCATTTTCTACCAAATTCAATCCATTTAAATCATAAGTGTTCTCAATCATACAATGCACTAGTAAGCAGCAACATATGTATTTAAGATGCATCGCTTACACTTAAACTTGCCTCGGTGCAAAATGTGTTAATTTGCGGTTTAATCCGAAACCTTGCCTTTTCCCCGGTCAAGGTTAATTCCGCGCTCTTCTTGATCTATAACAACAAAATTTCACTCATTCAATCATTTTATGATCATAATACATCATAATCTTTACTTAGGCAAAAATGACCGTTTTGCCCTTATAATATGGCAAAATTACGATTTTGCCCCTAGGCTCGTAAATCATTTTTTATCACATTTTCTCATTAAACAAGCCTAGCTGAACATTTATTACTCTTACAACTACTCATAATTCCAATTATTTCATGCCTTTATTACACAATTTCAATCTTTGCATTCAAGTCCTATTTAGGTGTTTTCATGCTACCACCTTTCATAAAAGTTGTTTCTCATCTCACTAACATTCATTTTCTTCCATAAAAACTCAGCTAACAACATAAACTCTCTCATGGCAAGTCCCTAAACTTTCAGGCATTTAACAATTTAGTTCCCTCATTAGCTAGCTTAAGCTTTGGGGACTCTAAAAGTACAAAAATCCTCAAAAATAATCATCAAAATCACTTACTTGTAAGGAGATAGCTTAGCTGAAAGTTTGAACCCCAAAAACTTTATTTTTCTCTTCAATTTTCGGTGGAAGAAGGAGGGTGAATACTGAAAGATGATAGCTTTTCTTTTTATCATATTTTATTCATCTTTTCATCACCTAATTTCACCAAATTTGACCAAAAATTTAATGCCCTTGTCTCCCTAGCCTTTATGGCCTGCCAAAACCTCTCAATTGGCCTAATTGCACATTAAGGACCTCCAATTAATATTCTATGGCTATTAGACACCTCTACCTTGAATAATGGAACTTTCGCACTTTATGCGATTTAGTACTTTTTCACAATTAAGCATGCAATCGTTAAAATTAAAGCACCAAAATTTTCTTATAGCCATATATTAATGCCATAACACATAAAATAATATCAAACTAAATTTCCTCAACCTCGAATTAGTAGTCTCGAAACCACAGTTCCGACTAGCCCCAAAATCAGGCTGTTACAACTCTCCCCTCCTTTAGAGATTTTCGCCCTCTAAATCTTACCGGTAAAAAGGTTTGGATATTGTTCTCTCATGGCTTCTTCCGGTTCCCATGTAGCTTCTTCCACACCGTGTTTTTTCCATAACACTTTTACTAAAGCTATGCTCTTATTCCTTAATTGTTTAATCTCCCGAGCCAATATTTCAATCAGCTCCTCTTCATAAGTCATGTCCGATCGTATCTCCACATCCGTTGGAGGGATCAAATGTGAAGGATCAGAACGATATCGTCGCAACATTGACACATGACACACGTTGTGTATTTTCTCTAACTCTACCGACAAAGCCAACCGGTATGCCATTGGCCCAATCCTTTCGGTAACCTCATACGGTCCTATGAATCGCGGACTCAATTTGCCTTTACGACCAAATCTCAATATTATCTTCCATGGGGATACTTTTAGAAATACCTTGTCACCCACTTGAAACTCAATTTCTTTCCTTTTTAAATCTGTGTACGACTTTTGTTTATCCGAAGCAGCTTTCGGACTATCTCGGATCACTTTCACTTTCTCCTCGGTCTTTTTAACTAGATCGACCCCATGAATTTGTTTCTCACTAAGCTCGGTCTAATACAAGGGAGTCCGACACTTATGACCATACAAGGCTTCATACAGTGCCATCCGTATACTCGACTGATAACTGTTGTTGTAAGCAAACTCAACCAAAGGTAGATATCTTTCCCAATTACCTCCAAATTCTAAAACATCATCCTAGCATATCCTCAATAACTTGAATCACTCTTTTAGGTTGGCCGTTAGTTTGAGGATGGAATGCAGTACTAAAGTTCAACCTTGTACCCAAGGCTTTCTGCAACTTCTTCCAAAATCTTGAAGTAAATCTCGGATATCTATCTGAGATAATAGATACAGGCACTCTATGTAATCTCACCACTTCAGCAATATACAACTCAGCCAACTTATCAAGGGTATAATCAACACGCTCCGGTGTAAAGTGAGTCGACTTCGTTAGTCTATCAACAATAACCCACACAGCATCTTTCTTTTTCGGAGTCATAGGCAACCCTGTCGCAAAATCCATGGTGATCTGATGCCACTTCCACTCGGGAACCATCACCTATTGAAGCAATCCCGATGGTACTTGATGCTCGGATTTCACTTGTTGACAGATCAAACATTTTTTCATGAACTCAGAGATGTCTCTTTTCATACCTGGCAACCAATAAAATTTCTTCAAATAATTGTACATTTTCGTGCTACTAGGATGTAATGACAAGTGACCACTACGTGCTTCATGCAAATTTTCTCGGATCAACTCATCATCTTTAGGTACACAAATCCCATCGTGAAACATCAAACAACCATCTGAACTCACCCGAAAGTCAGAATTATTTCCCGATTCGTACTTAGCTCTCTTAGTTTGCATTTAATATCATTCTTTTGAGCTGCACAGATTTGCTAAATAAATAGCGGTCTAACCCTCAACTCGACCAATATAGCACCATCATTAGACAATGCTAAGCTCGTACTCAAGGCCCTCAAAGCATACAGGGATCTTCTACACAAGGCATCCGCTAATACGTTTGCTTTCCCCGGATGATAATCAATTACTAGCTCATAGTCCTTCAATAATTCAAGCCACCGTCGTTTCGCAAATTCAAATCCTTTTGATCCATCAGATACTTCAAACTCTTATTATCGGTGAAGATTCAGCACTTCTCACCATATAAATAATGGCACCAGATCTTCAAAGTGAAAATGATTGTAGCCAACTCCAAATCGTGAGTCGGATAATTCTTCTCATGTGGTTTTAGCTGTCTCTAGGCGTAAACTACTACATTACCCTATTGCATCAACACACAACCGAGTCCATTAAATGATGCATCACTATAACACCTTGCCCGACTCAGGTTGCACTAAAATCGGCGCTTCAGTCAACGATTTTTTTAATCTCTCAAAGCTCTATTGACATTTCTCTGTCCATTCAAACTTGACATCTTTATGCAACAATTTCGTCATCGGGGTAGCAATCATGGAAAACCCCTTTACGAACCGTCTGTAGTACCCCGCTAAACCCAAAAAGCTTCTGACTTCTGACACATTTCTTGGCAGTTTCCACTCTACGATAGTCGAGATCTTACTCGGATCAACTCTAATACCATCACCCGACACAATGTGTCCTAATAATCTGACCTCTTGGAGCCAAAACTCACTCTTGCAAAATTTAGCATACAACTGCTTGTCTATTAAAGTCTGCAAAACAATTCTCAGGTGCTCTGCATGATCACTCTCATCCCTAGAATAAATCATTATATCATCAATAAAGACAACCACAAACTTGTCCAAATATGATCGGAAGACACGGTTCATTAAATCCATAAAAATCGCAGGAGCATTCGTTAGGCCAAATGGCATGACAAGACACTCATAATGGCCATACCTCGTCTGAAATGCAGTTTTCGACACATCCTGCTCCTTAACTCTCAACTGATAATAGCTAGACTTTAGGTCTATCTTAGAGAACACCGTCGCTCCCTTCAGAGGGTCAAATAGATCATCTATCCTTGGTAAGGGATACTTATTCTTCACTATCACCTTGTTGAGCTGTCTATAGTCTATGCACAGTCTCATCGATCCATCTTTCTTCTTCACAAAAAGTACTGGAGCACCCCACGGTGAATAGCTTGGTCTTGCAAAACTCTTGTCCTTTAACTCTTGCAGCTGAACCTTCAATTCTTTCAACTCCAATGGTGCCATCCTATATGGAGCAACCAAAATAGGTGTTGTACCTGGAACTAACTCAATTCCAAACTCAACCTCTCTAACTTGAGCCAATCCAGGTAACTCCTCCGGAAACACATCTGGATAATCGAATACCACTAGCACTGATTCAATCTTTACCTCTGACTCTTGAGTATTTAGCACAAAGGTGAGATAAGACACGTATCCTTTCCTCAAGTATTTCTCGGCTACCATAGTTGAAATTATCACTGGCAGATTATCTGATCTACCTGATTCTACCCGAATGGCATCCCCATTTTCACATTTTAATTCAATAAACTTGCTACCACAGTTCATTAAAACATTATGAGCCGTCAACCAATCCATACCAACAATCAAATAAAACTCATAAAACGGCAACAACATAAGATTTGCCGAAAAACAATGACCTCTAATTGTCAAAGAATAATTCCTACACACCTTGTCAACTAGCACATGTTTGCCTAACGGGTTTGACACCTTTACTACAAATTCCGTAAACTCAATAAGCCAATTTCATGCACATGTATGAATGGGTAGACCCCGGATCAATCAAAGAAATAACAGAGGTGTCATGTCACATCTAGAGATGATGCCTTCTCGCGAGCGCGAATGGCATAGGTCCTTACAGGTGCTCGACCCTCCGGTCTTACAGTAGAATCTCGAGGCGCACCTCTACTACTAGTCCCTCCTCCTGGGTTCTTTTGTGATCTACCCCTCGAAGATACATTGCTTGATCTTATTTCTTGTTTCCTTTCCTTTCCATCCCTCTCAGGGTAATTCCGGATGAAATGATCGGGTGAACCACACTTGTAACAGTTTCGGTTATTCCCCCAACACTCTCCAGTGTGCTGCCTACCACAATTTTGACACTCCGGTTTGGACTTCGGATTGTCCACACTTGCCATCAAGGTGGCTTGAATTCTCGAGCCCGAGTAGGTAGTACCTCGATCTCTATGTGAATATCCAGTTGATACAGTCGTCCGAGGGTTCATCTCCCTAGACTTCTTTGATTGAGCTTGGTATGATTTACTCATTGGCCTTTTTTCTTGCATCTCGGGCCTCACTCATGGCCTTCCTTTTTTCCTTATTCAGTTCCTCGGCCTTACATGCCCTACCAACCAACACCACAAACTCTTTTAACTCCAAAATCCCCCTAGTAGTCTAATATCCTCATTCAGCCCATCTTCAAACCTTTTGCACAAGATAGCTTCTGTAGACACACACTTTTGTGCATACTTGCTGAGCCTAACAAACTCACGCTCATATTCTACCACGGTCATTTTTCCTTGATTCAATACAAGGAATTCTTTCCTTTTCTGGTCCTCAAATCATTGGCTTATATACTTCTTTTGGAACTCCTCCAAAAAGAAGTCCCACGTCACTCTCTCCCTTGGAACTACCGACGTCAACGATTTCCACCAATGGTATGTCGAGTCCCTCAGCAAAGACACTGCACATTTTAAGCTCTCCTCAAGTGTGCAGGAGAGTTCATCAAACACTCTCATCGAGTTCTCAAGCCAAAACTCCGCCTTCTTGGGGTCATCACCTATATTAGCTCTAAACTCCTCGGCCCCTTGCTTCCGAATCTTATCTACCGGGGGCTTGGTTATTCTCACTAAATCTATACCTTGGGGAGCCACAGGAACTGGCTGAGGTATAGGAGGAGGTGGAGGAGGTTAAGCATTAGGGTTTGCTCGCACATACTCCATGTACCAGTTACTCATCATTTGGAGAAAGGCTTTTTGGGTCTCATCTCCTTAACCCTTAGTCTCGGGTCCAATCTTTATAAGCGCGGTCCCTTGCTCGGGAGCCATCGCGTTACTAGCTGCGTCATCAGCAGTTGCTCGATCGGGATCCATTTACTATATAAAAACAAAGTTTAGAATTGTCAAAAGCCACCACAATATCAATATACGCTTATGGCATGTATAGCAAGACTCTAACACACGCTACGATAGTCCAAGAGCAGCCTAAACCATAGCTCTGATACCACTAAATGTAACACCCCTTACCCGTATTCTACGCCGAAGCCGGGTACGAGGTGTTATCGTACTTGACTCACATGGTCATACAATTTTGGGTTAACAAAATCTATTCCAAATTAAAGCTTTTCCATTCTCATATCTAGCATCCTTATAATGGGCCTACAGGGCCCTAAACATACTTCCGGAAGGTTTCGGAAATAAATTGGAAACTTTTACACACTTAGAAAAATTTTACCAAAACAGGGGCAACACGTCATTGTGAAACGGGACATGCCTGTCTGGGCAGGTCGTGTGGTCACACAAGCCCATGTCCCTCACCCGTGGTCGACACTGACTTATTTTACACGGTAGGACACACGTTCGTGTCCCTCACACGGCCTCGACACGGTCGTGTTTCAGCCCGTGTGCCAAAACCTTGGCATTCTATTTATGACGTCATCATCTCACTATGGTCACACGGCCAAGTCACACGCCCTGTCCTTAGACCGTGTGTCAAATTAAATCCTAATTTCAAGGTGCAGACTTCACATGGCTTGGGCACACGCCCATGCCTGTGGTCGTGCCTCTCACACGACAGAGACACACGGTCGTATCTCTGCCCCGTGTGTTTACTACTAAGCTTTCTGACTTGAAATTCTAACATGCAAGGGGACACACGACCTGGTCACACACCCATGGGACTGACCGTGTGTCACACACGACCTAGATACACGCCCGTGTGCCTACCCGTGTGGACAAAAACAAGGCTATTTTCCAAGCTCTTTAATCACCTTAACTCACTCAATCATAATTCACCCTCCACCATCCATTTATTCATGCATATTCATAACCAAACAACCCAATCATAAACCCTACACAACCATGAATAACCTCATCTTTTAATTGATTAATAGTATTGAGCCATTAACTATGGCCATGTACAAAAGGATTCATCTATAAAGAGCCAATACACACTTGGCCAAATTAACAAATCATTTCACCTTGTCTAGCTCCTATACATGCCATATTCAAAATGCTAATTCTAAATATACCGAGATGAGCTGCTAGTGTGGGTGATCTTCCAATTATCTTCGTATCCCGACTCCTCACTTTGTCACTATAAAATAACGGAAAGGAAAAAGGGAGTAAGCTTTAAGCTTAGTAAGTTTACATGTAAACAATAAACATCATAACATGTGCTAATCAATATATAGCATTTCACAATCCAAAATCATGCTTACTCATTCATCTCTTACCAGAATCCAAATCACAACCAAATGCTCTTATTGTTTAACATACATCCCTGCACTTGATCACCACATGATCAAATGAAACAACACATCATAATTACACAATAAACAATTCTTAGTACTACCAAACACTCAGTGGTTTTGCACTTAGCCCACCATTTATCTTTAACAGGGTGGTATCACATATAGCCTGCCAACAAGAATATTTACGGTGGTATCGCACATAGCCCATTATTTGATAATATTAGTGATGATATCGCACACAACCTATCATGAATAAGTAAATAGTTGGTATCGCACATAGCCCACCAACAAGAATAATTAAGGTGGTATCGCACACTCCCACTATTATCTACTAAGGATAATATTCCGCACTTACATATCGTTTTCAACATTCATCCGAATTTTATTCATTTTCTACCAAATTCAATCCATTTAAATCGTAAGTGTTCTCAATCATACAATGCAACAATAAGCAACAACATATGTATTTAAGATAGATCGTTTACACATAAACTTAACTCGGTGCAAAACGCGTTAATTTGCGGTTTAATTCGACACCTTGCCTTTTCCCTGGACAAGGTTAATTCCGTGCTTTTCTTGATTTATAACAACAGAATTTCACTCATTCAATCATTTTATGATCATAATACATCATAATCTCTACTTAGGAAAAATGACCGTTTTGCCCTTGTAATATGGCAAAATTATGATTTTGCCCATAGGCTCGTAAATTATTTTTTATCACATTTTCTCATTAAACAAGCCTAGCTGAACATTTATTACTCTTACAACTACTCATAATTCTAATTATTTCATGCATTTATTACACAATTTCAATATTTGCTTTCAAGTTCTATTTAGGTGTTTTCATGCTAACACCTATCACAAAAGTTGTTTCTCATCTCACTAACATTCATTTTCTTCCATAAAAAATCAGCTAACAGCATAAACTCTCATGGCAAGTCCCTAAACTTTTAAACATTTAACAATTTAATCCCCTCATTAGCTAGCTTAAGCTTTGGGGACTCCAAAAGTACAAAAATCCTCAAAAATAATCATCAAAATCACTTACTTGTAAGGAGATAGCTTAGCTGAAAGTTTGAACCCCAAAAACTCTATTTTTCTCTTCAATTTTCGGTGGAAGAAGGAGGGTGAATAGTGAAAGATGATAGCTTTTCTTTTTATCTTATTTTATTCATTTTTTCATCACCTAATTTCACCAAATTTGACAAAAAATTTAATGCCCTTGTCTCCCTAGCCTCTATGGTCGGCAAACACCTCCCAATTGGCCTAATTGCACATTAAGGACCTCCAATTAATATTCTATGGCTATTAGACACCTCTACCTTGAATAATGGAACTTTCACACTTTATGCAATTTAGTACTTTTTCACAATTAAGCATGCAATCGTTAAAATTAAAGCACCAAAATTTTCATATAGCCATATATTAATGCCATAACACATAAAATAATATCAAACTAATTTTCCTCAACCTCGGATTAGCGATCTCGAAACCACTATTCCGACTAACTCCAAAATCAGGCTGTTATAGGTGGAGTTTGCATATAACAATAGCTACTAGTCTAGCATACAGATGGCACCTTACGAAGCATTATATGGTTGTAGGTGTTGTATTTTTTTTGAGTTAGGCGAGCGGCGTGTTCTGGGTCCTAAATTGGTTTCTAATATCGATGACAAAGTTAGATTAATTCGGGATCGATTGAAGGCAGCGTCTAACAGACAGAAGTCGTATGCGGATTTGAAGCGCAACGAGATTGAGTATTCCGTGGGGGACTTCGTTTTTCTTAAGGTCTCGCCATGGAAGACGGTACTGATATTTGGATGGAAGGGCAAGTTGAGCCCTAGGTTCATTGGGCCTTATCTCATACTAAAACGTGTGGGACTGGTTGCCTATCAACTTGAGTTACCTCTAGAGTTGAACCGGATTCATGATGTGTTCCACGTCTCTATACTGAGGCGTTATCGCTCTGATCCCACATATGTGATATCGACCGAGGAGATTGAGGTTAGACCAGACCTGACTTTTGAGGAGGAACCAATTCAGATTTTAGATTGTGACGTGAAAATTTTGAGGAAGAAGTCTATCCCACCGGTTAAGGTACTTTGGCGCAATCACAGCTCAGAAGAGGCCACGTGGGAACCCGAAGAGGCGATGCGTCATTAATACCCTCATCTGTTTTGATCAGGTAAATTTTGAGGCCAAAATTTTCTTTTAGGGGGTTATAGTTGTAACGCCCCAAAAATTTAAGTATTTATTTTTGCATGTTTGTAACACAAATACTTGTTTACTTTAGTGGTTAAGTGATTTGGGTGTGTTTGGAAGTGTCTGAGAAGTCTTGGGTTCAAGCCTGGGCTTGAGCAAAAAGTTTTGTTTTTAAGGAGTTTGGTTGAAACATTGAAGTGGTTGAGGAGAATTCAAATTGAGTGGTTGAGGGGAGGTGTGATCAGGTGGAGAGATTTGAGGAGGGATTTTAGGAGAAAATCAAGGCAGATGAGGGGAGAGGGAGTGTTATGCCGAAAATGGACTCTGGGACTCAAGATTTCGGCCAGAGTGGTACTCCTCATTTGGTATGCTCCACATTTCAGTTTTGCATTGTTTTTCTGTTTTTGCTTGAAAGCCAATTGTGGTAGGGGTCTTTGGGTATTCTTCTGTTCACTTTTTTTTTTTTCATTTTTGACAACCTTTCTTTGGCCGAAAGTACTCTTAGTGCTCCCTTTCTCTTTTGCTCTCTTTTGCAAACTCAATTTTTATTTTTGCTTTCTCTACTCTCAAGTCTACCGTATCTCCCTTTCTTTCTTCTTTTTCTGAATTGTGTAAGGTGTGTTCGGCTAGACCATTGTCCTTTTTGGTTTTGCCATTTTTCACAACAAACGTTTTTGCTCTTCTCTTCTTTTTCTGTTGTTGGCCGAATATACCTTATTCCCTTCCTTTGTTTTCTTTTCTCTTTCTCCCTTAAACCGATTTATTTTATCATCTTGGTACCTAAGCGGATTACTTAATTCCTCTATCGCTATTGTGTCTTCGGTTTAGCCATTATTCTCTAATAATCAGTAAGAGCACTCGAATCCTTCTTGTTTCTTTTAATTTGTATAAAGTCTCCTCCTTTCTTACACTAACAAAGCCGAATACTCTTGTGTTTCTTTCATTTTTTAGAACTTCCCGAGGAGTGAAGGAGTTGCGAGTGGTATTAAAGCATTCGAAACCTTTCTTTCATCACTCGATCAAAGGTAACTATTTTGTCTTGCATTGTAGGTAAAGGTCGAATGCTCTTTCCCCTACTTCTAAAGTTCTGTGGTGCTGTAAGTTATTACATAGGGATTTAAGCCATATGTATAAACAACTCTGTTTAATAAAATCCACTTGTGATGCAGATATTCGTCAAGGAGTTGTAATCAACCTTCGTCAATGATCTAAGAGGACTAAGCCACTTTTGTTCAATCAAGGCAGGTTTGATGCTTATGGGTTATTCGCACGTGTTCGCAAACAGGTGTGTAAAGACTGCCCAAATCGTAAACCTGCAAAAGCCGGAAGATATGACAATTGACGCTATACGAGCGTGCGCTCGCTCGTGTGGTAATTCAAATGCATAAAATGTGGGCGTTAGACTGTTGAGGCCACCATGATTGATTTCGTGGACTTAGGCCGTTTTGGGCCATGTTGCTCCGAAATGGGCCGTGTGGGCCCAACAGGCTTGTGGGCCCTAACAGGTAATCCACACGAATGTGTGGAGAATATTGGGCCGAGCTGTGTAAATTACATGGCCGAGACCATTTCTAGGCTATGTGGGCCACACGAGTGTGTGGGCCCATATGGGCCCGCATTATGGGCCTTGGGCCCATTTTTACTATTTGACTGTTAAGGTTGCACGGATCGCCCAAGACGACTGTGGACCTGCTGATGGGTCGATAAGTATACCTAGACCCCAAACTGATAAATGACTGTTATGCCCCTATGGTACAAAATGACTGTTATGCCCCTATGGTAAAATGATTGTTATGCCCCTATGATATTAATTGACTGTATGCCTTATGTTATGTATGATTGTCTATGAGCATGCCATGATATATATATATATATATATATGTTGCATCCATGTGTGATGTGCTGCATGGGGATGGGATTATTATGATTAGAGGAGGTGTACTGTACTGGCAGCCCTGCTACAAATACTGTTTAGTGCCGCAACCAGTGCTAATTTTTGGAGTGCAGGGATGGGTGGGTGATTTTATCCCCACATGGAGTGTTGGGCTGGATGGAGTGGAGTGTAGAGGCTGGATGGGTAGGATTTCTGATTGCATACCTAAACTGTTACTGTCACTGAAATGGACTAAGGTCTACACTGATACTGATACTGTAATGGGCTAAGGCCCAACTAATCTGAACTGTTATTGATTTGGGCTTAGGCCCAGACTGTACTTGCCTACGGCCTGATGGGCCATTTTGCTTATATGGGGTTACACACTAAGTTTTTGTAAACTCAGCCCTCTGTTTATCTGTACAGGTAATCCCCATTCTTAGGCGGATCGGTGCTGCGAGGGATTCGGAGGTGGCCACACAGCCGCACCTGCTTTTGTATTTGAGTTTTATTTCCAATAAATTTGATTTGGGTATTTGTTTTGTAATAAGGCCTCTTTAAATTTTAACTTTTAATTTGGGGATTTTACTTATTTTAAATTCACATCTGAGAGTAGTAGGACGCGAATTTTCAAAAGACAAATGCTTTTCAAAACACCATGTTTTCGTAACATGCTATAAAAGCTTCCACATCAAACATTGTTTTAAAGTATAGTGAAAAACTAATATGACCAACGTTCTACTAAAAACAACTTGAGTTTTAAAAAGAACAAGATACCCTAAAATTTTCGTTAAAGCTCATAATCGAGATTTGATAATAATAATGGATTTCCAAAGAAACTAGGTTTTCGAAAAACACTTCAATGTGATATTGCCAGATTCGGCCATAATGTCTAGGCTGGGTTTGGGGTGTTACACCAGTAATTCCCAAAAAACTATGCACCTATGTAATAACCTTCAGAGATTTTAAGTTCACATTTGCCGAAATTTTGTTTAGATCAATTTAGTTATTTCAGCCAATATTACAAGTCTTAGAAATCTTACTTCTCGAAGTCAGAATTCACATTTACTAAATTGTGCTTACCATTGCTTCTCTCGTAAAATATGCACCATTGTAATTAAATAAATTCATATCCAGTACATTAGATTTAAAAAGGGGCTGCATGTTCCTTAATTTGAACGATATTACCAGAAACTCACATTGTTCGTATCTAGTTTGGAAAGCAATTTTCGATAGAACAAACTCATAACTCTTAGTTGACAACAATCTAATCAAAAGTCAATCTTTTAAAATATGGTTGCTCTCTTTTACTAATCAAACAGGTCAACTATACGAAGTATCATGTACTTTTTGTTTATGGTGACTCTACTCAGTTGTCTATAATCAATATACAATCTCATAGCTTCAATTTTCTTTTTTACAAATAACATTGATACACTCCAAGATGACACACTCGATTGAATAACTCACCTATTTAATAATTATTGCAACCATGCTTTCAATCCTTTCCTTTCTGTCTGTACCATTCAATACGGTATAATCAAGAATGGAGCAATTTTGAATGTTACTTCAATAACTATTTCAACTTTTCTCACCCTGGCGGTAAACCTGGAAATCCTTCAGAATATACATTTGTAAATTCATTATCTGTCGAAACTTGTTCTTTCTTTGATTCGATACTTTGGTATCTAAAATGTAGTAAAAAACACTTTATAATTCCTCTTGATCAGAACTCAGGAAGATATTGTTGATATGATATTAGAAAACAATCAAGTTTGTCTGTTTCAACATTGACCAATTCACCATTCTGATGTCTCAACACAATCTGTTTCTGTCAACTATGATGTTAGGGGTTATAGCCTCTTCTCTAGCTTAGATAACATAAGCTCCAGCTGGTGCAAGAGCTTTAAATCTCAATGTCATATCTTTAGTTCTACCTTCACTGGTTCCAACTTTATTACTAATTCCCGGTTTCCTATCTCTTTGCGAAGTTGGCCATCGATTTAACAATCTGATCACTAATGACATATTATTTCTCGGGTAATCCTTCATCAAGTGCTTGTTAAAGTTTCACCTAAAACATGCTCCTATTCTCACTTTGTATTTCCTTGAAATAATTTTTGCAGCAATTTTCATGAATAAGTTTATTCATGTTCCAAACACTACCCAGACTAACCACTGACGTAGACTGAGGCCTTACATAACTTTGTTTAGACATATGTTTCCTCGGATTACCTATAGGGTGAAGGATTAACTTCTGGTGGATAAATTTTTGGGAAAGATCTGGTCACGCTGTGTTTTTCGGTGTCTCAACTTTTTGACTTAGCTCAATCTTTTCCATTCCACAACTTTACCATCTCTAAGCTCACTCAGACAGTACAAAAAAAAATCTTTCAGCCATAAATATTAGGATGTCCTTGTTCAAGTCTCATTCAACACAAATACACCCCTAGATTTCTCGATATAACTAATATCAGGGTTACCCAACACTAATATGCTTCTTCCTTCCATAACAATACTACGAATTTCAACTCAAAATTCTTCTGTTTCTCGATTATAAATTTTTCTGATCGAGGTCAATCAATATTTATTAGATTTGGGTTTTGATGACAATGGGCTCCCACAAAAAGTACAATCAAGGGTAGAGGTTTTTTAAGAGGTTGTGGAGCAAAAGAGGTAGCTCTCAAGTATTGGGTGAATCTCTGGTTTAACAACTAGGAGTAGGCATATCTCACCTCATTCCCTAACACTTGCGGAACGAGCACTCTATAACAATTCCTTGATCAAAATTAGGAATATCATTCTTTATTTATCAGATACAACACGATTCAATTCGACCATCATAAAATACAAAAATAGACAATTAGAAGTTATTGTGGCATGTATTTCTAGACTCAACAAGCGCTATGTTCAGTCTTAGAATTGACTGAACCTGTAGCTCTAATACCACTAAATGTAACACCCTTTACTCAGTCAAATCGTCGAACCCGAGCAATAAGATGTTACGAACAAATACCAAACAATTACATTTAATTACAGTTAAAAAACTCAACTAAATATCATTCCATCACATAAGAACAAGTATATCCTATAGTTAAATAAATTTTGAGTTAATATCGAGCTTACGAAAACTTTAAACCAACCCAAAATCAAATAAAGATTAAATTGAAATTAAAACGCAAAGATGGTAAAAATTTGCAAACAGGGGTCACACGGTCGTGTCCCCTGGCTGCGTGCGAAAGCTTAGCCCGTGTGTGATGGACCAGACGATTGTGTCAGTAAACCGTGTACAAAAGTCGTGCTTATGTGAAATAAGCCACATGTACGCGTGAGTAGGTAACTGATCGCTGGAATCAGAGTCTTAAAATTTATAAAGAGAATGATCGAACCTACAAACTAACTCTGACAATGATTAAAGGCAAGTATACCTATCGAACAGTAGTATAGCTTAGGCAAGACCGGATTGTCGAACCCAAAGGAACTAAAAGTACTAATACTAACCTTCTTTTTATTATCTAGCCTAAAATAAGTGAAGTTGTTTAAATCTAATCTAACTACTACTAAGCTAAAGACACAAAGACAAAAAAGAATGAATTGGGAAATAACTTGAAGAAAGACTCAGTTATTTAAGACAATACCCTCAGGAAGAATCCACCTAAACTTCACTTGTTATTTAACCCTGAACCATACGATTTATTCACTTGACTTGATCTATAGGATTCCCTAAGTTATATTAAACCCTCTCTCGAAGCGAATAATAACTAACCCTAGGTTGATTAATTGAAATCTCTTTCTAATTAAAACCCCTAGAATCGCATTAACTCGATCTATGGATTCCCATATTAGGTTCCCCCTAATCTGGCAAAATCTCGACACCCTATCTCTAGGCGCGCGAACGACTCCGCTTTAATTATGCTAGATCTATTCTTAAGCAGGGACTTTTGCTCCTCCACCTAAGAACATTTGACTTGAATCAATATCCCGAAAACATTAACACAAGAATTAAGCGCACATAATTAAGAACAAATCAAGTGTTTATCTTATAGTTCAGAAAACAATAACAAGATTAATCTAGGTTTCATTCCCTTCAGGTATCTGAAGGGTTTAGTTCATATCAAATAAAGAAAACATCTCAGAAGAAAAGATAAAACAAAACATAAGAAATCCCTAAAACCCCTTGAAGGAATTGAAGGAGAGATCTGCCGTCTTGAGTAGAATTTCGGCTTCTAGAGATGGATCAACTGGCTATCTTCGAGTGATTCCCACAACTTTGACCTTTTCGGCTTGGCTCCTTGGCCTAGCTAATCGTCTTCCTTTTAGGTAACACTTAGGGGGTTTATATAGGCTCTTAGAATGTGTTTCTTTGCCCCAAAGTATCCAAATTCGAAGAAATTGATCTTTGCCACGACAGGGACACGGCCATGTCACATGCCCGTGTGACTAGTCTTTAAGCCGTGTTCGAACTTCTTTAATGAGGCACGGCCGTGTGAATCGGGGGTAAGGCCGTGTTCTAGATGATCAATGCGGCACGGCCGTGTGGGCTTAAGTCCAGGCCGTGTCGATTTCGTGATATGGCCCATTTACTCCATTTTGGGCCCGTTTTATGTTCTTTTCATCCCCGCCTGCTTTCCTGGGTATAAGACATGAAAAGAAAGGATTAAGAGCACCTTTTTACATAAATCGAGGCTTAAATCATCCAAAAGCATACTAAATGTGGGATTAAAATTTGTTACTTTTACGGTTTATCAAATACCCCCACACTTACGCTTTTGCTTGTCCTCAAGCAAAATTCTCAACTTACAATTAAAACAAACTTTCCATGATTCATAATTCCTATCAACAATGTCTCATCATAATTCACAGATAATATATACATGGATGATCTAACTCGAAAAGTCCTAAAGATTCAAACAGTCAAAGCATACATTTGCAGCATAAAAACGTAGGTGTCTCCCCTTATCTAAATAATTACCTTTGATTCAAAATCGACAAGGATTGACATCCTCACTAAAGATTCACTCAAATCACTCGAGGTGTTTAAGGTTCAAAATTAAGCTCTCAAAATTTGAACCTGAAAAGTTAATCCCATAGGCTTGCCTGAAAATCAAATCTCCACCACTGTAAAATGAGATGATACACAAATCAAAAGGTCTTTATTAGGGTTGTAACGGGGCTTCGGTTAAGGGTATGGATATAGGCTGAATTAGAAGGTTAGAATCGAGACTGACCTGACAAATTACCTAACTTAGAAAAATGAACTAATCCTAAATAATTACATCAATTGAAAACTAATAATACGAGCTTTTTCCTCAAGATGTGGAATTTCAACATGTAAGCTCACTTAGTAGAACTAGTACTGAATATACTTCATTTTTTTAAGAACAAATCAAGTGATAAAAATAAATTCAACTACTGAAATAATATAATTAAATAACTAATCAAATCATATCTCGATATAAGGGTAGTCAAAAGGAATGGTGCTAACAAATACAAAGGGTTTTGGGTTATTACTAGGTGAGTCAATAAAAAGGGTTGTTAGGATCAACAGGGTTCACTAGGGGTTAATTATGAAGGTAAACTTTTTAGTGGAGTCAGTGGGTTAAAACCTAGGTGCCTTTATCATCTCTGTATATCAAATCATAGTTGTGGTCTCAACATGTATAATCGAGGCAAGTTCTAGAATAACAGTTCATAGTTGACACACTCATAATCAATAAAGTGAGCATGGAAAAGAATATATGCTCTAATAGGCTCAAAATCTCACAGAAATTACGGGTGTTTTGACATCAACCTTGTAAATTTCAAACTTCCAAATAATATTCAGATTCAGCTCAACAACCTAACAAAGATTTTAATTCTGAAAAATAGACTTATCATGCTTAATTCTCTAATATTCTTCTAAATTAATCATCAATGCACAATTAACTATGACTTAATCTAAAACATATCAATAAAAATCATAAACCATCAGAAATTTCATCCTATTTAGTAATATGAGGAAATTACTTAAAAACAAGACTAAATTCAGGGATTTGAGAATAATGAAGAAATGTAACACCCTAAATTTATGGGCCTATGCATTTAGTGTGGGGATATGTTTAATTTGTTAATTTGAGTGATAGGGGTCCAAATTGGGCTTAGGACTAGGCAAAGGCCTTGGTTAAATTATCTGATTGGGCATTATAAAGTTAAAAGGGTGGTAATTGTGTTTCAAGTACCAGCGTGGGCTTGTGGCCCAACAAAAGGTGGCACTGCAAGGGAATCAGAAGGTGGCGCCATTAACAATTAAAGGGGCCCAAGTTTTGGCCGCAAGGAGCCCATGTTTTTGGGCCACTTTCGGCACTTAAAATGGAGCAAGGGGTGACGCCACACACAAGGAGTTAGGGGCCCAAAATTTAAGTTTTATGGAGCCCAAATCTTTTAATTTAAGTTAGCTAAATTCGGCATTAGGGTTAGGTGAGGTGGACGGCTACAAGGCTCAAAAATAGGAGGATTTATATGGATTTTATAATGGATAATTTAGAAGATAAAAAGGGAGAAAAGATAGGAGCCTATCTACAAGGAAGGTGATGGCCGAAAATCCACCACTTAGAGGAGTAAAGAAATCGGCTACTGCATGGCAAAGGGGTGCCGAATTTTCCCTTTTATTATCTTGCCTTTTAATTACTAGAAAGGGCGTTTTCGGTTTTTAGCAGTAGGTGCCGAAATTTCTATAAATGGGGGATTAGCTCCTTGATTCTGGCATTTAAAACCCTAACTCTCTCTTTATTCCTTGTGCCAAAAATCCCTAGCCTCTTCCTCTACAATTTCTTTCTTCAATTTTTTCAAAAGCCGAAACCTCTTCTCCATTCTTTTTCCCCTTGAGCCAATTTCTCTAAAAAGTTGAAATCTCCATAGTTTTTCTTTATTCATCCTATTTGAGAATTAGTTCTAATCTTCCGGCATTTAAATCTTTTCTTTGACATTGCCGAATCTTCTCTCCAAGTGCTAGCCGAATTCCCTGTGCTAAGGTAAGTGTCGACTCCTGCTAGATCTCATGTTCTATTTCGGTTCTTGAAAGGCAAAAGCCGAAAATCTAATAGTTTAATGGTTCTATGTCGGCATTCTGGGATTTGAAGGAAACTTGGTTGTCTAGATCTAAAAGCCAAAAATCGCTAGTCTCCAATTTCGGGATTTTAAGGTAAGAAGATTTTCCCTAGATTTTTACTAGATTCGTTCATTGTATACAAGATATTAACCTTATGATGAGGATTAACGATTAAATATTGTGATAGTAGTTCTAATAAGGACTTGTGATGGAATTAAATATGGATCAGGCAAAGGAGAGAATCCCTAAGTTTAAGAAACGAGCGGTATCTGCCGTTCGAGATTGGCCACTTGGTTGTGGACCGGCTTCTGAATAACACCTTAGGCAGATAGCAGTTGTGTCGACTAAGGATAGCATCGACATAGAAAGCATCGTTTTATCGATAATCAGGTGTGTAGATCTCTAACACACTATTAATCCTGTATGTATGTCTAGATATATATATTATGGGCTAAAAAGCCGGAAAGAGCTGTATAGACAGCCGAATGGAACCCTAAATGGGTTAGGCAAGGATGCCAGGTACGTAAACATAGAAGTCTCTATGTGTATCGAAATATATGTAAGTCTGCATGATGTTTTCTTTATGTGTGTATGCATGGGGGGAAATTATGATATTGAAGGGGAAGTGCATGATAGGTCACTTGGTGATCGGTGGTAGAAAACCCACAAATATAAATGATAGGTCACATAGTGATCGGTGGCTATGCCACGTTTAATGATTCATGAACAACAGGAATAGGCAGTACGGCTGTCGTTATGGCGTGTAGCGGATAGAGGGTTGATTGTAGAAATCCCCAAGGTGTGATGGTTGGTACGGGTTGGTGTGTAGAGGATGGAAACCTAGGATGGGTTGGGTTATTATTCATTATTTATTGTTTATCATGTGATTATGATTGTTGCCTTTATATATGGGCCAGGGCCCATAATGTGTTTGTGGGCTCAGGTCGTTGTGTGCTTTGAGATTTATACACTGAGTCTTGGTGACTCACGCTTTTTTTTTTTTCTACTCTTCCAGATGAGCAGTAGATCATGGACATGGGAGCCGAGACGGACTCGAGGGGCCATCAAGTTTTTATTTCTACAAGTTATTTTTTTTGAATTTCTTTAAGTTTATTTTATTTCATTTTGGGAATAATTATGTAATAAGGCCCCTAGTTTTTTTTCTCAACTAAGTAGATTTCAATATTCTGAAATTTAGAAATTTATGACAAAGTTTATTTATACTTAATAATAATAATAGTATAGAAGAGTTATTTTTTTTAAAATGTCACTTATTTATTCAAATAAAGTCGAATTAACTTATGACTTCCAAAACCTACAAAGCAAAATTTTTAACGTACAACCCGTGACACGCCAGATCTGGTCGAAACGCATGGGCCGGGTTTGGGGTGCTACAATTTGGTATCAGAGCCTAAGTTCAAAACTCGGGCTGTGAAATGGGTCTAGTAATGTTTTGTAAAATAGAAGTGATTTCGAGGAAAAAATGTCTTGGTTGAAGATATGGCTTTCGAGTCTACCGGCACCCGATCCACGCAGGTAAGTATTCTAAACTCTTGCTGTGTTATATATACGGGTTTGATGGGCTGTAAGGGACGTAGATTAGTATGATAGAATTAATGGACCATAGGCTTAGATGAACAACTCTTAAATTCCATTAGATTTAATCCAACTAAACAAAACCCGTGAACAAGTCGATAGGTTAGGGTGTGGCAACAAGCATGCGTATGTCTAGGATTGGATTCAGGAAGAGCTTGGTACTTAAGCAGTCCTAGTGACTCACCTCCTCTTCGCTAAAATCCTACCTGGTGCGTAGTGACTGTTCACCCTAGCTACGAGGACTTATTGATGGGCTAAACCTTATAACTAAAACACGAAAGGGACCAGCCACCCTATTTGAAAAAAAAAAGCCCCAAGTTTTGTAAAACTTTCAAAATACACTTGATTTGTGAAAATTTCCAATCATGAATCTATAAAATACCTATGTTTTGAAAATTTATCCGAAAACTTCATGTTTACAAGAGTAACCTGTTTTATGAAACGAGATTTTCAACGTACCCCTGTGTAAAAAAAACGTCAGCAACAACAACAAAAAAATATCCCTGGTTTGTAAAATCACCAAATTACCCTTGTTTTGCAAAATGACCAAAATATCCCTAGTTTGTAAAATTACTGAAATACCCCCAGATTGCCAAATTATCGACATACCCCCGGATTACTAAATTATTGAAATACCCCTATATTGCAAAATTACCAAAATACCCTTATTTCACAAAATCACCAAGGAACCCTATTTTGGAAAATTACGAAAATACCCCTGCAAGATAAAATTACAAAAATACCCCTGGGTAGTGAAAAAACGAAAATACCCCAACATGATGAATGTAAGTTCATGGATGTTATGTGTATATTGAATGTATGTGCTTCATAGAATTAGAAGATACGAACTTGAGACTGAATTGTGAATGTAATTACGAATTCGAAAGAACTACTCTTAAAACTACTATTCATAAGACTGTTCGTGGTTAACCAGTGGAAGAAAACTAATAATTCATAAAATTTCTAATCAGATAAATGTCAATCGAAAGAATGAGTACAAGGGGTCGAGGACGTCCGCCGCATAGACGTGGTAGGGGTAGGATGACCTTGCGTGAGCCAGTAGGATCTGGCCATGGATCTGGGAACGAGATGCCAGTTCCACCAGCTGCGGAGGAGGAATTTCAGGATCAGACTGCCGGAGATGATGCAGTATCTCAGGCAATGTTAAGGGTTTTAAAAAAGGTTGCTGGGGCTGGTATGGGCACAGGAACCCGGAAATCTGTGCCGGAGCGGCTTAGGGCCAATGGGGCAGAAGTATTTAGGGGAATTTCTGGTGTAGCCCCAAGTTCAGCTGAGTATTGGTTGGAGGCGGTAGAACGCATAATGGATGATTTGGACTTCACGGAGGAGGAGAAGTTGAAAGGAGTTGTATCCCTCCTACGGGATGAAGCATATCAATGGTGGCTTACGGTTAAGGATGGTACAGTGGTTGACCGTATCACCTGGGATTCTTCTAAAATGGCGTTTCAGAATAAGTGCATTGGATCGAGTTACGTGGATGCGCAGCGCAGAGCATTTCTAAATCTGGTTCAAGGGAGTAGGTCAGTGGCTGCGTATGAAGCAGAATTCTTACGCCTTAGCCGTTATGCTTGGGGGATGGTAGCCACGGAGCATGAACGTTGTGTTAGGTTCGAAGATGGCCTGAGGGATGATTTGCGTGTTTTGATAGCCCCACAGTGGGAGAGGGAATTCGCTGTGCTTGTGGAAAAGGCTAAGATAGCTGAGGAGGTAAAGCGGACTGAGAAACTGAATCGGGATAGAGATAGGAGTGGAAGTAAGAGGAATTTTGAATCGTCAGGGGCAGTTGGGCAAACTCAGAAAAGATCTAGGTCAGACGGGCCGAAATAGGATGAGAGACCTGCAGCTGCTAACCAGAAACAAAAGTGTGCTCGATGTGGTAAGTTCCATACCAGTGAGTGTTGGGCAGGCACTGGGAAGTGTTTTAGGTGTGGATCTACGGACCACCAAGTTAGAAACTGTCTGCAGCAACGGGGCAGTGAAGGGCCCACAGGTCAAGAGAATGTACCGCCGGGAAGAGGAGGTCAACAACCACCAAGGAGCCGTGGTCAAGTCAATGGTGGCAATGGCACAGGACATGGTCGTGGAGGTGCAGGTTATGCTGAGGCGAGGCAGCCAGCCTTGGTCTATGCAGCATGTCGCCAAGGGGACGAGGACGCTCTAGATGCGAATACCGGTGCATACCCTACCATAGTATACTAAGTGTTTATTTTGGCTTTGGAATTAGAGTGCGCAGCGAAAGCATAGTAGTGAGACTTAGGTAGTATGATTACTCGTTAGTTGGAAATTTCGAGGACGAAATTTCTTTAAGGGGGTCGAACTGTAACATCCTATATTTATGGGCCTATGCATTTAGTGTGGGGATATGTTTAATTTGTTAATTTGAGTGATAGGGGTCCAAATTGGGCTTAGGACTAGGCAAAGGCCTTGGTTAAATTATCTGATTGGACATTATAAAGTTAAAAGGGTGGTAATTGTGTTTAAAATACCAGCGTGGGCTTGTGGCCCAACAAAAGGTGGCACTGCAAGGGAATCAGAAGGTGGCGTCATTAACAATTAAAGGGGCCCAAGTTTTGGCTGCAAGGAGCCCATGTTTTTGGGCCATTTTCGGCACTTAAAATGGAGCAAGGGGTGACGCCACACACAAGGAGTTAGGGGCCCAAAATTTAAGTTTTATGGAGCCCAAATCTTTTAATTTAAGTTAGCTAAATTCAGCATTAGGCTTAGGTGAGGTGGACGGCTACAAGGCTCAAAAATAGGAGGATTTATATGGATTTTATAATGGATAATTTAGAAGATAAAAAGGGAGAAAAGATAGGAGCCTATCTACAAGGAAGGTGATGGTCGAAAATCCACCACTTAGAGGAGTAAAGAAATCGGCTACTGCATGGCAAAGGGGTGCCGAATTTTCCCTTTTATTAGCTTGCCTTTTAATTATCAAAAAGGGCGTTTTCGATTTTTAGCAGTAGGTGCCGAAATTTCTATAAATGAGGGGATAGCTCCTTGATTCTGGCATTTAAAACCCTAACTCTCTCTTTATTCCTTGTACCGAAAATCCCTAGCCTCTTCCTCTACAATTTCTTTTTTCAATTTCTTCAAAAGCCGAAACCTCTTCTCCATTCTTTTTCCCCTTGAGCCGATTTCTCTAAAAAGCCGAAATCTCCATAGTTTTTCTTTATTCATCCAATTTGAGAATTAGTTCTAATCTTCCGGCATTTAAATATTTTCTTTGACATTGTCGAATCTTCTCTCCAAGTGCTAGCCGAATTCCCTGTGCTAAGGTAAATGCCGACTCCTGCTAGATCTCATGTTCTATTTCGGTTCTTGAAAGGCAAAAGCCGAAAAGCTAATAGTTTAATGGTTCTATGTTGGGCAGCATTCCGGGATTTGAAGGAAACTTGGTTGTCTAGATCTAAAAGCCGAAAATCGCTAGTCTCCAATTTCGGGATTTTATGGTAAGAAGATTTTCCCTAGATTTTTACTAGATTCGTTCATTGTATACAAGATCTTAACCTTATGATGAGGATTAACGATTAAATATTGTGATAGTAGTTCTGATAAGGACTTGTGATGGAATTAAATATGGATCAGGCAAAGGAGAGAATCCCTAAGTTTAAGAAACGAGCGATATCTGCCGTTCGAGATTGGCCACTTGGTTATGGACCAGCTTCTGAATAACACCTTAGGCAGATAGCAGTTGTGTCGACTAAGGATAGCGTCGACATAGAAAGCATCGTTTTATCGGTAATCAGGTGTGTAGATCTCTAACACTCTATTAATCCTGTATGTATGTTTAGATATATATATGTTATGGGCTAAAAAGCCGGAAAGAGCTGTATAGACAGTCGAATGGAACCCTAAATGGGTTAGGCAAGGATGCCAGGTACGTAAACATAGAACTCTCTATGTGTATCGAAATATATGTAAGTCTGCATGATGTTTTCTTTATGTGTGTATGCATGGGGGGAAATTATGATATTGAAGGGGAAGTGCATGATAGGTCACTTGGTGATCGGTGGTAGAAAACCCACAAATATAAATGATAGGTCACATAGTGATCGGTGGCTATGCCACGTTTAATGATTCATGAACAACAGGAATAGGCAGTACGGCTGTCGTTATGGTGTGTAGCGGATGGAGGGCTGATTGTAGAAATCCCCAAGGTGTGATGGTTGGTACGGGTTGGTGTGTAGAGGATGGAAACCTAGGATGGGTTGGGTTATTATTCATTATTTATTGTTTATCATGTGATTATGATTGTTTCCTTTATATATGGGCCAGGGTCCATAATGTGTTTGTGGGCTCAGGTCGTTGTGTGCTTTGAGATTTATACACTGAGTCTTGGTGACTCACGCTTTCTTTCTTTTTTCTACTCTTCCAGATGAGCAGTAGATCATGGACATGGGAGCCGAGACGGACTCGAGTGGCCATCAAGTTTTTATTTCTACAAGTTATTTTTTTTATATTTCTTTAAGTTTATTTTATTTCATTTTGGGAATAATTATGTAATAAGGCCCCTAGTTTTTTTTTTCTCAACTAAGTAGATTTCAATATTCTGAAATTTAGAAATTTATGACAAAGTTTATTTATACTTAATAATAATAATAATATAAAAGAGTTATTTTTTTTAAAATGTCACTTATTTATTCAAATAAAGTCGAATTAACTTATGACTTCCAAAACCTACAAAGCAAAAGTTTTAACGTACAACCCGTGACATGCCAGATCTGGTCGAAATGCATGGGCCGGGTTTGGGGTGTTACAATTTGGTATCAGAGCCTAGGTTCAAAACTCGAGCTGTGAAATGGGTCTAGTAATGTTTTGTAAAATAGAAGTGATTTCGAGGAAAAAATGTCTTGGTTGAAGATATGGCTTTCGAGTCTACCGGCACCCGATCCACGCAGGTAAGTATTCTAAACTCTTGCTGTGTTATATATACGGGTTTGATGGGCTGTAAGGGACGTAGATTAGTATGATAGAATTAATGGACCATAGGCTTAGATGAACAACTCTTAAATTCCATTAGATTTAATCCAACTAAACAAAACCCGTGAACAAGTCGATAGGTTAGGGTGTGGCAACAAGCATGCGTATGTCTAGGATTGGATTCAGGAAGAGCTTGGTACTTAAGCAGCCCTAGTGACTCACCTCCTCTTCGCTAAAATCCTACCTGGTGCGTAGTGACTGTTCACCCTAGCTACGAGGACTTATTGATGGGCTAAACCTTATAATTAAAACACGAAAGGGACCAGCCACCCTATTTGAAAAAAAAAAGCCCCAAGTTTTGTAAAACTTTCAAAATACACTTGATTTGTGAAAATTTCCAACCATGAATCTATAAAATACCTATGTTTTGAAAATTTATTCGAAAACTTCATGTTTACAAGAGTAACCTGGTTTATGAAACGAGATTTTCAACGTACCCCTGTGTAAAAAAAACGTCAGCAACAACAACAAAAAAAATCCCTGGTTTGTAAAATCACCAAATTACCCTTGTTTTGCAAAATGACCAAAATATCCCTAGTTTGTAAAATTACTGAAATACCCCCAGATTGCCAAATTATCGACATACCCCCGGATTATTAAATTATTGAAATACCCCTAGATTGCAAAATTACCAAAATACCCTTATTTCACAAAATACCAAGGAACCCTATTTTGAAAAATTACGAAAATACCCCTGCAGGATAAAATTACAAAAATACCCCTGGGTAGTGAAAAAATGAAAATACCCCAACATGATGAATGTAAGTTCATGGATGTTATGTGTATATTGAATGTATGTGCTTCATAGAATTAGAAGATACGAGCTTGAGACTGAATTGTGAATGTAATTACGAATTCGAAAGAACTACTCTTAAAACTACTATTCATAAGACTGTTCGTGGTTAACCAGTGGAAGAAAACTAATAATTCATAAAATTTCTAATCAGATAAATGTCAATCGAAAGAATGAGTACAAGGGGTCGAGGACGTCCGCCGCGTAGACGTGGTAGGGGTAGGATGACCTTGCCTGAGCCAGTAGGATCTGGCCATGGATCTGGGAACGAGATGCCAGTTCCACCAGCTGCGGAGGAGGAATTTCAGGATCAGACTGCCGGAGATGATGCAGTATCTTAGGCAATGTTAAGGGTTTTAAAAAGGGTTGCTGGGGCTGGTATGGGCACAGGAACCCGGAAATCTGTGCCGGAGCGGCTTAGGGACAATGGGGCAGAAGTATTTAGGGGAATTTCTGGTGTAGCCCCAAGTTCAGCTAAGTATTGGTTGGAGGCGGTAGAACGCATAATGGATGATTTGGACTTCACGGAGGAGGAGAAGTTGAAAGGAGTTGTATCCCTCCTACGGGATGAAGCATATCAATGGCGGCTTACGGTTAAGGATGGTACAGTGGCTGACCGTATCACCTGGGATTTTTCTAAAATGGCGTTTCAGAATAAGTACATTGGATCGAGTTATGTTGATGCACAGCGCAGAGCATTTCTAAATCTGGTTCAAGGGAGTAGGTCAGTGGCTGCGTATGAAGCAGAATTCTTACGCCTTAGCCGTTATGATTGGGGAATGGTAGCCACGGAGCATGAACATTGTGTTAGGTTCGAAGATGGCCTGAGGGATGATTTGCGTGTTTTGATAGCCCCACAGTGGGAGAGGGAATTCGCTGTGCTTGTGGAAAAGGCTAAGATAGCTGAGGAGGTAAAGCGGACTGAGAAACTGAATCGGGATAGATATAGGAGTGGAAGTAAGAGGAATTTTGAATCGTCAGGGGCAGTTGGGCAAAATCAGAAAAGATCTAGGTTAGACGGGCCGAAATAGGATGAGAGACCTGCAGGTGCTAACCAGAAACAAAAGTGTGCTCGATGTGGTAAGTTCCATACCAGTGAGTGTTGGACAGGCACTGGGAAGTGTTTTAGGTGTGGATCTACGGACCACCAAGTTAGAAACTGTCCGCAGCAACGGGGCAGTGAAGGGCCCACAGGTCAAGAGAATGCACCGCCGGGAAGAGGAGGTCAACAACCACCAAGGAGCCGTGGTCAAGTCAATGGTGGCAATGGCACAGGACATGGTCGTGGAGGTGCAGGTTATGCTGAGGCGAGGCAGCCAGCCTTGGTCTATGCAGCACGTCGCCAAGGGGACGAGGACGCTCTAGATGCGAATACCGGTGCATACCCTACCATAGTATACTAAGTGTTTATTTTGGCTTTGGAATTAGAGTGCGCAGCGAAAGCATAGTAGTGAGACTTAGGTAGTATGATTACTAGTTAGTTGGAAATTTCGAGGACGAAATTTCTTTAAGGGGGTCGAACTGTAACATCCTAAATTTATGGGCCTATGCATTTAGTGTGGGGATATGTTTAATTTGTTAATTTGAGTGATAGGGGTCCAAATTGGGCTTAGGACTAGGCAAAGGCCTTGGTTAGATTATCTGATTGGGCATTATAAAGTTAAAAGGGTGGTAATTGTGTTTAAAATACCAGCGTGGGCTTGTGGCCCAACAAAAGGTGGAACTGCAAGGGAATCAAGGTGGCGTCATTAACAATTAAAGGGGCCCAAGTTTTGGCCGCAAGGAGCCCATGTTTTTGGGCCATTTTCGGCACTTAAAATGGAGCAAGGGGTGACGCCACACACAAGGAGTTAGGGGCCCAAAATTTAAGTTTTATGGAGCCCAAATCTTTTAATTTAAGTTAGCTAAATTCGGCATTAGGGTTAGGTGAGGTGGACGGCTACAAGGCTCAAAAATAGGAGGATTTATATGGATTTTAATGGATAATTTAGAAGATAAAAAGGGAGAAAAGATAGGAGCCTATCTACAAGGAAGGTGATGGTCAAAAATCCACCACTTAGAGGAGTAAAGAAATCGGCTACTGCATGGCAAAGGGGTGCCGAATTTTCCCTTTTATTAGCTTGCCTTTTAATTATCAAAAAGGGCGTTTTCGATTTTTAGCAGTAGGTGCCGAAATTTCTATAAATGGGGGATTAGCTCCTTGATTCTGGCATTTAAAACCCTAACTCTCTCTTTATTCCTTGTACCGAAAATCCTTAGCCTCTTCCTCTACAATTTCTTTCTTCAATTTCTTCAAAAGCCAAAACCTCTTCTCCATTCTTTTTCCCCTTGAGCCGATTTCTCTAAAAAGCCGAAATCTCCATAGTTTTTCTTTATTCATCCTATTTGAGAATTAGTTCTAATCTTCCGGCATTTAAATCTTTTCTTTGACATTGCCGAATCTTCTCTCCAAGTGCTAGCCGAATTCCCTGTGCTAAGGTAAATGCCGACTCCTGCTAGATCTCATGTTCTATTTCGGTTCTTGAAAGGCAAAAGCTGAAAAGCTAATAGTTTAATGGTTCTATGTTGGGCGGTATTCCGGGATTTGAAGGAAACTTGGTTGTCTAGATCTAAAAGCCGAAAATCGCTAGTCTCCAATTTCGGGATTTTAAGGTAAGAAGATTTTCCCTAGATTTTTACTAGATTCGTTCATTGTATACAAGATCTTAACCTTATGATGAGGATTAACGATTAAATATTGTGATAGTAGTTCTGATAAGGACTTGTGATGGAATTAAATATGGATCAGGCAAAGGAGAGAATCCCTAAGTTTAAGAAACGAGCGATATCTGCCGTTCGAGATTGGCCACTTGGTTGTGGACCAGCTTCTGAATAACACCTTAGGCAGATAGCAGTTGTGTCGACTAAGGATAGCGTCGACATAGAAAGCATCATTTTATCGGTAATTAGGTGTGTAGATCTCTAACATACTATTAATCCTGTATGTATGTCTATATATATATATGTTATGGGCTAAAAAGCTGGAAAGAGGCTGTATGGACAGTCGAATGGAACCCTAAATGGGTTAGGCAAGGATGCCAGGTACGTAAACATAGAACTCTCTATGTGTATCGAAATATATGTAAGCCTGCATGATGTTTTCTTTATGTGTGTATGCATGGGGGGAAATTATGATATTGAAGGGGAAGTGCATGATAGGTCACTTGGTGATCGGTGGTAGAAAACCCACAAATATAAATGATAGGTCACATAGTGATCGGTGGCTATGCCATGTTTAATGATTCCTGAACAACAGGAATAGGCAGTACGACTGTCGTTATGGTGTGTAGCGGATGGAGGGTTGATTGTAGAAATCCCCAAGGAGTGATGGTTGGTACGGGTTGGTGTGTAGAGGATGGAAACCTAGGATGGGTTGGGTTATTATTCATTATTTATTGTTTATCATGTGATTATGATTGTTGCCTTTATGTATAAGCCAGGGCCCATAATGTGTTTGTGGGCTCAGGTCGTTGTGTGCTTTGAGATTTATACACTGAGTCTTGGTGACTCACGCTTTCTTTTTTTTTTCTACTTTTCCAGATGAGCAGTAGATCGTGGACATGGGAGCCGAGACGGACTCGAGGGGCCCTCAAGTTTTTATTTCTACAAATTATTTTTTTTGAATTTCTTTAAGTTTATTTTATTTCATTTTGGGAATAATTATGTAATAAGGCCCCTAGTTTTTTTATTCAACTAAGTAGATTTCATTATTCTGTAATTTAGAAATTTATGACAAAGTTTATTTATACTTAATAATAATAATACAAAAGAGTTATTTTTTAAAATGTCACTTATTTATTCAAATAAAGTCGAATTAACTTATGACTTCCAAAACCTACAAAGTAAAAGTTTTAATGTACAACCCGTGACACGCCAGATCCGGTTGAAACGTATGGCCGGGTTTGGGGTGTTACAAGAAAGTTAGGCCAGATTTGAGAAAAATGCAAAAAGTTAGGCCCTTTCTTCAAATAAATATTCACCCCCACACTTAAGGTGTACATTGCCCTCAATGTACAAAGATAGATATTCAATTTAAGAGAGAGGGAGAGGTGAAACTTCCTAAATTTGGATGGTTTCCCAGAGTTGGAAGTCGATAAGGGTGGTGGCTGTTGCCGAGCTCTACGCTAGATGAAGAAATTGGGGAGCTCGTAGAGAATTAGCCAGGATTTATTAAGACACATTTAAAATAAACTAAATATATATTTAAAGATAAGAAAACTAAAGAACATGAAAATAAAAAGTAAAATAAAGGTAACAGAAAAGGTGGATGGACCGAAGAGTCCTTATTGATGGATGGTTCGCGAGGTGGGTGTGACCTCTAGGGCTGCTGAAGTGCTGGCAGTGGCGGAAGTGGCGTGATTCCCAAGTAGCCTTTTGAACATGATACTAAGAAACTAAAATAAATTAAACTATATTAAACATAAAATTGTCAAAAAGAAGGAAACTGAAGCAAAAGAGAAAAGAAAAATAAAAACTGAATGGTCTCAAAGACCCTTGGCTTGTTGTTGGAATGAAGTGGCCGGCATGAGCTTATGAATGTCGGTCTCCCTAAGAAGACTACGCTTGCCTTCTTCCGCTTCTTCGATATTGATATTTGTGGCTCAAGAGTCTGGTGACTTTGTTATGGAGAGGGGAGAAAAAGGAAGAAAAGAGAATCAGAAAAGTAGTGGAAAGTGGAAGAGAAGAATGGGGAGGGGGTTGGTGTTTAAATAGAGGCTCAATTCTTGTACTTTCTCCCACGCCCGTGGATCGAGGGCGTGTCGATTAGCACGACCAACTCGCATGGCCGTGGTGAGGCTTCATTCGGTTCTCCCACGCTCGTTTTTCAGCCAACCGCGCCCGTTGGTTACAAGTCAGTATGTTGGCACGTTTGGAAGGCACGGGCGTGTTCTGCCCGTGGTTGGCAAGTCAGTATCTTCACACGATCATCAAACACGGCAGTGCCACTTTGTCAGTGCCCGTGGGGAAGTGGTTGGGTCTGTGACATAGAAAATTAGTTGGGATTTGATTCGTACTGCCTCTGCTATGTTAGTATGGAGATTCTGGTGGTCCACACGGCTACGGCCACGGCCGTGTGCAATGTCGTGTGGCTTGGAAATCTGCACTTTTGTGCTAGTTTAAAACTGAATTTTCAGAAAAGAAAGAAAGAAAGAAAGCAAAATGAGAGAATAAATTGGGTTAGTGCTCGGGTTGCCTCCCGAGAAGCGCTCGTTTATAGCCTTAAGCTAGACTTTCCTTGTATTTGAAAGATCAGGGAGGTTTCATGAGTTGAAAGTCTTTTCTCATGCTATCAATTCGATTTTCAGTATGTAATTCAAGTCGAGTAGCGTTTACTTTAAAACTGTCGAATGTAGGATTACTCACCTCGATTGTTCCGTATGGGAAAACATTGATTACCTTAAAAGAGATTTCTTTGTTTGTATCAGGGTCAGGAGGAGGTATTCGAGGGTCTGCCTTATCTTACAATACCTGATCTCTGATATTAAACTTGTTTGTCCCTTGGAGTGGCTTTGGTTCTACTTCGTATAATCCTAATTTCTCTTTGAAGTGTGTCTTCCACTCGTCTAGTTCATTGATCTGAAGCCTTCATTCCTCATGAGTTATTTCCTTGTTGGCATGAGGCATAGGATCTGGCTCAGTTGTGTAGTTTCGCGGTGTTTCCTAAAAAGAAGGTTTAACCGAATGGTTATTAATAGAATTTATCTTTATTACTCGATGTCCTAGCCGAGTCGAGAGCTTGAAGACTGATTGATTCGTCACCTACACAAAGTATGAGTTTTCCTGCACTGACATCAATTTTAGTCCTGGCAGTCGCTAAAAAGGGCCTTCCTAGAATTAGGGGGATACTATTGTCCTCATCCATGTCTAAAACGAAAAAGTCTACCGGGAATACGAATTTATCAATTTTCACTAGCACATCTTCAATTATACCCTTAGGATGTCATGTTTTTATATATATCATAGTCTCATATTTCCATGTATCAATTACCATCATTTCCTCGTATTTCGACAAATACGTGTAACAATTCATAAACATGCAATTCACTAGCCCTTCCTGCCAATCACAATTTAAAGTGACAAATCACTTATTGAGCCCAATTTTAATGTTCACTACAATCTATCATATAAATTTGGATGTACGTATCCACCAATAAATTCCATGTACAGGTATCATCATCTCATATTTCCACATACATTACTTTGAACATTATGAACTCAAATAACATATACAAGACATACCAATGTATTTCAAATATGTTTTCATAATATTTCATTTAGAATTAAGATTATTTCATATTAGAACTCTTCTCATTCACTCATCTGGAATACCAATTCATACAGATAATAGACTCAAGGATGTACAAATATATAATCACAAATGAACTCATTCGTCAACCAAGTTCTACGTTCATGTCTCATCAACTCGTATTTCCTTATATCATATAATATATACCATGATTTCCATTCCCTTGATATTTTTCCATATTTATCCCGTTGAATTTCTTGGAATTTTCGGTGGATTTTTAGAGGTACACTTTAGCGTACAAATCTAGGTCCGTCAATTCATGTTCATGTCACACATTTCCATTTCAAAGAGCACACTCCCGCAAACCTCATCCTTACAGCGGGATTACCAGTCCAGGCTAAATCCCCTGTAAGAGAGCACACTCCCGCGAACCTCATCCTTACAGCGGGATTACCAGTCCAGGCTAAATCCCCTGCAATGACAATTACTCTAATGAGCTTGGATCTGAATTACCAGTCCAGGCTAAATTCAGACCCTAATTCGGATTACCCGTCCGGGCTAAATCCATTTTCCACATATTTTTCGGGAGGGCTATATCAGGATCACCTGTCCGGGCGAGATCCTTTTCACACATATTCTTCGGGAGGGCTATATCGGGATAGGATCACCCGTCCGGGCTACACCCTTTTTACCGTCAATTCCTTTTCAGAGATCCATCGAATTTTCCTTTCATTCAACCGAGATTTCTTCCCCTTTTTATCAAATATATCAATGTTTCGTCAACTTTCATACAATGAACATTCAAATTATATTCATATCAATAACATACATTTCAAGCATATAAGAATATAATTCAAGTTACATGAACTTACAATTCGATTTTTATACCATAACGATAATCTTAGTTTCATAATAAATATTTGAAATAAAACATTATATCATTTCTACCTCAACGTTTATCAATTATAATCGAGCATGTGATCAATTTATACACAAGTCATTCATTTATTATTTTTCCTCCTCCTCCTCTCCATCCACATCCTTAGTATAAACAACACACTTGTAAGTAACATTATCTATAATTTTCACTATTTACTTATGTGAATATTCAAGCTGTCCATCCGTGTCATAGTCACTAAATTATCTTGAGCTACAGAACTCCAAATTAAGTTCCGTAAATTTTATTTGAAACTAGACTCACATATCTTCTTACCATAATATTTCTAGAATTTTTGGTGTGGCCAATTAGTACAGTTTATTAGTTAAGTTCTCCCCTGTTACACAGTCCTACTGCTCTAACCTCTCTTCACTAAAAATCAATTATCTCATAGTACAATTTTCATATAGTGTTTCTGATTATTTCTAATGAAAATAGGCTCACTAAGGAATACAGACATATAAATTATAACTCATAATTCTCTTTGTACAATTTTTAGTGAATTTCTAAAGTAAGAACAGGGGCTCACGAAGTTATTCTAAACCAGTCTTACCAAAATTTAAATATCTCAAAATGTAGACTTCCTTTGCTTGCTCTGTTTCTTTTATATGAAAATAAACTCAACAATATTTAATTCTATATCTCACTCAACTTCTAATTCAATTTATACCATTTTTGATGATTTTTCAAAGTTAGAAAACTGCTGCTGTCCAAAACTGCTTTAGTATAACATGTTGATTTCTATTTTGTCTCAAATTCCACATTTCATACAATTCAATCCTTGCTCAATTAACCCCTCAATTGAGCTAATTTTCTCATTTAATACTTTTCTCTATCATTTTAAACTACTTCATAACCTTTGAAAATCAGAATTTTAACACTAGGCCTTAATTTTAACTCTTTCACAATTAGGTCCTAAAACTAATTTCCATCAATTTTACTTGATAAAATCATCATATAACAAATTTAAAGCTTCAATTCAATATTTATTCATCATATTCTTCCAGCACTAATCCACATCAACTTTAAAAATTAGCCATAGAATCAAAAACTAATGACATAGTAAGTTGGACCCAATTGTAAAAGTCTAAAAACATAAAAATTTCAAGGAGAAAGCAAGAATTAAACTTACATGAAGCTTGAGTATGAAAACAAGCTTGAAACTCTCTCCCATGGCTGTTTATCAGCTGAAGAAAATGAAGAGAAATGAAGAGAATTCTAGATATTCCAATTTGGTCCCATTTTTATTTAACTAATTTTGGCAATTTTCCAATTTTTCCCTTATTTCACCCATTTCCTGATTTTTCTCAGCTATTGCCGCCCAAAATATCTCTTTTGGCTTATTTTCACTTTAGGTCCTTCCTCATTCGACAATTAATCTATTTAATCCTTCTAGCAAGTTTTACACCTTTTTCAATTTAGTCCTTTTTATTTAATTAACCACCCCAAACGTCAAAATTTTCTAACGAAATTTTAATACTAACTTATTGATATTCCGTAAATATTCATAAAAATACTTATGACTCAGTTTATAACACTGAGATCTCGATACCTCTTTTTCTCGATTTCTTGACCAAATAAATCTTTATAAAACATAATTTACTATTTTAAAAATATTTTAAAAGCTACATTTAGATTTGGTGGTCTCGAATCACTATTTCTGACACCACTGAAATTTGAGCTATTACAACTCTCCCCCTCTTTAAGAATTTTCGTCCTCGAAAATTCCTTCTGCGGAGAGATTCAAATATTTTTCACTACTTATACCTTTTCCGATGTCAATTCCTTACACGAAAATTAGAGAAATCTAGATACCAAAATCACCACGTTTCTATGATCAAACCAAAAGCATAACCATAACAGTCATAGTTATCACAAGCTGAAGAACACACTTTAAAGATAAGCCATGATTAATAATTTACAAAGTATGAATTATAGGAAAACCAAGATAAGGAAATTCAAGATACAATACCATACCAGAAATCCGAGAACATAACTAAAAATAATAATAAAGATACTGATGATTCCTCAGAGAAAGCCAGAAGAAAAACACTGCTTACCGACTCTAGACTTCCATCATAACAGAGTTAATATATTTCCAAATATTTATATATATAACAGAATAATATCCAGTAAAAACGGAAGAATAGTCCAACATAAATTTTTTTACCATCGACTTTATTCCAACATAATAAAATAGAATTCCGAAGAGATAAAGAAATACCGATCATAAACCGACCTGACCAACAGGGCTTTCGTCTAACATCATAGTTAGCTAGCATTCTCATAACATAAGAACTCCATCAGAGCTGAACAATCACACACATATCTCTGATGATAAAAGAATATATATATAATACTCAGAAAGATCATCATATTCATCTCAACTATAACTATCACACACAAACATCTTTACTACTCAATTATTATTTCTCTAACTAATTCTGTCTTCATGTACCCCGTATCATTCCATTCACTAACGAAAACCAATTCAGGAAGAATCTTAGTATGTGTAATGTTTGATAAATGTGTTCATTCATAATTATGGAATGGTCGGTATTTGAGCGATAAATGGCTTAAATTATCTGTGAGTATTCCGTACTCCTCTGTAATGCCTCATACTTTATTCCAGCAATGGATACGGGTAGGGGGTGTTACATAGGAATTCTAATAGTTTCTCTAGACCTAGTTGTTTAAACAATTTATAAGGCATAACATTGATGCTTGCCCCTAAATCTGCTAAAGCATTATCAATAGATAAACTACCAATCAAACATGGAATTGTAAAACTCCCTGGATCTTTTAATTTTTGTGGTAGTTTGTTTTGCAACATTGCTGAGCACACTACGTTTAGTTCCACATGCAATTCCTCGTCTAACTTTCGCTTGTTTGTCAAGAGATCTCTTAAAAATTTTCTTGAGTCTAGCATCTGCGAAAGAGCTTCAAGAAGCGGCAAGTTAATATGTAATTTCTTTAAAAGTTTAAGAAACTTACCGAATTGTTCTTTTGTATCATCTCTTTTCATTGCTTCGGGATAAGGTATGCGAGGTTGGTACTCTTTGATTACTGGTTTTGGCTTTTCCCGTGTTACCTCTATTTTACCTTTTTCTACCTCGTTTTCTTGTATTGAGTTGGGTTCATCTAACCCTTTATTATCATGAGTTGTGATGGCTTGAATTTGCTCCTTTAGGTTAATCTCCGTGTTACTTGGTAGACGTCCTTGCGGTCGTTCGGACATTAACTTTGCAAGTTGTCCGACTGCTTTAGTGACTTCCCCTACTAACTTAGTAAGTTCCCGGACTCAGTTCTTGGTCTCTTCAACCGATGTTTGTTGATCTTTAAGTGTTTTCTCAGTACCTTAGAGACTTCTGTGGCTGCCATGAATTTTGTCAGCATCTCTTCAAGGTTTGTCTTCTTCTCTTGCGGATATGGCTGATTTTGGAAATTTTGAGGAAGTTGTTGTCTTTGATTTCCTTGATTTCCTTGACCTCCCCATGAAAAATTTGGGTGGTTACTCCAACTTGAATTGTAAGTATTACTATAAGGATTATTATTGGATCTGAAATTATTACCTATATAGTTCATCTGTTCACTCTCTGCGCCCAGTTGGTAGGGTGGGTACTCAGGATTCGCCACAGATCCACTTGCGTCGCACTGCATGACTGGGTGTGCCTGCGAAGAACACAAACTATCAAGCTTTTTATTCATCATCTCTATCTGTGTTGATAGTATGGCCACTGCATCGAGGTTGTAAACTCCGGCTGATTTTGTCGGTTTAGTCCTTGTAACTTCCCACTGATAGTTATTTAGTGATATCTCTTCAATGAACTCGTAGGCTGCTTCAGGAGTTTTGTTGTTCAGGGTTCCACCAGCGACTGAATCAATTAATTGCCTCGTTGAGGGGTTTACACCGTTATAGAAGGTTTAGACTTGTAGCCATAAGGGTAAACCATGGTGCGGACACCTTCTCAAGAGATCCTTGTATCTCTCTCATGCGTCGTATAATGTCTCTAAATCCATCTGCACAAAAGAAGAGATATCATTCCGTAATTTGGCCGTTTTGGCCGGTGGGAAATATTTTAATAGAAATTTTTCGGTCATTTGATCCCATGTAGTGATTGACCCTCGTGGTAACGAGTTTAACCACTGTTTGGCTTTATTTCTTAATGAAAAAGGAAATAACCAAAGACGTATTGCATCATCAGAAACGCCATTTATTTTGAAGGTATCACAGAACTCTAAAAAATTAGCTATATGAGTGTTTGGGTCTTCGTCCTGTAAACCATCAAATTGAACAAATTGTTGAATCATTTGTATTGTGTTAGGCTTTAATTCAAAATTAGTGCAGCTATAGCAGGCCTAACAATACTCGATTCTGCTCCTGTTAAATGCGGTTTAGCATAATCAAACATAGTACGTGGAGCATTGTTTTCTCCCACGTCATGTGGTTGTGGATTATTCTCGTCCATCCCTTCAGTAGGATTGGATCTGCCTTCTCGATTTTCCTCTGTGTAATTTAGGGCTCGCCTGATTTCTCTGCGATTTCTTCGAGCGGTAACTTCAATATCACTATCGTATACAAAAGGTCCTCTCGGGTTCCTTCTAGTCATAAACTAGAGGTACCTGCTGGAATAGAAAGAAAAAGAATTTAGCAAAACCAAATTTTAACTAAAATAAAAGTAAATTGCGAAAAATAAAAATAATGGTTAAAGTAATAATAATAGAGCTTTCTTAATATTTTAGTTCCCCAGCAACGGCGCCAAAAACTTGATCACTGGAATCAGAGTCTTAAAATTGATAAAGAGAATGATCGAACCTGCAAACTAACTCTGACAACAATTAAAGGCAAGTGTACCTATCGAACAGTAGTATAGCTTAGGCAAGACCGGATTGTCGAACCCAAAGGAACTAAAAGTACTAATACTAACCTTCTTTTTATTATCTAGCCTAAAATAAGTGAAGTTGTTTAAATCTAATCTAACTACTACTAAGCTAAAGACGCAAAGACAAAAAAGAATGAATTGGGAAATAACTTGAAGAAAGACTTAGTTGATTTAAGACGATACCCTCAAGAAGAATCCACTTAGACTTCACTTGTTATTTAACCTTGAACCATACGATTTATTCACTTGACTTGATCCGTAGGATTCCCTAAGTTATATTAAACCATCTCTCGAAGCGAATAATAACTAACCCTAGGTTGATTAATTGAAATCTCTTTCTAATTAAAACCCCTAGAATCGCATTAACTCGATCTATGGATTCCCATATTAGGTTTCACCCTAATTTGGCAAAATCTCGTCACCCTATCCCTAGGCGCGTGAACGACTCCGCTTTAATTATGCTAGATCTATTCTTAAGCAGGGACTTTTGCTCCTCCACCTAAGAACATCTGACTTGAATCAATATCTCGGAAACATTAACACAAGAATTAAGTGCACATAATTAAGAACAAATCAAGTATTTATCTTATAGTTCAGAAGACAATAACAAGATTCATCTAGGTTTCATCCCCTTCAGATATCTGAAGGGTTTGTTCATATCAAATAAAGAAAACATCTAAGAAGAACAGATAAAACAAAACATAAGAAATCCCTAAAACCCCCTGAAGGAATTGAAGGAGAGAACCGCCGTCTTTAGTAGAATTCTAGCTTCTAGAGATGGATCAACTGGCTATCTTCGAGTGATTCGCACGACTTTGACCTTTTCGGCTTGGCTCTTTGGCCTAGCTAACCGCCCTCCTTTCAGGTAACATTTAGGGGGTTTATATAGGCTCTTAGAATGTGTTTCTTTGCCCCAAAGTATCCAAATCCGAATGAAATTGATCTTTGCCACGACAGGGTCACGGCCATGTCACACGCCCGTGTGACTAGTCTTCAAGCCGTGTTCGGACTTCTTTAATGAGGCACGGCCGTGTGAATCGGGGGTAAGGCCGTGTTCTAGATGATCAATGCGGCACGGTCGTGTGGGCTTAGGTCCAGGCCATGTCAATTTCGTGATATGGCCCATTTACTCCTTTTTGGGCCCGTTTTATGTTCTTTTCATCCTTGGGTGCTTTCCTGGGTATAATACATGAAAAGAAAGGATTAAGAGCACCTTTTTACATAAATCGAGGCTTAAATCATCCAAAAGCATACTAAATGTGGGTTAAAATATGTTACTTTTACAGTTTTTCAGTCACACAATTGTGTGAGCATGTAACACCCCAAACCCGGTCAATACGCCACGACCGAATCTGGCATGCCATAGAGGAAAACATTTTGAAGAGAATTGTGTTACCGATTAAATTATAGTGAAAAACTCTTTGTTGCTCTATGTTTGAAGAAATCAGGTGTATAATAAGTTAAAAACTGATAATTTACTTTGAAATTCCATAAATAAACTTTAAAACTTAGTTGTCAATCCATAGGTTAGAAAACATTTATGCCATTTTAAGAAAAACCCAAATTATTACTTTGAAAACCGTTTGCATTTTAGTGTAGAAACTTCAATTTGGAAATCATTTAAGTTGTCGAAAACACTTAAGTTGTAATTTTACTATCAAACGATTTATATTACCCGATGGTAAGATTTTGAAAACTGTTGCGTTTTTATAGTTTAGAAAACTTTGGGCTCAATTATTAAATCAACCAAGATATTTATTTAGCCATGTTTAAAACAAGTCCAAAGCATATAAATAATCCAAAAACATAATTAAAGAGGCCTTATTACAAATTCAAATAAAGACGAAAACCAAATTAAAATAAAATAAAGTACACAAATCGAAGTTCATGTAAAACCGAATTTTATTGCATGGCCTCCTCGAGTTCATCCGGCTCCTCATCCGCGATCTATGAATCACCTGAAAAGATAAGGGAGAAGGTGAGTCACCAAGACTCAGTGCATAAATCCTTTCCCCGGTTAATGCAACATTCTTACACAATTCATAACCAAGCAATATATATAATGCACCCAACTTAGCCATCCATAATTCCTTTTCTACCCCGTGTGGTACCAAACCACTGGTGGTGCCAAACCACTGGTGACCCAAAGTCACGATATCCAATAATGTGGTGCCAAACCACTGGTGACCCAAAGTCACGAATAATCAAGTTGTGGGGCCAACCCACGTGTGATACCAAATCACTGGCGACGATCCCGTAATATCAAATGTGGGGCCAACCCACTGTGGTGCTAAGCCACTGGGACGAGTCGCTATGAGGTGCCAAACCTCTGGTGTCCCAAAGACACGAAATAATCTTGTGGTACCAAACCACTGGAGGTCCAAACCTCTGGTGTCCCAAAGACACGGATATCAAATCCTTCCCCCTCCTCTCATATCACCCATACCAATGCAACATTTAAACAAATCATGCCATTATACTTTATTAGGAATCACTTAGCAAATATATCATAAATCGTATCATCATGCATCATATTGCAAAAGTCATATCGAAACGGACTTACCCAATTCCTTGCTCATACCCTTACGGTATCATATTGAGAATCTCATAGTTTTCGGCTTTAACAACATGATTAGAATATTTATATATTTATATTACCGAGTTATGAAGTGTGTAAGGTACACACCTGTCACTAGCGAAATCACTAAATCCCGAAGACCCGATCTACCGCACTAGACCTCCTTGTCCTACACTCGGCCAACACTTAGATTAATAACATAGACCATTCGGCCAACAACAAACCTTAGTCTCAATAGCCTTCAACTTTACATCCACTTAAAGATTAATGACCCAACATAAATCCTTACCACTTGACTTACCAACTTCAATTGCTAGAGAAATAGGGCTTAAATCGATTGCTTCCACAGTCGCGAAGAGTCTAGAAGAAATAAATTCCTATGAATAGTTAGAACCTAGCAACAAATGCCCAAAAATTCGGCCTTTGCTCTCAAGAAAAACAACATAGAAAAGAGAGAAGGAATAAGGAAATTCGGCCAAGACACTTACCTAACTTCAAAACCGATTATAGGTGAACCCAAAGAAAATCTACCCTTGATGATATTCGGCCAAGATAACACCAGAAGAGAGAAAAAGATTCGGCTATAGTGGAGAAAAAGAAAGGAAAATAAAAGTGAAAATAGGAGAAGGAGGATTCGGAAATAGAAGAAAGAAGAAAATGGAAGAAGAAAATAGAATGGGGGATGGATGTTTTTAACTTTGAGCAAAAGTGTAAGAAAGAAAAGAGAATTGGGGAGGAGGAAGATTCGGCCAAGAGAAAGTAAAAAGAAATGTGGGTTTTGAACAAGTATGAAAAGAATGGAAAAGAAAGTTGTGAACAAGAGAGGTTCGGCCAAGCACTATGATGGTTTCGGTTTTTGTTTCACTTTGGTGCACTAGGGAGAAATTTGCAAAACTCAAAGGGTTTTCGGTTATGGCACAAAACAAATAATGAAGGCCAAAACTAAAACAAAAATTCACCTTTTTGCCAAGAACTCATTCGGCTAGAGAGAGTGTTTGTGGAGAGAAAAGAAAAAATGCTCAAATGCTAAGGAAATTTTTACCAACTAGCTACCAACCTACCAAGCCTTCAACAAATTCGGTCAACCCCTCCCTTAGACCAATATGCCGTCTACATACATGGACTAATGGCCATAGAAGAGTTTCCAAAACAACTCTCCAAAACTCAAGCCTTTTGTCCCCCTATCCTTCCTTAATCCATAAGATTCTTATCCCAAAATACAAGCTTTCCTAATCTATTATTCAACTTGCCATAAAACTTAAAGTCCAACATACCATATGTATAGTTTGACCGACACTTAATGTAAGGTGCATAAAAATAAAGTCTTCCAAATGCAATCCATGCTACTCGAACCACTTCCCTCAAGCAACCATCCATGCGCCATAACCACCTTGCCACTAACTCCTCATGTGCTAGAATTTAACATTTAAATTAACTTAAGTGTCAGGTTCACCTAATCCACTTCACTAAATTTTCAATACTAAGAATTATTCTAGCTTCATAAATAAATCCAAACCTTCACAAGACTATGCTAAGCACACAAACAATCCTAACCGAGCTAACACAAGTAACAAGATGATATTCAAATTTTAGGATGTTACAATTCTACCCCTTTAAAAAAATTTCGTCCTCGAAATTACCTGATCAAAAGAGTTGAGGGAACTGCTGTCTCATCACATCCTCCGGTTCCCATGTAGCTTTTTCTATGCCATGATTCCGCCATAATACCTTCACTAATGGAACTGACTTCCTGCGCAACACTTTCCCATCTCGATCTAGAATCTGCACTGGTTCTTCTTCTATCGTCAAATCTGGACTCACCTCTATTTCCTCTACTGCCACGACATGCGATGGATCAGAACGATAGCGTCTAAGCATGGAGACATGGAACACATCGTGAATCTGACTCAGCTCTGCTGGCAACTCGAGCTGATAAGCTACTGGTCCCACTCGTCTCAACACCTTATACGGCCCAATAAACCTTGGACTTAACTTGCCTTTTCTCCCAAATCTTAACACTTTCTTCCATGGCGAGACCTTCAGAAAGACCTTGTCACCCACGGCAAACTCTATATCCCTCCGCTTGAGATCGGCATATGACTTCTGCCTATCCGAAGCTTCCTTCAAACAAGCCTGAATCAACTTAACCTTATCCTCAGTCTCTGTAACCAACTCTGGTCCTAACATCTGACGCTCACCAAACTCTGTCCAGCATGTAGGTGTGCGACAGCTCCTACCATACAACGCCTCATATGGTGCCATCTTAATGCTTGCCTGATAACTATTGTTGTATGCGAACTCAGCTAATGGTAAAAACTCCTCCCAGCTACCTCTGAAATCCAAAACACAACCTCTCAACATATCCTCTAAAATCTGTATAACCCGTTCCGACTGCCCGTCAGACTGTGGATGAAATGCAGTACTGAAATCCAACCGTGTACCAAAGCTTGGTGTAACGCTCACCAAAACCTCGACGTAAATCTAGGATCTCTGTCTGAGATGATCGACACTGGCACACCATGCAACCTCACTATCTCCGCCACATACAACTTAGCTAACTTCTGAAGCGAGTAATCCACCCTTACCGGAATAAAATGAGCTGACTTAGTCAAACGATCCACAATCACCCAAACTGAGTCCTTCTTACTAGGAGTTCATCCGGCTCCTCATTCGCGATCTATGAATCACCTAAAAAGATAACGGAGAAGGTGAGTCACCAAGACTCAGTGCATAAATCCTTCCCCCGGTTAATGCAACATTCTTACACAATTCATAACCAAGCAATATATATATAATGCACCCAACCTAGCCATCCATAACTCCTTTTCTACCCCGTGTGGTACCAAACCACTGGTGGTGCCAAACCACTGGTGACCCAAAGTCACGATATCCAATAATGTGGTGCCAAACCACTGGTGACCCAAAGTTACGAATAATCAAGTTGTGGGGCCAACCCACGTGTGATATCAAATCACTGGCGACGATCCCGTAATATCAAATGTGGGGCCAACCCACTGTGGTGCTAAGCCACTAGGACGAGTCGCTATGAGGTGCCAAACCTCTGGTGTCCCAAAGACACGAAATAATCTTGTGGTACCAAACCACTGGAGGTGCCAAACCTCTGGTGTCCCAAAGACACGGATATCAAATCCTTCCCCCTCCTCTCATATCACCCATACCAATGCAACATTTAAACAAATCATGCCATTATACTTTATTAGGAATCACTTAGCAAATATATCATAAATCGTATCATCATGCATCATATTGCAAAAGTCATATCGAAACGGACTTACCCAATTCCTTGCTCATACCCTTACGGTATCATATTGAGAATCTCATAGTTTTCGGCTTTAACAACATGATTAGAATATTTATAGATTTATATTACCGAGTTATGAAGTGTGTAAGGTACACACCAGTCACTAGCAAAATCACTAAATCCCGAAGACCCGATCTACCGCACTAGATCTCCTTGTCCTACATTCGGCCAACACTTAGATTAATAACACAGACCATTCGGCCAACAACAAACCTTAGTCTCAATAGCCTTCGGCTTTACATCCACTTAAAGATTAATGACCCAACATAAATCCTTACCACTTGACTTACCAACTTCAATTGCTAGAGAAATAGGGCTTAGATCGATTGCTTCCACAGTCCCGAAGAGTCTAGAAGAAATAAATTCCTATGAATAGTTAGAACCTAGCAACAAATGCCCAAAAATTCGGCCTTCGCTCTCAAGAAAAACAACATAGAAAAGAGAGAAGGAATAAGGAAATTCGGCCAAGACACTTACCTAACTTCAAAATCGATTATAGGTGAACCCAAAGAAAATCTACCCTTGATGATATTCGGCCAAGATAACACCAGAAGAGAGAAAAAGATTCGGCTATAGTTGAGAAAAAGAAAGGAAAATAAAAGTGAAAATAGGAGAAGGAGGATTCGGAAATAGAAGAAAGAAGAAAATGGAAGAAGAAAATAGAATAGGGGATGGATGTTTTTAACTTTGAGCAAAAGTGTAAGAAAGAAAAGATAATTGGGGAGGAGGAAGATTCGGCCAAGAGAAAGTAAAAAGAAATGTGGGTTTTGAACAAGTATGAAAAGAATGGAAAAGAAAGTTGTGAACAAGAGAGGTTCGGCCAAGCACTATGATGGTTTCGGTTTTTGTTTCACTTTGGTGCACTAGGGAGAAATTTGCAAAACTCAAAGGGTTTTCGGTTATGACACAAAACAAATAATGAAGGCCACAACTAAAACAAAAATTCACCTTTTTGCCAAGAACTCATTCGGCTAGAGAGAGTGTTTGTGGAGAGAAAAGAAAAAATGCTCAAATGCTAAGGAAATTTTTACCAACTAGCTACCAACCTACCAAGCCTTCAACAAATTCGGTCAACCCCTCCCCTAGACCAATATGCCGTCCACATACATGGACTAATGGCCATAGAAGAGTTTCCAAAACAACTCTCCAAAATTCAAGCCTTTTGTCCCCCTATCCTTCCTTAATCCATAAGATTCTTATCCCAAAATACAAGCTTTCCTAATCTATTATTCAACTTGCCATAAAACTTAAAGTCCAACATACCATATGTATAGTTTGACTGACACTTAATGTAAGGTGCATAAAAATAAAGTCTTCCAAATGTAATCCATGCTACTCGAACCACTTCCCTCAAGCAACCATCCATGCGCCATAACCACCTTGCCACTAACTCCTCATGTGCTAGAATTTAACACTTAAATTAACTTAAGTGTCAGGTTCACCTAATCCACTTCACTAAATTTTCAATACTAAGAATTATTCTAGCTTCATAAATAAATCCAAACATTCACAAGACTATGCTAAGCACACAAACAATCCTACCCGAGCTAACACAAGTAACAAGATGATATTCAAATTTTAGGATGTTACAATTCTACCCCCTTAAAAAAATTTCGTCCTCAAAATTACCTGATCAAAAGAGTTGAGGGAACTGCTGTCTCATCACATCCTCCGGTTCCCACGTAGCTTCTTCTACGCCATGATTCCGCCATAATACCTTCACTAATGGAACTGACTTCCTACGCAACACTTTCACATCTCGATCTAGAATCTGCATTGGTTCTTCTTCTATCGTCAAATCTGGACTCACCTCTATTTTCTCTACTGCCACGACATGCGATGGATCAGAACAATAGCGTCTAAGCATGGAGACATGGAACACATCGTGAATCTGACTCAGCTCTGCTGGCAACTCGAGCTGATAAGCTACTAGTCCCACTCGTCTCAACACCTTATACGACCCAATAAACCTTGGACTTAACTTGCCTTTTCTCCCAAATCTTAACACTTTCTTCCATGGCGAGACCTTCAGAAAGACCTTGTCACCCACGGCAAACTCTATATCCCTCCGCTTGAGATCGGCATATGACTTCTGCCTATCCGAAGCTTCCTTCAAACGAGCCTGAATCAACTTAACCTTATCCTCAGTCTCTGTAACCAACTCTGGTCCTAACATCTGACGCTCACCCAACTCTGTCCAGCATGTAGGTGTGCGACACCTCCTACCATACAACGCCTCATATGGTGCCATCTTAATGCTTGCCTGATAACTATTGTTGTATGCGAACTCAGCTAATGGTAAAAACTCCTCCCAGCTACCTCTGAAATCCAAAACACAACCTCTCAACATATCCTCTAAAATCTGTATAACCCGTTCTGACTGCCCGTCAGACTGTGGATGAAATGCCGTACTGAAATCCAACCGCGTACCCAAAGCTTGATGTAAAGCTCTCCAAAACCTCGATGTAAATCTAGGATCGCTGTCTGAGATGATCGACACTGGCACACCATGCAACCTCACTATCTCTGCCACATACAACTTAGCTAACTTCTGAAGCGAGTAATCCACCCTTACCGGAATAAAATGAGCTGACTTAGTCAAACGATCCACAATCACCCAAACTGAGTCCTTCTTACTAGGTGTAAGAGGTAATCCACTGACAAAGTCCATAGCGATCCTTTCCCACTTCCACTGTGGAATCTTCACCGGCTGAAGTAACCCGGACGGCAACTGATGTTCAACCTTGACCTACTGACACGTCAGACATTTACCCACAAACTCAGATACCTCCCGCTTCAGACCTGGCCACCAAAACTGCTCTCTTAAATCCCGATACATCTTGCTACCTCCAGGATGCATAGCATATGGGCTGCTATGTGCGTCCCGAAGAATCCTTTGCCTCAACTCAACATCCTTCGGCATACAAGCTCTCCCTTGAAAATACAATACTCCATCACTGGACAAACTATAATCCTCTAAACCACCATTCTGAACCTGCAACCTCCGATCATTCAAACCATTATCCTCTAACTGTTTTTCCTTGATCTGTTCTAACCAAGTCGGCTTGACTTGCAATTCAGCCAAAAGGCTCCCATCGTCATACAAACTAAGACGAGCAAACATCGATCTTAAGTCTGATACAACCTTACGGCTCAACGCGTCTGCCACCACGTTAGCCTTACCCGGATGATACTCAATCGAACAGTCGTAATCCTTCAACAACTCAATCCATCTGTGCTGCCTCAAGTTCAAATCCTTCTGAGTCAAAAGATACTTAAGACTCTTGTGATTCGTGTAGACTATCGACTTCTCTCCGTACAAATAGTGTCTCCATATCTTCAAAGCGAAAACCATTGCTGCTAATTCCAAGTCATGCGTCGGATAGTTAACCTCATGTGGTCTCAACTGACGAGATGCATAGGCCACTACCTTCCCTTCTTGCATCAGCACACATCCCAAACCAGTATGTGATGCATCACAGTAAACCGTGAATTCCTTGCCTGCCTTAGGTTGAATCAAAACCGGAGTTTCAGTCAGAATCTTCTTCAACTTGTCGAAACTTCCTTGCTGCTTCTCGGTCCACACAAATGGAACTCCTTTCCTCAATAACTTAGTCATCGGTGCTGCTATCAAAGAAAGTCCCTCTACAAATCTTCGGTAATACCCCGCCAGACCTAGAAAACTCCGAATCTCAGCCACTGACTTAGGCGGCTTCCACTCCAACACTGCCTCAATCTTCCGAGGATCCACTCTAATCCCTTCAGCTGATACTACATGACCCAAGAAAGTCACCTCCCTAAGCCAGAACTCGCACTTACTAAATTTGGCATAAAGCTGCTTTTCCCTCAGAATCTGCAACACTACTCGCAAATGCGCATCATGCTCCTCTTCTGACTTTGAGTATACCAAAATATCATCTATAAATAATACGACAAACTGATCCAAAAAATGCTGAAATACCCGATTCATCATATCCATGAATGCTGCCGGTGCGTTAGTCAACCCAAACGGCATTACCAGAAACTCGTAGTGCCCATACCGAGTGCGAAATGTCGTCTTATAGATATCAGCCTCTTTCACCTTTAGCTGATGATACCCAGACCTTAAATCAATCTTGGAGAAAACCGCTGCCCCCTTAAGCTGATCAAACAAGTCATCTATCCTCGGCAAAGGATACTTGTTTTTGATCATCAGCTTATTCAACTGGCGGTAGTCAATACACATCCGCATCGTACCATCCTTCTTCTTGACAAAAAGTACCGGCGCTCCCCAAGGCAAAACACTTGGTCGAGTAAAACCTCGATCCAACAACTCTTGAATCTGAGCCTTTAATTCCACCAATTCCTTCGGTGCCATCCTATACGGAGCGATAGACACTGGCGCAGTTCCGGGTAATAGATCTATACCAAATTCAACTGCACGATCCGGAGGCAGTCCCGGAAGTTCTTCTGGAAATACGTCAGCATATTCCTTTACTGTTCGAACATTCCCCACAGTAGACTCCTTAGCCTCCAACGCACACACATGAACCACAAATGCCTCACAACCCTTTCTGACCATCCTCTCAACTTTCAACGCAGATACCACGTTGGATAGATAATCTCTTCTATTACCTATCATAACCACCTCTTCACCCTCAGTTGTCTTCAAAATCATGCGCTTAGCAGCACAATCCAAACTTGCCTGGTACTTGACCAACCAGTCCATCCCAAGAATCAGATCGAACTCCCGAAACGGCAGTTCCATCAGATCAGCTACAAACACTACCCCTTGGAGTTCTAGGGGTACATCCTTATACAGCTTATTTACTTCTACAGAGTGACCTAGAGGGCTAATTACTGTCATCCTCCTAGAAGTAGTCTCAGAGTCTAGGTTCATGGTCTCTACTATACTACTAGCAACATACGAATGCGTCGAACCCACATCTATCAAAGCAGTATATGGTACACCAAATATTAAGAACGTACCGGTTATGACGTCCGGTGCGTCGCCCTTCTCTCGACGTCTCGCTGCATACACCAAACCAGGCTGTCTTGCCTCAGTGTTACTTGCACCTCTGCCCGATGCTCCGCGGCCTCGACCAGAACCATTACTTCCTCTACCATTACCACGACCTCTCTGCGGTGACGGTCCCTCATTTCTGAACTAAGCACGACTTTGACCCTCAGTCTGATTCCTGGCTAGCTTACGTGGACAGTCCCTCACACGATGATCCAGCGAGCCACATTCAAAACATCCTTTCCCTCGGGTCCAACATTCACCCCAATGAAATTTACCACATCGGTTACACTGTGCTGGTCCCTGATTAGCAGTAACAGGCCTTCCAGATTGATTCGGCCCACTCTGCCTAACCCTCTTCTGAGAATACCGGCTAACCCGGATGATCCAAAACCTCTCTTATGCTTATTCCTGTCGTGACTCTGCCTTACAGATTCCTTTATCCCTTCAGCTATTTTAGTCTTTTCAACCAACGCAGCAAACTCTCGCTCCTGATGTGGAGCAATCTGCAATCTCAGCTCGTCCCTTAATCCATCCTCGAACCGAACACATCGTTCGTGCTCTGAAGCCACGATACCTTCAGCATACCGGCTCAATCTTAAAAATTCTGCCTCATATTCTGATACGGACTTACTCCCCTGAACCAAACTTAGAAATGCCTTTCGCTGTACATCAATGTAATTAGCTCCAACATATTTCTTCTGATACGCTGCCTTAAAATAATCCCAAGTGAGATCCTCCACTGCAGCACTATTCCGCACCGTGAGCCACCACTGATATGACTCATCCCGAAGAAGCGACACTATCCCTTTCAGCTTTTCCTCAGCATTCAGATCCAAATCATCCATGATTCGCTCCGTTGCCTCTAACCAATACTCAGCCGTACTGGGAGCCACACCAGAAACACCTCGAAATACCTCAGCTCCATTGGCTCGGAGTCGCTCAGGTACAGATTTCCGAGCTCCTGTACCTCCACCTACTCCAGCTACCCTCTCAAAAACTTGCAGCATCGCTTGAGACACTGCGTCATCCCCCATTTGATCCTGATGCTCAACTCCAACCACTGGTGGTGGGGGTGGTGGTACCTCATTTTCGGATCCTTGACCAGACTTCACTGGCTCAGACACAGCCATCCTACCTCGACCGCGTCCACGTATAACATGACCCCAACCTCGAGTGCTCATGTCTAAAGTCTCGACTTATCTGATTTAAAAGTTTTATGCTTAGACATCATTCCACTATCTTTAAAACACAGTTTTATGAATAATTTTAATAAGAAGTTGTTTCGCGAGTACATCCAACCTATAGTTTTGAGTCTCTAGAGTAGTTCCTACTACTATACAGTTATGCCATCATCATCATAATCATACCATCGAAATCAACAGTTTGAGGTACATACCTGGGAGGATTGGTGCCGGAGACTCGGTGCCATGCCTTTCAAATCATATAATTTTCAACAAAAACATTTTAAGACCATACTTTAAATCATTTTGGGCATTGGGCCCACAGCCGAGCTTTTGAACTTGGCTCTGATACCAATTTGTAACCCCAAACCTGGTCAATACGCCACGACCGAATCTGGCATGCCACAGAGGAAAATGTTTTGAAGAGAATTGTGTTACCGATTAAATTATAGTGAAAAACTCTTTGTTGCTCTATGTTTGAAGAAATCAGGTGTATAATAAGTTAAAAACTGATAATTTACTTTGAAATTCCATAAATAAACTTTAAAACTTAGTTGTCAATCCATAGGTTAGAAAACATTTATGCCATTTTAAGAAAAACCCGAATTATTACTTTGAAAACCGTTTGCATTTTAGTGTAGAAACTTCAATTTGGAAATCATTTAAGTTGTCGAAAATACTTAAGTTCTAATTTTACTATCAAACGATTTATATTACCCGATGGTAAGATTTTGAAAACTGTTGCGTTTTTATAGTTTAGAAAACTTTGGGCTCAATTATTAAATCAACCATGATATTTATTTAGCCATGTTTGAAACAAGTCTAAAGCATATAAATAATCCAAAAACATAATTAAAGAGGCCTTATTACAAATTCAAATAAAACGAAAAAAAATTAAAATAAAATAAAATACCCAAATCGAAGTTCATGTAAAACCGAATTTTATTGCATGGCCTCCTCGAGTTCATCCGGCTCCTCATCCGCGATCTATGAATCACCTGAAAAGATAAGGGAGAAGGTGAGTCACCAAGACTCAGTGCATAAATCCTTCCCCCGGTTAATGCAACATTCTTACACAATTCATAACCAAGCAATATATATATAATGCACCCAACCTAGCCATCCATAACTCCTTTTCTACCCCGTGTGGTACCAAACCACTGGTGGTGCCAAACCACCGGTGACCCAAAGTCACGATATCCAATAATGTGGTGCCAAACCACTGGTGACCCAAAGTCACGAATAATCAAGTTGTGGGGCCAACCCACGTGTGATATCAAATCACTGGCGACGATCCCGTAATATCAAATGTGGGGCCAACCCACTGTGGTGCTAAGCCACTGGGACGAGTCGCTATGAGGTGCCAAACCTCTAGTGTCCCAAAGACACGAAATAATCTTGTGGTACCAAACCACTGGAGGTGCCAAACCTCTGGTGTCCCAAAGACACGGATATCAAATCATTCCCCCTCCTCTCATATCACCCATACCAATGCAACATCTAAACAAATCATGCCATTACACTTTATTAGGAATCACTTAGCAAATATATCATAAATCGTATCATCATGCATCATATTGCAAAAGTCATATCGAAACGGACTTACCCAATTCCTTGCTCATACCCTTACGGTATCATATTGAGAATCTCATAGTTTTCAGCTTGAACAACATGATTAGAATATTTATATATTTATATTACCGAGTTATGAAGTGTGTAAGGTACACACCTATCACTAGCGAAATCACTAAATCTCGAAGACCCGATCTACCGCACTAGATCTCCTTGTCCTACATTCGGCCAACACTTAGATTAATAACACAGACCATTCGGCCAACAACAAACCTTAGTCTCAATAGCCTTCGGCTTTACATCCACTTAAAGATTAATGAACCAACATAAATCCTTACCACTTGACTTACCAACTTCAATTGCTAGAGAAATAGGGCTTAGATCGATTGCTTCCACAGTCCCGAAGAGTCTAGAAGAAATAAATTCCTATGAATAGTTAGAACCTAGCAACAAATGCCCAAAAATTCGGCCTTTGCTCTCAAGAAAAACAACATAGAAAAGAGAGAAGGAATAAGGAAATTCGGCCAAGACACTTACCTAACTTCAAAACCGATTATAGGTGAATCCAAAGAAAATCTACCCTTGATGATATTCGGCCAAGATAACACCAGAAGAGAGAAAAAGATTCGGCTATAGTGGAGAAAAAGAAAGGAAAATAAAAGTGAAAATAGGAGAAGGAGGATTCGGAAATAGAAGAAAGAAGAAAATGGAAGAAGAAAATAGAATGGGGGATGAATGTTTTTAACTTTGAGCAAAAGTGTAAAAAAGAAAAGAGAATTGGGGAGGAGGAAGATTCGGCCAAGAGAAAGTAAAAAGAAATGTGGGTTTTGAACAAGTATGAAAAGAATGGAAAAGAAAGTTGTGAACAAGAGAGGTTCGGCCAAGCACTAGGATGGTTTCGGTTTTTGTTTCACTTTGGTGCACTAGGGAGAAATTTGCAAAACTCAAAGGGTTTTCGGTTATGACACAAAACAAATAATGAAGGCCACAACTAAAACAAAAATTCACCTTTTTGCCAAGAACTCATTCGGCTAGAGAGAGTGTTTGTGGAGAGAAAAGAAAAAATGCTCAAATGCTAAGGAAATTTTTACCAACTAGCTACCAACCTACCAAGCCTTCAACAAATTCGGTCAACCCCTCCCCTAGACCAATATGCCGTCCACATACATGGACTAATGGCCATAGAAGAGTTTCCAAAACAACTCTCCAAAATTCAAGCCTTTTGTCCCCCTATCCTTCCTTAATCCATAAGATTCTTATCCCAAAATACAAGCTTTCCTAATCTATTATTCAACTTGCCATAAAACTTAAAGTCCAACATACCATATGTATAGTTTGACCGACACTTAATGTAAGGTGCATAAAAATAAAGTCTTCCAAATGTAATCCATGCTACTCGAACCACTTCCCTCAAGCAACCATCCATGCGCCATAACCACCTTGCCACTAACTCCTCATGTGCTAGAATTTAACACTTAAATTAACTTAAGTGTCAGGTTCACCTAATCCACTTCACTAAATTTTCAATACTAAGAATTATTCTAGCTTCATAAATAAATCCAAACATTCACAAGACTATGCTAAGCACACAAACAATCCTACCCGAGCTAACACAAGTAACAAGATGATATTCAAATTTTAGGATGTTACAATTCTACCCCCTTAAAAAAATTTCGTCCTCAAAATTACCTGATCAAAAGAGTTGAGGGAACTGCTGTCTCATCACATCCTCCGGTTCCCACGTAGCTTCTTCTACGCCATGATTCCGCCATAATACCTTCACTAATGGAACTGACTTCCTACGCAACACTTTCACATCTCGATCTAGAATCTGCATTGGTTCTTCTTCTATCGTCAAATCTGGACTCACCTCTATTTTCTCTACTGCCACGACATGCGATGGATCAGAACAATAGCGTCTAAGTATGTAGACATGGAACACATCGTGAATCTGACTCAGCTCTGCTGGCAACTCGAGCTGATAAGCTACTAGTCCCACTCGTCTCAACACCTTATACGACCCAATAAACCTTGGACTTAACTTGCCTTTTCTCCCAAATCTTAACACTTTCTTCCATGGCGAGACCTTCAGAAAGACCTTGTCACCCACGGCAAACTCTATATCCCTCCGCTTGAGATCGGCATATGACTTCTGCCTATCCGAAGCTTCCTTCAAACGAGCCTGAATCAACTTAACCTTATCCTCAGTCTCTGTAACCAACTCTGGTCCTAACATCTGACGCTCACCCAACTCTGTCCAGCATGTAGGTGTGCGACACCTCCTACCATACAACGCCTCATATGGTGCCATCTTAATGCTTGCCTGATAACTATTGTTGTATGCGAACTCAGCTAATGGTAAAAACTCCTCCCAGCTACCTCTGAAATCCAAAACACAACCTCTCAACATATCCTCTAAAATCTGTATAACCCGTTCTGACTGCCCGTCAGACTGTGGATGAAATGCCGTACTGAAATCCAACCGCGTACCCAAAGCTTGATGTAAAGCTCTCCAAAACCTCGATGTAAATCTAGGATCGCTGTCTGAGATGATCGACACTGGCACACCATGCAACCTCACTATCTCTGCCACATACAACTTAGCTAACTTCTGAAGCGAGTAATCCACCCTTACCGGAATAAAATGAGCTGACTTAGTCAAACGATCCACAATCACCCAAACTGAGTCCTTCTTACTAGGTGTAAGAGGTAATCCACTGACAAAGTCCATAGCGATCCTTTCCCACTTCCACTGTGGAATCTTCACCGGCTGAAGTAACCCGGACGGCAACTGATGTTCAACCTTGACCTACTGACACGTCAGACATTTACCCACAAACTCAGATACCTCCCGCTTCAGACCTGGCCACCAAAACTGCTCTCTTAAATCCCGATACATCTTGCTACCTCCAGGATGCATAGCATATGGGCTGCTATGTGCGTCCCGAAGAATCCTTTGCCTCAACTCAACATCCTTCGGCATACAAGCTCTCCCTTGAAAATACAATACTCCATCACTGGACAAACTATAATCCTCTAAACCACCATTCTGAACCTGCAACCTCCGATCATTCAAACCATTATCCTCTAACTGTTTTTCCTTGATCTGTTCTAACCAAGTCGGCTTGACTTGCAATTCAGCCAAAAGGCTCCCATCGTCATACAAACTAAGACGAGCAAACATCGATCTTAAGTCTGATACAACCTTACGGCTCAACGCGTCTGCCACCACGTTAGCCTTACCCGGATGATACTCAATCGAACAGTCGTAATCCTTCAACAACTCAATCCATCTGTGCTGCCTCAAGTTCAAATCCTTCTGAGTCAAAAGATACTTAAGACTCTTGTGATTCGTGTAGACTATCGACTTCTCTCCGTACAAATAGTGTCTCCATATCTTCAAAGCGAAAACCATTGCTGCTAATTCCAAGTCATGCGTCGGATAGTTAACCTCATGTGGTCTCAACTGACGAGATGCATAGGCCACTACCTTCCCTTCTTGCATCAGCACACATCCCAAACCAGTATGTGATGCATCACAGTAAACCGTGAATTCCTTGCCTGCCTCAGGTTGAATCAAAACCGGAGTTTCAGTCAGAATCTTCTTCAACTTGTCGAAACTTCCTTGCTGCTTCTCGGTCCACACAAATGGAACTCCTTTCCTCAATAACTTAGTCATCGGTGCTGCTATCAAAGAAAGTCCCTCTACAAATCTTCGGTAATACCCCGCCAGACCTAGAAAACTCCGAATCTCAGCCACTGACTTAGGCGGCTTCCACTCCAACACTGCCTCAATCTTCCGAGGATCCACTCTAATCCCTTCAGCTGATACTACATGACCCAAGAAAGTCACCTCCCTAAGCCAGAACTCGCACTTACTAAATTTGGCATAAAGCTGCTTTTCCCTCAGAATCTGCAACACTACTCGCAAATGCGCATCATGCTCCTCTTCTGACTTTGAGTATACCAAAATATCATCTATAAATAATACGACAAACTGATCCAAAAAATGCTGAAATACCCGATTCATCATATCCATGAATGCTGCCGGTGCGTTAGTCAACCCAAACGGCATTACCAGAAACTCGTAGTGCCCATACCGAGTGCGAAATGTCGTCTTATAGATATCAGCCTCTTTCACCTTTAGCTGATGATACCCAGACCTTAAATCAATCTTGGAGAAAACCGCTGCCCCCTTAAGCTGATCAAACAAGTCATCTATCCTCGGCAAAGGATACTTGTTTTTGATCATCAGCTTATTCAACTGGCGGTAGTCAATACACATCCGCATCGTACCATCCTTCTTCTTGACAAAAAGTACCGGCGCTCCCCAAGGCAAAACACTTGGTCGAGTAAAACCTCGATCCAACAACTCTTGAATCTGAGCCTTTAATTCCACCAATTCCTTCGGTGCCATCCTATACGGAGCGATAGACACTGGCGCAGTTCCGGGTAATAGATCTATACCAAATTCAACTGCACGATCCGGAGGCAGTCCCGGAAGTTCTTCTGGAAATACGTCAGCATATTCCTTTACTGTTCGAACATTCCCCACAGTAGACTCCTTAGCCTCCAACGCACACACATGAACCACAAATGCCTCACAACCCTTTCTGACCATCCTCTCAACTTTCAACGCAGATACCACGTTGGATAGATAATCTCTTCTATTACCTATCATAACCACCTCTTCACCCTCAGTTGTCTTCAAAATCATGCGCTTAGCAGCACAATCCAAACTTGCCTGGTACTTGACCAACCAGTCCATCCCAAGAATCAGATCGAACTCCCGAAACGGCAGTTCCATCAGATCAGCTACAAACACTACCCCTTGGAGTTCTAGGGGTACATCCTTATACAGCTTATTTACTTCTACAGAGTGACCTAGAGGGCTAATTACTGTCATCCTCCTAGAAGTAGTCTCAGAGTCTAGGTTCATGGTCTCTACTATACTACTAGCAACATACGAATGCGTCGAACCCACATCTATCAAAGCAGTATATGGTACACCAAATATTAAGAACGTACCGGTTATGACGTCCGGTGCGTCGCCCTTCTCTCGACGTCTCGCTGCATACACCAAACCAGGCTGTCTTGCCTCAGTGTTACTTGCACCTCTGCCCGATGCTCCGCGGCCTCGACCAGAACCATTACTTCCTCTACCATTACCACGACCTCTCTGCGGTGACGGTCCCTCATTTCTGAACTAAGCACGACTTTGACCCTCAGTCTGATTCCTGGCTAGCTTACGTGGACAGTCCCTCACACGATGATCCAGCGAGCCACATTCAAAACATCCTTTCCCTCGGGTCCAACATTCACCCCAATGAAATTTACCACATCGGTTACACTGTGCTGGTCCCTGATTAGCAGTAACAGGCCTTCCAGATTGATTCGGCCCACTCTGCCTAACCCTCTTCTGAGAATACCGGCTAACCCGGATGATCCAAAACCTCTCTTATGCTTATTCCTGTCGTGACTCTGCCTTACAGATTCCTTTATCCCTTCAGCTATTTTAGTCTTTTCAACCAACGCAGCAAACTCTCGCTCCTGATGTGGAGCAATCTGCAATCTCAGCTCGTCCCTTAATCCATCCTCGAACCGAACACATCGCTCGTGCTCTGAAGTCACGATACCTTCAGCATACCGGCTCAATCTTAAAAATTCTGCCTCATATTCTGATACGGACTTACTCCCCTGAACCAAACTTAGAAATGCCTTTCGCTGTACATCAATGTAATTAGCTCCAACATATTTCTTCTGATACGCTGCCTTAAAATAATCCCAAGTGAGATCCTCCACTGCAGCACTATTCCGCACCGTGAGCCACCACTGATATGACTCATCCCGAAGAAGCGACACTATCCCTTTCAGCTTTTCCTCAGCATTCAGATCCAAATCATCCATGATTCGCTCCGTTGCCTCTAACCAATACTCAGCCGTACTGGGAGCCACACCAGAAACACCTCGAAATACCTCAGCTCCATTGGCTCGGAGTCGCTCAGGTACAGATTTCCGAGCTCCTGTACCTCCACCTACTCCAGCTACCCTCTCAAGAACTTGCAGCATCGCTTGAGACACTGCGTCATCCCCCATTTGATCCTGATGCTCAACTCCAACCACTGGTGGTGGGGGTGGTGGTACCTCATTTTCGGATCCTTGACCAGACCTCACTGGCTCAGACACAGCCATCCTACCTCGACCGCGTCCACGTATAACATGACCCCAACCTCGAGTGCTCATGTCTAAAGTCTCGACTTATCTGATTTAAAAGTTTTATGCTTAGACATCATTCCACTATCTTTAAAACACAGTTTTATGAATAATTTTAATAAGAAGTTGTTTCGCGAGTACATCCAACCTATAGTTTTGAGTCTCTAGAGTAGTTCCTACTACTATACAGTTATGCCATCATCATCATAATCATACCATCGAAATCAACAGTTTGAGGTACATACCTGGGAGGATTGGTGCCGGAGACTCGGTGCCATGCCTTTCAAATCATATAATTTTCAACAAAAACATTTTAAGACCATACTTTAAATCATTTTGGGCATTGGGCCCACAGCCGAGCTTTTGAACTTGGCTCTGATACCAATTTGTAACCCCAAACCCGGTCAATACGCCACGACCGAATCTGGCATGCCACAGAGGAAAATGTTTTGAAGAGAATTGTGTTACCGATTAAATTATAGTGAAAAACTCTTTGTTGCTCTATGTTTGAAGAAATCAGGTGTATAATAAGTTAAAAACTGATAATTTACTTTGAAATTCCATAAATAAACTTTAAAACTTAGTTGTCAATCCATAGGTTAGAAAACATTTATGCCATTTTAAGAAAAACCCGAATTATTACTTTGAAAACCGTTTGCATTTTAGTGTAGAAACTTCAATTTGGAAATCATTTAAGTTGTCGAAAATACTTAAGTTCTAATTTTACTATCAAACGATTTATATTACCCGATGGTAAGATTTTGAAAACTGTTGCGTTTTTATAGTTTAGAAAACTTTGGGCTCAATTATTAAATCAACCATGATATTTATTTAGCCATGTTTGAAACAAGTCCAAAGCATATAAATAATCCAAAAACATAATTAAAGAGGCCTTATTACAAATTCAAATAAAACGAAAAAAAATTAAAATAAAATAAAGTACCCAAATCGAAGTTCATGTAAAACCGAATTTTATTGCATGGCCTCCTCGAGTTCATCCGGCTCCTCATCCGCGATCTATGAATCACCTGAAAAGATAAGGGAGAAGGTGAGTCACCAAGACTCAGTGCATAAATCCTTCCCCCGGTTAATGCAACATTCTTACACAATTCATAACCAAGCAATATATATATAATGCACCCAACCTAGCCATCCATAACTCCTTTTCTACCCCGTGTGGTACCAAACCACTGGTGGTGCCAAACCACCGGTGACCCAAAGTCACGATATCCAATAATGTGGTGCCAAACCACTGGTGACCCAAAGTCACGAATAATCAAGTTGTGGGGCCAACCCACGTGTGATATCAAATCACTGGCGACGATCCCGTAATATCAAATGTGGGGCCAACCCACTGTGGTGCTAAGCCACTGGGACGAGTCGCTATGAGGTGCCAAACCTCTAGTGTCCCAAAGACACGAAATAATCTTGTGGTACCAAACCACTGGAGGTGCCAAACCTCTGGTGTCCCAAAGACACGGATATCAAATCATTCCCCCTCCTCTCATATCACCCATACCAATGCAACATTTAAACAAATCATGCCATTATACTTTATTAGGAATCACTTAGCAAATATATCATAAATCGTATCATCATGCATCATATTGCAAAAGTCATATCGAAACGGACTTACCCAATTCCTTGCTCATACCCTTACGGTATCATATTGAGAATCTCATAGTTTTCAGCTTGAACAACATGATTAGAATATTTATATATTTATATTACCGAGTTATGAAGTGTGTAAGGTACACACCTATCACTAGCGAAATCACTAAATCTCGAAGACCCGATCTACCGCACTAGATCTCCTTGTCCTACATTCGGCCAACACTTAGATTAATAACACAGACCATTCGGCCAACAACAAACCTTAGTCTCAATAGCCTTCGGCTTTACATCCACTTAAAGATTAATGAACCAACATAAATCCTTACCACTTGACTTACCAACTTCAATTGCTAGAGAAATAGGGCTTAGATCGATTGCTTCCACAGTCCCGAAGAGTCTAGAAGAAATAAATTCCTATGAATAGTTAGAACCTAGCAACAAATGCCCAAAAATTCGGCCTTTGCTCTCAAGAAAAACAACATAGAAAAGAGAGAAGGAATAAGGAAATTCGGCCAAGACACTTACCTAACTTCAAAACCGATTATAGGTGAATCCAAAGAAAATCTACCCTTGATGATATTCGGCCAAGATAACACCAGAAGAGAGAAAAAGATTCGGCTATAGTGGAGAAAAAGAAAGGAAAATAAAAGTGAAAATAGGAGAAGGAGGATTCGGAAATAGAAGAAAGAAGAAAATGGAAGAAGAAAATAGAATGGGGGATGAATGTTTTTAACTTTGAGCAAAAGTGTAAAAAAGAAAAGAGAATTGGGGAGGAGGAAGATTCGGCCAAGAGAAAGTAAAAAGAAATGTGGGTTTTGAACAAGTATGAAAAGAATGGAAAAGAAAGTTGTGAACAAGAGAGGTTCGGCCAAGCACTAGGATGGTTTCGGTTTTTGTTTCACTTTGGTGCACTAGGGAGAAATTTGCAAAACTCAAAGGGTTTTCGGTTATGACACAAAACAAATAATGAAGGCCAAAACTAAAACAAAAAGTCACCTTTTTGCCAAGAACTCATTCGGCTAAAGAGAGTGTTTGTGGAGAGAAAAGAAAAAATGCTCAAATGCTAAGGAAATTTTTACCAACTAGCTACCAACCTACCAAGCCTTCAACAAATTCGGTCAACCCCTCCCCTAGACCAATATGCCGTCCACATACATGGACTAATGGCCATAGAAGAGTTTCCAAAACAACTCTCCAAAATTCAAGCCTTTTGTCCCCCTATCCTTCCTTAATCCATAAGATTCTTATCCCAAAATACAAGCTTTCCTAATCTATTATTCAACTTGCCATAAAACTTAAAGTCCAACATACCATATGTATAGTTTGACCGACACTTAATGTAAGGTGCATAAAAATAAAGTCTTCCAAATGCAATCCATGCTACTCGAACCACTTCCCTAAAGCAACCATCCATGCGCTATAACCACCTTGCCACTAACTCCTCATGTGCTAGAATTTAACACTTAAATTAACTTAAGTGTCAGGTTCACCTAATCCACTTCACTAAATTTTCAATACTAAGAATTATTCTAGCTTCATAAATAAATCCAAACCTTCACAAGACTATGCTAAGCACACAAACAATCCTACCCGAGCTAACACAAGTAACAAGATGATATTCAAATTTTAGGATGTTACAGAGCAAATCATATAACTCTCTACACTCGTGTGCACCAAAATCATTTAAATTTTTACAGACCACATGATTGTGCCATGAGCCCGTGTATAGCACGCGGTCGTGTGTTAACCCGTGTGTACCTGAAAAATACCTTTTTTAAGTAAGCTTCTAACGTGTAAAGTTTTGTTTTCTTTGATTTGTTAGATTTTGTCATAAGCAAGTATCTATTTCAGTGGTTAGAGGCTTTGGTTGTTTCTTTGATGTCTTGAGTTTGAATCTTTTTGCTAGCAAGTGGGGATATTTTATGTTTTGTCAAATTAAGGATAAGTTTGGATTTAATTTAAACTTTCTAAGTAGATATCTATTTTGTTGTTGATATAGATTACTTTTATTATTTTTAGGAATATCCGTTAGGTAGTTATCTTTTTGTTTCAAAAACAAATAATAATATAATTAAATATTTTTATTTCCCCACTTTTTTTCTTCGGTTCCCTTTTTCCCCACTTATGCCGCCTTTCTTTCTTCCCTATTTTTTTTCAATTTGGTTTTCCTTTTTTTCTTCTTTTTTCTTTCTTTTGTTCTTTCGCGCTCTTTTTAAAACTTATTTGGTTTATTTATTTTGGTCTCTTAGGTTATCAAATTTTTGTAATACGTGCTTAGTTGAATCGTTTGTAGCTCGAGACTCGTGTAAGTGTTGCTAATGTTGTTCTTTCTTTAACTGAATTTTTCTGTTGTTATCTCTGGCTAAGCTGGGTCTTTACTTGATTTGTGTGCTTCGACTTTTGTTGTTAATTGTATGGCTTTCTCTAGGAGGAGGTCGCAGAACGAGTGATCCACCAGCAGATTGAGGCTTGTGAGGGTGCTGTTGTCGCTTTAAGGTAAGGGTTTAATGTTGTTTTTGTGCCGTGGGTTGTCGAGATAGTCGGTTTTTGTCAAAATTTTCTCAATTGATCAATTTGAGATTATTGAATCTTAGCTAATTATTTGTGTAATCTTCCGATTTAATGTGCTGGAATTCGCGTTTGGTGATTCTACATCGGTTTTGACAAGGTGTGTAACAAGAAACTCGAAAAAAAATGACGAGAGCCAAAAAAACTGCACAGTTGACACCACACGACCAGTGTGACAGGCTGTGTTTTGGATCGTGTGAGATACACGGTCTGGGCTATTTGGGCTATGTGGGCTACACGGGCATATGGGCTCAAAAATCTAAATTTTTCTCTAGAGCCGTAAACTTCATTTCAATCGATCGTAGACCTTTTGTAAGGTTGATATGTTATTAAATAAGCTATAAAATGTGACTTCTGACCATCTATTAGCATCAATTTGATATAAATACTCATGTTTGAAATTATATAAGATAGGTAAAATCTATAATATGTTATGTATAGTCCAAAAAATGTTATATAAGTTATGTATTTGTCATTATAAGCATGTACATCGTATCATATCTGATATCTGTTAGTTATGCATTTGCATCTGGGATGGGATTTGTTATATGGAGGAAGTGTGGGTAGTTTAATGACCTGTCGTATTTGGTGGCTTAGCCACATATATTTTTGTAAACGGCGATAAATCGCCTAGTAAATTAGCAACTCAGTTGCAAATATTCTGAAAAGTGTCATACAAACATTAAGCGGTGTGTAGGGTTGGATGGGTACATAATACCCTATATGGTGTGTAACACCCTAAAATATAGGGTTAGAAGTTTTGAGGTTTGTAGTTAGGGTCAATGAGTAGGTCGAGTGATTGAGTTTATTGTCGCATTTTAGTGTCAGAATGAACCTGTAGGTTTAGTGGTAGTGGGTGTGTTAGTTTACCTTTGGGTCCTAGGTTTGAGTCGTCATGTGTGTTTAGAAGAGTCTTAATTTAATTTTTTTTTGTTCTTAAGTGTTAGATACTTATTTATTTTTATTTTATTTTTAATAGGAAGTTATCTGAAGTATTACTCACGTTCTCCCTCTCTCTGACGTCTGTCTCTTTTTTCTCTTCTCTTACAGTAATTTCATTTTTTTCTATGCTTTGAAAGTTTTAAACTTGATATTCCTGTCCATTGAAATTTTCTTTACGATCACTTTTGTTTTTGTATCCCTTTGTATTATTTTGGTTTAATAATTATAGATTGGTGTGTATTTGTAAGTGAGTTTTTAGAATTGGGTGGAATTGAGACGTCTTGGTTAGTTCTTGGTGCTTGAGATTCCGATTCAAGGTGTGTTTCTGAAACTATTTAATTTCGGTAGCGAATTTATGTTGGATTTCAGGGAATTCTACAATTTCTGATGTGGTTCTGAATTCTTAGCGATTAGGGTTCATTTTGCTGTTGCAAAACCTTGATTTTAGCTTGTTTCAGTGTGGTTTCATGACCACGGCCACGCGGGCGTGTGCTGCACGCGGGCGGTCCATACGGCCATGTGACATTGGGAAATTAGGGATTTGGATGGTTTTTAATGCCACATGAGATTTTGTCAGTTTTCACACGGGAGTGTGCCGTGGACACATGGTCGTGTCCCTTAGCCACACAGGCGTGAGAGTTTTCCACACGGCTGTGTCTAAATTTTGCACTTTTGCACAGTGAGTTACAGGGGCTACTCACACGGCCATGTAACTTGGTCACACGGGCATGTGCCACTTTCACACGGGCGTGTGCCTCCTCCACACGGCCGGGTTGAAGCTTCACACAGCCTAGACCCTCCCACATGGCCGAGCACTCGGTTGTGTGGCCCTATTTCGCAGATTTATGTTCTATGTTGTAACTGACTCGTTTTATGCTTCTGTGTAACCCGACCCTTGGCTAAGCCTCGATAATTGTGTTTGGGACTCCATTACAACTTGGATTTAAGTATGTGTGTGTGTTTGTGTGAGTTGAGTTTAAATATTTGGGAAATGTACTAATGTGAGATGATGAATGAGCTTGAGATACTTTCATGTTCGTACTTATTAAATATGTACAAGCGTTATTAACTCCGAATCTATCCGACTGAGTATGAAACATTATTTCTGTGAGTCTGTTAGTAGACCATGTGCATTCATAAAATAGCATAAAATTTTGGGATAATGGTTGTGAAGAGAAGGAAGACTGAATTGGCAGTTTAACTGCATTGTTTTTATACAATGGTTTACCACTCTATTTTATATATATGTCAGCTCAGCTGCAGATTTCTATTTGAGTGGCTGAGACCCACTATCATGGTATGTAGGGTGGATGGGCTTATCATGGTCCTATGTGGTGTACAGGATGGATGGGCGTATTATAGCCCATAAGTGGTGTGCAGGGTGGTCGAAGTAGCTTTGGTTGGTGGGGTGGGATTTTTGACTTGTGCATTCGTTACGCATCTGGATATATGTATGTTTAGGTGAGCATTGGTATGTTGGCAATTTGGTTAATATAATAAGTGTGTTTAATTAATATATGTTTTGGTATGCTTTGGATACATCTAGTATATTGGATTACTGGTTTGAGCTTTTCATATGTGATTTGAGTTCATATACTTTTCTGGAGTAATCGATGTGTTACCTATATTTTGCTTTTTACTTTTGGTTTCAGACTCACACTGAGCTCGCGTACCTCATTCCCTTAGTTTTCTTTCTTTTAGGTAAATTTCGTGTTTTGAAGCTGGGCTCAGTAGCCGGAGGTCTCAGATTGATAAGTTTTGAATTAATCTAATAAAGTTTCTCTTCAAATCTTAAATAATCAAACTGTTTTGGACTGCAAATTTCTTATATGAACTGTGGTATCAATTTGAAATTGACTTGCAAAGTTGATAACTTGACTTGAAGTTTTGATTACAGTTTTCGGATTTGAATTTGGTTTAACTTTAATATGATGTAAGTTTTAAACAAACAATATTAGTTTGTGTTTTTCATTCGAACGATAAATATTATATTATCAGCTGCAAATAATTTTTCATAACGCTAGTCTTTAAAATTTCTAAATTCGATTTGACTACAGATTCTGTGTATAAATTGTTAAACGAATTAGCTCAATTTAAGCAAATCGTATTCAAATTAAGTTTTAAACGATTCTTTTGTAAATTTTTCTAGGATCACTTCGGTGGTCAATGTAACCTCCAAGATCCGGTCGAAACTTCTAGGCCGAGTTTTGGGGTGTTACATGGTGTGTTGGGATGGTTGGGGATGGTGTGTAGCGGATGGGGGTAGGATTTTATATTTTCATTTGTTATGTTATGATAAGCTCTGCTTCTGATATCTATATAAATGATGGATCGATTTCTGTATGATATGTTACACACTAAGTTTCGAAAACTCACTTTCTGTTGTTTGTCATTTTCAGGTAACCCTCGGACTTAGGGTGGGTCGAAGTGACGGAGCTCGGTCAAAACTTAATTAGTTAAATATTCTATTTTCTTTGGCTTTATGGTTTTTGTTATTTTTGGACTATTTGTACATTTTGTTAATTAGTTTATTATTCTATTTGCTTTGAGTTTACGGGTTTTGTTATTTTTAGACTGTTTGTACATTTTGGGACTGTTTGGTTTTGATTTTGATTTCGTTTCCTTATTCACTAGAATTATTTACACGTTTTCAAATCGACAACACTCATTTTACCTGCAAAATGTCAGATTTTTCAAACAACAAATCATGTTTTCCTAATATATAACATGCTAAAGATTTTCACTGCCAACCTATATATTTTGGAAAGTGTAAACTACCAACGTTTTTTAAAATTGATTACGTAACTTATGCTTTCGGATAAACCTGATTTTTGTGGAATTAGAGCTTACGACGAATTTTATGAAACAAACAAATTCTAGTTTTCCAATGAGCATGCAATAACATCTTCAGATTTGACCATAACGTCTAGGCCGGATTTGAGGTGTTACAAAGTTATTCAACCATGAACACTTAAGCTACAAGCCATCATTTAAACCACATCTCAATCAATTCAAAATCATTAAAATAAACCAAAATCATCATTTATATCAACCATCCTAAATGCTTAACCAATAAACCACAACTGACACCTCAATCAACAATTTAAAATTCAACCAAAAGACCACATACATACCAAACCATTAAGCATTCAATGACACTTTCACTATCATTTAGTCAAGCACCAAATAGCCATTCAAGCAATCTCATACTTAAGCGTCAAGCTTACCAAATCATTTCAAATATGCCTAAAAAAATATCCAAGCAAACAAATATCCAAGTTAAACTTCTCATCAAATACCATCTTCATGACTAATGCCATCATACGCATTTTTACATAAACATAATCTCAAGATGCCAAACTCCCTCAATATATAACATTTGCACAAACTTAGATTTCCTAGGTACATGCCACACATTACCAAGACTTAATATGGTCAAAAGACTATAGAATCAATACCAATATAGTGTGAGCTCTTGATGATCCGCCTGGTACGTTCCGCAAGTTGACACTATAGGGAAAAAGGAAATAAGGGAGTAAGCATTATAATTGCTTAGTAAGTTCATAGGTATAAAAACCAAATAACTTACCTCCAGTTATAATTATACACTACATGCTACTTAGTTTGGTAAAATTTGCCTATCATGACAAATCACATATAAAAAAGGTGAGTTCAACATTTATCAAACCATATAGTAACTCAATCATATAATATTTCAGTTCACTTATTCAACATTGCATTACCATTCACAAAAGAAATAATCATTTAAATCAATTCACTATCTTAACTTATCATACAATCTATTTATCTACAATACATCCCATATCAAATTAATGCCAAACATTGATTTTCATTTCATAATTTGAATTCTTAATTCAAATTATAGTAATTCATTTTTATACCAAATAGATATTGAATGTCAATTAAATATTAATCACTACTTTATTCCATAATACTAATTTGAATCACATTCATCAATTTATCATGTTTTCATATTGGCCCCCTAGGCTTGGATAACCAATTCTCAACATATATATATCATCCGATCATCATATTATCTCATTTCACAAATAGATATTTCATTTCACAGTTTTCTTCCATTTCTTATCCATTTTCCATATCAATATCGAATACCACATCTCATATTCAATATTAAAATTTCATGGATTTCAAATGCTTATTCATTATCATCATTTTTTTTATCTTTTATCTCCCTATTAACAAGACTTGAACTTTGACGGATACACGGATCCAATCAACACACCAGTTTGGCACCTAGTGCCTCATTGGATAAATCCGAAACAAATAGTTGTGCCTAGCGCTTATCAAATAGTTTGACATCCAGTGTCTTATCGGTATAACTGAAGCAATTTGGCACCCAATGCCTCATTAACTCATAATAGAAGTAACCATGAATTCTTCCTATCCTATGGCATGCCAACTATTTCTAACTCTGCCTGAACAGTTAATAGGGTATTCATTACTCAATTTATTATCAATCTACATCTTAATCAACCAAATCAAGAATTCCATACATATATTATAGCTCATCACCACATTAGTTTAATTCCACATTTCATATAATATTTAATATTATTGAATCTATTCAATTAAGTTCTTTTCACATACAACAAAATTAAATCGAATCAATTCATCTTATTTTTATCAAATCATCACTTTATCACATAACATATTCAATTTCAATCCAATTTAAAGTCAATTCCTTAATTTATCGAATTATACTATTTTCAGTTCTGTTCAATTTTGTAACACCCCAAACCCGGCTTAGAAGTTAGGCCCGAATCTGGCATGTCAAATGGTAGTGTTTTTCAAACCATATTTCTTGTTGTTAAAACTTGTTTGAGAGTTAGAACCTCTTTGTTAAAACTCAAAATAATTAAGCAATTGTTGTCCACTTGAAAACGTAACTACTTTTAAAACCTTATCTGTTGCGGAAGCATATTTAAAATAGACAAATTACAAACATATGATGTTTAAAAATTGAGTTGTAGAAGCATTTTGAAAACGTTGCGGAAATGTAGTGTTTTGAAGACAGTTATCATTTTGGAAATCGTATTCCACTTTTAGTAGTTAGAAAACATCATAAATAAATATCACAAATAATAAGTTAAAAATAGAGAGGCCTTATTACAACCCAAATCAAAATATTTAAAAGTAAATATACAAAACGGAAAGCATAAGCAGTGTGTGGTCTTCTCCGAGTCCCTTGCAGCTCTGAACCATCGGAGGCTGAGGATTACCTGCACAGTTAAAAACGGGGTGAGTTTACGAAAACTCACTGTGTAATCCCCTATTACGGTCACAGTCTGGGCCTAAGCCCTAAATTATATCAATGCAAACGGACATGTAACCCAACCCTTAAAGCCAACTCACCACCCGTACCAACCATCTCTCCATGTGGGGACCAAACCAACCTACCCAGCCAACTCTCCAATAATACCAACCAGCTCTCCATGTGGGGACCATGTCGACCCACCCAGCCAACTCTCCAATAATGCAGCCTAGCTGCAAACAACGATACATGGCTGCGCCACTAGAATCAGAATACGTGGCGATGCCACTATAACGGTACTTCCTCCAAATCAGAAAACCACCCCAATGCAGTACGTCATGTCATAACTAATCCATGTATGCAGTGCATCTCAAACATAATCAATCATACAATTAACACATACAACACTGATACTACCACAAGTGTACAACGGTCATTTAATCGGTTTGGGGTAAAACGGTCACTTCACCCCTTAAGGGCATCTTGGTAATTTTACCCATCGAGGGTATTTCAGTAACTTTACCCATAGAGGGTATTTCGGTAATTTCACAAACTAGGGGTATTTCAATAATTTCACAAACTGGGGGTATTTCGGTAATTTTACAAATCAGGGGTATTTCGGTAATTTTACAAACTGGGGTATTTTTGTAATTTTACAAATCAAGGGTATTTCGGTAATTTTGCAAATTGAGGGTATTTCGGTAATTTCACAAACTAGGGGTATTTTGGTAATTTTACAAATCAGGGGTATTTCGGGAATTTTGCAAATTGGGGGTATTTCGTTAATTTTGCAAATTGAGGGTATTTCGATAATTTTGCAAACCTTAGGTATTTTGGTAATTTTGCAAATTAAGGGTATTTCGATAATTTCACAAATCGAGGGTACTTCGATAATTTTACAAGTCGAGGGTATTTTAGTAATTTTGTAAACTAAGGGTATTTTAGTAATTTCATAAATCAATGTATTCTAAACAGAGATAACGATGCGAATGGGCCTAGGGCCCATTCTTGGCCCAAATAGGCCAACACGCTTGTGTGGCCCATTTAGCCCAAATCTAGCCACAGATATGAGATTCATATAGTCCAGTCCAATATCTACTACACAATCATACAATTTATTCATATGGGGCCCGTGGCCCCACATGGCCCCTTTCGGCCCATCGTGGCCCAAACAACTTAAACCTACAAGAACACTCATGATGGCCTCAACTATCGCGTTGAAGCTCCCACACGTGCGCTCGCACGCTCGTGTGGCTACCATCGCCTTGTGACCGGCATTTCGGCATTTGCCGCTCTATAGCTAGAGTAGTGCGAAATACACATCTGATAGGAATCTAGAGTTAATCCACGCTCCGAACACTCCTATGCCCAAACGCCAACCAAGGTATGCTTATTCTCCTCATAGATCGCTCTATTTAAAGCCAGCTTCTCGCCTACTCTCATGCTATGTGGGATCCCACCTTCAGCAGAGTTTAATTCCATCACAACCACTTGCCGTCCCAACTTAGCAAAATAAATATCCCTTTTTGCTTACAATGGGATTCGAACCCTTGCCCTCTCCTATGCTCCAGACGCTACATGCCACCACAACACAAGCTCCTTTTGTGTCTTAAAACATGCGCAACTAAATATAAGCCTATGGGCCAAAGTCTAAGTTCATTTAAAAAGAAATCAAAATGAATTGCAAGCGCCAGGACTTGAACCCAAGCTCTCCCGTACACCCTTAATGACACCTTGCCTCTAGACCACTCCCTTCCTTGTGTCATTTTTTTCCACATTTTATTCTTAAAGCCTACTTACTTACTCCCAGGGTTTTATTCACCTAAAACCAAAAGTTTTCCTAAAGCCCAGGTTTGAACCCGAGACTTCATGGAAGCCCCCTAACCTTCCAAAATCACTCACCTAATAGGTCCAACTTGCATTAATGATGTTCTCTTATTCTTAAAAATTTTAAACGCTCCCATGCCCAAGGCCCAATAGGCCCAATTCTACTAGGCCCAAAAATTTGGAGAGTTACAATTCTACCCCCTTAAAGAAATTTCGTCCTCGAAATTTCCAACTATCTATCGGTCTTTTAACACAGACTACCTTACTACGCTGTCGCTGCGCACTCTCATCCCAATAACACTAATACACTTTTAATTTAATCTTGAAACCTCTTACACACAACCAAACATCTAACCACAGAAACAAACAGATATTTATCACACATGCATTCAATTTCTATATTCAAACATCACATCCAAACAAAACACACACAGAATAAATACCAAAAATAAAGTCTAATATCTAAAGAAACCACCGTATTTCTAACTCATTGTATTTAAATTTCTAAACAGACAAAAGTATTCAGAAAACTTACGGATTCGGTGCCGGAGACTCAATGTACCATACTTTTATAAAACGATCAATACAACATTTTAGAACTTCAAATCTTTTCAAGGCTTTCTGAAACAACACTTTCAGAAATTCAATTTTGAGCAACCGGGCTCTGATACCATTAAATCTAACACCCCAAACCCGGCCTAGAAGTTAAGCCCAAAGCTGGCGTGTCACATGGTAGTGTTTTTCAAACCATATTTCTTGTTGTTAAAACTTGTTTGAGAGTTAAAACCTCTTTGTTAAAACTCAAAATACTTAAGCAATTGTTGTCCACTTGAAAACGTAACTACTTTTAAAACCATACCTGTTACAGAAGCATATTTAAATAGACAAATAACGAAAAGGTGATGTTTATAAATTGAGTTGCAGAAGCATTTTGAAAGCGTTGCGAAAACGTAGTGTTTTAAAGACAGTTATCGTTTTGAAAATCGTATTCCACTTTTAGCAGTTAGAAACCATCATAAATAAACATCACAAATAATAAGTTAAAAATAGAGAGGCCTTATTACAACCCAAATCAAAATATTTAAAAGTAAATAAACAAAATGGAAAGCATAAGCAGTGTGTGGTCTTCTCCGAGTCCTTCGCAGCTCTGAACCATCTAAGGCTGAGGATTACCTGCACAGTTAAAAACGGGATGAGTTTACGAAAACTCAGTGTGTAACCCCCTATTACGGTCACAGTCTGGGCTTAAGCCCTAAATCATATCAATGCAAACGGACATGTAACCCAACCCTTAAAGCCAACTCACCACCCGTACCAACCATCTCTCCATGTGGGGACCAAACCAACCTACCCAGCCAACTCTCCAATAATACCAACCAACTCTCCATGTGGGGACCATGTCGACCCACCCAGCCAACTCTCTACTAATACCAACCAGCTCTCTATGTGGGGACCATGTCGGCCCACCCAGCCAACTCTCCAATAATACCAACCAGCTCTCCATGTGGGGACCATGTCGACCCACCCAGCCAACTCTCCAATAATGCAGCCTAGCTGCTAACAACGATATACATGGCTGAGCCATTAGAATCAGAATACGTGGCGATGCCACTATAATGGTACTTCCTCCAAATCAAAAAAACCCACCCCACTGTAGTATGTCATGTCATAACTAATCCATGTATGCAGTGCATCTCAAACATAATCAATCATACAATTAGCACATACAACACTGATACTACCACAAGCGTACAACGGTCATTTAATCGGTTAGGGGTACAACGGTCACTTCACACCTTAAGGGCATCTCGGTAATTTTATCCGTCGAGGGTATTTCAGTAACTTTACCCGTAGAGGGTATTTCGGTAACATTACCCATAGAGTGCATTTCGGTAATTTCACAAACTGGGGGTATTTCGGTAATTTTACAAATTGGGGGTATTTCGGTAATTTTGCAAATCAGAGGTATTTCGGTAATTTTCCAAATCGAGGGTATTTTGGTAATTTTGCAAACCGAGGGTATTTTGGTAATTTTACAAATCGAGGGTACTTCAGTAATTTTACAAGTTGAGGGTATTTCAGTAATTTTATAAACTAAAGGTATTTCAGTAATTTCATAAATCAAGGTATTCTAAACAAAGATAACGATGCAAAACTATAGCGTTGAAGCTCCCACACGTGCGCTCGCAAGCTCGTGTGGCTACCATCGCCGTGTGACCGGTATTTCGGCATTTGCCGCTCTACAGCTAGAGTAGTGTGAAATACACAACTGATAGGAATCTGGATTTAATCCACGCTCCGAACACTCCTATGCCCAAACGCCAACCAAGGTGTACTTACTCTCCCCATAGATCTCTCTATTTAAAGCTAGCTTCTTGCCTACTCTCATGCTATGTGGGATCCCACCTTCAGCAAAGTTTAATTCCATCACAACCACTTGCCGTCCCAACTTAGCAAAATAAATATCTCTTTTTGCTTGCAACGGGATTTGAACCCTTGCCCTCTCCTATGCTCCAGACGCTACATGCCACCACAACACAAGCTCATTTTGTGTCTTAAAACATGCGCAACTAAATATAAGCCTATGGGCCAAAGTTTAAGTTCATTTAAAAAGAAATCAAAATGAATTGCAAGTGCCAAGACTTGAACCCAAGCTCTCCCTTACACCCTTAATGACGCCTTGCCACTAGACCACTCCTTTCCTTGTATCATTTTTTTCCACATTTTATTCTTAAAGCCTACTTACATACTCCCAGGGTTTTATTCACCTAAGACCAAAAGTTTTCCTAAAGCCCAGGTTTGAACCCGAGATTTCATGGAAGCCCCCTAACCTTCCAAAATAACTCACCTAATAGGTCCAAATTGCATTAATGTCGTTCTCTTATTCTCAAAAATTTTAAACACTCCCATGCACAAGGCCGAATAGGCCCAATTCTACTAGGCCCAAAAATTCGGGGCGTTACAAATTTAATCTTCTATCTCACCTTTTTGTTCTGAATTGTAAACGACCAGAATTTCAATTAAACATATTTACATTTATAATTTTAAATACGTAACAATTTAACACAAACATACCATACGAACTTACCTAATACAACTAACAAGCAAATCTATTTGTAGGGACTATTCTGCAATTTTCCCTTTTTTCTTTATTTTTATGTATATGACTTATAAATTTATTAAATTAAAATACATTATCATATTCATTTTTATGTATATTACTTATAATTTCCATTTTAAAAATTTTCCCTAAACTTTTACTCTTAGTTCAATTTAGTCCCTAAAACCAAAACTATTACAAATTTCACATTTAAGCCTCAATACACATAAATAATTAATTCCATCCGGAAATAACATTCAATCGCTTAAAAGTACAATATTTAATACTAAGTTTAACATTTTTACATATTAGTCCTTAAATGCAAAAGTAACAAAATTCACTTAACAAAATAGTCCTAAAACATTTACAAGCTTCAAAATCTTACATTAAACATCAAGGAAATCCAAAAATCATCAATGAAATTTTAACAAACTTTAACAGTTTTGAAAATGGGATACGAATTAGCTGGGCCTAGTTGCAATGATGTTAAAAATATAAACGGGTGAGAAAATACATATCATGCATACCAAATAGACTTGGTCGAATGCTCCCCAAGGTTATGTAACACCCCAAAACCGGCCCACGAGCCATGGCCGAATTCAGAATGCCACTGCGGAAAACGTTTGAAAGGCTTACGACTTAAAGAAAAAACATATAAATTTATTGTCTTCAGAAAAACATTGTGTATTTAAAATTCCGAAATAAATTAAGTTGTTACAAATTCCCGGATTAAAACTTTAGTATATTTATTTTAAAATGTAAGTTACTAAAAATCAATTTTACCAGATAGTAATTTAATCATCAATCCATAATAAAAATAATAACAAATACCATAAGGCCCTTATTACAATAAATGGATACTTAAAATACTGAAAATGTAAATTCTATTAAATAAGGAAAACAACTTCTTCTGCATGGGCCACCTCGTATCCACTCCAACCCGGTCAGAGCTTTCTGCATCACCTGCGATGTTTGGTAAAAATTGGGTGAGTCAAACAGACTCAGTGTGTAATTAGTCCACTGAATTCCACCCACATGGGCTTAGCCCACAACCAAACCATATCATACAATAATGCAAGTTATTCACATAATTCCATATATTGGGCTTGGCCCATTATCACATTAATCCACATGTCAGATAACAAGACAAATAATTCACATGATTTCACTTATTGGGCTTGGCCCATATCCACATCACATATCATATAATAAGGCAACTTATCCACATGAGTCCACATATTGGGCTTGGCCCATTTCCACATTAATCCACATGTCAGATAATGAGTTTATGCAAAGTGCACCCAACCCAGCCTAGGGTCCATCCTCCACACAGCCCCGCACCCAGCCACCACACACCAGGGGATTACTAAATCGCCCTCCAACCTCTACACACCAATTTGGCAATTAATGCCGTCCACGCGAACTAAATCGCAAATAATCCACAATGCGACCTCAGTCAGCGCCAATCCACGATGTAGCTCGTAGCTAACATCAAAATTACGATGAGGCACATAGATACTCATCAAACCACGATATGGCACATAGCTGATATCAACCACGTACTCGAAGTACACCCTGTCCTTCTTTCATATTCATTCCCATCCCATGCACATGCAACATACAATAGTGACATAATATAAGAATGCATGTACATGTTATTCAGCATACCATACATATACACACTAATAACCACATCACATTCAGGTTGACACTGAACTGATTATCGGCATACCCCTTAAGGGTATCCACTTCATAATGTTCCCTGCACTTATTAGCACATACACAACACATACAGATATAACATGTAACCCGGAAAACGGTGGGCTAATCACACACCTGATAACTTGAAGTACTGCGCTCTCGATCCTGATGCTATCACTAAGCGACACTACGGCTATCTGCCTACTTTCCTATTTTGACGCTGGCCCACACCCCGGTGGCCAATCCCGAACTACAGAGACTGCTCTCTTCTTAAACTTAGGGATAGGGACTATCCCTTGTCCTCCTCGACTGGCATTCGCGTCCATCGAAAGTCACTTAATCAGAATCAACCGGTTAATACGAAATCTTAAACGAATACAAACCACAACTTAATATCCTTACCAAAAATGGATCTGAATCCCGAAACTTGCCCTACTTCTGTCGATTTGCCCCTAAACCATTATAGACAAAATCGGTCAACACTAAATACCCAAAATATGGCCTTAGGCCGAAAGTCCTAGATCACTTACCTAGCTAACTAAATCCCAAAATGTCTGCTTGTTCCTGAAGTTGTCGAAATCCCTATTTAGCAAATGTTAGAAACGGTTTTAACCTTAAACTCATGAAAGTGGCCTACGGCCGAATACTATATTGGCTTACCTTGATCACTTCAAATCCCGAAACTCTCCTTATTCATGTCAAAATGCTCCTAAAAACCAAGGTTAGAAATCGGTCATCACTTGAACACATAAAATGGCCTATGGCCGACTACCACATGCCTCCTTACCTTGATGAATCGAATCCCGAAAGACTCTGTGCTGCTCCTTAACGTTGGCTACCTTTAACATAAACACATAACACGTGGCTTAAGAATATTCGGCTATCCCTAAGGCCTAACTACATGGTTTCGGCACACTAAAAGAAAAGAAGCAAACCGATTGCTTAAAGAAGAATACTTACCCCTATCACACATTCTGATAAGAGATAGATCACAAGCAAGTAGTCGACAGTACCTTCCTAGGTTCGGCCACAGAGATTTGCGAAATAGAAGAGAATAGAGCCCCCTTGAGATTCGGCTATGGCTTCAAAAGTAAATACAATATTCGGCTATGGTTCTAAATGGCAAAGAGGCATTCGGCTTCAAGGAAATAGAAATGGATTTGGTGTTGAAAGAAAGAAAAGAATAGGTAGAGAGAGTGAGAGGAAATTCGGAACAAAGAGAAAATGAGAAGAAGAATTTTCGGCAAAAGAAAATAAAATGAAGAAAAGAATAGCCAAGAGATGGTCACCCCTATTTATACTACACAATTTCGGCACACCTACTTCCTACACACTTCAAAACTGAAAATTCACAAGCTAAAGAGTCCCACATTCGGCCATTGCTCATCCCCCTCTCAAATCCCATTTTCTTCTCCTATATTATCTCTTTAACACCCATTCAAAATAATTAAAATAAAACAAAAATTATCTTATATCCTAGCCGAAATTTAAAAAGAAAATCAAGCCTAATCCTCATTCCTTTGAAGTCCAATTTGCCGTCCAACACTCCCCCTCTCTACCTTGACGCAAAAGCAAAAATAAAAGCACTCCCATGCTGCCAACAAGACTCGAACCTCCTCCCTTGGATCCCCTTGCTGACGCAACCCTCCTAGCACCTTAGGTAGCGTCCCAAGCCACTTTACCACATGGTTATCTTGTGTCATGCTTCACACCGAATTTCTTTTAAGACCTCCTTAGCCAAGCTCCCCCTTTTTAAACTTAAAATCCAATAATATCTTAAGGCATTCCTCAACATCCTAGGGTTCTCAAAACCCCTAAAACACATCCCAACCTATACTAAGCCCACTTACACTTGAATTATGCACCAAATGCATAACCCCTAAATCTAGGATATTACAATTCTACCCTCCTTAAAAATAATTTCGTCCCCGAAATTACTTACTAACGAACAATCGTACATCCTAACTCAACACACTTACGCTACTGCTACGCACTCGGATCTTAAAAAAAAAACCAACACATTCTATGCACGGTCTCAAGGTTCACAGTCAAGGTTCCAAAACTCCTTACTAGCAAAACAAGAATGAGCTAACCCTACAACGAACAAGGCAATAAGGACATTTCAGAAACAAAGAACGTACCCGATATCACATCTGACACATCTTCCTCCTTGCAGCGACTGACTGCCTAACCCAACCTTGGTTGTCTCGCATCTGACCCTTTAGCACCTCTGCTTGTTGTCCCACGACCTCGGCCAGAACCATTCCTGCCAGGCTGCACATGACCTTGGCCTCGAGCCCTATCCATCACTTGAGGACATTTCCTAACCAAATGAGCCTTAGACCCACACCGGAAACATACCTTGCTATTTCCCCAGCACTCTCCTGCATGAGCTCTCCCACACTGAGCACATAAATGACTTCGATTCTCAGCAACTGGTACAGGTGCGCGTACAGAATTCTCAATCCTTGGTCTTTTCTAAAAATCTCCAGATGCTTCTGACGGTTCAAAAATTCTCTTGTTCCAGTTCCTATCCTTATCTCGGTTCTGTTTCACAATCCTCTTAACTTCTTCAGCGATCCGAACTTTCTCCACTAGAATAGCAAAATCCCTTTCTCTCTGCGGAGCAATCAGCACCCGCAGCTCATCTCACAATCCATCTTCGAATCGGACACACCTCTCGTAATCAGTAGCCACGATCCCCTTAGCATACTGACTTAACTGCAGAAATTTCGCTTCATACTCTGCTACCGACTTACTCCCTTGTACCAAGTTTAGAAACGCCTTTCTCTGCGAGTCTAAGTAACTAGCTCCAATGTACTTCCCTTCAAACTTAGCCTTGAAGTACTCCCAATCCACTCGATCCGCAGGGGTACCTTGTCTGACAGTGAGCCACCATCGATAAGCTTCATCTCGGAGCAACGAGACAGCACCTTTCAGCTTTTCCTCCACCGTGCAATCCAAATCATCCATGATTCTTTCGACTGCCTCCAACCAATACTCCGCGACATTCGGAGCTACCCCAGACACTCCTCTAAAAACTTCGGCTCCGTTTGACCTAAGCCTCTCAGGCACTGATTTCCGAGCTCCATTGCCCACATTAGCTCCTGCCACTCGCTCTAGCACTCGCAGCATAGCCAACGATACTGCGTCATCTCCTCCTGTCTGATCTTGATCCTCCGCGCCCACTGCTGGCGGCGGCACATCATTTTCTGACCCATGGCCAGACCCTACCAGTTTCGATACTGTCATTCTACCTCTACCACATCCACTAGAACTCATATCTAACGTCGCGATTTAATCTGATTAAAAATTTTTATGCATTATTACTTTGTTCCACTGTTTATCCGCGAGTAGTTTTATGAAAAGAAGTGTTATAGTGGTTCTTTCGATCAATCAAAGTTTTCAATTCAAGTTCACTATTTCAATTCAGAGAGTCACATTCATGCATTCACAACATTCACCACACTATTATGGGCATCTTTGTCCATTCCCAACCCAGGGGTAATTTCGTCATTTGTCCTACAGGGGTATTTTGGTAATTAATCGGGGTCAATTCGAAAATAATCTTTACAAATCAAAGGCATTTTAAAATTTTCAAAACTCGAGGGTATTTTGAAAATTTTTCTAAATCAAAGGTATTGCAGAAATTTCTGAAATCGGGGTTATTTTGGTAATTTTAGAAGTCAGGGCATTTTAGTAAATTTTTCCAAATCAGGGTATCTTGGTATTTTGTGAAATAGGGTTTCTGGTATTTTGTAAAGTAGGAATATTTTAACAAAAGTCGAGGGTATTTTGGTAATTTTAAAACTAAGGGTATTTTAGTAATTTACAACACAGGGGTATTTGGGTAATTTAATTTTTTTTGTAAATCGGGAATATTTCAGAAAAATTTTACAAAATAAGTTGTTAACAATCAAAAAGGGTAATTTGAGGATTTTAAAACTAAGGTTTTTATAAAAATACGGCTAGTCCCTTTCGGGTTTTAATTATCGGGTTTAGCCCGTGAATAAGTCCCCTTGGTTAGGGTGAACCGTCACTACGCACCAGGTAGGATTCGAGTAAAGAGGAGGTGAGTCACTAGGACTGCTTAAATACCAGGCTCTTACCGAATCCACTCCTAGACATGCGCACAACTGTTTGCCACACCCTAACTTGGCGACTTACTTCACAGGTTTATTCGGTTGTTCTTAAGTCTTATGCATCTTGTGTTGGAGTAGACTAGTCCTAGGGTTCAATAGCCCTAATCTACTAATCTACGTTCCCATAATGCCCATAAAATTCACATATACAATTCACTTCAATAGCTTAGGGGTACTTACCTAGTGGACTTCGGGTCGGAGATACAGGTGCCATGCCAGAACGAACCTGAAAAATTTATGAAAGCCTATATCTTTGAAAAGCCCATCTTAAAAAAATGTTTTTGGGCCCAAAAACCCTCAAAGCCGAGTTTTGAACCGGGCTCTGATACCAAACTATAACACCCCAAACCCGGCCCACGAGCCATGGCCGAATTCAGAATGCCACTGCGGAAAACGTTTGAAAAGCTTACGACTTAAAGAAAAAACATATAAATTTATTGTCTTTGGAAAAACATTGTGTATTTAAAATTCCGAAATAAATTAAGTTGTTACAAATTCCGGGATTAAAACTTTAGTATATTTATTTTAAAATGTAAGTTGCTAAAAATAAATTTTACCAGATAGTGATTTAATCATCATTCCATAATAAAAATAATAACAAATAGTCCCTTATTACAATAAATGGATACTTAAAATACTGAAAATGTAAATTCTATTAAATAAGGAAAACAACTTCTTCTGCATGGGCCACCTCGTATCCACTCCAACCCGGTCCAAGCTTTCTGCATCACCTGCGATGTTTGGTAAAAATTGGGTGAGTCAAACAGACTCAGTGTGTAATTAGTCCACTGAATTCCACCCACATGGGCTTAGCCCACAACCAAACCATATCATACAATAATGCAAGTTATTCACATAATTCCATATATTGGGCTTGGCCCATTATCACATTAATCCACATGTCAGATAACAAGACAAATAATTCACATGATTTCACTTATTGGGCTTGGCCCATATCCACATCACATATTATATAATAAGGCAATTTATCCACATGAGTCCACATATTGGGCTTGGCCCATTTCCACATTAATCCACATGTCAGATAATGAGTTTATGCAAAGTGCACCCAACCCATCCTAGGGTCCATCCTCTACACACCCCCGTACCCAGCCACCACACACCAGGGGATTACTAAATCGCCCTCCAACCTCTACACACCAATTTGGCAATTAATGCCGTCCACGCGAACTAAATCACAAATAATCCACAACGCGACCTCAGTCAGCGCCAATCCACGATGTAGCTCGTAGCTAACATCAAAATTACGATGAGGCACATAGCTACTCATCAAACCACGATATGGCACATAGCCGATATCAACCACATACTCGAAGTACACCCTGTCCTTCTTTCATATTCATTCCCATCCCATGCACATGCAACATACAATAGTGACATAAAATAAGAATGCATGTACATGTTATTCAGCATACCATACATATACACATTAATAACCACATCACATTCAGGTTGACACTGACCTGATTATCGGCATACCCCTTAAGGGTATCCACTTCATAATGTTCCCTGCACTTATTAGCACATACACAACACATACAGATATAACATGTAACCCAGAAAACGGTGGGTTAATCACACACCTGATAACTTGAAGTACTACGCTCTTGATCCCAATGCTATCACTAAGCGACACTACGGCTATCTGCCTACTTTCCTGTTCTGACACTGGCCCACACCCCGGTGGCCAATCCCGAACTGCAGAGACTGCTCTCTTCTTAAACTTAGGGATAGGGACTATCCCTTGTCCTCCTCGACTGGCATTCGCGTCCATCGAAAGTCACTTAATTAGAATCAACCGGTTAATACGAAATCTTAAACGAATACAAACCACAACTTAATATCCTTACCAAAAATGGATCTGAATCTCGAAACTTGCCCTACTTCTGTCGATTCGCCCCTAAACCATTATAGACAAAATCGGTCAACACTAAATACCCAAAATATGGCCTTAGGCCGAAAGTCCTAGATCACTTACCTAGCTAACTAAATCCCGAAATGTCTGCTTGTTCCTGAAGTTGTCGAAATCCCTATTTAGCAAATGTTAGAAAACGGCTTTAACCTTAAACTCATGAAAGTGGCCTACGGCCGAATACTATATTGGCTTACCTTGATCACTTCAAATCCCGAAACTCTCCTTATTCCTATCGAAATGCTCCTAAAAACCAAGGTTAGAAATCGGTCATCACTTGAACTCATAAAATGGCCTATGGCCGACTACCACATGCCTCCTTACCTTGATGAATCGAATCCCGAAAGACTCCGTGCTGCTCATTAACGTTGGCTACCTTTAACATAAACACATAACACATGGCTTAAGAATATTCGGCCATCCCTAAGGCCTAACTACATGGTTTCGGCACACTAAAAGAAAAGAAGCAAACCGATTGCTTAAAGAAGAATACTTACCCCTATCACACGTTCTGAAAAGAGAGAGACCACAAGCAAGTAGTCGACAGCACCTTCCTAGGTTCGGCCACAGAGATTTGCAAAATAGAAGAGAATAGAGCCCCCTTGAGATTCGGCTATGGCTTTAAAAGTAAATACAATATTCGGCTATGGTTCTAAATGGCAAAGAGGCATTCGGCTTCAAGGAAATAGAAATGGATTTGGTGTTGAAAGAAAGAAAAGAATAGGTAGAGAGAGTGAGAGGAAATTCGGAACAAAGAGAAAATGAGAAGAAGAATTTTCGGCAAAAGAAAATAAAATGAAGAAAAGAATAGCCAAGAGATGGTCACCCCTATTTATACTACACAATTTCAGCACACCTACTTCCTACACACTTCAAAACCGAAAATTCACAAGCTAAAGAGTCCCACATTCGGCCATTGCTCATCCCCCTCTCAAATCCCATTTTCTTCTCCTATATTATCTCTTTAACACCCATTCAGAATAATTAAAATAAAACAACAATTATCTTATATCCTAGCCGAAATTTAAAAAGAAAATCAAGCCTAATCCTCATCCCTTTGAAGTCCCATTTGCCGTCCAACACTCCCCTCTCTACCTTGACGCAAAAGCAAAAATAAAAGCACTCCCCATGCTGCCAAAAAGACTCGAACCTCCTCCCTTGGATCCCCTTGCTGACGCAACCCTCCTAGCACCTTAGGTAGCGTCCCAAGCCACTTTACCACATGGTTATCATGTGTCATGCTTCACACCGAATTTCTTTTAAGACCTCCTTAGCCAAGCTCCCCCTTTTTAAACTTAAAATCCAATAATTTCTTAAGGCATTCCTCAACATCCTAGGGTTCTCAAAACCCCTAAAACACATCCCAACCTATACTAAGCCCACTTACCCCTAAATCTAGGATATTACAGTTAGCTATGGAATTTTAGTTTCCAAGCAAAGAAATAAAGAGAACGGATAGTTGTTTTATTATTTTATCTTAGTTTATGTTTTATTTAATTACCAAAATGACATTAATTATACATATTTTAATCTAAAATACATATGTTTACCGTCCAATCTTGAATATGGTTACATTGCCATAAGGATTCATTCAATTAAGATTTTGCATTCAATTAACCATTTTAAACTAATAGCGATTAAGTTTTGCAGCTTTTATGATTTATTTCTTTTTCCTTAATTAATTATTCAGACATCAAAATTAACGGACCAAACTTCAAACCACTTATACTACATGTTTGCAAATATTTAATAAAAATATTTATGAGCTTGGCCTATGAAAACAAGGTCTCGATACCTCATTTTTGAAAACCACTTGATTTTCGGTATGTACCACTTGTACCCTGACTGACTGACTAATTCAATAAAATTGATAAAATTACATTTTACTATAACACTATTTTTAATTTGTAAATATTAAATAGATAAAGTTTACTAACTTACTCATCGAAATTGGGTCCCGAAACCACTATTTTCGACATCGCTGAAAAACGGACTATTACATACTTATCATGATCAACCATCAAGATTACCATTTTTAATCATTCACAAACTTATCAAACTTAATCACTTCATTTTATAAACATACTAAGCTCAAATAAGTTCATGATCATTCTTTTCCATAGCATCAAACCTTGCCAATTCAAGAATTATCTTGATCATATGCTAAGCTTAACATTCAAAATCAACATTTACCATATTTATCACATAACACACAACTCAACATGACTATTTGTACACTAAGGTACCCTTATATACATGCCACAATTTCTAGACTCAAAATGAACATATAAGTATCATTTCATTGATAGTGTGTGCTTCACGTTGATCCGAATCTGCAGGTTCCCGCAATGTGAAAACCTACAAGGGAAGAAAAAAACCTAGAGTAAGCATACAAATGCTTAGAATTCACACTCGGTTCCTATTAAAGCCCTGAAATTAAGGAAAAATTAGGAGTTAATTAAGTAAAATAGAAACTCGACGGGCTCTATTGAAAATCTTGGAAAAATTTAATGGTTGAATGGAAAATAGCTGAGTTTCTATTCTGGTTCAGTTAAGTTGGAACTAACTGGTTCCTTAGTAGGGAGCATAATGATTATCGTGTAACAGCCTGGTTTAGACCCTAGTCAGAATAGTGGTTTCGAGACCACAAATTCGAGGTCAAAAAAATATTTTAATATTATTTTTTGTGTTTACAGTATGTGGTAAGGTATGTGTGAAAATTTTATCGTTTGTGTGTCAATTTGCGAAAAAGGACTTAATCGCATAAAATGTAAAAGTTATGTGCTAGTTGTAAAAGTGCTTGATTGTCATGGCTTATTAAATGAGGAGTCCTTATGTTGTAATTAGACTATTGATAGTGGAATTTGACATAAATGGTCATTAAATGAATGAATTTATAATGTTTTAAACAAGGGATAAAATGGTAAAATGATAAATAAGTTAATATTAATAAAACAAGCATGAATTAGTGGCATTAGTGTTCACCTTCCACTGAAATTGAGAAAGAAAATAAGGGTTTGAAGCTTTCATGATTTCGGCACACTCATAGCTCAATCAAGGTATGTTTTGAGCTCAATTTTTAATGATTTTTATGTTTCTGAAATCGTTGCTTCGTGTTCTAGCTAGCCCATGTCTTAATTTTTTAATTTGTTGGTAATTTTGTAAGATTCCATTGATGAATGTTTGAGCTTCGGGGTAGTTTATGAAGAACAATGAATAATTGTTGATAGATTTTAATGTTTTGTAAAGTGATTTTTGACAAAAATGTCAAAAATGGGCTAAATTGTGTAAATGAGAAATTGAAGGAGTTAAATGTGAAATAAATGAAATATTTGGGCTTATATGAGCTAGGGGAGAATTTGGCTAAGCATATGTATAATGAAATTATGTGTATTTTGTGATTTTATGAAATAGGGACTAAAATGTCAAAATGTGCAAATGTGAGGGCTACTTTTTAAAATGCTCAAAATATGTGTATTTGGATTGAATTGAATGATTTAATGAATGAAAGTGTTAAATTTGAATATGTATAGATCAAGAAAAGAGGAATTCAGATTTAGATCGAGGCAAGAACAAGGTGCTTAATTAATCGACTTGTATTGTCTTTTTACGTTCGAGGTAAGTTTGTGTATAATACGAATTGTTTAAATCATGTTCATGTGTTATGTAATGAATGAATATGTGGTTGATGAATTAGTAAAGTTATATGTGGATTTGAGAGACGTGGCACTCAGTGTTCGTAAATAGAATTGATACAGCGGTGAACGACACTATGTGTGCGAAATAAAGGAAGTAACGACTATATTGACTGGCACTATGTGTGTGATACCGAGTCAAATTCGAATTAATGTAAAGGCACGAAGTGTGCAATGATATTAAAGCTTCTGCTAAGAAATTGGCACTAAGTGTGCGAGTAAATCAAATGATTAATGAAGGTTGAACGAATTATGGTATTGAGCATTTGAGTAGCAAAAGTGATCGTTAATTAAGTGTTGGCACAGGCATGTATGGAACCTATGTGGTTGATGATATCGTAAATGGATAAATGGATGATTATGTGAGTAATGACTATGAATGAGATTGTATATTATTGTGAACTGAACCATGTGATAGTTTATTTTGTATATTGAATTTGATTTGTTGAGTAAAATGTATTATATATCGAACTTACTAAGCTTTAAAGCCTACTGTGTGAAGTTTATCTCTGTTTTACAGTGTCATTAAAGCTAGCTCGGACTCAGGGATTGTCAGTAACTCAATCACACTATCGGCTATCTATTTTGGTACTTTTGGAAGTTGTAAATTTGGTATATGGCATGTATAGGCTAGTGATAATGGTATGTTTTGAGATGTAAAGATCTTGCCATGTGATATGGCTTGATAGATGAATGATCTTAGTTTATGTCTTGGATATGTGAGAATGATAGTTATAATGTGTTTATGTGACTTTGTGTGAATGACCTTTATGATATGGTTTGATGATATAGAGGTAGTAAGTTTCATGCTATGAATTGGTAAGGATTGAGTGATGTATGGATTATATAATTTTGATGTGAATTTTATATTTTGGGATTGGTATGTTTGAGTTGGAATTTTGTGGATATAAATGATATAGTTGAAGGTTAAAAGGTGTATATTTTGGTATGTGTTGAATGCATTTGGGGTATGAATTTAGTATATTTTGATGCTTGTAGGTATGACCCAAAGTTGGGTGGCAATTTTGGCCTTGTAAATGGCCTATAATTGCCTACACGGTGGAGCATAAGGGCGTGTGTCTCGACCGTGTCTCTTAAGTTTGTATTTCAAAACAAGTTAGACTCGCACACGGGCCAGACACACGGGCGTGTGACAGGCCTTGTGAAATAAGTCAGTGTCGACCACAGGTAAAGCACACGGGCGTGTCTTCAGCTGTCTGGACAAGTCAGTAGGTATGCCCTGTTTTGCCACGGCTTGGACACACGGATGTGTCTGAGGTCGTATGAGGCACACGGTCTACCCACACGGGCGTGTCTGAGGCCATGTAAGGCACACAGTCTACCCACACAGGCGTGTAACCTCTATAGCTTTGAAAATGTTAAGTTTTTAGAAAAATTTTGTATGAGCTCGATTTAGTCCCGATCCCTTCTTAATGCATGCTTAAGGTATCGTAGACCTTATTAAGGGACTTAATAATGTTGATTGATTATGATTTAATGTTGTATGAACTATGAATATTAAAGGTTTTGATTTGATCGATAATACCTCATAACCTTAGTCTGACGACGGATACGGGTTAGGGGTGTTACATTTTATTGGTATCAGAGCTACGGTTTAGTCGATTCTAGGACTAACGTAGCATGTGAGAGTCTAGCTATACATGCCATATATATGCCTGTGATAGTGTGATGATTCCTAATAGTTAAAAATGTGTTTTTATATAGCAGATGGATCCCAATCGAGCAATAGCTGACAATGTCAAAAGTAATGCGCCTGCTCTCGCTCAAGGGACAGCGCCGGCTAAATCAAGGCCGATAGCTAATAGTCATGAGGGAGAGGTAAAGCAAGCCTTCTTCCAAATGATGAGTGAGTGATTTACAAAGTTTGTTTGGACGAATCTGGCTGCTCAACAACCTCCACCCTCGCAAGTTCCTGTAGTGCCACAAGTTTCAAATCTGAACCGATTGAGTAAGCCTCATGTGGATAAAATTCGAAAGTACGGGGCCGAAGAGTTCTGAGCCACAGTTGATGATGATGCTGAACGAGCTGAATTTTGGCTTGAGAGTATCGTAACAGTGTTTGATGAATTATCATGTACTCCTGATGAATGCTTAAAATGTGTTGTTTCATTGTTAAGAGATGCGACATATCATTGGGGGAAAACATTAACATCTGTGGTTCCGAGAGAACGAATCATTTGGGAGTTTTTAAGCTGAATTCTGGAAGAAATACATTAGTCAACGATTTATAGACCAGAAACGTAAAGATTTCCTAGAGCTGAAACAGGGCCGTATGTCAGTTACGAAATATGAACGGGAATTAGTGAGATTGAGCCAGTATGCGCGAGTATGTGTTTCAACAGAAAGTACTATGTGTAAATGATTCATCAATGGTTTGAATGAAGACATTAAACTTTTGGTTGAAATTCTTGATTTAAATGAATTTGTAGTATTGGTTGAAAGAGCCTGCAAAGCCGAATAGCTTAGTAAAGAAAAGATAAAAGTGGATTCAGAGGCTAGAGACGAAAGAAAAAGGTAAATGAGTAAGTCGTATCATTCTTTGTCAAAGAGATTCAGAGATGCAAATAATCACTCAACTGTTTCGTTTTGACATTCGAGTAGAGATCGTGTGAAACATAATACTAGTCCTAAAACTCAAACTCCAATTGAACCGAGTGCTGGAAGTGTCAAAAGCAACAAGCCTGAGTGTAGATAGTGTGGGAGACGTCATATCGGATAATGTTGGGGCAAGTATAATAGCAGAGCTTGTTATAAATGTGGATCACGAGATCACTTTATTTTGGATTGTCCAGAGTTAGCTGAGAAAGATAATGTTCAGAGTGCAAGGTCGAGTAACTCGACGTGTAACACTCCGAATTTGGGCCTAGTAGAATTGGGCCAATTGGGCTTTGGGCTTTGGGTCTCAAAAAATTTTTAAGTGAGCGAGAAATTGATAATTGGCATGTGGGCTTTGAGGGGTAATGAATTTGGAGTGTCTAGGGGTGTTGGAGATGTCATGGGATCAAGTAAGGGTATAGGAAAAATTTTGGTTTAAGCCCTAAGGGAACTGTGACTTCAATTAGTAGGCCTTTTAAATAAATGAAGAAGAAAAATGACACAAAAGAGCTTGTGGTGTAGTGGCAAAGTGGCGCCACTTAGGGGGTAGGGAGGTAGCGTCATTAGCAGGCAATGGAGTCCAAGGTTCAAGTAGTGGCATGGTATTTTTTTGGAGTGTTTATTTTGCAGATTGGACGGCCAGAGTTTGTGTTGGATTTGAACTCTTGCATTGGAGAGTTTGAATTGGTCTTGTGAGATGGTTGTAGAGGAAATTTAGGATGAGATTGAGGAGTTATCAAGGAGAAAAGTTAGGAGCTGGGAAGTGTGAAAAGTTGGTGCCGAATGGGACTTCGGGGTAAAGTAGTTTCGACTTTTGGCTATAAAAGGGGGGTGCTGAATTCCTTTGAAAGGTTCCTTGGGTTTTCCATTACTTTTCTTTTCTCCCCCTTATTTTGTTTCTTCCGTTGCCGAATTCTTCCATTGCCGAAAAACTATCATTCCTTTTTGCCGAAATCCCTATTGGTGTTGCGTTCTTCTTCTTTCTCTGAAAGCCAAATACTCCCTTATAATTGAATAGCCCTATCTTTTTTCCGATTTCTTGTTGTTTTTTCTCCATCACAAATCGGTTTCTGTTATCTACTGTAACATCCTGAAATTGTGGGGCTATGCAGTTAATGTGTGGTTATGTTTAATGTGAGTGTTAGGGGTCCAGAATGGGCTCAGGGTTGGGTAGAGGCCTTAATCGAATTTTCTGTTTGGACACTCTAGTGGAAAGCCTGGTAAGATAGGGCTTAAAAGATGTTATTTGTGTTTTAAAATACAAATGGGCTTGTGGCCCAGTGGCAAAGTGGCGCCACTTAAAAGCAGGGAAGTGGCGTCAACTGAGGAGGCCCAAATTCAAGTTGCATGAAGCCCAACTATTTTAATTAAAATTGGCATTAGGGTTTTATTCTCCCATTCTCTTCTTTATTTTCAGCATTTAGGGTTTTCATCTTCTCTCTTTTCCTCCTTTTCTGAATAAAAGCCAAAAACTCCCTTAAGCATTCTTTCTTTTCACATTTGTCTGCCATAGCTGAATCTGCCCTAGCCTTGCCGAAATTCTTCTTTTTCCTATACCGTTCCTATCACTTCTTTTCGTTTGATATTACTCTTTTCTCTCATTCATCTCCTTCTCAAAAGCCGAAACTTTATAGATCTCTTGAGATCATCTTTTCTTTTTGACCTTCTCAAAAGCCAAAACTTCATAGATCTCTTGAGATCATCTTTTCTTTTTGACCTTCTCAAAAGCTGAAACTTTATAGATCTCTTGAGATCATCTTTTCTTTTTGATCTTCTCAAAAACCGAAATCTTCTAGGAGTTGCTGAATTCTCTGTAAAGGTAGGTGCCGATTTCTTCTGATCTATTCTTTTTCTCTTTCAATTTTTAGAAGACAAAGCCGAAAGGCTAATGGATTGTTGGTTTCTTGTGTTTACGTGTTGGGCGACATTCAAGAATTGAAGTAGATCGCTTCAATCTAAAAGCCGGAACCACTAGTCTCTAAACCTCATATCTCTCTTTTCAGGATTTCAAGGTAAGGGGTTCTCTTTAGATTCTCGATAGATTCGCTATCGTAATTGTGATCTTAACCATATGATATGATGGTAGCAATTGATAAGGTCTTTTGATGGAATCAAATATCGATCAGGCGAAGGAGGGGATTGGATCTGTTAAACCAATCCCTAAGTTTAAGAAACGAGCGGTGTCAGAGGTTCGGGATTAGCCACCGGCTTGTGGACTGGCTTCAAAGCAACACCTTAGATAGATAGCAGTCGTATCGGCTTCTGATAGTGCCAAAATAGAAAGTCTCGTCTTGTCTGTAATTAGGTGTGTAGATCTCTATCACACTAAATAATCTGTACTATATATGTTATGGGCTAAAAGCCGGAAAAAGGCTATATAGACAGTTGGAATACCCAAAAAGGGTAGGCAAGGGATGCCAAGTACGTAACCATAGAAACTTCTCTATGTGTATCGATGTATGTAATAAACTGTGATCTTTTAGGTAGTATATTATTTTGATTCTGCATGGATGTATGCATGGGATGGGGTTAATATGATGAAGGGGAAGAGCATGTAAATAGGTCACTTGGTGATCAGTGGTTAAACCACGAATTGTAAAATTAGGTCACAATAGTGATCGGTGGCTGAGCCACGTTATATTATGAGGTCACATAGTGATCGGTGGCTAAGCCACGTTAAATTTATTCCTGATTGATAGGAATAGGCAGCATGACTGTCGATATGGTGTGTAGCGGTTGGTGGGTTGATTGTAGAAATCCCCAAGGTGTATTGGCTGGTACGGGCTGGTGTGTAGAGGATGGACTATTAGGTTTGGGTTAGGCCATGTTGCATGAAAATATTTTCTTGCCATTATGTATGGGCCAAGGCCCATAATGTGTTTGTGGGCCTCACGCCTTTTATGTGTTTCTGGGATTTGCTCACTGAGTCTTGGTGACTCACCCTTTATTTTCCTTAATTTTTCAGATGAGCAGTAGATCGTGGACATAGGAGCCGAGGTGGACTCGAGGGGCCATCAAGTTTTTATTTCCATAAATTATTTTCGGTTCTTTTTTTCTTTAAGTTTAATTTTGGGACCATTTATGTAATAAGGCTCCATAGCTTAGGTTATCGATTTATATTTGTTAATGTCCTCATTCTTTATAAACTTATGTTCTAAGACTTATTTATAAGAAGAAATAAAGATGGAATTTTCAAACAAGTCGTTTTTAAAAAAAAACCTACAAAGGTTTTCTACAAATAGCACGTACTTATCAAATACCCACTTAAACAAACCGAGATTTCAAATCCCTTCAAAGAGAAGTTTTCAACTGTTAACCCGTAGCATACCAGATCTGGTCGTAGCGTTTGGGCTGGGTTTGGGGTGTTACATCTACTCTTAATCAAGTTTTAAAAGCCGGATCTCGTTCAGTAGCTATCTAGGCCGCAAAATCAAAGGTTGGATTCGGTAAGTACTTAGTCAACCTCCTTTAGTGTGTTTTGGTAAAAGTCGGAGGGCTATCTAACTCTTTCTTGTCATTAACCTTGTATTAACAAGGTTAGGGTTCAAATATCGCAAGCGTGGTAAGGATCGCTAGCAAGTGGTAAGTGTACTCGTCTCAATTGTGGATTAGTAAGTGGCCGAATGTAAGTGTGGCTTATAGAGGTGACTTGTGTGGAATATGAGTCACTTGATTTTTGATAGTATATGTGTGGGTGCAGATCTAGGGGATATTCGTGAATCGTAGCTAAGGAAGGGCTACTAGAACCGGTGGCACACGGTAAGGTTATGGTAAGGCTTCGGTTTTTTGGGTAAATATTGTGGTTAAGTGTGTGATTGATTGGAGATTGGTATTGGTTGTAGGTTCAAGGCTGGCGATAGTGTAGCACGTCGCATTAACCAGGTGTGTACATACACTTCACACACGACAAATAGACAAAAGCTGAAACCCGAAAAACCAGAATGCCGAGAAGCTGAAAAGCCGAAAGGTTGGCGTCGACAACCACACGAGCGTGCGAGCATTTGTGTGGGAACACCGATAGGATTATCAGGGCCAAGAGAGAGATCTCATGGTCTCAGGCCACTATTTGGCCGACCGAGCCAGACGAGGCTAAATGGGCCTGTCGAGCTCGTGGGCCCAAATCGGCAAGAGTTGATATGTGAAATTGAGTGATGGATTGGTATGGATGGTTGTATGATTTGATTATGATCAGGCCTAATGGGCTACATAAACATGATTGGGCTTAATGGGTATATGGACATGATCGGGCTTAGTGGGCCTTATGAGATTTTAGAAATGCATGATAGGGTTTTAATGGACTCTAGGCCTAGTTCTGATAAATTCTTAAATAGCATAAAACTTAATTTAATAATCAAACATGTCTATGGACAAGTCGCTAGGTTAGAGTGTGGCAATAGACATATGCATGTCTAGGATTGGATCTAGGGAGAGCTTGGTACTTAAGCTGTCCTAGTGACCCACCTCTTCTTCTCTGGGATCCTACCTGGTGCATAGTGTCTGTTCACTTTAGCCGTAAGGACTTGTTGATGGGCCAAAGTTCATAACTAAAACCCGAGATGAAAAAAATTACGAAAATACCCCTGTAGGGTAGAATTACGAAAATACCCCTGTAGGGTAGAATTACGAAAATACCCCTGTAGGGTATATTTACAAAAATACCCCTGGGTAGTGAAATGACTAAAATACCCCTAGATGCTTAATGTGTGAAAATGTGTATGTTGCATTCATGAGATATATGTTGCACTTGGGTGGGTTTGATGATACGGAGGAAGATATGTGAGGATCTCATAGTCGCTTGACGACCGTGGATCCACCGGTGGCTTTAAGCCCATTATATGCTTAGCAGCCTTGCTGCAACGTTTGAGTAGTGCCGCTGTTGGTGCTACCTTTGGAGTGTAGGGATGGGTGGGTTGATATTCATATCCCCACAGGAGTGTAGGGTTGGAAGGGAAATGGAGTGCAGGGTTGGATTTGGGATGGGAGCATTGCATTCATGTGTTACTGATGTGATATGAGGTCATTGTGGGCTAAGGCCCAAGACCACCGATTTTGATAGGGCTTAGGCCCAATGTGGAAATCGCATGTTTTACCAAGGGTCGTACACACTGAGTTTCAAAACTCACACCCTTTTATTTAATGTTTCAGGTAACTCTCAGTAGACGGCTCGACGTGGAAGAGGACTCGGAGGTGGCCACACTGCAAGCTACTTAGAAGTTTTTAATTAGTTTCGAATGACTTTATTTTAATTACTTTATTTCCGTTGGGATGTAATAAGGCCTTGTATCTCCAATTTGACTTTACATTTGGGTTTTATTATTGTTTCAAATGCCTAATTATTAAACTTAAATAAATTTCTAAAGTTTAACATGGTTTTCGAAATAACTATAACATATGGACGTTTTCTTAAAACATGGGCTTTCATCATAACTTAACAAGTCACAAGGATTCTGGGTTTCTAAATCTTAAACTTAAGTTTTTAACTATGCGAATTTCCTACTGAACATAAATTTAACTAAACAAAGTCATTTTGGAATTATCCCTTTGATGTGACATCACCGGATTCGGCCATAACGTCTAGGCCGGGTCTGGGGGTGTTACACGACGGCTAGGGGTAGACCACCTAGAAACATTGGAAATGTGAGTGGTAGTCAGAGAGGAAAGACGGATACAGCTGTGAGATATATGGCGAGAGCACCTGCCTGAGCTTACGCTATTCGCGCTCGAGAAGAAGCGTCATCTCCAGACATCATTACTGGTAGTCAGTAGGTATGCCCTGTTTTGCCACGGCTTGGACACACGGGTGTGTCTGAGGCTGTGTGAGGCACACGGTCTACCCACACCGGCGTGTGACCTTTGTAGCTTTGAAAATGTTAAGTTTTTGGAAAAATTTTGTATGAGCTCGGTTTAGTCCCGATCCTTTCTTAATGCATGTTTAAGGTCTCGTAGACCTTATTAAGGGACTTAGTGATGTTGATTGATTATGATTTAATGTTGTATGAACTATAAATATTAAAGGTTTTGATTTGATCAGTAATACCTCATAACCCTAGTCCGGCGACGGATACGAGTTAAGGGTGTTACATATCTACTCATGATTTAGAATTTGGCTATTTGATGATCGTGCGTGGGGGATTATATATTAGTGAGAAATGTTATTTTGTAAAAGGATTCTTCTTATTTCTGTTTCATCTTCTTCATCTTCTTCTTGAGTCTGCCCCGAAGAAAAGAGTGTTTAAGGGAAAGCTCTGCATGGTGAGCTGGAACTAGAGTTTGATGTCTACTAGTAGATAATTTTGTAAATCGATGAGATTTTTAAAATTTTTGCCTTCATGGATTTGAGGAAAGAGAAGGGAGTTAAGGATTTCTAGAAAAAATCTTAAAGGTTTCTGCATGTTACTGGATATTGGTTTCTAAAGTATGAATAATTTTTGGTTTAATTTTTATTATGGTTGTCATACTTAACTGCCAAGATGAATGAGACTCTGGTGTTTGGGAAAGCTAAGTTGACAAGGAGGAAGCATACCAAGTGAGTTTCTGTACCGTACCTATGGGTGGTTAATGAGGTACTGCTTGTACGATCTGGGTCTATGTTTGTCTTAAGTCTGTGTGAATTCTTGGTCATGCATGAAAATGGTAAATGAATATGTTGTAAAAGTATAATGCTAAGTAAGTATGGGTATGCTTATAAGAATAATTGTTGAATCTCAAATGATTGTGAATTAACGTATTGATAAGTGGCACACTATATGTTATAGTAATAAGTTCATTGAATCGTATAAAAAACATGTTTATATTGTATGCGAATTATGGAGGGAATTACCTTGACTAGGTAGACGAAGATAAGGAAAGATGGCGTAATGGAGAAATGGGTAGATTGTGTTGGGACTCAAGGGAGTTGGGTGACATCTTGGAATGGTTATCTATTGGCTCGCTAGAGTGACACCGTGATGACAGTCACCGGTTGGTCCTTCGGGGCAACAACACAATCATAGATATCCTTTAGTAATCACTTATATAGTCACATACATAATGTACTATAACATTCCAGATCTCAACATTACCTTTCAACCAATTTCTTACAGATATTCTGGTATGAACAGTACAGGTATGAGAGTTAGCATATAAACTCACTTGACAACCAAAAATAGCAGTTTGAACTCCAGATTCAACATCCAACAAGAAACTGCAACAACCATTGCTTATAAAATAGAAGAACATCATTAAAACTCATTCGTATAACCTTTACCATCATCTCAAGCCCAAATAACCCTTATGCAAAGTCTTACTTCTTTATTTTACTGTTCATGCACTCTTATAGACTTAATCTTTCATAACATTAACATACAGAGTTATAAAACTTACCTTGACATAGAGTAATCACCGATAAAATCAAGAATTTCAACTTCAGCTTAAAGGAGAAAGAAATACTTTTGGTTCCTTAAAATAGCAGCACTTTTGAAGAAGGAAAAAGAAAACTCCCCCTTTAGCTTGAATATATATAACCTAAGTTCCCATTGCAACTTGACACATGTCACAAACTTTCAAAACTGCCTTTTTAATGGTTTACAACTGTAGAGAGAACATAAATAAAAAAATCCTATAAATTTATATAATTGGTTCATCTGTTCCATTAATTCCTAACCAAATTGTTTATAACGTAACTAGCACAGTAACTCAATAAACTTGGCGAACAATACCTTTCGCAATAACCCCAACTTACAAAACTCTCAATACCCTTACTCGACTCTTCTTCTTTACAACTCCACACATTCTGAGGTAAATCCTTACTTAATATCCTAACGTCTACTATGCGTCCGATCTACTTTCCAAAAACAACAATTAGGCGGATAGAATTGCGTCTCGTGGACTATTTTCAGTCTACTCACTAGAACTTAAGACCTGCCAAAACTAGGTGTTACACCCCTAATCAACCAAACAGTACCACCAACAACCCTGCTCACCTCAGATAAATGTGCCCAAAGATGCCTCCTCTCAGAACCTCTATTTAAAGCATAAATGGCAGTAAGAAATAAATATTTCCTACAAAACTCCACCCTATTGGTAATACATTGGTCAGTAACCTTCAAAACATTTAAACCAATACCCTATTTAGCCAACATCCAAATCCTCCCATTACCGACTTCTTGATAGCTACAAGTAACGGACCAAGACCCAAAGAACTTATGAATGATCTCAACAGATTTATCTTCTTTAATTCTAGTTTCTAGAAGACAAATAATATCAACACTAAGCTTATTTACTCTTTTAAGAACTCTCCAAAGCTTACTGGGGTTGTTTCACCCCCTATACAATTTTTTAAGATTTGTTTTTTACAAAATTGGATTTCCAATAAGACTTTGAATATTTGGTTAGAAATTTTTGTTTTCCATTAGGAATTTGAGTTAATAGTTTATGGATTTGATAGTTGTTATAGAAAATTTTTATTTAAGGATATATTTTGTTATATATTATATAAATTGTAAAATTTATAATGCCAAATGATATTATAATTTTTATGATTTTTTAAATAATTTTTATGATTTTTTAATATATTATATATAAGAATAAAAAATCTATAATATAACCATATATATATATATATATATCTTTATTGATCCCTACACACAAAGCTTATAATAGGTTAATTTGATAAATATCTTTTACTTTTTTTTTGAGCCTACGACGGAAGCTCCCAAAGAGGGTGTTTGAAATAAAGCTATGATAATACTCTAGAATGACATATTTTTATGTATTAATTACACATTTATTTTGAGTATGATCCTATTAATTTCAGCTATTTATGGTTTTTTATCTTGTAGGGACTAAATCGAAGGCAAAAGGAAATTTGGGGGCTAAAAGCATTAATTTAAAGATGAAATGGGCCAACATGTGAAGTAGGAGAGAAGTGGTGCCAGAAATGCAAAGTGTGCAAGATTTTGGGAGCAAATTGCAAAAGAAGAGATTTTATAGCAGAAGACTCTATTTAATTTTTAATTATATTAGGATAATTATTAAGGATTATTATTTAGATTTAATTTTAGCATTTAACTTTATTTATCTTTAATTATCTTAATTATCTTACTTATCTTTATTTATTTGTATTTATCTTTTATAATTTAATTAGGAATAGACTAGGTTTCTTAGTACTATAAATAGGGGATGGAGTGACACAAATTTCTTTCATCTTTTCTGTAAACACTCTCTCCCCCATTAAGTTTAGCCTTTTGTTCTTTCCATATTTTTTTCAATAAAAATCTCATTTCCATTACTTTTATTTTTTTGCCAAAAATCATGAGCCACTAAATCTGAAACACCCCAAACCCGGCCCACGAGCTTTGACCAGATTTGGTATGTTCCTCAAGTAAACCGGTTCAAAATTCTTTTGTTACTTAGGAAAAACTTGTGTGATTTTTAAAAAAAAAAATATTGCTTGGGTTGGGCTTGAGTTGAAAACAAATTTATCTTATGTTAAAACCCATTTATTTAAGGTGACAAAACATTTAGAGTTAATTTTAAAAGGAATTTACTTAAAACTTTAATTGATAAAAATCCATAAACATAATAAATAAAAGAAAAAAAATAAAGTAAACCACAATGGCCTTATTATATCAATGATCCCAAAGTAAAACTTAAAATACTTAAAATAAATTGAAAGTCCAGATCATAAATTTCTTGCTATGCATGGCCACCTTTAAGCTCCTGCCGACCCGGTCCATTACTGCTCATCACCTGAAAAATATTCCCCAACGGGGTGAGTCAACAGACTCAATGTGTACACAACATTAAGTCATAATAGAATCAGGCATACAAATGATACACATTCAAATCATAGAATACAATTAATGATGCATTCCCAAACCCAAACCTAATTGTCCATCCGCTACACACCACCCTACCTGCCAGTCACACCGTGGGGACTACTAAGTCAACCCTCCATCCGCTACACACCATCGAAGGCAGTCGCTGCAGTCGACGTGCTCATCGCCCATATAATTTGTGTCATTAGACATCATATTCAAATAATGTAACCGAAGTTACCAAATTCAGATAATGTAACCGGAGTTACCATATTCAAATTTTGTGACCGTAGCCACCATATTCAGTTGGTGAGACCGAAATCAACACCTTCTTCCCCTTTCACATATATCCCGTATGCCCCATAAATTTATATCATGCATAACATACTTAATTTCTTATTATTCACATGTTAAAATATAACATACTCGTAGTCCTATCGAAAGTAGGAAACGTACCTGGGTACTCTTACCACATTTGTGGTACTTAGCCACATTCACATTCTTATGCATATTCATATATTAAAAATAATTGCCATATGATATATTGAAAATTAATGTGAGTACACACATTCTTAATAATACATTTAATTTAAACATAGCCATGAACCTATCAAAACTTAGGGTAGGGTACACACCTGATTTGCTTAACGAATTCCTTGAAATCCCGAAATCTGATCTACTGCCTTAGATCTCAAATTCCTACATTTAATTAATCACTTACTAATTTAATAAAAAAGCCATTCGGCCATAAATCCAGATCCTAGTAGGATTAGTATTCTTAAAACTTACCTTGAAATTCTCAAATCCCGAAATCCTTGTATCCCTCTATCGAAATCCCTATAACTTCATGTTAGATCAATTTCTAACATTTATTCACAACAAATAACCCTTAGCCGTATGTTAAATATGACTTACCTTAGATTCTTAAATCCCGAAATTCACCGAATAACTAGGGAACACGCGGCTTATGGTGTACCTTCGGGAAAAGAACTTCTCCTTCCTTGTAGTCGACACTTAGTAAATCCCGAAAGATCTCCTTACTGAAGAATTTGATGGAATTCTTGCTTGAACCCTTAGCAGTATTCGACTATGGCTTTGATGTGGATAACAATTTCGGCTCTTGAGGCTTAGTGAGAAATCGACTAGGGCTATTGGTATCTTCGGCTTTTGATTGTGTTTGTAATAGAAGAAGAAAAGAAAAGAGAAAAAGAAAATAATGGCAGAGAAAATTCGGCAGAGAGAAGAGGAGAAACTTTAGAGAATTTCAGCAGAGGTTTTCTTGAAAAGAAAAGAATGAATGAAGAATAGCCTTACTCTTCCTTTTATAGCCAAAATTACTAGCTAGAGTCCTTTATTTGGCCACCACTCTTCTATTTTGATAGCTTTATCCCTTGATTTATCACTTTAATAAAACTTAATCCAATAATTATCTCTTATCTCTTAATAAAAATAATACTAACAATAATCCTCTTTTATCTCTTCCTTATCTATCAAAATAAAAGAAATAAATCCATATTTATCCATCTATTATCTCTTCAAAAATAATCCAATTTAAATCCCTTATTATCTCTTCGAAATAATCCAAATAAAAATCCTTTATTATCTCTTCGAAATAATCCAAATAAAAAGCTTCTATTTATCACCTTATTAATCACATATTTATGAAAATAAAACACCTCCTTTTCTAGAAGCATGTGCTGTCCACCTCAGCCTTCTGGAAGCCAAAATAAAACCTTATTTATTTGCTTCCCAAGTGACTCGAACTCAGGCCCATTCCTCTTGCACATGGCGCCATTTCCATAGGCCCTAAGTGGCATCTTCAGGCCACTTTTCCAAGCCTGTTTGTGTGTCAAATTTCACCAACTTTTTCTTTTAAGGCCTCCTTGCCCTAATTTCCTATTTTAAACTTTAAAATTTGACATTTCTAGATCATTTCCAAGTTTCCTAAAATTTTCGATCGGCTCTGTATACTTGCCATTTCCTTACATTTCCAAGTTTCCAGAAATATTCACTTTCCATTTTTAAACTTAACATTTCTATACATTTTCAGGTTTCCAAAAATGTTCATTTCCAAATCATTTCCATTCATTTCTGGGTTTCCAGAAATGTTCGAAATTTATTCCTAGTACATAAAACATGTCACTTCGTACAATTAAATCGAAAATGCATAGGCCCTTTCCAGGATGTTACAAAATCTATCTAGTCGAAGGTTGTCAAAGTTCCCCAAAAACGGTTCATGAGGCTTAGAATCCGTACTTAGCCTTCTCAACGAGTATTCATCATTTCTCCGCATTACGGGGCTGACGCTTCTATCCATGTCCTTAAAAAGTGATCTTTTCAACGTGTGCAAGGAACGATCATTTTGTATATTTTGGGAAGGTTACACAGTTGGTTCGTTAGCTTATTGCGTCAAAGGTTGGTGAGCCCAAAAGACAAAATGGTGTGGCATTCACCATTGAAAAACGACGATCTAGCATAAGATGGTCCCACAGAAGCGATTGTTGACTAGAGTCAGGTTCCTTTAAAATCGTATGTAACACCCCAAACCCGTCCCATGTATCACGAGAGGATTTGGTTTGTCACATGAAGAAAATGTTTTGAGAACTTATGAATGTACTAAAAAAATTGATATTAATATAGTTAAGAAAGCAAGTTTGACTTGTAACTATTCTATAAAATACAAATTTCGAGAAATTGATTGATTGGTCGAAAATCGAAGTAGCGGACTTTAAAATCATGACTTTTGAAAATGACGTTGAAAATTTGAAAGAGAATCCGAGTTAAATTGTTTGTAAAAGTTGGCTGTAAAACCCATATACTAATCAATTTTGAAAAACCATTATTTATATTTTTAGAAAATTCCCTTTTTAAACAATTTAATAAAATAATAAAAACATCCCAAACATAAAGCAAAATAAACATAGTCTAGAGGCCTTATTACAACTTTAAAAATCCAAAATAGTATAAGAAGTAAAGTAAACGGAAATAGAAATCTAAAGTTTAATAACACCATTACTGAAGTATGGCCTCCACCGAGTCATCCAAGGCCCCAAGTCCGCGTCATTGAGCATTACCTACAAGGGTTAAGAGAAGGGGGTGAGTTACAAGAACTCAGTGTATAATCCCCTTACCGTTGTTCTCTGGGCTCGAACCCGTTTAGCAAAAATTTGGGCCTGAGCCCATGTAACATAATCTTGGGCCAAAGCCCATTTACAGAACAGAATATATCAAATGAATCAAATGAATGTAATGCAATTTCCAAACCAAACCTAGTAATCCAACCGCTACACACCACCCGTACCAACCAACACACCTGTGGGGATCAAGTCAACCCACCCCGCCAACACACCAATCACAGGCATTAAGCCATTTATAACAAATTTAATTGTGGACAAGCCACCAGAATAACAGAATATACGTGGCATTGCCACTATACAGATTTGTGGTAGAGCCACCAAAATATGTGGCAGAGCCACCAGAACTTCTCTTCAATATCATCCCATCCCATGCAAAATCATGTATATAATGCATAACAAATCATGATTTTTACAATATAACAACAGTAATTCATTTGGATATTTATTACAAAAGTATGGTCCATTATAACAATTTATCAATAGGCCCAATAAGCAAAATATCAGATTGACCCATTTAGCAAAATATCAGATCAGCCCATTTAGCAAAATATCAGATCGGCCCATTTAGCAAAAATATCAAATTGGCCCATCTAGCCATAATATCAGATTGGCCCATTATTCAATATGTCCATTTGGCCCATTAAGGCAATCTATCAAATCGGCCTATTAAGGCAATCTATCAAATCGATCCATTAAGGCATTTTCATATTTCAGCCATTTAGAGGCATTTCCATAATTCGGCCCATTAGGGGAATTTTCGTAATTCGGCAATTTACCCACTAAGGGTAATTCGGTAATTTCGCAATCCAGACTTAACTACTAATTTGGGCATAACACTTTAAACTGTCCATCTGCATTGTACTAACTAAATTGACTGTAACTTGGGTTAGGAATCTCGAAATCTAAATCCGTAAATTTTCCTTGAAACTAGACTCATATATATTCTTACTAAAGTTTTTCCAGAATTTTTGGCTTAACCATTTATTACAGTTTATTCCTTAAAATTTCCCTCATTTCACTGTCCAACAATTTTGCCCTCTCTTAGCTTAATTTCAAATATCTCACTGCATGGTTTTCATATATTGCTCCCACTTGTTTCTAATGAAAATAGGCTCACTAGGGAATCCATACATATAAATTATAATCCATAATTCACTTTGTACAATTTTATATGATTTTTCCATAACAGATCAGAGAACCACAAATTCAATCAGAACCAGTCTCACTAAAATTAACATATCTCAGAATATAAAATTTCTTTTCCTTATCCGTTTCTTCCATATTAAAGTAGACACAATAAGCTTTAATTTGATATCTTATTCACTTTATAATTTCCTTTCTCCTATTTTTTGTGATTTTTCAAAACACATCACTGCTTCTAACTGAAACTATTTTATTACAAAATACGATTACCACTACGATCATACGCACGCCCGAGTGATCACGGATGTCGGTTTTTTGTTTTCTTCAGTATTTCGACCGATTCACAGAATATTTCATTCAAACTTTCAGAGAAGTGTGAGATTACACACCATTTCAGATATGTATACGGAAGGTACGGGATTACACACCTTGGTTACGAGATGTGCTTTCTACCGATTTCAACACCTATAATGATAGTTGATAGAAGGTTAGTCTCTACTTTGATAATCGTAATTAGAAACATTTTATTAGGCTAACTCCACTTACCACGAATGTGATCTCCCTCGATCCTACCCTTTGGCTACTGAAATCCCGTCCTAACAATATTTGGTGAGCGAACGAGTTGTTAACAATTATTCCACTTTCGGCCAAAACAAATCTTATAACAACGTTCTTACCCCTCTTACTTGACAAGTCGACGATAACGATTTGGCTAATACAAATCACTTGTGCTCCTTCACCTTGTTGAAAGTCCTAAGCCCAACGATGGCTATATCACAGAAAAGAATGTAACTCAGACCCAACGAGAGAGAGAAAGAAGAACACACGATTTATCAAGGAGAAACTCGAATGAAACAAAGTTATTGACAAAGAGAAAACTACTACTTACCGATTCGATCAAGATAAGGTTTTCCCACACGATAGGGAACGAAATGATGAAGAAATAGGATGATAATGGGTTCGGCTATAGAGAAAATCGAACAAGAAGATGTGATCACAAAGTGATGTTGATTAAAGAAGAAAAGGTTGATGAAATGATCAAAAATAAAGAATGGATGGAGAAAAGTGCTTTGGTAGTTTCGGCTATCAAAAGGGGAAGAAGAAACAAAATGCACACTTAAAGCTTGAAGATTCGGCAAGGAGGAGAAGGAATTTTGGAGAGAAAAGAAAAATGACACAAAAGTTGCAAATAGGAATTTTGGCCAAAACAACACCAAAGCTTTACCAAAACACCAAGAAAAATTCAGCTAGCTCTCTTACACACAAAACCGTCCACATTCATGACCATAATGGTCAAAAATTGGCCAACCACACTTCCCATAACACTTCCCTTGAAAAGGGCTTCATGTTCCCCTTACTTTCCCCTTTCTCATGATTTCTTTCCTCACCTTCATCCTTTCCTATTTTCCTTAGCCATCTTGCCAAAAATAAAAAATCCACCTTGCCTTATTTACATGCTTGGCCGACACTTAGGGAAAGAATGCAAAAATAATAGTCAAAATTTGCACACAATGGGATTTGAACCTCTTCCCTCCATGCTCTCCACTTGATGCCATAACCTCCTTGCCATATGTTCATTTATGTTAGCAATTTACTCACTTATTTCCATAAGCTTTGATGCCTCTTAATATCTCTCCTTAATAGGCTTAAACACAAAATTTCACTAAGGCCTAACTTGAACCCGAAACTTCATAGAACCCCGTAATTTTATAAAATCACCTTATTAATAAGTCCAACTTGAATTAATGTCGTTCTCTTGTTCTCAAAATTTAAACACTCCTACGCCCAACGCCCATTGGGCCCAATTCTTCTAGGCCCAATTTCGGGATGTTACATCGTAAGTCTAAATTCTTGGAGCTGGTGTTCGCAGGCGTTCTCTTCCACTATAGCTAGTTTATTCTATTTAAGAAGGATCACCTAAAAGCCGAGGATTGAACCCAAGGTGGATCGAGACAACCGAAGGCTGGAATCTCTCTATAAGAAATTTTTTTGATCGCTGTAATGATCAAACTTGGAGACTAACTTTGACAACGATATTAAGGCAAGTGTACCTATCGAACAGTAGTATAGCTTAGGCAAGACCGGTTATAGAACCCAAAGGAACTAAAAGTATTAATACTCACTTTCTTTCTATTATTTAGTCTTAAAGTTAGAGTGAAGATTACTTTTTAACTAAATCGACGACAGCTAAACTAAGGACACAAAGACAAGAAGACGAATAGGAAAATAACTTTGAGGGAAAACTCAGTTGATTACGACGATACCCTTAGGAAGAATCCACCTAGACTTCACTTATTAATTAACCCCAAATTATATGATTTCTTTTACTTAGCTTGATCCATGAGACTCCCTAACCTATATTAAACCCTCTCTCGAGGCGAATAACGTCTAACCCTAGGTTAATTAGTGGAACTCTCATTCGCTTATAATAACCCCCTAGGATAGCAGTAAATCGATCAATAGACTCCCATATTAGGTTTCACCCTAATCCGGCAAAATCTCATAACCCTATCTCTAGGCGTTCGATCAACTCCGCTTAATTATGTTAGATCTTCTCTTAGGCAGGATCTATTCCTCCTCCACCTAAGCACATTAGATTTGAGTTAAACAACATAATTAAGAACAAACTAAGTAATTTTATCATATAACTTAAAAATCAAATAATAAAATCCATCTAAGTTTCATCCCCTTCAAGTATCTGAGGGGTTTAGTTCATAATGAATAAACAAAACATCGCAAGAGAAAAGATGAAACAAAACATAGAAATAATCCTAAAACCCCCTGAAGGAATCAAAGGAGAATTCCGCCGTCTTGAGTATAATTCTGGCTTCTTGGGATGGATCAACTGGCTATCCTTGCGTTATCCTCTAACTCTTATCTTCTCGGCTTGGCTCCTTGGCCTCGCTTTCGCTCCCTCTAACAGGTGATACTTGGGACTTATTTATAGGCTCTTGGAACGCGATTCTTTCTCCCTAAGTATCCTTTTTCGACTAAAATTGCTCTTTCCAGCGTCAGAGGCACGGCCATGTCACACGCCCGTGTGAATCGAGACCTGACCGTGTTCGGATTTCTCGTGAGGCACGGTCGTGTGTGACGGGGTTGAGGCCATGCTCTAGGTGTTCGTCGAGGCATAGTCGTGTGTGCTTTGGGCTAGGCTGTGTCGATTTCGTGTAAAGGCCCATTTACTCTATTTTAGGCCCGTTTTGTGTTCTTTTCATCTTCGGGTGCTTTCCTGGGTATAAGACATGAAAAGAAAGGATTAAAAGCACCTTTTTATATAAAACAAGGGATAAATCATCCAAAAGCATATTAAATGTGGGTCTAAAATATGTTACTTTTACGGTTTATCAAATACCCCCACACTTAAGCTTTTGCTTGTCCTCAAGCAAAATTCTCAACTTACAATTAAAACGAACTTTCCATGATCTGTAATTCTTTATCAACAATATCTTATCCTAATTCATAGAGAATTCATACATGGATGAGTTGATTCAAAGAGTCCTAAAGATTCAAACGAGATAAGTCATAATTTTGTACTTTGAAAACATAGGTGTCTCCCCTCTTTTAAATAACTACCTTTTCAATTCAAAATTGACAAGGATTGACATCCTCACTTAGGATTCACTCAAATCACTCTAAAGTGTTTAAGGTTCAAAAGAAGATTGCTCATAAGTCGAACCCGAAAAGTTAATCCCATAGGCTTGCCTGAAAATCAAATCTCCACCACTGTAATATGAGATGACAAACAGATCAAAAGGTCTTTGTTTAGGGTTGTAACGGGGTTAGGGTACAAGGTGTGGTTACAGGCTAAAATTAGAGGGTTAGAATCGAGATTGTCTTGATAAATTTCCTAACTAGAAAAATGAACTTAATCTTACATTAAAAACTAATAAAATGAGCTTTTTCCTTGAGAGTTGGAATTTGAGCATGCAAGCTCACTTAATCATAAAACTAATAATGAATATACTTCAGTTTTTTTTAAGAACAAACTAACATAATAATAAGGGAGAATTTTTACAACTGAAATATAGAACATAGTTAGGAAACTTGTTCAAAATCAAATCTCGACAAAAAGGGTAAAAAGAAAAATTGGTGATAACAAATACAAAGGGTTTTTTGGTTAAAGTTAGTGGGTGAGTCAATAAAAAGGGTTGTTAGGCTCAACGGGGTTCACTAGGGGTTAATTATGGAGGTAGGCTTTTTAGTGGAATTAGTGGGTTAAAACCTAAGTGCCTTTATCATCTCGGTATATCAAATCAAAGGTGTGGTCTCAACATGTATAATCGAGGCAAGTTCTAGAATAACAAATCAATGTTAACACACTCATAATAAAAAGTGAGCATGAAAGAATGTATGCTCTAAAAGGCTCAAAATCTCACAAAAATTATGGGTATTTTGATGTCAACCTTGTAAATTTCAAACTTCAAAGTAATATTCAGATTCAGGTAGACAACCTAAAAAAAATTTTATTTCTGAAAAATAGACTTATCATGCTTGATTTTCTAGTATCCTTCAAATTTAATCATCAATGCACAATTATCAATGACTTACTCCAAAACATATCAACAAAGATCATAAATCATAGGAAATTTCATTCTAATCATAATATGAGAGACTTTACTCTTGAAACACGGCATAATTTAGGGATTTTCAAATAATACTATAGTTAACCTCCCCACACTTAAGATGTACATTGCTCTCAATGTACAAAGATGGATAATAGCAAAATAATCATAAAAATCATAAGATGGGGAGAGAAGTGAAACTTCCTGAATTTTGGATGAAGTCAATGAAAAGAAACCGGATAGGATTGGTGGTGAACGTGGGGAAGTGTCTCGACCCGTTTGAAATTGAATCCTCGAAGCAGCCGGTCTGATTTTATTGTATCCTAAGCTAAATCTAAATATCATAAAGAATAAGAAGAAGAAAATAAAATAAAATAAAGTAAAAAAAAACAATGAAATGAAAATAAAATTAAAATAAAAACAAAAATAAATAATGGGAAATGAAAGACAACTAGAAAAGGGGAGAATGAGGTTTAAATAGAGATGTAGCCCGTGTTTTGGGATTTTGAATTTTAGGTGCGTTCAGGTGAGGTAGCCACGGCCGTGTTATAGCTGACACGCCCGTGCTCGACAAATCAGTAACTTCGCATGGGTAGGTAGCACGGGCGTGTTTAGCCCGTGGTATGCAAGTCGGTGAGTTTACACGGTCATGGGGCACGGGCGTGTGTACCCCGTGCTCGACAAGTCAGTAACCTCGCAAGTGTAGCTAGCACGGGCGTGGCCTAGTATCGCAGCCCGTGTTGAGAAAAGAAATTCTTCTCTGGTTGTGCACGGCTACTGGCACGCCCATGGTTCATCCCCTGGCTTCCACACGGCCATGGGCACGCCCGTTTGTAAGGCCGTGTGTCCTAGAAATCTACTCTTTGGTTAGTTTATGGTTAGGTGCTTAAAAGGAAAAATAAAAGGAAAAAAAATAAAATAAAAAAATAAAAAATAAAAAATGTAAAAATAGAGTTAGTGCTCGGGTTGCCTCTCGAGAAGCGCTCGTTTATAGTCTTAAGCTAGACTTTACCTTTCATTCGTATGGTCATGGTGGTTTGAGGAGGTGAAAATCCTTTCTCATGCGATCACTTCGGTTATGGATATATAGTTTAAGTCGAGTAATGTTTACCTCAAAAATGTCAAATTTAGGATTGCTTACCTCGACTGTGCCGTATAGGAAAACATTAAGTACCTCAAAAGTGATTTCTTCATTTGTTTTGAGGTCTGAATTGGTGATTCGAGGCTCTTCCTTATTCAACAATACCTGATCCCCTAATTTGAAGTGATTCGTTGTTCCTATTAGTTCGTCTGGGGGCTCCTTCGGTTTCACTTTGTGCGGTTCCTGTTCTTTTAGTTTGTCAACCCTAAGGCTTTGTTCCTTATGTATTTCTTCTTTGTTGGCACGAGGTCTAAGATCTAGCTCAGCTAAGTGATTTCGTGATGCTTCCTGTAAAGAAGGTTGGACCAAACGATTATCAATAGAATTAACGTTCGTACCTTTATTACTCGATGTCCTAGTTGAGTCAAGAGTTTGAAGAGTGATTGTTTTGTCGTCTACACGAAGTGTGAGTTCACCGAATTCTTCCTCTGTGTGGTCTTTCTTTATTACATCGGGATATGGCACACGAGCTTAGTACTCTGTATTTACCGGGTTTGGTAAATCATGGTTTACCTCAACCTTACCTTCACTTACCACAGGTTCTTGCCTTGGGTCAGATTCCACTAACAATTCACTGTTATGAGCTTGTACGGCTTGGGGCCCATGATTCGGCTCAAGTTTGTAGCCTTGTGGTGTTTCCTGTGGTGAAAGTTGAACAATTTGATTATCAACTGAATTTACTTTCTCACCTTCATCACTTGATGTCTTGGCCGAGTCAAAAGCTTGTAGACTGAATGATTCGTCACCTACACGAAGAATGAGTTCTCCTGTACCAACATCAATTTTAGCCCTGGCAGTTGTTAGAAAGGGTTTTCCTAAAATTAAAGGAATCGAATTGTCCTCATTCATGTCTAAGACAACAAAATCTACTGGGAATATGAATTTATCAATTTTTATTAGAACATTTTCTATTATACCCCTAGGAATTCTGATAGTTTTATTAATTAACTGAATGCTCATCCTAGTTTGTCTGGGTTTCCCTAGACCTAGTTGTTTAAACATTTTATAAGGCATAACATTGATGCTTGCCCCTAAATCAGCTAAAGCAATATCAATAAATAAACTACCAATTAAACATGGAATTGTAAAACTCCCTGTGTCTTTTTGCTTCTGCGGTAGTCTGTTCTGTAACATTGCTGAGCATGTTGCGTTTAATTCCACGTGGTGTTCCTCGTCTAATTTGCGTTTGTTTGTCAAGAGTTGTCTTAAAAATTTCCTCGAGTCTGGCATCTGAAAATGAGTTTCAAGAAGAGGTAAGTTAATATGTAATTTCTTTAAAAGTTTAAGAAACTTACCGAATTGTTCTTCTGAATCGTCTCTTTTCATTGCTTCGGGATAAGGTATGCGAGGTTGGTACTCTTTGATTACCGGTTTTGGCTTTTCTTGTGTTACCTCTGTTTTACATTCGTCTACCTTGTTTTTTGGTATTGCATTAGGTTCATCTAACCCTTTACTGTCCTGAGCGGTGATGGCTTGATTTTGCTCCTTAGGGTTAATCTCCGTGTTACTAGGTAGACGCCCTTGCGGTCTTTCTGACATCAGCTTTGCGAGTTGTTCGACTGCGTTAGTGACTTTCTTGACTGACTTAGTAATTTCCATGATTCGGCTCTCGTTGCTTTTGATTGTTCTCTCAGTTTCTTGGATACGTTTCTCTGTGTCTGCTGAGAAATTTGCCATCATCTCTTCAAGGTGCGACTCCTCTTCCTGTTGGTGAGGTGGTTGTTGAAAGTTTGGAGGAAGTTCCGGTCTTTGGCTATTTTGATCATCCCATGAGAAATTGGGATGGTAACTCCAACCTGTGTTATAAGTGTCATTATAAAAATTATTTTGTGGTCTAGAATAGTTACCCGTATAGTGAGCTTGCTTGTTTTCCATGCCATATTCGTAAGGTGGGTACTCAGGATTCGCCACTCCTCCAAGATTCGAGTCATATTGCATTACTGAGTGTACCTGCGAGGAACTATAGAAACCACCAATCTTTTTATTCAACATCTCTAGCTGGTTAGATAACCTGGTGACCACGTCGAGGTTGGAGACACTCGCGGCTTTTGTTGGCGTTGTCCTCATAACTTGCCACTGATAGCTATTTAGTGCCATCTCCTCTAAACTAAAATTACCTATCAAATCAAAGAAAAATTAGCAAAGTAAAAATAAAACAAATAAAAAAATTGCAATAAAAAAACGGCTAAAGTAATAAAAATTAAGCTTTCTTAATATTTTAGTTCCCCAGCAACGGCGCCAAAAACTTGATCGCTGTAAAATCAGAGTTTTAAATATTTATAAAAGAATGATCAAACTTGGAGACTAACTCTGAAAACGATATTAAGGCAAGTGTACCTATCGAACAGTAGTATAGCTTAGGCAAGACCGGTTATCGAACCCAAAGGAACTAAAAGTATTAATACTCACTTTCTTTCTATTATTTAGTCTTAAAGTTAGAGTGAAGATTACTTTTTAACTAAATCGACGACAGCTAAACTAAGGACACAAAGACAAGAAGACAAATAGGAAAATAACTTTGAGGGAAAACTCAGTTGATTACGACAATACCCTTAGGAAGAATCCACCTAGACTTCACTTATTAATTAACCCCAAATTATATGATTTCTTTTACTTAGCTTGATCCGTGAGACTCCCTAACCTATATTAAACCCTCTCTCGAGGCGAATAACGTCTAACCCTAGGTTAATTAGTGGAACTCTCATTCGCTTATAATAACCCCCTAGGATAGCAGTAAATCAATCAATGGACTCCCATATTAGGTTTCACCCTCCGGCAAAATCTCGTAACCCTATCTCTAGGCGTTTGATCAACTCCGCTTGATTATGTTAGATCTTCTCTTAGGCAGAGTCTATTCCTCCTCCACCTAAGCACATTAGATTTGAGTTAAACAACATAATTATGAACAAACTAAGTAATTTTATCATATAACTTAAAAATCAAATAATAAAATCCATCTAAGTTTCATCCCCTTCAGGTATCTAAAGGGTTTAGATCATAATGAATAAACAAAACATCGTGAGAGAGAAGATGAAAAAAAAACATAAAAATAATCCTAAAACCCCCTGAAGGAATCGAAGGAGAATTCCGTCGCCTTGAGTATAATTCCAGCTTCTTGGGATGGATCAACTGGCTATCCTTGCGTTATCCTTTAACTCTGATCTTCTCGGCTTGGCTCCTTGGCCTCGTTTTCGCTCCCTCTAACAGGTGATACTTGGGACTTATTTATAGGCTCTTGGAACGCGATTCTTTCTCCCTAGGTATCCTTTTTCGACTAAAATTGCTCTTTCCAGCGTCAGAGGCACGGCCATGCCATACGCCCGTGTGAATCGAGACCTGACCGTGTTCAGATTTCTCTTGAGGCACGACCGTGTGTGACGGGGTTGAGGCCGTGCTCTAGGTGTTCGTCGAGGCACGGCCGTGTGTGCTTTGGGCCAGGCCGTGTCGATTTTGTGTAAAGGACCATTTACTCCGTTTTAGGCCCGTTTAGTGTTCTTTTCATCCTCGAGTGCTTTCCTGGGTATAAGACATGAAAAGAAAGGATTAAAAGCACCTTTTTATATAAAACAAGGGATAAATCATACAAAAGCATATTAAATGTGGGTCTAAAATATGTTACTTTTACGATTTATCAATTTATCTCCACTATTTTAATTCTAATTTCCGCACTTTCAATTTAATCAAAAATTTTAATTCTATTTTTTTATTTTTTCAGGTACGCAAGTTTTCTTGGGCACGATTCTGTCCAGGATTTCGAGGAACAAGCAATTGTGCAAATCCGGTCCCTGAGGATTAACCCTACTTCCCTTATACTATTATTTTTATTATTTTCATTATTTTATAGGGATAGGATATTTTTAGTGTTCTCAACGACCGTATCAAATTTTGGCGCCGTTGCCGGGGACTGGTAACGTACTAATCTTGTTCTTTGTTTCTTATAACCAGATCTGCTCCAAGTACTCTTGCGTTTGATTAAGAAATAGAGAAGACTGCGAAAGCCAACTGTAAGGAGACCAAGTTATGGAAAGAGTAGTCAGGAGTGGTTGGGACTCAGAGCAACCCACCACAAGAAATTGAAGTCGACGACAAAGTTGAGTTTAGGGTTAACGAAAACCCTACTCAAACACTTGAATGCGAAAAAGTAGAAGTCGATTACCAGAAGAAGTGCTTAATGCTAGGGTTAACGAAAACCCGAATCTAGTACATCAACCAATGGCTCAAATGATTCGGCAACTGGCCGAAGCTCCGGCAGAACAACCGCCATTGCGCATCGCGTATCCTACTATGGATACTGATTTTGAATTGAAGTCAGGTTTAATCCATTTACTGCCAACTTTTCGTGGGCTGCAAAATGAAAATCCCCACAAACATCTGAAAGAGTTTCATATGGTTTGTCTTAGCATGAAACCTCAGGGGTTAACTGAGGATCAAATCAAGTTGCGTGCTTTCCCTTTCTTCCTAGCAGATTCTGCTAGGGAATGATTATTTTATCTTCCCCTGGATCTATTACAACTTGGGCTGATCTTTCTCGTTTATTTCTCAACAGATTTTTTCCAGCATCACGTGCAGCTGAGTTACGAAGGGAGATCGTTGGGATAAGGCAAAAAGAATCAGAGTCTCTTTATGACTATTGGGAGTGATTTAAGAAGTTGTGTGCAAGTTTCCCACAACATGGTATAACGGAACAGTCTCTACTCCAATACTTTTATGATATCCTAAAGCCCATAGAGATGAATATGGTAAACGTCGCCAGTGGAGGAGCATTGGTCAACATGACTCCCCAACAAGCAAGAGACTTGATATCCACGATGGCTGCAAATACTCAGCAATTCCAAGCCAATCCTGAGCCCCCTAGAAGGGTTCACCAGCTATGTAGTTCAACCTTAGAAGATAAAGTTGATAGGCTTACTAATATTCTGAACTCTCTTGTTTCAGAAAAAGCAAAACCAGCCCGATTATGCGGAATATGTGCTACACTTGAACATACAACGGATGCATGTCCTAGTTTGTATGATGATACTATGGCTCATTTGGATGCTGTGGGAAACTTTCTTAGGCCACTACAAAGGTGATATAACCCCTACGCTAATACCTACAACCCAGGATGGAGAGACCATCCTAACTTCAGTTATGGGGCAAACCTGCAATATAACCAGCCATACCAAAATCAGTTTCCATAACAAACGCAAGATTCAGGTACCTCTCTAGAAACCATGGTCAATAAATTAGCAACTAATGTACTTGATTTCCAATAGCAGATACAACAGCAAATTGTTGATTTACAACAGCAAATACTACGACAAACTCTTGATTTCCAAAAGGAAACAAAAGGATTTTCAACAGAAAATCGAGGCGTCTATAAGAGAGTTGACCACATCAATTAAGAAAATGAACTCAAAAAAGAAGCCGCCGTCACAAATGAAACCTAATCTAGGACAACACGCAAATGCAGTGATGTTGCGAAGTGGAAAAGTATTGGAACTAATTCCTAGCAGAAATCTTGGCCAAGATTCAGCCCAAAAAAAGTCCAAAAATGATGAAAAGGTTCGAGCGAAACCTCCATTTCCAGGACGATCGAAAAGGTAAAAAGGACAAGGAGATCCTCAAAACATTTAGAAATGTTGAGATCAACATACCACTGTTGGATGCCATCAAACAAATTTCGCGTTATGCCAAGTTCCTTAAAGAGCTCTGGACCAACAAGCAAAAATTAATGATCGTGGTTTTTCACAATGTCAAAGTCTTAAAATATATAAAAAGAATGATCAAACCTGGAAACTAACTATGACAACGATGTGAGGCAAGCGCATCTATCGAACAGAAGTATAGTTAAGGCAAGACCGGAATGTCGAACCCAAAGGAACCAAAAGTACTAATTCTAACTCTCTCTTTATTATTTAGCCTATAAATTAAAGTGATTTTTATTTAATCTAAAATTAACTAACTACTAAACTAAAAACACTAAGACAAAGAAGAATGAAATTGGGAAAAATACATTGAGGAAAAACCAATTGATTAAGACGACATCCAAGGAAGAATCCACCTAGACTTCACTTGTTATCTAATTCTGAACCAGACGATTTATTCATTTGACTTGATCCGTAAGATTCTCTAAGTTATATTAATCCCTCTCTCGAGGTGACTAACGTCTAACCCTAGGTTGATTAATTGAAATCTCTTTCTAATTAAAACCCCTAGAATTGCATTAACTCGATCTATGGACTCCCATATTAGGTTCACCCTAATCCGGCAAAATCTCGTCACCCCATCTCTAGGCGCGCGATCAACTCCGCTTAATTATGTTAGATCTACTCTTTAGCAGGGACTTTTGCTCCTCCACCTAAGCACATCACACTTGAATTAATATCCCGAAAATATCAACACAATAATTAAGAATACATAATTAAGAACAAGTCAAATATTTATCATATAGTTCAGCAAACGATAACAAGATTCATCTTAGGTTTCATCCCCTCAGGTATCTGAGGGTTTATTTCATAACAATGAAAGAAAACATCTCAGAAGAAAAGATAAAACAAAACATAAGAAATCCCTAAAACCCCCTGAAGGAATTGAAGGAGAGATCCTCCGTCTTGAGTAGAATTCTGGCTTCTTGAGATGAATCAACTGGCTATCTTCAAGTAAATCTCCACAATTCTGCCTTCTTTGGCCTAGCTGGACGCCCCCTGACTAAAGCCTTGGGTTTCCCCTTTTCTGGTCATACTTAAGGTGTTTATATAGGCTCCTGAATATGTTTCTTTGCCCCTAAGTATCCAAATCTGAGTGAAACTCTTCTTTCCCACGACAGGGACACGCCCGTGTAAGTCGTGGCCAGGCCGTGTTTGAGGCTGTTGAATGGGGCACGGCCGCGTGGTCTTGGGCCCAGGCCGTGTGGATTTCGTGATATGGCCCATTTACTCCGTTTTTGGCTCGTTTTCCATTCTTTTCGTCATCCAGTGCTCTCCTAAGTATAAAACATGAAAACAAAGGATTAAGAGCACCAAATTACATAATTCAAGGCTTAAATCATCCAAAAGCATGCTAAATGTGGGCTTAAAATATGTTACTTTTACGGTTTATCAAATACCCCCACACTTAAAGCTTTTGCTTGTCCTCAAGCAAAATTCTCAACTCATAATTAAAGCGAACTTCCCTGATTCATAATATTCATCAATAGTGTTTCATCATAATTCATAGATAATTTATACATGGATAATTCAACTTAAAGGGTCCTAAAGATTCAAACAATCAAAGTCATACATTTATAGCCTGAAAAAGTTAGGTGTTTCCCCTTACCTAAATAATTTCCTCTGATTCGAGATCGACAAGAGTTGACATCCTCACTAAAGATTCACTTAAACCACTTGAAGTGTTTAAGGTTCAGAATTAAGCACTCAAAAGTCGAACATGAAAAGTTAATCCCATAGGCTTGCATGAAAATCAAATCTCCACCACTAAAATATGAGATGATACACAAATTAAAAGGTCTTTACAAGGTTGTAACGGGGCTTAGGTTCAAGGGTATGGATATAGGCTGAATTAGAGGGTTAGAATTGAGATTGACCTGACAAATTACCTAACTAGAAATATCGAACTAAAAATAATTACATAAATAATATTCTGATATGAGCTTCTTCTTCAATAATTTGGAATTTTATATATAAGCTCGCCTAATCATAAAACCAATAGTGAATATTCTTCGATTTTTTTAGAACAAGTTAAATTACATAATAAAAGATGAATTCCACTAATAAAATAATTAGGCAACCGATCAAATCAGATCTCAACAGAAAGGGTAGTCAAAGAATGGTGATAACAAATACAAAGGGTTTTGAGTTAATATTAGTATGTGAGTAAATAAAAAGGGTTGTTAGGATTAAACGAGGTTCACTAGGGGTTAATTATGAAGGTAGGCTTTTAGTGGAGTAAGTGGGTTAAAACCTAGGTGTCTTTATCATCTCTGTATATCAAATCAAAGGTGTGGTCTCGACATGTATCATCGATGCAAGTTCTAGAATAACAAATCAATGTTGACACACTCATAATCAATAAAGTGAGCACGAAAAAGAATGTATGCTCTAAAAGGCTCAAAAGCTCACAGAAATTATAGGTATTTGATAACAACCTCGTAAATTTCAAATTTCAAGGTAACATTCAGATTCAGGTAGACAACCTAATAAACTTTTTAATTTTTTAAAAATAGACTTATCATGCTTGATTCTTTAGTATTCTTCAAATTTAATCATCAATGCACAATTATCAATGACTTAATCTAAAACATATCAATAAAAATCATAAATCAAAGGAAATTTCACTCTAATCATAATATGAAAAACTTACTTCAAGACAAGATATCATTCAGGGATTTGAGAATAATGAAGAAAGTTAGGCACTTTCTCGAAATAAATATTCACCCCCCACACTTAAGATGTACATTGCCCTCAATGTACAAAGATAAATATGCAATTTAAGAGAGAGGGGGAGGTGAGACTTCCTAAATTTGGATGGTTTCCTAGAGTTGGAAATCGATAGGGGTGGTGGCTGCTACCGAGCTCTGCGCTAGATGAAGAAATTGGGGAGCTCGTAGAGAATTAAAGATAAGAAAGAGAAAGAGAAAGAAAATGGAAATGTAAATAAAATTAAAATGAAAGATGAATGGACCGAAGAGTCCTTATTGTTGGATGGTTCGCGAGGTGGATGTGACTTCTAAGGCTGCGGAGGTGCTGGCGGTGGCGTAAGTGGCGTGATTCCCTAGCAGCCTTTAGAACCTGAAACTAAGAAACTAAAATAAAATAAACTAAATTAAGCATAAGATAGTCAAAGAGAAGGAAAATAAAGGAGAAGAATAAAGAAGAAGGAAAATTAAATGGCCTCAAAGATCATTGGCTTGTCGTTTGGATGAAGCGGTCGACATGAACTTATGTAGATCGGTCTCTCTAAGGAAGACTGTGCGTGAATCCTTCCGCTTCTTCGCCATGGCCATTAGAAGAATGATATGGGATGTTAGAGATCTGAAAAGGAGAAGAAAATGATATGGAGGAAGGGAGATGGGGAGTAGGTTGGAGGAGGGGGTGGGTGGTTTAAATAGGAAATTGAGGTATGATACGTCCCACGCCCATGTACCTTGGCGTGTCGACTCACACGGCCATGTCACATGACCGTGTTGTGCTTTTGTTCGTTTCTCCCACGCCCATTGGTGGGGTACCACGCCAGTGTGATCTAACAGTGTCGGGCACGGCCGCATCGTACGGCCGTGGCGTGGTAGATGGAGTCCATGACTTGAAAATTGATTCGCTCTGACTCGTACCATCCCTGCCATGTCAGTACGGAGATTCAGTGTACCATCCCTGCTAAGAATGGTCTTCCTAAAATTAGGGGTATCGTGTTGTCCTCATCCATGTCTAAAATGACAAATCTATTAAGAATACGAATTTATCAATTTTCACGAGTACATCTTCGATTATGCCCCTAGGAATTCTAACAGTTTTATCAGCTAATTGAATGCTCATCCTAGTTTGTTTGGGCTTCCCTAGACCTAATTATTTAAACATTTTATAAGGCATGACATTTATGCTTGCCCCTAAATCAGCTAAAGCATTATCAATAGATAAACTACCAATTAAGCATGGAATTGTAAAACTCCCTGGATCTTTTAATTTCGGTGGTAGTTTATTTTGCAACATTGCTGAGCATATTGCGTTCAGTTCCACATGTGATTCCTCGTCTATCTTCCGCTTATTTGTCAATAGGTTTTTTAAAAATTTCCTAGAATCTGGCATCTGCGAAAGAGCTTCGAGAAACGATAAGTTAATATGTAGTTTTTGTAAAAGTTTAAGAAATTTACCGAACTGTTCCTCTGTGTCATCTTTCGTTATCGCTTCTGGATATGGTATGCGAGGTTTGTACTCTTTGACTACCGGTTTTGATTTTACCTCAACCTTACCTTCTTCTTCCACATTCGTTTGCTGCGAATTGGGCTCGTCTAATCCTTCACTAATTTGAGCTATTACTGCTTGAATTTGCTCCCTTGGGTTAGTTTTGGTGTTGCTTGGTAGTGTTCCCTGTGGTCTCTCAGAGATCTGCTTAACAAGTTGTCCGATCTGATCTTTGAGCTCTTGTGTCGATGCCTCAAGTTTTGTTTCTATCTTTTGGAAACGTGTTTTTGTATCTTGGAAACGTTTTTCTGAGTTGGCTATAAATTTTGTCAGCATATCCTCGAGGTTTGACTTCTTTTCCTGTGGGTAGGGCTGTTGTTGGAAGTTTTGGGATGGTTGTTGCCTTTGATTTCCTTGACCGCCCCATGAGAAATTGGGGTGGTTCTTCCAACCTGGATTATAAGTATTACTATAAGGGTTATTGTTAGATCGGAAATTATTACCCATATAGTTCATTTGTTCGCTCTCCGTGCCCTGTTCGTAAGGTGGGTACTCAGGATTCGCCACTCCTCCACTTGCGTCGCACTGCATAACTGGATGTGCCTACGAAGAACCAAATAAACCATCAAATTTTTTATGTAACAACTCTACCTAATTTGATAGTGCATTCACTACGTCGATGTTGAAAACTCCGGCTGCTTTGGCTGGCCTTGTCCTTGTAACTTACCACTGATAGTTATTCAGTGACATCTCCTCTATAAACTCGTAGGCCGCTTCAGGAGTTTTGTTATTCAGAGTTCCACCGGCAGCTGAATCGATTAGTTGCCTTGTTGAAGGGTTCACCCCATTGTAAAAAGTCTGCACTTGTAGCCACAAAGGCAGTCCATGGTGTGGGCACCTCCTTAACAAATCTTTGTATCTCTCCCATGCATCATAAAGTGTCTCTGAATCTATCTGCACAAAAGAAGATATATCATTCCTCAATTTGGCCGTTTTGGCCTATGGGAAATATTTTAATAAAAATTTCTCGGTCATTTGATCCCATGTAGTGATTGACCCTCGTGGAAGAGAATGCAACCATTGTTTGGCTTTATTCATCAGAGAAAAGGGAAATAACCGAAGACGGATGGCATCATCAGAAACACCATTTATCTTGAAGGTATCACAGAATTCTAAAAAATTTGCTAAGTGCGTGTTAGGATCCTCATCCTGCAAACCATCAAACTGAACAAACTGTTGTATCATCTATATAGTGTTAGGTTTTAGTTCAAAATTATTTGCAGCAATAGTAGGCCTAACAATACTTGACTCAGTTCCTATTAAACTAGGTTTAGCATAATCATACATAGTTCGAGGAGCATGATGTTCGGCCGTCTCTGGAGGTGGTGGATTATTCTCAGCCATCTCTTCGGTGGTATTGATTTCGGCTTCTTGCTCTTCTTCTATGTAGTTTAAGCTTCGCCTTATTTCTCTGTGATTTCTGCGAACAGTACCTTCAATATCACTGTCGTAAAGTAGGGGTCCTGTCGGGTTTCTTCTAGTCATAAACTAGAGGTACCTGAAAGGAGCAAAAGAAAGAAAATCAGAAAAGTAAAAAATAAAAGTAAATTGCAAAAAAATAAAAATGGCCAAAGTAATAAAAATTAAGCTTTCTTAATATTTCAGTTCCCAGGCAACGGCGCCAAAAACTTGATCGTTGTTTTTCGCAATGTTAAAGTCTTAAAATTTATAAAAAGAATGATCAAACCTAGAAACTAACTATGACAACGATGTGAGGCCAGCGCACCTATCGAAAGTAGTATAGTTAAGGCAAGACCGGAATGTCGAACCCAAAAGAACCAAAAGTACTAATACTAACTCTCTCTTTATTATTTAGCCTAAGAATTAAAGCTTTTTTTATTTAATCTAAAATTAACTAACTATTAAACTAAAAACTCTAAGACAAAGAAGAATGAAATTGGGAAAAATACATTGAGGAAAAACCAATTGATTAAGACGACACCCAAGGAAGAATCCACCTAGACTTCACTTGTTATCTAATTCTGAACCAGACAATTTATTCATTTGACTTGATCCGTAAGATTCCCTAAGTTATATTAATCCCTCTCTCGAGGCGACTAACGTCTAACCCTAGGTTGATTAATTGAAATCTCTTTCTAATTAAAACCCCTAGAATTGCATTAACTCGATCTATGGACTCCCATATTAGGTTTCACCCTAATCCGGCAAAATCTCGTCACCCCATCTCTAGGCGTGCGATCAACTCCGCTTAATTATGCTAGATCCACTCTTAAGCAGGGACTTTTGCTCCTCCACTTAAGCACATCACACTTGAATTAATATCCCAGAAATATCAACACAAGAATTAAGAACACATAATTAAGAGCAAGTCAAATATTTATCATATAGTTCAGCAAACGATAACAAGATTCATCTTAGGTTTCATCCCCTCAGGTATCTGAGGGTTTAGTTCATAACAATGAAAGAAAACATATCAGAAGAAAAGATAAAACAAAACATAAGAAATCCCTAAAACCCCTGAAGGAATTGAAGGAGAGATCCTCTGTCTTAAGTAGAATTCCGGCTTCTTGAGATGGATCAACTAGCTATCTTCGAGTAAATCTCCACAATTCTGCCTTTTTTGGCCTAGCTGGACGCCCCCTGACTAAAGCCTTGGGTTCCCCCTTTTCTGGTCATACTTAGGATGTTTATATAGGCTTCTGAATATTTTTCTTTGCCCCTAAGTATCCAAATCTGAGTGAAACTCTTCTTTCCCACGACAGGGACACGCCCATGGCACACGCCTGTGTAAGTCGTGGCCAGGCCGTGTTCGAGGCTATTGAATGGGGCACGACCGTGTGGTCTTGGGCCCAGGCTGTGTGGATTTCGTGATATGGTCCATTTACTCCATTTTGGGCCCATTTTCTATTCTTTTCGTCATCCGGTGCTCTCTTAAGTATAAAACATGAAAACAAAGGATTAAGAGCACCAAATTACATAATTCAAGGCTTAAATCATCCAAAAGCATGCTAAATATGGGCTTAAAATATGTCACTTTTACGGTTTATCAATTAACTAGTAATGAAAAGGTGAGCGTTGGTGAGAATATATCTACAATGTTACAGCGGAAGATGCTAGCGAAATGCAAAGATAGGGGCATGTTCGCAATACCATGCAAAATAGGCCACTTAGGAATTTAAAAAGCTATGTGTGATTTAGGTGCCTCCACAAATGTAATGCCTTTTTCTATTTATAAATCACTTAACGCTAGTTTTTTTTATGAAAGCATGTGTTACCATTCAGTTGGCATACAGGTCTATTGTGCATCCCGAAGTAGTTATTAAGGATGTATTAGTCAAAGTCAACGGTCTTATATTCGATGCAGATTTTTATGTGATAAAAATGGATGAGGATAGCACTCCTAGATCTTCAGACATCTTGTTAGGCGAACCTTTCCTTAGTACCACTAGTAGTAAGATTAACTTGCGTAGTGGAACTCTCACGATTGAATTTGACTGAGAGATCGTGAAGTTTAACGTTTACGATGCTATTAGTCACCCAAGTAAAATCTTGGACGTAAACCGTGTCGACATAATTGACTTATTAGGAGAAGAAACTTTTAAGTCATCTTATGGAGATAAATCTAAAATTATGTTTGATGATTTTGAATCTGTTAATGAATTATTGGCTCCTATGGATACTAAACTTCTACCTTCTTTTGTGCAGGCACTAAATCTAAAATTAAAACCACTTCCCGAGCATCTCAAGTGTGCATTTTTGGAGAATGATGATACCATTGCCAACTTAAAAGGGATTAACCCCCTGACAGGCACACATAAGATATTCTTAAAGGAAAATATGAAACCAAAGAAAGAGGCACAAGGATGATTCAACCCAAATATGGTGGATGTGATAAAAAGGGAGAATTTTCAAGCCCATACGAATGAAGGAATTCAGCTGGAACAGCCCCAATACTAGTTGGGGCGTCAAGCTAGCGACGTTAAACAAGCACTTGTTGGGAGACAACCCAATTTTTATTTTTCTTTATTTTTATTTTTATTTTATTTTATTATTTATTTATTTATTACTTCATTTTGTTTGGATATTAATAAATTTCTCTTCTTCTGTCTAGGTAAATCGAAGAGGAAAAAACTCAGGATTTGGCATGCTTTCACAAACATCCCTTATTTTATCCCTATTCCAAGTAAGAATAGTGCATCCCTGCTTTATACTTACCCAAAACATGCATCCAAACACCTACCCTACAGCCAAACACCATTTCTTCTACACCTTTAAACCCAAAATTTATCCCATTTTTCACCCAAACCCCCACCAGCCGCCGCACCTTCTTCCCTCTCCTCCACGCGACACCAAACCTTCCCCTCTTTGCAGCTATACGTGAACGACAATGACTACATGGGGAGATTTTCTAAACCCTTTTACTTTCACCTATTTTTCTTTTTCCTTTTCCTTTCACATCGAGGACAATGTGTTTTGATAAACCATAAAAGTAACATATTTTAATCCCGCATTTAACATATTTTAGGATGAATTATTCCTTGATTCATGTAAAAAGGTGCTTTTAATCCTTTCTTTTCATGTCTTATACTCAGGAAAGCAGCCAAGGATGAAAAGAACGTAAAATGGGCCCAAAACGGAGTAAATGGGCCATATCACGAAATCCACACGGCCTGGGCCCAAGTCCACACGGTCGTGCCTCATTGATCCACTAGAACACGGCCTAATGATGATCCACACGGCCGTGCCCCATTCAACAGGGTCGAACAGGCCTGGCCACGACTTACACGGGCGTGTGTTTGGGCGTGTCCCTGCCCCGACCAAGAGAAGTTTTACTCAGATTTGGATACTTGGAGGCAAAAAAACACATTCCAAAGCCTATTCAAACACCTTAGTAGGAATTCTACTTGAATTAGGATACATAGGGACCAAGTAAGGCATCTCAAAGTCTATAAAAACACCTAAGGGGGAAACTTGAAGGGGAGTTCAGTAGAAGCCGGAATAGGCGGTTAGCTAGGCCAATGAACCAAGCCGAAAAGGTCAGATTTGTGGGAATCACTCGAAGAGAGCCAATAGATCCATCTCAAGAAGCCGGAATTCTACTCAAAACATCGGATCTCTCCTTCAATTCCTTCAGGGGGTTTTAAGGATTTCTTATGTTTTGTTTTATCTTTTCTTCTGAGATGTTTTCCTTATTTGTTATGAACTAAACCCTTCAGATACCTGAAGGGGATGAAACCTAAGACTGATCTTGTTATTTTTTTTCTGAACTATATGATAAATACTTAATTTGTTCTTAATTATGTGTTCTTAATCCTTGTGTTAATATTTTCGGGATATTGATTCAAGTTGGATGTGCTTAGGTGGAGGAGCAAAAGTCCTTGCTTAAGAGTAGATCTAGCATAATTAAGCGGAGTTGATCGCACGCCTATAGATAGGGTGACGAGATTTTGCCGGATTAGGGTAAAACCTAATATGGGAGTCCATAGATCGAGTTAATGTGATTCTAGGGGTTTTAATTAGGAAGAGATTTCAATTAATCAACCTAGGGTTAGACGTTATTCGCCTTGAGAGAGGGTTTAATATAAATTAGGGAGTCTTACGGATCAAGTCAAGTGAATACATCGTTTGGTTCAGTGTTAGATAACAAGTGAAGTCTAGGTGGATTCTTCTTAAGGGTATCGTCTGAATCAACTGAGTTCTCCCAACAGTATTTCCCTAATTCGTTCTTTTTATCTTGAGTCTTTAGCTTAGTTGTTAGTTAAATTTAGATTAGATTAAAATAACTTCACCTTATTTTAGGCTAGATAATAAAAAGAAAGTTAGTATTAGTACTTTTAGTTCCTTTGGGTTCGACAATCCGGTCTTGCCTAAGCTATACTACTGTTCGATAGGTGCACTTGCCTTAAATCCTTGTCAGATTTAGTTTCCAGGTCCGATCATTCTCTGTATAAATTTTAAAACTCTGAAATCTAACGATCAAGTTTTTGGCGTTGTTGCCGAGGAACTAAAATATTAAGAACGCTTAATTTTTAGTACTTTAGCCATTTTTTTATTGCAATTTAATTTCATTATTATTTTTTATTTTCTTTTTTATTTTTTTTACTTTGCTATATTTTCTTTTATTTGATTTTGGCAGATAGAGGAGATGGCACTAAATAACTATCAGTGGCAAGCAGCCGATATCTAAAACCTCGACCCAATAACCATGCTATCAAACCAGCTAGAGATGATGAATAAAAAGATTGATGGTTTGTGTAGTCTCTCGTGTAGGTATACCCAGTAATGCAATATGACTCGAATCTAAGAGGCGTGGCGAATCCTGAGTACCCACCATACGAATATGGCATGGAGAACGAACAAGTCCACTATATGGGTAACTATTTTAGATATCAAAATAATTTTTATAGTGACATTTATAATGCAGGTTGGAGGTACCATACAAATTTCTCGTGGGATGATCAAAGCAGCCAAAGACAGGAACTTCCTCCAAATTTTCAACAACCACCTTACCAACAGGAAGAGGAGTCGAGTCTTGAAGAGATGCTGGCAAGATTCATAGCAGCCACAGAAAATCCAGATTTTCAATAACCACCTCACCAACAGGAAGATAAGTCGAACCTTGAAGAGATGCTGGCAAAATTCATAGCAAACACAAAAACACGCCGCCAAAATATAGAAACGAAACAAGAAGCATCGATTCAAAGGATCGAGGATCAGTTAGGTCAGCTCGCTAAGCCAATCTTAGAACAACCACAAGAAAGCTTGCCAAGCAACATGAAACTAACCAAAAAGAGCAAATTCAAGCCGTAACAGCTCTTGACGGTGAAAGGTTAGTGGAATCTGACTCGAAGCAAGAACCTGTGGTAAGTAAAGGTAAGGTTGAGGTAAGCTAGGATTTACCAAACCCGGTAATTACAGAGTACCAAGCTCTTATGCCATACCTTAATACGATAAAGAAAGACCACACAGAGGAACAACTCAGTAAGTCTCTTAAAGTTCCAAAGAAATTTCATATTAACTTGTCATTCCTTGAAGCTTTTTCGCAGATGCCAGATCCTAGACCTCGTGGCGATAAAGAAGAAATTTATGAGGAACGAAGGCTGTGGATCGATGAACTGGACGAATGGAAGACACACCTCAAAGAGAAACTAAAAACACACGAAGCAAAAACGAGGCGACTCCACGATGAACTTAATGATGGGACAAGCCAGCTTAAGATAGGAGATCAGGTACTCAAAATCTCCCCAGATGGAACAGTCAAGGTAACTAGTCCCAAAATCAGCACCTTTAAGGTAAACACTACTCGACTTAAATTTTATATCAATAATCGAATTGATCGCATGAGAAAGGATTTTCACCTCCTCAAATCACCATGACCATACGAATGAGAGGTAAAGTCTAGCTTAAGACTATAAACGAGCGCTTTTCGAGAGGCAACCCAAGCACTAACCCCATTAATTTTTATATTTTTTATTTTGTACTATTATTTTTCCTTTTAGCACCTAACCATAAACTAACCAAAGTACAGATTTCCATACCACACGGCCGTGGCCGTGGCCGTGTGGCCACCATAGGAAGATACAAGGGCGGGGCCAACTACCAGATCCATAATTTCTATTTAACCCCCTTATTCCCTTCCTTTTCCCGTTATCTTTCTTCTTTCATTTTCCATTATTTATTTTTATTTTATTTTCTTTATTATTTTCTTTTTATTATTCGTACCATTTAGATTTAGCTTAGGATACAATAAAATTAGGACGGCTGCTTCGAGGACTCAATTTCAAACGGTTCGAGACGCTTCCCCACGTTCACCTCAAATCCTATCCGGTTTCTTTTCATTGATTTCATCCAAAATTTAGGAAGTTTCACTTCTCTACCCATCTTATTATTTTATGATTATTTTGATATTATCTATCTTTGTACATTGAGGGCAATGTACATCTTAAGTGTGGGGGGGTTAACTATAGTATTATTTGAAAATCCCTGAATTATGCCTTGTTCGAAAAGTAAGTTTCTCATATTGCAATTAGAATAAAATTTCCTTTGATTTATGATTTTTATTGATATGTTTTGGATTAAGTGCATTGATGATTAAATTTGAAGGATACTAGAGAATCAAGCATGATAAGTCTATTTTTCAAATTTTAAATTTTTTTAGGTTATCTACCTGAATCTGAATGTTACCTTGAAATTTTGAAATTTACGAGGTTGATATCAAATACCCATAATTTCTGTGAGCTTTTGAGCCTTATAGAGCATACATTTTTTTTCGTGCTCACTTTATTCATTATAAATGTGTCAACATTGATTTGTTATTCTAGAACTTGCATCGATTATACATGTCGAGACCACACCTATGATTTGATATACCGAGATGATAAAGGCACCTGGGTTTTAACCCACTTACTCCACTAAAAGCCTACCTAACCCCTAGTGAACCCCATTGATCTTAACAAACCCTTTTATTGACTCACCCACTACTATTAACCCAAAACCCTTTGTATTTGTTATCACCATCCTCATTGACTCCCTTTTTGTCGAGATTTGATTTTGGACAGTTGACTCATTGTGTTCTATACTTCAGTTGTAAAAGTTCTTTCCTATTATTTGACTTATTCTAAAAAAAACGAAGTATATTCATTATTAGCTTTGTGGTTAGGTGAGCTTATGCATTAAATTCCAATTATTGAAGAAGAGGCTCGTATTAGAGTATTATCAATAGTAGTATTATTAGTTTCCAATTGATGTAATTATTTAGGATGAGTTCATTTTTCTAGTTAAGTAAATTGTCAGGTCAATCTCGATTCTAACCTTCTAATTCAGCCTTTATACACACCTTTAACCCAAGCCCCATTACAACCCTATTAAAGACCTTTTGATTTGTGTATCATCTCATTTTATAGTGGTGGAGATTTGATTTTCATGCAAGCTTATGGGATTAACTCTTCATGTTTGACTTTTGAGTGCTTAATTCTGAACCTTAAACACTTCGAGTGATTTGAGTGAATCTTTATTGAGGATGTCAATTCTTGTCGATTTTGAATTAGAGGTAATTATTCAGGTAAGGGGAAACACCTATGTTTTCATACTATAAAAACTATGACTTTGACTGCTTGAATCTTTAGGACTCGTTGAGTTGAATTATCCATGTATGAATTATCTTTGAATTATGATGAAACATTATTGATGAATATTATGAATCGAGGAAGTTTGTTTTAATTGTAAGTTGAGAATTTTGCTTGAGGACAAGCAAAAGCTTAAGTGTGGGGGTATGTGATAAACTGTAAAAGTAACATATTTTAATCCCATATTTAGCATATTTTAGGATGATATATTCCTTGATTCATGTAAAAAGGTGCTTTTAATCCTTTCTTTTCATGCCTTATACTCATGAAAGCACCCGAGGATGAAAAGAACGTAAAACGGGCCCAAAACGGAGTAAATGGGCCATATCACGAAATCCACACGGCCTGGACCCAAGTCCACACGGCCGTGCCTCATTAATCTACTAGAACACAGCCTAATCATGATCTACATGGCCGTGCCCCATTCAACAAGGTCGAACACGGCCTGGCCACGACTCACATGGGTATGTGTTATGGGCGTGTCCCTGCAGCGGCCAAGAGAAGTTTTACTCGGATTTGGATACTTGGAGGCAAAGAAACACATTCCAAAGCCTATTCAAACACCTTAGTAGGAATTCTACTTGAATTAGGATACTTAGGGACCAAGTAAGGCATCTCAAAGTCTATATAAACACCCAATGGGGCAACTTGAAGGGGAGTTCGACAGAAGCCGGAACAGGCGATTAGCTAGGCCAAGGAGCCAAGCCAAAAAGGTCAGATTTGTGGGAATCACTCGAAGAGAACCAGTTGATCCATCTCAAGAAGTCAGAATTCTACTCAAAACGGTGGATCTCTCCTTCAATTCCTTTATGGGGTTTTAGGGATTTCTTATGTTTTGTTTTATCTTTTCTCTGATATGTTTTCCTTATTTGTTATGAACTAAACCCTTTAGATACATGAAGGGGATGAAACCTAAGACGGATCTTGTTATTGTTTTCTGAACTATATGATAAATACTTAATTTGTTCTTAATTATGTGTGCTTAATCCTTGTGTTAATATTTTCGGGATATTGATTCAAGTTGGATGTGCTTAGGTGGAGGAGCAAAAGTCCCTGCTTAAGAGTAGATCTAGCATAATTAAGCAGAGTTGATCATACGCCTAGAGATAGGGTGACGAGATTTTGCCGGATTAGGGTGAAACCTAATATGGGAGTCAATAGATCGAGTTAATGTGATTCTATGGGTTTTAATTAGGAAGAGATTTCAATTAATCAATTTAGGGTTAGACATTATTCGCCTCGAGAGAGGGTTTAATATAAATTAGGGAGTCTTACGGATCAAGTCAAGTGAATACATCGTCTGGTTCAGTGTTAGATAACAAGTGAAGTCTAAGTGGATTCTTTTTAAGGGTATCGTCTGAATCAACTGAGTTCTCCTAACATTATTTCCCCAATTCGTTCTTTTTGTCTTCAGTCTTTAGCTTAGTAGTTAGTTACATTTAGATTAGATTAAAATAACTTCACCTTATTTTAGGCTGGATAATAAAAAGAAAGTTAGTATTAGTACTTTTAGTTCCTTTGGGTTCGACAATCCGGTCTTGCCTAAGCTATACTACTGTTCAATAGGTGCACCTGCCTTAAATCGTTGTCAGAGTTAGTTTCCAGGTTCGATCATTCTCTTTATAAATTTTAAAACTCTGAAATTTAGCGATCATGTTTTAAGTAAGGGGAGGCATTCCTCATTATTTCTGTCATTTAATCTGCTACTTTTACTGTTGTGTTACTGTTGCTGCAGCCTTGTGCTCATTTCTTCCCACGTTTATTTTTTAGAATATTTTGCCTCTTTTCGTGCCCAAGAATTTGACGACGACTTGCCCACTGTTTGACATACATGCATGATTCTTGTCTACTGAGTTAGTTATGGTTTTGCCTGTTTGATTTCATCTCAACTGTTTTATTTCTTTTAGGCTGAATAATTATGATTGATAAAGTTAACCCTATCTTGCTTATAGTAAAATCGATTAAGTCTAAATGTAAAGAGAACACTTAATGAAAATTACATGCTGAAATTCTGTTCATGACTGTTAGGTAGTTGTCGAAACTTATTTTTGACACTTGATTGTTTTCCCTAGTCCTCCAAATTAAAATTATGTTTCATTATAATAAATTGTGATGCTTCCGTGGTTATGAGTATAGCTTAAAACGTGACTGACTGAGTAACCAGGGTAGGGTGCTTGGGTTGTCATCCTATTTCGCGTCAAAAGATTGTGTGACATGTTACGTAAACTCCGCTAACCGGAATCAAATTTTTTTAAGGAATATGTTGGGCTGAGTAACCGAGGTGAGGTGCTTGGCTGTCATCTCTCTTCGCGTCAAAAGGTTCAATATGTTCTTAAGGAAAATATAATAAAATAGGAGTATGTTGGGCTAGGTAACCGAGGCGGGGTGCTTGGCTGTCATCTCTCTACGCGTCAAAAGGTTCAATATATTCTTAAACAAAAAAAATTAATTAAAAACACAAAAAAAAAAATTGCATTCGGGGACCAAAGGTGGAAACAAATAGGGTGTCTTGATAAATTTTAGTAAATTACCTAATTTTCGTGAAGTAATCTAAGTCGATTTTGATTTTTTTGTGATTAAATTGGAATACTTTTTCAGATTTACTTAAAGCAAGCTAAGGGTTCTCTTTATTTTTCATATGCATTATGCCTACTTCTTACAGAACTTTGGAGTGATATTTTTTTCATGGCAAAATTCTAAATTTCACAGTGGATAGGAACCATACTTGAGGGCAAGCATTGGCTAAGTAGGGAGAATTTGATAATATTCTAGAATGACATATTTTTATGTATTAATTACACATTTATTTTGAGTATGATCCTACTAATTTGAGCTATTTATGGTTTTTAATCTTGTAGGGACTAAGGCTTAGTTTGGATGGGCGGTGTGTTTACCTCCGGTGAGGTTAAAAATAGCGGTGGCGGTGAGATTAGTTACTGTAGCGGTGAGATTGGACACTGTGGCAGTGAGATTAAAATCAGCGGTGGAGTGTATGTTTGGATTCAAACGCAGCTGTAGTGGTGAGGTGAAAATAAAAAATGACTATTAAGGACATTAGATTAGAATTGATATATAATAGAAATTTTTAAATTATTTTACTTATATAAAATTATTAAAAAAATGTGAATTTATAAATTCATTTAATAAAATATTAAAATGTATCTTCTAATATTTTATTATAATAATATGATATAAGATAAAGGAGTAACATGTCAACAATTAAAGGTTAGAAAGCTAATTTTCTCCAAATAAAATAATAAACATTAAAATGAACAAATGTATAAAGGTTGAGGGTTAAATTTGTTATTATCCTTTAATATGGTTGGTTTAAGTCCTAATGCTTAAAATGATATATGGATCAAAGCTTAGAATTATTTTGGGCCTGAAACAAAAACATCGACCCTATTCTCAATCGTTTGCTTATTGTCTTGTGCTGAAACAAAAATCCCTAGATGATGAGGAAGAAGAATCGCTGAACCGACAGCATCTCACCAACACTCGACGAGAGGCGCTGGGTATCTACCGCGACATCCTTCGAGCCACCCGATTCTTCATGTGGCCCGATTCTCGGGGCATTTTGTGGAGGGACATATTGAGAGAGAACGCGAGGAAGGAGTTCGAGGAAGCTCGCTTTGAGAAGGATTCGGAAGTTGTGACCCGATTGCTTATCGATGGGCGTGATGCGGTTGAATCTGCATTGGAGAAGCTAGCCGAAAAGCAGAGGCATCAGATTCAGAAGGAGCGGGGAGATGGTCGGTGATGATTGATTCATTTCTTAACTTTCTCTGATTTTGAATTTGATTATCCTTTCAAGGAAGAACAAATCTTGTTTGTAAGCTAAATTTTGTGTTTTGGTCTTATAATGCATCAACTTATGCGTTAGCCTTGTTCGATTGTAATTCCCTCATATCCAGAAGTTGGTTGATGAGAAAATTCAGAGGAAAAACAAAAGGAAATCAAAGTTTGATTTTACTGCAGTGTTCCTTTGTATGGGTATTTTTGTCACTTGAAAATACCTACCATCTCACTGGATTTAATTGATGCTGAAACCCCCAGCCACTTTTCAGCGTATCAGTGCAGCTGAAATTGATTTTCACTGGACTGTGCTGTTGAACCAAACAGCATATCAGTGAGTTTGGTAACCTCAACTGCACCACACTGGTGTTAACAGCTGAACCAAAGGAGCCCTAAATCGAAGGCAAAAGGAAATTTGGGGGGCTAAAAGCGTGAATTTAAAGATGAAATGGGCCAACATGCGAAGTAGGAGAGAAGTGGTGCCAGAAATGCAAAGTGTGCAAGACTTTGGGAGCAAAATGCAAAAGAAGAGATTTTATAGCACAAGACTCTATTTAATTTTTCATTATATTAGGATAATTATTAAGGATTATTATTTAGATTTAATTTTAGCATTTATCTTTGTTTATCTTTAACTATCTTAATTAAATTTATTTATTTGTATTTATCTTTTAGAATTTAATTAGGAATAGACTAGATTCTTAATACTATAAATAGGGGATGGAGTGACACAAAATTCACTCATCTTTTCTGTAAACACTCTCTCACCCATTAAGTTTAGCCTTTTGTTCTTTCCATATTTTTTCAATAAAAATCTCATTTCCATTACTTTTATTTTTTTCCCAAAAATCATGAACCACTATATCTATCTAGCCGAAGGTTGTCAAAGTTCCCCAAAAAGGGTTCATGAAGCTTAGAATCCATACTTAGTCTTCTCAATGAGTATTCATCATTTCTCCGCATTACGGGGCTGACGCTTTCGTCCATATCCCTTAAAAAGTGATCTTTTCAACGTGTGCAAGGAACAACCGCTTTGTATATTTTGGGAATGTTGCACAGTCGGTTCGTTTGCTTACTGTGTTAGAGGTTGGTGAGCTCAAGAGACAAAATGGCGTGGCATTCGCTATTGAGAAACGATGATCTAGCATAATATGGTCCCACAGAAGTGATTGTTGGCTAGAGTAAGGTTCCTTTAAAATCGTAAGTCTAAATTCTTGGATCTGGTCGTAGGCATCCTCTTCCACTATAACTGACTTATTCTGTTTGAGAAGGATCAGCTAAAAGCCGAGGATTGAACCCAAGGCGGATCAAGACAACCGGAGGCTGGAATCTCTCTATAAGAATTTTTTTCTCAACTCTATTTTTCTCCACTATTTTAATTTTAATTTCCACACTTTCAATTAAATCAAAACTTTTAATTCTATTTTTTTTATTTTTTTTCAGGTACACAGGTTTTCTTGAGCACGATTCTATCCCAGATTTCGAGAAACAATCAATTATGAAAATCCAGTCCCTGAGGATTTGACCCTACTTCCTTTATACTATTATTTTTATTATTTTTATTATTTTATAAAGATAAGATATTTTTGGTGCTCTCAACGACTGCATCAAGCTAAGACTATATACAAGTAGTTGCAAAGAGAATATATTGTTGGAAAATGTTTAACGGGTTTCACTCTCTGACAGGCAGCAACAGAAAGAGTGTTTGACATCCCTGTGGAAGGATGGCCCATTTCCACTTTAGTTGTTGTCAGATTTAAAGCTCAACGAAGGAATCATCTCTTGTATTTTGTCCATCGCATTTTGCATTAGCTTTTGAGCTCTCACCTTTAAAAGATTGGCCTATGCATTTGATAATGTCATGACATCAAACTTGGGAGCTTTGTAGATGCATGGAGAATCGTGACTATTTACAAAGTTAACTGAAATTTAGATTCATCCGCAAGGGCATAAGAATTTAGTTGCCAGTTTCTGAAATCCAACATCAATAGAGCTCATCAGAATTCAGAAGGGATCCTGTAAAAAAATCCCACGTACACGTATTGGTCCCACTCCCATTTAAAATGGCAGTACCCATTCATTGCTCATTTTCACGAGTGGGCTGAGCCTACACCAAGAGTCAAATTACATCATACTCCGCCTTTACTTGCACCTAAAACACTCCAATTACCTTTACCATATGCGTCATTCCAGAGCAAAGCTAAGTTAATTAAAGCTTGAATCGATCCTCCATATTCACAGTTTTGATTCATAGCTGTAGCTTAAAATCCCAAGGTTTTGTTAACTCAATCCTAGTCTGATACTTGAGCAACACATTTATCCAACAATTTAATTCAAAGCATTTAAAAGAAAAGGGCTTATATTGCAAATGGTTTTATGTGCCTATATTATTGTTGACCTGGAGCTTTACAATCAAGAATACATAGCTTGGAGCCTCAGCTCAATAATCTCAAAACCATCTTACTTTTGCTTCCATTCTTGCTCTCTTTCTTACCAATCTTCTTTTTCTCATTTCATAACTCCTTACATGGTTGATACCAGTGGTATTCAAGCACTTCTCTTGGCTAGAACTGCTTTATCTAGACATGCAAAAACCATGAGTTACTATTCAAGTTGGCAAGCCCACTTGACATTAGAGAGAATTTAGATGAAAATATTAAAATAGAACAAATAAATTTAGAAAAAAAATTAAGTTCAAAAAATAAATATAGGCAAAAAATTTTACCAGTTTAAAATTTAAGCAAGATTTTACCCTTCAACTTTTAATATTTGAGTTAGATTTGTTTTTCTTAAAATATTTTATTTTATATTATGAATTTTATATCATGAAATAAATTAAAGTAAAAATTTACATATTTAAATTTTAATCTATCTACTTTTTGTATATAAAATATAATTTTAATTGTTATGGTGTTAAAACTATTTTTTTTTTTACCTTTGTTGAGTTATGGTTTCTCTCAACTGCTTCTTTCAAGAAACAAATTGAGAGAATCAATGACAGGAACAATTCTAACATATATGGGTTAAGTTTTGGACATCGTATACGATTTACAATTAATAGATTCTTTCTCATTTAGGTGCTTAACATTTAACCTAGATTAATTTGTTTAAACTTTCTCAAACCTTGTTGTGCAATAAATGTTAGAAAAATATTATACAAACTTTGACATATTTACCATCTTATTGCTGAAATAAATCTAAAATTTCTTTAGAAATTTGGGAAAGAATAGGATCTATAAAGTTAACATAAAATTTTCGTTGAAAGCTACGACATGCTCTAACTTCGAAAAAATATATAAGACCCTAAACCAAGCATGAAACTTTCTAGTTTCTGTTAATGGAATATTAATTTTTCTACATTAATTTAATTTTTTCCGATATCGATAAAACGTCTGATCTGATCATCATTATCGGACTATCCTTAGAGTAGAAAAAAAAAAAGTTTAATGGGTCCCTTTCCCTTGGAAATGGCGATGGATGAAACTTGATTTGTCTACCAAATATTGTTGATTCCCAAGACATGAAAATTTTGCATGTTGCAGAGATAACAATGCAAATTGCAAAATGCGATTCTGTTGGACCCGCCTCTTTATGTATGGTTTTTAGGAGCTTCATCACAGTTTAACTGTTTAATCTCACTTGACTCTGGATTTAATTGTAATCCAGTGCAAATATAGGGTCTTAAAAAAGCGGTAGTGTTAACTGCAATGCATGTGATGTGAGTCAACCGAAAGCCTATGATGTAGCTTGGGTTTTTCTCCTCTTTTTGTTTGGTCCTCATGTGACACCCCCATGGATTTTTTACCATGATGAGCCTACCTGATACAACCACGTGTCCCCATCAACTCCATCATCTTTCCCTTTTTTTAAGAAGTTCCACTTTGATCATCAATGACAACTTTCGAAACGAAATTTGCTTTGTACGTAAACAAATGTTCTCATTCACATGCGTTTTGGGGTTATCACAGCATACAATTTCAGAAAGAAGAAGAAATATTGGACGAAAATGCTTGGTGGAAATTAATTGTGTATTCCATTGCCCTTATCCATTTGGTGGCATGCACTAAATATCGACAACTCCCTCTGTTGTCAATTTATTTTAACCTTAGCTTCCCACATCATGAAGGGTGGAGAGTGTAAATAAAGTAAAGCATTTCAAAATGATTCAAATACATACTACTTTATATTTTTTCCTGCAAATTAACACACACCGTACACGTTTGATATGATAACAAAGTGAACCAAGAAAGTGTAAAATTTGATTGTCTGGATACATTTTCATTTTCTCTGCAAATGGTAGAAGCCAATATGTTCGGCTTTTGTTTGTGTATTTGCAACAGAACTAAAAAAAAAAAAAAAAATCTAACTAGGTAGTACGCAGCGTTCATTTTCAACCAGAAATTTTACTTGTTTCATCCAACCTTGGAAGGATCATATTGCTGAATTCTACTCTCAAAATGGCTTTGTTGAAATTAATGTTGGAAACGCCAAGTACGTATATATTTTGGACCACAATCAGGGAACACCAAAGAATTACAAAGAGTTGCAATTTTACCTTACATTACCAGTTTGGTTATCAATCTTATTCAAATTCTTAATTGTAAGGAGCTTTTTCTTTTTTTTATTTCATTCGTGCGAGGAATCATGTAAACCCTAGCTAGTTTTTGGTTACAAACCTAATGAAAACAGTAGTGCAAGATAACCCCATATAGGGAATGTATGTGAAACCTTGGAACGACTTCCCATATTGGAAAAGTTCTAGAATTAACCTTGGAATAACATTCCCTAATATTAGGAAAGCTATGGAGCTAAACTTAGAAAGATTGATAAGATTCTTAAATTTGCTTCATTATTGCTACGTTCTAAAGAGTATAGTTTGGAGGCTCAATATGAACATTATTGAGAATTTCGTTTTCTAACTTTTTTCTAGAACGCAAATGCTTCCCCCGCTTCTTTTTATTAAGCAAACAATGCAATTGCATTTAAGTGGGTAAAAGGCAAAATGTGTAACTTTCATGTAATCACCATTACACCCGTTATCTTTATAAGTTAGTTTCTTTATTTCTCTAGAACAGAAATGCTTACTCCTCTTTTCTCATTAAGTAAATAGTGCACTTGTTATGTAGCATAACTTTCACTCGACTACTATTGTAACATCCCTCATCCAACCCGATTGTCGAATCTAAGCTACAAAATGACACATTCGTCACTAAAGCAACTACAGTCAAAACTTATAGTAAAATAATCATTCACATGAGCAGTCAAACATCAAATATCACTCAAGTACAATAATAAATAATTTACGAGTCTTATTCGAGCATACAGAAGCTCTTTTGTCAACCCGAACACAAAAGAGGATCAAATTGCAAAATTTTTAAAAATGTATGGACAGACATCGCGACTTCCTCTAGTTCTTGTCACGATGTGGCCATCTCAGTATGACACGTCGCGACGACAAGCCCTATATCGTCACAACATCATTCACTATAAAGGCAACATTGTGACGTCCAAAATTCGAGGTCGCGACGTCGCCTCTATTTTTGGTAAAAATGAACCCTTTTAGTACCTATTTCAAGTTTCAACCTAATACCATTCAATAGACTCAACAATCTCCATTTTTACTTAAATCAAACCATACTAAAAACATACCAAAATAAGTCATTTATCCATTTCCAGTCCACCAATTCAATATGAGTTCAACCTAATACAAAACTTTCTAATTCAATACAATCAATCATATACCATCCAAACCAACCAACTAACCATTCAAATACCAAATCTTACCTATGTTAATTCATATTAAAACATGCCAATCACTTTATTTACCCAAACTTGTACACCTTATGCTCATCTATGACTTATAAGCCTTAAACATAACCATCAACTATTAAGATTAGACCACATTTTACAAGCATGCATCAAGTTACCAATGTTCAAACATATTTTCATCTCATTCACCCATCCATTTTATATAGCATACATTTGATTATAATTCATCACATCTATTGGCATAAGCACACATATATGTCCATCAACATGTATAATTCAAATCACCGAAATATCATGATAGGTGAAAGTTAAAGTAAACTTGCCATAGTAAACATAATTACATACTAAGATGCACCACAAGACACCTTATATACATCCACAATCTTTGACTCAAAATAACGAAGTAACTACCAAATTGAGGATAGGATAGAGTTATCTTCAAAATGATCTGACTTGACGTGTTTCGAAAGGTGGCAATCTACAAGGAAAAGGGAAAATAAACGGGATAAGCATATAGAATGCTTAGTAAGCTCATATAGAAATTATAACTTACCTTGACCATTAAGAATAAACAATTATTCTATCAACTACCAAATTAACTTTCCTTGGCACTTGAATACATATCTACATGCAAAATCACCACAAATCGAATACGTTAGTTACGTTCTCGAATCGTAATACCGTCAACATTTGAAACATAATCACATATCTTCAATACCGTTTCATTTTCAATTCATGTTTTAAATTACATATTCATTCAATTGAACATCGCCCAATGGAACTATAGTAAAACAAACTTAGATACAAAAGAATGTAATGCCCACACAAGTTGACATCGTATCAAGGTTATCTGTCTGGGCTAAACCAAAAATACATATAACCTTAACGTCTATAACAAATACTAGATCACGTAACATCATGTAAATTCCTGATCAATTATGTGTATAACCTCAATAGCATGTCATACGTATCCTAACCTTTTACAAAATTCACTCAGGCATTATTTTCTTATAAATGATATTATCATTTCATGTACACAATTTCTTTTCACATACGAGACATATATTCAATCAATAGCCTCATGTATAACCTATTTTATTTTCATATACCAATTTATCATGAATTTACAATTTAGTCCATTTCAATCCAATAGAGCCAAATTCACCAATTCACTTCAATTTAATACATAAATGAAATAGAATACAAATAAACATTGTAACAGCCCGATTTAGGGGCTAGTCGGAACAGTGGTTTCGGGACTGATAAACTGAAGTTAGGGAAAATTATTTTAATGTTATTTTATGTGTTATGATATTATTATAAGGCTATGTGAAAATTTTAGTGCATTAATTTGAGTGATAGCATGCTTAGTTGTGAAAAAGGACTAAATCACATAAAGTGCGATAGTTCTATTTTATAAGGTAGAGATACCTAATAGCTATAGAGTGTAGTTTAGAGGTTTTAAAAGTGTAATTAGGTCATTTATCTAGTGATGGCCGGCCATATAGGAGCTAGGGAGACAAGATTTTAATGTTGGTCAAATTTGGTGGATATTAGGTGATAAAAATGAATAAAATAAGATGAATAAAAATGTTATCATCTTTTCACTATTCCTCCACCTTCATCCACCGAAAATTGAAGAGAAATAGGGTTTTTGAAGCTCAAAAATTTCATCCAACATATTCCCTAGCAAGTAAGTGATTTTGAGGTTTTTCTTAATGGTTTTTGTACTTTTGGAGTCCCAAAAGCTTAAGCTAGCTAATGAGGGGACTAATTTGAGATATGGTTGAAAGTCTAGGGACTTGCCATGAGACTAGTTATGTTGTTAGCTGAGTATTTATGGAAGAAACTGAATGTTAGGGAGGTAAGAAACAACTTTTGTGAAAGGTGTTAGCATGAAAACACCTAAATAGGACTTAAATGCAAAGAATAAATTTGTGTCATAAATGCATGAAATAGTTGGAATGGTGAGTAGTTGTAAGAGAAATAAATGTTCAGCTAGGCTTATTAATTGATAAAATGTGTTGAAAAATTATTTATAAGCCTAGGGGCAAAATTGTAATTTTGCCATAGTGCAAGGGCAGAATGGTCATTTTTGCCTAAGTGTAGAAATTGATGCATTATGATCATAGAATGATCTAAATGAGTGAATCTTATTGTTATAGATCAAGAAGAGCGCGGAATTAATCTTGACCGGGGAAAAGGCAAGGTCACGGATTAAAACCGTTAGTTGACACGTTTTCCACCGAGGTAAGTTTATGTGTAAACAATGCATTTTTTATATATACATTGTTGTTGCTAAGTAGCGTATAGCACAATTGAGAACATGTATTATTCAAGTGGATTCAATGTGGTAGCTATTGAATAACTCTAGTATGAATGATGGAATGGATATGTAAGTGTGTTATATCAATACTTGATGGTGGGCTAAGTGCGATACCACCTTAATACTTAATTACGATGGGCTATGTGCGATACCATCGTCTATTTATCATTTGGTGGGCTATGTGCGATACCACCGTAACTAACCTCTTGTTGGGCTATGTGCGATACCACCCCAAATAAATCTGATGGTGTGCTAAGTGCGAAACCACCGAGAAATTGATCTTGAGTAGTTAATCAATAGATTGTGATGTGTTGTATTATGTAATATTGTGGTGCTAAGTGCAGGGAGTTATAGTAATGAATATATACATTAATCTTGTGACATGGTTGGAATGAGGAAATGGGAGGAATGAGTAAGCATGATTATGAATGTGGATTGTTTCTCATTTAGTATGTATTACTATATAATTGTTTAGCATATACTAAGATGTTATATTGTTTACGTGTAAACTTACTAAGCTTAAAGCTTACTCCCTTCTCTTTTCCTTGTTTTATAGAGTTTAAGAGCCGAGCCAGGATACGTGAATATTCAAAAGACCGCCCACACTATCTGCTCATCTCGGTATATTTAGACTTAGAGATTTTGAATATGGCATGTATAGGGGCTAGACAAGGTGTATTGTTTTGTTAATTTGGCCAAGAGTGTGTTGGCCCCTTTTTGAGAAAATTCTTGTGTATATATAGCCATATTTGTTGGCTCTTTGCTACATATATGAGAATATGAAGTTATTCATGGAAATTCATATTGCAATTATGAGTTGTTATTTGATATGTTAAATGGATTCATAGGGTGTGATCTAGAGGGATGCAAAGAGCTTGGCAAATAGCCTTGTTCTTGTTCACACGAGTAGGCACACGGGCGTGTGTCTAGGCCGTGTGTGACATGCGGCCAGTCCATGGGTGTGTGCCCAGACCGTGTGAAGTCTACACCTTGAAATTGGAATTTGAATAGCTACACGGTTGAAGCACACGAACGTGCCCAGGCCGTGTGGATTAATCAAAGGTGACCACGGGCCAGCCATATGGGCATGCGTCCAGGTCGTGTGATTCAAGTCAGTGTCGACCACGGGCATCGAACACGAGCGTGTGAGATGATACACCAGTGTGTCATCTCCCCCACGGGCGTGTGACCCTTGTTCAGGAAAAATTTTCTTAAGTGAGTAAGAGATTACAAATTATCTCAGAAATCTTTTGGAAACGTGTTTAGGGCTTCGTCTGTCCATTGTAAGGTCGATAGGTATACGAATGGAAAAGTTTTAATTTGGAATAAGTTTGATAGTCCGAAGTTGTATAATCGTGTGAGTTAAGTATGGTAAGGCCTCGTACCCAGTTGCGGCATAGAATACAGGTAAGGGGTGTTACAAACATAGCATGTAATTAAGTAGTAAGTTCCATATTAACTTACCTGGTTAAGACAACAAAAAAATTAAATCTTCAAGGACTAATTGAAAATTTTGGTTTTTCCTCAATTATCTCCAGATTAATCCAATTCTCGATTTAAACAATTATTTCAAACAATTTATCAACACCAAACATTTTCATGTTATTCCATGATATGTATGAACCTATAATTTTTTTTCCAAAAATCGAAACAAATATATCTTTCAATTTTGAGCATCGGTTTTAAAATCGATCACAATTACATCCTTTATGAACCCTCTACTATCTATTATTACTGAAATTTCACATGAATTTTACATTTTATTCACTTTAGTCCTTATGAACAAAATTAACATAAACATTACAATCTCGCCCTTTTTCACATCTAAAGCTTAAAATCTATCAATTTAACACCAATTTATTCAAGATATCAACAATGACAGATTTTAAAAACTTTAACAGTTTTGCAATTGGTACATGGTCTAGCTAAATTAAGCTCCCATGACTTCAAAAACATATAAATTACAAGAAAATAACTTAATTGCATTAACCCAATTATAGTTGAAAGCTTGAAACCCTTGGACAGTTTTCTTATTTTCTTTTCTCGTAGAAATCGAGTATGGAAGATGAAAATGAAGATCATCTCTTTCTTTCCACTTAAATTTGTTTTTATACATTGATTAATACTTAATTTATTTAATTAATCATTCTTAATTAGCCTACTAATCATGTTTTAGTGATTAAGCAGCCAACATCTACTAACACATGATCGAATATGGTTTAATTGTCATGAAAGTTTAGTTAATTGCAATTCAAGTCCCTAAGTCTTTGGCCAGTTAAAAATTTATAGCAATAAGACTTTTACAATTTACTCATTGTACCTTAATTAAGCAAGTAATAGACAAAATAAAAGGACCAGACTTTAATATACTTTTATACCAAATTCATAAATATTTATATTAAATATTTATGTTTCAATTTACGAAAATGGGGTCCCAAAACTGCCTTTTTTGGCTACACTAAAAATTGGGTTGTTACAACTCTTCCCCTGAAGAAATTTCATCATCGAAATTTACCTGAGAAAAGAAGACGGTATTGGGATTTCATAATTTCTTCTGGCTTCTATGTAGCCTCGTTTATACCATGATGGTGCCGCATCACTTTTACTAATGTTACAGTTTATTTCTCAATTCTTTTACTTGAGCCAAAATTTTAACCATTTCTTCACCATACTTCAAATCAAGTTGCAATTTGATTTCATCGGGAGATATCCCATAGGAGGGATCATATCTATACCTTCATAACATTGATACAACAAAAAAAACATTTGAATCTTATCCAGTTCAGAAGGTAGAGCTAACCGATAAGCTATCAATCTAATTCTTTCAAGAATTTCATATAACATTATAAATTTTAGGTTGAGCATCCCTTTTCTGCCGAAACACAAAACCTTTTTCCACGACAAAACTTTCAAAAATACTTTATCGTTTCCAATATCAAATTCAATACCTTTTCCTTTCAAGTCAGCATAGGATTTCTGTCGATCGGAAGTAGCTTTCAAACAGTCTCAAATAACTCTTACTTTCTTTTCTGTTTCACGTATCAAATCAATTCCTGTTAACTTTCTTTCACTTAACGCTGACTAGCATAGATGAGTTCAACATTTACAACCATATAAAGTCTCATATGGTTCCATTTTTATGCTTGACTAATAATTTTTGTTTTAAGGAAACTTAGCAAACTCAACTGACAGGACCTGATGTTCTGCTTTAACCTGTTAACATACAAGACATTTAGACACATACAATGATTTTACATCATTACACATATTATTGCTACCTAGATGTATCGTGTAAACACAACTGTGAGCTTTGTGAAGAATATCTTACTTCAACTCTGAATTCTTCGGTATACACAATTGGTTCCGAAAGTATAGACTTTCGTTATCACATATACTAAACTCAGTAGTGTAATCAATTTCAACTAATTTTCGTTTTGCTTGCAACTCATAATAATATTTTCGTAACTTCCAGATCTTCTGAAGAAAAATAGGTTTAGCTCTCAACTCGACTCCAGATCTTCTGAAGAAAAATAGGTTTAGCTCTCAACTCGACTAAAATAGAACCATCTCGCTTTAGGGTCAAACAACCATTCATCGCTTTTAAAGAAAATAGGGACTTTCGACTTATGACATAATCTACAACATTAGTTTTTCCAGGATGATAATCTGTAATCATATTATAGTCTTTAAGCAATTCAAGCCATCTGCATTGTCTCAAATTCAAATCTTTTTGTGTTGGCAAGTATTTTAGACTTTTCTATTCCATAAAGATATGGCATTTCTTTATGTACAAGTAATGTCTCCAGATCTTTAAAGCGAAAACTACTACAACAAGTTCCAAATCATGAGTACGATAATTCTTCTCAAGCGATTTAAATTGTCGAGAAGCATAAGCAATCACTTTACCTTCTTGCATCAGTACATAGTCCAAACCATCGAGCGAAGCCTCGTTGAACACAACAATTTCTTTCCTGATTCAGCCTGAGTTTAAATCGGAGCTTCTGTTAACATTTTCTTCAACTATTCAAAACTCTTCTGACACTTTTCTAACCAGACAAAGCTAACATTCTTTTGTAACAATTTTGTTAATGGAAGGGCTATCATTGAGAATTCTATTACGAATCACCAATAGTATCCGACCAATCCCAGAAAACTTCCTACCTTAGTGACAATTTTAGGAGGTTTCTAATTAACAATAGCTGAAAATTTATTCGGATCAAACTAAATATCTTTATATGATATCATGTGGCCTAGAAATCCCACTTCTCATAACCAAAATTTACATTTACTAAACTTGGCATATAACTATTTTTCCTGCAAAATTTGTAGCACCGTTCTCAAATGTTGATCGTGATTATTTTCATTTTTCGAGTAATCAATATGTCATCAATAAACACAACTACAAACCGATCCAGTTACGGTTGAAAGATTTTGTTCATCAAATCCATAAAAGTTTTTGAAGCATTAGTAAGCCCAAATGACTTTACCGGAAATTCATAGTGTCTGTATCGAGTTCGAAAGGCAATTTTTGACACATCTGATTCTTTAACTTTGATCTGATAATAACACGATCGAATATCAATCTTAGAAACATAGTTTCTTTTTTCAACTAATCAAACAAATCGTCAATCCGTGGTAGTGAATATTTGTTCTTTATGGTAACTTTATTCAATTGCTGGTAGGCAATACAGAACCTTAGAGTTGTCTTTCTTTTTCACAAACAATACTAGAGCTCCCTACAGTTACACACTTGATCGAATAAATCTATGATCAAGTAGTTCTTGTAACTGTAAATTCTTTCAATCCATTCTGTACAGTTTAATAGAAACTAGAGCAATATTGGGTGCCACTTCAATCGCAAATTCAACCTTTCTCTCAAAAGGCAAGCTTGGCAATTTTTCAGGAAACACATCTGTGAATTCTCGAACTGTCGAAAATTAATCTATTTCAGATCCTAGCACTCTAGTATCCAGAATATAAGCTTACCATTTTCTAATAAATTATCGAGCTGACATTGTTGATATTATATTAATCAAACGGTCAGATTTGTTGGGCTCAACATTTATCAATTCACCATCTACACTACAGTGATATTCTCTTCTATTTGCAATTGACTGCAGCATCATGAAGAGTTAACCAATTCATAGTGAGAATTATATGAAATTCATCAAACAACAACAATATCAAATTAAGTGGAAACTCCTAGCCATAGATTTTCAGTGGACAGTCTTTACAAATTTTATTGAAAACTACACACTAACTTAAAAGGTTGGTTACAATAACATCAAATCCTTTCAATTATATTGGTATCTTTCTTTCATCTACTAATGAGGTGTAGATGTATGAATGCATTGAATCAGGGTCAATCAATACATGTATAGAAACATCAAATAGAGAAAATGTATTGGCAATAACTTTAGGGGCAACGACCTCCTCTCTGGCTCAAATAGCATAAGCCCTAGCAGGCGTACGGGCTTCAGATCTCACTATTGTATCTCTGGTTCCATTTCGGTTACTAACAATACCACTACCGTGTTAGAGTATTCCCAAAGACCAATCATGAAATGGTTGTAATCACATACTCGTTTTACCTTGTTTATTAATATAAGACATTTTCATTGTTATTCTAGTTCTTTCTCTGTGTGTCTAAATAAATTGGTTAATAATAAAGTCCTGAGAATAATATGATTATTCTTGAAAGGTCCTTAGTAAAGTATTATTGTGGACTTGGACAATGATAATACATTGAGACTAATGTGTAGTTGATTGATAACAAATTGTTGTCATTGACATAAAGATGTCAAAATCAATACATAAGTATGTGTTAGAGAACAACATACTAGACTGACCCGTTATGAGTATGTTTCTTGGATTATTATGTAATAGTCACAACATTACTCATAGTGATAACTATGTATATGATCCTCAGACTTGAGACCATAATTGTCCAACATCGTGAGTTGTATATTTTGACAAAGTCAAACCTCTATCATAACAAGTTATACTATAAAGACTGATGTTAGGTATGCCACAATCTATGCAGTGGGAGATGATGATCAAGATAGGATTTCTCCCTTCTACATAATGGGAGCAATATCTTAGGCCTCTTGATGAAGTGAGACTAGAAATGCATGGCCATGCTTGAATAAGTGGATATGAGATACTACACTTATTTGTTGATTATAGCCTACTCAGAATATCAAGAAATATAATATTAGACTATGCAAGTGTGACTATTTCATGACTTGTGTCCATTCTAGACATGAAGGATAAAAGGATATAATACATGAATAAATTGTCACAGAAAGGTTATCTCGAATCACGACTTCTTGTAACTTGAGTAGTAATGGTGCATTGCTAGATGCGAACAGAATCCAAATAGAAATACAATTGGTATTGTATTAGCTATTACATGAATTATATTATTTAATTTGATGGTTAAATATTGAACACATTATACGTACAAACTTGTTGTACACAAATAGAGAACATAGTTAAAATTAATATATGAATTTGATTCATAAAAAATATTAATTGTATACAGTTTACCGAAATTATTAATATAATCAGTTATAATAATAATTTCAGCCAAAATATAAAAGGGCATGGAAAGGATTATTCTTTTGGAAAGAATATTTTTTTCTTGACTTTCCATTTGTTTCTCTAATAATAATGGAATAATCCCTTTTTTTATATATGATTTCGAAGAAAATAAAAGGAATATATTTCTTTAATGTGTTAGTGTTACCAAGAGAAAAAAAAAGAAGGTCTAGTAGCCGTTTGATCGTTGAAATCAGAGCTCTAAAATTTATAAAAGAATGATCGACCCTAGAGACTAACTCTGACAACGATTAAAGGCAAGTGTACCTATTGAAAAGTAGTATAGCTTAGGCAAGACCGGATTATCGAACCCAAGGAACTAAAAGTACGAACACTAACTTTTTTTTTTATTATTTAGCCTTAAAAATTAGAGTGAAGATTGCTTTAAACTAAATTGACAAGAACTAAACTAAGGACACAAAGACAAAAAGGACGATTTGGAAAATAACTTGAAGAAAACTCAATTGATCACGACGATACCCTCATGAAGAATCCACCTAGACTTCACTTGTTATCTAACCCTGAATTATACGATTTCTTTACTTAGCTTGATTCGTGAGACTCCCTAACCTATATTAAACCCTCTCTCGAGGCGAATAATGTCTAACCCTAGGTTAATTAGAGGAACTCTCGTTCGCTTATAATAACCCCCTAGAATAGCAGTAAATCGTTCAATGGACTCCCATATTAGGTTTCACCCTAATCCGGAAAAATCTCATAACCCTATCTCTAAGCGTTCGATCAACTCCGCTTAATTATGTTAGATCTTCTCTTAGGTAGGGTCTATTCCTCCTCCACCTAAGCACATTAGAATTGGATTAAGCAACATAATTAAGAACAAACTAAGTAATTCATCATATAACTTAAAAATCAAATAACAAGATTCGTCTAGGTTTCATCCCCTTCAGGTATCTGAGGGGTTTAGTTCATAATGAATAAAGAAAACATCGCAAGAGAAAAGATAAAACAAAACATAAGAAATCCCTAAAACCCTCTGAAGGAATTGAAGGAGAATTCCGCCGTCTTGAGTATAATTCTGGCTTCTTGGGATGGATCAACTGGCTATCCTCGCGTTATTCCCTAACTCTGACCTTCTCGGCTTGGTTCCTTGGCCTAGCTTTGATGCCTTCGGCTTCTGCCGAACTCCCCTTTCAAGTTGCCCCCTTGGGTGTTTATATAGACTTTGTGATGCCTTACTTGGCCCCTAAGTATCCTAATTCAAGTAGAATTCCTAATAGGGTGTTTGAATAGGCTTTGGAATGTGTTTCTTTGCCTCCAAGTATCCTTTCCCGAATGAAATTTCTTTTTCCAGCGACAGGGACACGGCCATGGCACACGGCCGTGTGGATCGTGGCCAGGCCGTGCTCAGACTTTTAATGAGGCACGGTCGTGTTAGTTTTGGGCCAGGCCATTTCGATTTCTTTCTTGGCCCAATTTAGTTCGTTTTAAGCCCGTTTCTCTTTCTTTTCATCCTTGGGTGCTTTCCTGAGTATAAAACATGAAAAGAAAGGATTAAGAGCACATTTTTTCATAAATTGGGGATAATTCATCCAAAAACAAGCTAAATGTGGGATTAAAATATGTTATAGTTATGGTTTATCACCGTTTTTAAAAATACTCTATGAAAAGTCAAAAGGTTGTTGCTATCCGTTCTTTGACTGGTTGGATTACGTAAAGGTCGAAATGTTACTATTGCGGCTAGGAATCGACATCTCCGAAGGGGGTCCTATCAATAATTTTGTTCATCGTTCATTCAATTTTGAAAAGGTATATTTTTACCCTTGTTTCAACCCGATTCGTTCCTCATACATAGATCCATGATTGATAATCGCCGAAATATTTTTCCACTGCGCCACGGGACAATCCGGTGATCCAACATACTGGGCCCGAGTTTCCTCCCACTTTGTAAGGTTGACATTAGCTTTACATTCTATTTTTTGCTTTCATCTGACCTTGTAACACCCCAAACTCGACCTAAACGTTATGATCAGATCTGACGTGCCACATCGAAGTGTTGATTTGAAAACCAGTCTTGTCGATGAAAATTTGTGACTAAAGCGTAAAATCCTTTTTAAAACTAATTGCTATTGAAAACGTTAGGGTTGTAAAATCAAAACTTGTTAATCACTTGTTGATCATATCCTTTGTTACAAGTTTATTAATCTGGATTAAAAAAAAACCACAGAAGCTTTTCTAATTGTAAACTTTAAGATTTGTAATGCGTGATTTTCTTTGGAAACGGATATTATTTTGAAAACCCATGTTCCCTAATCTACCAGGTTGAAGTATGAAGTTAAAACCAGATAAAAGTTAAACCCCAAATGGCCTTATTACATAAATATCGACCCCAAAATAAAATATTTAACAAAAAACTAGGTATAAATTAAAATACTCGCGAACATGAGGCCACCTTCGAGTCCCTCGCAGCTCCAAATCATTTAAGGTTGGGGATTACCTGTACAGTTAAATGAAAAGGGTGAGTTTGCGAAAACTCAGTGTGTAACCCCCTATCAGTCGAATAACAATCGGTGCAAGCAGAAACAGACTAGGCCTAAGCCCTATACAGTAACAGAATGGGTCTAAGCCCAAAGTAATATAGTGCAGAACAGAGATGCAACCCAACCCAATCCAGCCAACACACCACCCGTACCAACCAACACACCATGTGGGGACTAAGTCGACCCACCTAGCCATCACACTAATATCGCAGCATAGCTGTTAATAGTAACAAAGCAAAGCTACTAGTAACAGTAAATGTGGCCAAGCCACTAAAATTAGAATACGTGGTGAAGCCACTAGAACAATAAAAACGTGGCAGAGCAACTAGTACAGTACTTCCTCCAAATCAGAATCCCAACCCCCATGCAGAATGTCGTGTCATAAATATTACGTGTATGCAGTATGTCATATTCTTAACCAGTCATATAGATATCATACACACATCACTAAACTACCACTAAGGGTATAATGGTCCTTTTGTCAGTTGGGGAAAAAACGGTAATTTCACCCCTCAGGGGTATTTCGATAATTCTCCCATACAAGGGTATTCCGGTAATTTTATTCCTTAGGGTATCGGTACAGTTAATGATCTTTCCAAGGCCTATAGTAGCCTCGAACGACTCAGGTAACCTATATGGCCAAAATAGTGTAAATGGACCCAAAGCCCACTATTCGGCCCAAATGGACCCACATGCTAGTGTGGCTCATTCAGCCCAATTTTAGTCACGGCTATGCGAACTTTGCAACCCAATCCATTAATATTCCCTTACCGTGAATTTTAACCATGTGAGGCCCATGAGCACATTGGGCCCACATGGCCCAACTTGGCCCATTGAGGCCTATTACGACCCAAGCCTACGAGAATGCTCGTGGTGGCGTCTATAGTCTAGCACCCATGTTCATGGGCTCGATTTACCACACGCACGACTGCACGTTCGTGTGGCATCATAGCCATATTTTTGATTTTTCAACATTTTGCCGATCTAGAGTCTTAGCAGTGTAAACATTACGTACGTTCGGCTTTCCAGCCAATCATCGAATACTGCATACGATTACACACCTGTTCGCGAAACTAGTTAAGATCCACACTATCCGAATCCTATAATCAACCAACATATCGTATCAGATTTACAGCCAATAAAGTTAATAACTGTCCAAGCCCAAAATGATAATCCAAACTTACCTTGATTGATCGCTAATCGATTTATTTCCCTTAGAACACAGGCTAGAGTTGATCACACTCCTCTTTGACGATTAACTGCATTACAAATACAAACTATCAACCATGATGGTCTAAAACCATGGTTTAGCACACATCCGTCTAAAGGAAGCACACATAACCTTTCCCTAAAAAGGGAAAGTAACATTCGGCCAAAACACTTACCCCCCATGTAATCTCTTCAGATGCCCTGCGATACCAGAGAAACCTCCCCCTTCGAAAGTCAAAACTGAATAGTGGAAAACAAAAGAGTAAATTCGAAAGCTTGAGTATTTGGCCAGTTGTCAGAGGTTGGCGTCACAAGGAAAAGAGAATAATCAGCTTAGGGAATCAAAAGAGACAAGGAAGTTATGTTTGGCCAAAGGAGAAAACCAAGAGGAGAAGAAGATGAATAAGGGGAAATTCGGCTATTGAAAGAGAATTGACAGAATAGTACGAGGAAAGAGGAGAAAGGATTCGGTGTAAACAAAGAAGATGAAACAATTTCGGCCAAAGAAGAAATTAAGGGAAGAAGAAAAGAGAATGCTGAATCGGCAGAGAGATGAAGAAGGAGAAGAACTTCAAGGGAGAACTCAGCACTTAATGTTTATGTTTCGGCAAAGAGTGGGCAGCAATTGAGAAATAAAGATGAAAAGAAAAAGACTCGAAAGGTCAAAAATGCTACACGAGATGCCACAAAAAGAAGTAAATCCCAAAATGCACAAAATGAAAACCCGAAATAACAAAAAGGATTTTTTGGTTTCTACCCTCTCATAAAGATGTCGAAAATGTACCAAAATGAATGCCTATAATCGAATCCCCTACTCAAGCTTTCCCATTCAGCCAAGAATCCCCTCACATCCTAACTCCTTGAAAGTCTCCACTGATTTCTCCTAGATTCACTTCACACCCCCATTCAAACTCATTCAAACTTGATGACCAAGTCTCCAACCACCTCTGCAGAGTTTGAATCAAACTCTACCTCTCACACCACAGAGACATAAAATAAAATCCCATCTTTGCATGCCATGGGATTTGAACCCACTCCTTTTTAAATGCCCAACACGCCACTTGCTACCACAACACAAGCTCACTTGTGTCACAAAACAAACACAACATAATATATACCATTCAAGCTAACATCCAGGTTTCCAAAAGAGCAAAAATCAAAATTTTGCTAGAGGCCATACTTGAACCTAGGCTTCCTAAATACCCCTAAACACACCCAAATCACTTAGCCATTGGAGCAGACAAGCAATTTTGTCAGAACATGAAAAATTAAAGACCTTATATTTTTGGGGTGTTACAACTCTACCCCTAAAAGAAATTTCGGCCTCAAAATTTACCTGGTCAGAATCGGTGAGGATATTGTTGTTGCATCGCCTTCTCATGCTCCCACGTGGCTTTCTCAATACCGTGATTATGCCAAAGCACCTTGACCAAAGGAACATATTTCCTCCTTAATACCTTCACATCACGATCTAGTATCTGCACCGGTTCTTCCTCGAAAGTCAGATCAGGTTTAACCTCAATCTCCTCCACTGGCACTATATGTAAGGGATCAGAGCGATATCGCCTCAGCATAGAGATGTGGAACACATCATGTATCCGGTTTAACTTAGGAGGTAGCTCAAGCTGATAGGCAACTGGTCCCACTCGCTTTAATATTCGGTAAGGTCTGATGAAACTAGGGCTTAGTTTGCCTTTCCATCCAAATCTCAGGATTTTCTTCCACGGTGAGACATTCAAAAAGACATGATCCCCCACAGAGTACTCTATCTCTTTACGCTTTAAATTTGCATACAACTTCTGCCTATCAGATGCTTCCTTTAACCGATCTCGGATCAACTTTACTTTTTCTTCGGTTTCAGAAACTAACTCCGGCCCCAAAACTCGCCGCTCACCAAGTTTTGTCCAACAGGTAGGGGTACGACACCTACGGCCATTTAATGCCTCGTACGGTGCCATCTGAATACTGGATTGGTAGCTGTTTTTATATGCGAACTCTACTAGCTGGAAGTAGTCTTCCCAACAGCCTTTGAAATCAATTACACAGTTTCTTAACATGTCCTCTAATATCTGAATCACCCTCTCCAACTGACCGTCAGTTTGAGGATGAATGCAGTATTGAAGTCCAACCTTGTACCCAAAGCCTCATGTAACTTTTTCCAGAATCGAGATGTGAATCTAGGATATCGGACCGAAATGATAGAAACTGGTACCCCATGCAGTCTCACAATCTCAGCCACATATAATTTAGCCAACTTCTGCAGTGAATAATTAGTGCGGACCGGTATAAAGTGGGGAGATTTAGTCAGTTAGTCAACAATATCCCATACCGAGTCCTTCTTCGTCGGCGTTAAGGGTAGTCCACTTACAAAATCCATGAAGTGGAATCTTTACTGGCTGCAGTAACCTAGAAGGTAGTTGGTGCTCAGCTTTAATTTGCTGGCATGTCAGACACTTGCGCTTACCCTGGCCACCAGAATAATATGATTATTCTTAAAAGATCCTTAGTCGAGTATTATTGTTGAATAGGACAACAATAATGCATTAAGACTAACATGTAGTTGATTGATGATAAAGAGTTGTCATTGATATGGAGTGTCAAAATCAATGCATGAATATGTGTGTTAGAGAACAACATTTTGGATTGACCCGCTATGAGTATGTTTCTTGGATTATTATGTAATTGTCACAACATTTCTCATAGTGATTAATATGTATATGATCCTCAGACTTGAGATCATTATTATCCCAGCATCGTGAGTTGTATATTTTGATACAGTCATACGTACACCGTAACAGGTTGTTCTATAAAGGCTGATGTTGGATATACCACAATCTATGTAGAGGGATATGGTTGATCAATAAAGGATAAGTCCCTCCTACATAATAGGAGTAATATCTTAGGCCACTTGATTGAGTGAGACTAGAAATGCATGGCCATGCTCAAATAAGTTGATATGAGATGTCATACTAATTTGTATATCACAGTCTACTCAAGATATCAAGAAACATGGGATGGACTATGCAAGTGTGACTATCCCATGACTTGTATCCGTTCCAGAGATAAAGGACTTAAGGATTAATGCATGAAAGGTTAATCACAAACGGTTATGGCGAATCATGATTTCTTGTAACTTAGGTAGCAATGATGCATTGCTAGATGCCACTTATTGTCTGTAACAATAGAATTGTTCTAGTATTACTGCTAACGTTGCAAGAACCTACAGGGTCACACCCTATGGTTGAAATGAACGGAATAAAATATAGTTGGTATTGTGCTTGGTTGTCACATAAATTAAATTAATTAAAGAATTAATTTAATTGGGCAATCAAATATTGAACATATTATATGTACAAGGATGTTGTACACATAATGATAACATAATTTTATTAATATATGAATTTGATTCATATATAAATTTTAAATAAATATAGTTTACCGAAATCCTTATTATAATTAATGTAATTATAAATTTCGGATATAATTAATGTAATTATAATTTTCGGTTAAAAAAATTATTGTATTTATTTAATCTTATAATACATTAAAAGGATACCAATTATAAAAGGCCCAATTAAAAGGATACCAATTATAAAAAGGCCCAATGAAAAAGACACCCATTATAAAAGGTATTAAAAGGAGACAAAGCAAAGAAGAAAAACCCTAAGTGATTGCTTGCTAGGTCTAGCAGCCGTCAATCAAATAAACCTCCAAAACAGTTTTGGAGATTTCTTCCGTTCATAGTCAAACCGGGTGGATTACGTAGAGGCCGACATCGGAAAAGGTTGTGGCTTGATTCAACAGTAGATCAAAACTCTTGTTGCCAAGGCGTCGCTGTCTACTCAGATTGAAGTTTTGGTAATTTTGAAACCTTTATTTCACCCCGATTCGTTCCTCACACATGGATTCATGGTTTGGATCGCTGGATCTAATTTTATTTTGCTGCGCCATGGGGTACCGGCGTTCCAACATCCAATTCAATACTACTTCAATTTTTCGAGGATCAACCCTAATCCCTTAGGCGGACATCACGTGACCTAGAAATGTCACCTCTCTCAACCAGAACTCACACTTGCTGAACTTTCCATATAGCTACTTTTCCCTCAGAATTCGTAAAACAATTTGAAGATGTGCATCATGATCCTCCTCGGTTCTAGAATACACTAGGATGTCGTCTATAAACACAACTACGGACTGGTCCAAATAGGGCTAAGAATACTCGGTTCATCATATCTATGAAAGCAGTTGGTGCATTCGTCAACCCAAACGACATTACTAGGAACTCGTCGTGACCATAACGAGTCCTAAATGCAGTTTTATACACATCCATGTCCTCAACCTTTAGTAGATGATACCCAGATTGAAGATCTATCTTGGAGAAAATCGAAGCTCCTCGCAGCTGGTCAAACAGATCATCTATCCTCGGTAAAGGGTACTTGTTCTTAATAGTCAGTTTGTTAAGTTGGCGATAATTGATGCACATGCGCATGGATCCATCCTTTTTCTTCACGAATAACACTGGTGCTCCCCATGGAGACACACTCGGCTGAATGAATCCTCGGTCCAGTAGCTCTTGAATTTGAGCCTTTAACTCTACCAGCTCCTTCGGTGCCATCCTATAAGGGGCGATGGACATCGGAGCTATTCCCGATAGGAGCTCAATACCGAATTCGACCTCACGGTCTGGGGGCAACCTAGGAAGCTCTTCAGGAAATACACCCGGAAACTCCTTAACAATTCTGACATCTCCAACATAAAGACCTTTAGAATCAGAACTGCTGACATAAGCTAAAAACGTCTCGCAACCCTTACGAACTAGTTTCTCGACCTTTAATGCTGAGATTACATTTGACAAATAATCTTTTCGCTCCCCTAACACAACCACCTCCTCATCCTCAACAGACCTCAACACCATCCCCTTAGCAGCACAATCTAAATTCACACGGTGTTTCACTAGCCAATCCATGCCCAATATAAGATCGAATTCACCAAAAGGCAGTTCTATCAAATCCGCCGGAAAGACAACCCCTTAGACCTCTAAGGGGCACATTTCTGAATAACTTATTCACCCTAACCGACTTTCCCAATGGACTTAACACAGTCATCTCCCTATCAGTAATTTCACACTGAAAACCCAGCGTCCGAGACACAGTGCATGCAACATACGAGTGTGTAGACCCAATGTCAATTAAAGTAGTGTATGGTACAATGTAAATTAGGAACATACCAGTTATGACGTCCGGGGGTCGCCATCCTCTCGGTGACGAGCAACTTAGAACAAAGCTGGTTGTCTCGCCTCTGTGTTACCAACACCTCTGCTCGATGCTCCACGACCTCATCCCAAACCATTTCCTCCTCTGGCCTGACCACGGCCTCTCGGTGGCTGCTGACCACCTCTCCCTAGCTGAACATGGCCCTGACCTGCGGCTTGCATCTGAATAGGCCTCTGAGTATAGTTCTTGACCTGATGGTCTATGGACCCACATCTAAAACATGCCCCAGTTCATTTCCTACACTTACCCTGGTGAGCTCTCCCACAATCTGCGCAAGGTTGCGATCTAACCATAGTAACAGGAACTGCTCGGATTGACCCATAAAACCTGACCTTCTTTATAGGCCTTCTAAAAGAACCTGAGGGCCCTGAATCCCTTTTAAATCTACCCTTATCTTTCTCGCGATTCTGGCGCTCAAAATGCTTCACATCCTCTACAATTTTTGCTTTCTCAACAAGGGCAGCAAAATCTTGCTCCCTCTACAGAGTGGTCAGCACATGTAACTCATCCCGGAGGCCATCTTCGAACCGTACACAACGTTCATACTCTATTGCGACTACACCGCAAGCATAACGACTTAACAGTAAGAATTTTGCCTCATATACTGCCACTGTCTTATTCCCCTAGGTCAGACTCAGAAATTCCTTCCTTCGGGCATCCACATAACTTGCGCCCACATAGTTCCCTTGAAAGGTCATCTTGAAGAAATCCCATGTCAAGAGGTCGGCCTGCGTACCCTCTCTTACGGTGAGCCACCATTGGTATGCCTCGTCTCGCAATAAGGACACTGCTCCTTTTAATTTCTGTTCCACAGTACAGTCGAGGTCATCCATTATCTGCTTGGTAGCCTCTAACCAATACTCTGTTACATTCGGGGCTACACCAGAAACACCCCAGAAGATTTCCGCTCCATTAGACCGGAGTCGCTCAGAAATTAACCTTCGGCCCACTAATCCAGTACTCGCTCCAGCAACCCTTTCATGGGCATTGCTTGAGATAGAGCATGATCCCCAACTGCTCGGTCATGAGACCCTGTCTCAGTTACTGGTGAGGCTGGTGCCTCCCTAGTAGGTATGTGACCCAATGCTGAAGACCCAGCCCTAGTTCCTCGGCCTCTACTGAGGCCTCGTGTATCCCCTTCTGCGAGTACCTCTTGTGCTCATAGCGGTATAGCATATTATCTGCTTTAACAATCTTATGAATTAGTTCATGGTTCGAGTAATTATTAATGGATGTTTTATGAAAATCAGTATTTAAAGTTTTTGATTTCGCAGATTGAGGTATCTCACTACAGTTTTCAGTATTTTACAATCTCAGTTTACCCTAATAAAATAGTTTTAGCAAAGTACGACTATCTATGGTAGTTTCTCAGTCTAACATTTAAATCTATAACAGTAAACAGTGTTAGAGATCTTACAGATTTGGCGCTGGAGACTTGGTGAGCCACACTTTCAGTAAGAACCTTTCAATTCTCTTTCCATGTAACATCCTAAAAGTTAGGGGTTGTAACTTTTGCTTAATTTTATGTTGTGATTGCTCAGCTGATTATTTGGGTGTATTTGAGGGTCCTAAGGAGGCCTGGGTTTGAGTTTGAGCCTTGGAAAATTTTTGATTTTTGACCCTAAAGTGAAGAGGGTTGGCAGTTGTAGGGCTTAAGTAATTTGAGTGCGTTTTACTAACACAAGTGGAGCATGTGGCTTGGTGGTGTGGCGTCAATGGGAGTGCAAGGAAGGGAGGGGTTTGAATCCTACAGATGACAACTGGAGGCTTTTATTTTGTGACTTGGGAGAGCAAAAGGTAGAGTTGGGATCAAACTCTACAAGGTTGGTGGAAGACTTGGTCAACAAATTTCAATGGGAGGCCAGAAGTGATTCAAGGAGAAGGTGGTGGAGAAAATCAATGAGTTGAGGAGTGAGGGAGTAGTGGCTGAACTTGGAAGTGTGCCTAAGGGGGAGATTTCAGCTAGGTGGTGGCATTTGGTAACAATTTTGGCCATTTGAGTGTGAGTGCAAACCGAATTCTCTCTATGTTTTATGACTCCTTTTTGGTTCATTTCGAGTCTTTCTCCTTTGAAGTTTTGGTGTGGCATTTTCTCCTCTTCGTGCACTTTTCTACCTTTGGTGTACTTTTCTTTCTTTTGCCTATAACTATTCACTTTTCATCATATTTCTTTCTCTTTCATTTTCTTGCTAAGTGCCGAAGTGTTAAGCCTCCACCTTCACTTTCTTTTCTTTTCTCTTCACACTATTCTTTTTACTTTGCAAAAACATTTCACGGTTGCTGCTCTTTGCTGCCAAACCTTTCTTCTCCATTCGGTTCTTCTCTAGTTGAAGGTAACGTTTCTCTTCCTCTTGTTCCTTCTCTTTACATAGCTAAAGTCGGAACTCTTAACATTGACTCTTTGTTTCGTAGGCCGAATCTACTCACCCTTTTTCATCTCGAATCCCTTTTGTTCTCTGTTGTGAGGGCCGAATCCTCTGGTGAGATAACTATCGATTGTTGGTCGTGCATTGGTTGGTAAGTGTGTCTATAGTCGAATCTGGGGTTGGTGTTCTTCTTGTTTCGTCGTGTTTTTCTTTAGCCAAGAAGGCTCTCATTCCCGTTACCAAGAAGATTGTTATCGCTAACACCTTTCTTTTTCATTGAATGTTGCTAGGGACTCGCCGTTCTTAGCCCAAGGTTTAAGGCCGATTACCTTTTCCTTGCAGGGGATAACTGGTTTGGTGGTAAGCAGTGTAGATTGTTTTAACGGTTTCAATTTTGTGAGGATGTCTTAACAAGGGTTGAGGAAAATCGTTTGGAACTGTTGTTTTCTTAGGTGCTATTTTTGGGAGCTTTAACCTACAACCCATAGCAGGTGTGTAATCTCACACCTCTGCTTTATCTGCTATTGCCATGATCTGTGAGTCGGCTAAAAGCCGAAATACCAAAAAGCCGGAATATCGACGACTGAGATCACTCGAGCGTGCGAGTGCTTGTAGAGATAAACCGAGCCACTAGTGATGGCGATAGACTGTTAGAACTGTCACGAACTCTCTCGTGGAACTGAGGCCATAATGGGCCTCGTTGGGCCGAAGCGGGCTAAATGGGCCCAACGGGTTAATGAGCCCATATGAGCAAAAACGATGAAAAGTGTCAGTTGATTGATGCGACTGCAAAGTCTGCAGAATCAAGACTGAAAACGAACAGAATGGGCCACACGAGCGTGTGGGCCTGTTTGGGCTAAAATGGGATTTTAGGCCCAATTGCGCCGTTTTGACCCAAAATGGAACCTGTGTCGCTCAAGGCGATAGCAGGCTGTAATATCCCGGGTTAGGGGGCTGTTTTGTTGTTGCATGATATTGCATGGGCTTAGTGTGCTGTGTTGTTGTTTGTGTAGTATCGGGGCTTAATTGTGGGCTAGGGATGTGCCTGAGTGAATGGGAGAATTTTGGTTTTTGGGTGTTAAGTGAAGGGAGCTGAGGAAGCTGGGGTTTAAGAATTTTATTTGTGGTTTTGTTGCACAAAGAGTGAGCTAGCTTAGTGGCAAAGCATGCGCTGCATGGGGAGCTAGGTGTGGCGTCATCTACATGGAGTGGAGGTCCAGAGTTCAAGTCGTAGAGCTCCCATTTTGGTTCCCATTTTGGACGGCATGGAGGAAGAGGTAGAAGGCTAGTGGAATTCTACCATGGACTTGGTCATACCTTTCAAATGAAAGGTGGAGAGCAATTGTAGGAGGGAGACTTGGTCTTGTCGTTTGAATGAGGGGAGTGGAGTCTTTGGGGGGATTTGGCCGAATGTTGGGGGGAGTGGTGGAGTGTATGGCCGGTTTTGGGAAGTGGGGAGGGAGAGTGCTGATTTTTTTTCTCTTGGAATGTTGTGCATATTCGGCTTTTTGGGTGTCAAAGTAAAGGGTTTCTTTTTGTCTTTTGTGTACCGATTTACAAGTGAGTTTCCTTCCATTTTCTTCATTTTTTTGAAACCAAAAGTCCAACTTAGGTGTTACCGAAATTGCCTTGATCTTTGGTGTTCTTTTGATAGCCGAAAATCCCTTCCCAATTCTTTCTCTTTTCTTTCAATAGGTAAACCGAAACTTCTATCCTCTCTGGTCATATTCATTTTCTCCTTCTTTGCTTAAAAAAACACTATAGCCAAAACTTTATGTTTCAAAACACTTTCTCCATTCCTTTCTTCTTAAACCGAAAGCATCTACCCTGTGCACTTTTCTCTTGCTTCATTTTAAGATTTTAGTCGAACCCTCCCTTGGTGACTGCCGAAATTTCTTTCTAGCTTGTGTTTTCATTTTGGCCGAATATCAATCCTTCTCCTCATCTTTTTCTTGCGTTTCTTTCTTGGTCAAGGCTGAATCTCTCCTCTCCCTTGTAGCTCTCTTGGCCGAATATCAGTGAAGGGTGGATTTGGTTGGTTGTTTAATCTTTGAACAAGGTAAGTGGGGTGGCCGAATGGCCATATTTCCCTCTTTTGTTCTTTATTGGTTATGGTTTGGGTAAGGGCCGATTATGGCCATTTTGGAAGGGTTCTAATCTCTTCGTTATAGGATCATTGGATTGTGGAAGCAAGCAAGAGGAGCTGTTTTCTTCTGTCAATTGATTAGTAAGGGTAAGTGATTGGTTGTTGTTAGTTTAATCGTCTGGTTTCGATTAAGTCATGAATGATAAAGGATTAACTGTTATTCTTTTCAAGGTGGTGGCCGATTGTCTTAGAGGGACCATTGTGGTTCGGGGTTGGTTGGAAACCAAGTTAAGAAGTGAAGGTAAGGGTTTAAAATGACTTCTCTTGGTATAAAGCATTTGGCCGAATGGTTTATGTGTACTAACCCCTATGTGTTGGCCGATTGTAGGAGCTAGTAATCGGGGGACTTAGCATTCGTTTTCGTTGGGATTTTTTTAGACTCGTGTATACCAGGTGTGTAACTAACACACCCATACTTAGTGATATTATTATTAAACCTGGTTGCCTATTAAAATCATGGCAGTTTGATGGATTGATATGATACCCTTTGGGTATGATCTTGGACTCGAGTAAGTCAGTATTGTTACAAGTTTACTGATGATCTATATGGTATCATGACTATGTATGTATGTGATATGGGGTATGAGTCAAACATATTAACATGATAGGCATGACTTGTATGATATGCATGATCACATGAGTATGGTATGTTGATGGGTGATATGAGTGGAGGGAGCAGTGATATTTTGTGCTGACGAGCACCAGTGTTTTGGTAACACAACTTTGTGACTTTGGGTCACCAGAGGTTTGGCACCTCATTGCGACTTGTCCCTGTGGTTAACACCACCGTGGGTTGGCCCCACTTGAGATATGGGATCGTCTGCTAGTGATTGGGTATCACACGATGGGTTGGCCCCATCACTCGATTATAGTGACTACGGTCACCAATGCTTTGGTAGCACATTTGTGTCTTTGGGACACCAGAGGTTGGGCACCTCATTGCGACTCGTCCCTGTGGTTAACACCACCGTGGGCTGGCCCCACTTGAGATATGGGATCGTCTGCTAGTGATTGGGTATCACACGATGGGTTGGCCCCATCATTGGATTTGTGACTTCGGTCACCAGTGCTTTGGTAACACAAACGTGTCTTTGGGACACCAGTGGTTTGGCACCACATTGACGGATATTGTGTCTTTGGGACACCAGTGTTTTGGTAACACATTGTGACTATATGTCACCAGTGGTTTGGCACCACCAGTGGTTTGGTGCCACACGGGGTAGAAAAGGAGATACGGATGGTTAGGATCGGGTTGCATTAACTATGTTGCTATGTATGATGTGTGTTAGCATGTTGTTTCATCGGGAGCGGGATTTATGCACTGAGTCATTCGACTCACCCTCTCCTTTGACATTTCAGGTGACTCGTAGACGCGGACATGGAACCGGGATGGACTCGGGGTGCTCATGCCATGCTGAATAAAGTTTTACCCAGACTTTTTAATTTGGGTACTTTAGCTTATTTACTTTCATTTGGGTTTTAATTTAGATTTGTAAGAGGCCCTTAAAATTATGGTTTATGATGTTATGCTTTAAGTTAGATATTCTTAACATGCTTAACAAAATAACTTGGTATGAAACTTTACTAAAAATTTGGAAAGGCAATGATTTCAAAACTATAACGCAATGTGTTTTAAACTATACCATCGGGTATTACACAATGTTTTTATATTAAGTAAACTCAAATGATTTTCAAATCAAACTCGATTTTCTACTAAGTCGAAAATGTTTTAAGTAGCACTAAGAAACTATTGGAATTATGAAATGAAATCAACTCGCTTTTAATTACACATATTGGCTAAGTTTTCAAAACTTCTGGGTTTCAAGTACACCATCCGATTTCAAGCAAGTCTACTCAAATTTACTTCAAATACACTATGTTTTCACCCCGCTATTAGACGAAAAAAATCTGAACTCCCAAAAACGTTTTCCCCGTAACATACCAGATTCGGACGTGGTGTCTTGTCCGGGTTTGGGGTGTTACAATTGTGGTATCAGAGCCAAGTTCAAAGGCTCGGCTGTGGGCCTGAGGCCTAAAATGTTTTCAAAAGATTGTTTTATTATTCTTTATTCTTAAAGTATGGTTTGAAAGGCATGGCACCGAGTCTCCGGCAACAGTTCGCCCAGGTAAGTACCCTTACTATTCTTTGTGATTTGATTGGAGGTGATATGATCTGATAAATAGCAATAGTATACTACTCTAGAGATTGAAACTGATAGGATTCTGTGAACTCGCGAGAACAAATCCTCTTTAATATTCATAAGACTTGCTTTAAAACAGTGGAATAAATACTGATGCATAAAATTCTTAATCAGATACGTAGAAAGATTAGTCATGAGCACTCGAGGCGGACGTGGTCGTAATACTCGTGGTAGAGGTAGGGGTAGGATGACAGTCTCTGAGCCCGTAGGATCTGGTCAGGGGTCAGAGAATGAGATACCGGTTCGCCACCAGCTGGAGGTGGTGAGTTCCAAGATCAGACTGGAGATGACGCAGTGTCACAGACGATGCTGCGAGTATTGGAAAGGGTAGCCGGGGTAGGTGGTAATGCAGGAGTTAGGAAATCTGTGCCTGAACGACTTCGGGCAAATGGGGCCGAATTCTTTCGAGGTGTATCTGGTGTTGCTCCCAGCACTGCTGAATACTGGCTGGAGGCAACTGAGCGGATCATGGATGATCTGGACTTAACAGCTGAAGAGAAACTGAAGGGCACCGTATCGCTTCTCCGGGATGAGTCATACCAGTGGTGGCTCACGGTTCGGGACAGTGTGACAGCAGAGGATCTGACATGGGAATATTTCAGGGCTGCATATCAAAAGAAGTACATCGGAGCTAGTTACATTGACTCCCAGAGAAAGGCATTTCTGAGGCTTGTTCAGGGGAGTAAATCTGTTTCTGAGTACGAGGCTGAGTTCCTGAAGCTAAGTAGGTATGCCAGGGGCATTGTGGCCACTGAGCATGAGAGGTGTGTTCGTTTTGAGGATGGTCTGCGAGACGAGTTAAGACTGCTGATTGCTCCTCAGCAGGAGCGCGAGTTTGCTGTCTTAGTTGAGAAGGCTAAGGTAGCCGAGGGTGTTAAGGAGTCAGTGAGGCAGGGTATGGACAGAAATAGGCATAAGAGGAGCTTTGGGTTTTCTGGATCGTCGGGTAATCCGCAGAAGAGGGCTAGACCGAGTGGGCCGAATCAGTCTGCTAGGTTTGTTGCTGCTAGGCAGGGACCGCCGCAGTGTAATCAGTGTGGGAAATCTCATTGGGGTGGTTGCTGGACTGGAGGAAAAGGTTGCTTTGAGTATGGTTCTCTGGAGCACCGTGTGAGGGACTGTCCGCGTAGGTTGGCCAGGATTCAGTCTGAGAGTCAGGGCTGTAATCAGTTCAGGAGTAATGGACCGCCACCGTAGAGGGGCCGTGGTAATGGCAGAAATGGTAATGGTTCTGGTCGGGGCCGTGGAGCACCGGGCAGAGGTGCGGGTAGTTCTGATGCCAGACAGCCGGGATTAGTGTATGCTGCGAGGCACCGAGAGGAGGGCGACGAACCGGACGTCATAACCGGTACATTTTTGATCTTTGGTTCTCCTTATACTGCTTTGATTGATGTGGGTTCGACGCACTCTTATGTTGCCAGTAGTATAGTAGAGACCATGGACTTAGGCTCTGAGATATCTTCTAGGCAGATGACTGTGCTTAGCCCTCTAGGTCACTCTGTAGTAGTAGATAAACTGTTTAGAGAGGTACCCCTAGAACTCCAAGGGGTAGTGTTTGCTGCTGATCTGATGGAACTGCCGTTTGGGGAGTTCGATCTGATTCTTGGGATGGATTGGTTGGTCAAGTACCAGGCGAGGTTGGATTGCGCGGCCAAGCGCATGGTTCTTAAGACGGTTGATGGTGATGAAGTGGCTATGATAGGTAATAGGAGAGATTACTTATCAAATGTGGTATCTGCTTTGAAAGCAGAGAAGATGGTCAGGAAGGGCTGTGAAACATATGTAGTTCATGTGTATGCCTTGGAGGCTAAAGAGTCTGCTGTAGAGAAGGTTTGTACTGTTAAGGAATTTGCTGATGTGTTTCCTGAGGAGCTTCCGGGTTTGCCGCCAGATCGTGAGGTAGAGTTCGGGATAGATCTGTTACCCGGGACTGCGCCAGTGTCTATTGCTCCGTATAGGATGGCACCAAAGGAGTTAGTGGAGCTTAAGGCTCAGATCCAGGAGTTATTGGATCGAGGTTTTATCAGGCCGAGTGTTTCGCCGTGGGGTGCGCCGGTACTCTTTGTTAAGAAAAAAGATGGTACAATGCGGATGTGTATAGACTACCGCCAGTTGAACAAGCTGACGATTAAAAACAAGTATCCGTTGCCACGGATAGATGACTTGTTTGATCAGCTGAAGGGTGCTGCGGTATTTTCGAAGATCGACTTGAGGTCTGGGTATCACCAGTTAAAGGTTAAGGAGGCTGATATCCATAAAACAGTGTTTCGGACTCGGTATGGGCACTACGAATTTCTGGTAATGCCGTTCGGGTTGACTAACGCACCGGCAGCGTTTATGGATATGATGAATAGGGTGTTTCAGCAGTATCTGGATCAGTTCGTCGTGGTTTTCATAGACGACATCTTAGTGTACTCAAGGACAGAGGAAGAGCATGATAAGCATTTAAGAGTGGTGTTGCAGATTTTGAGGGAGAAGCAACTCTATGCTAAGTTCAGTAAGTGCGAGTTCTAGCTTAGAGAAGTGACTTTCTTGGGTCATGTAGTGTCGGCTGAGGGGATTCGAGTAGATCCTCGTAAGATTGAGGCAGTTTTGGATTGGAAGCCACCTAGGTCAGTGGCTGAGATTCGGAGTTTTCTGGGTTTGGCCGGATACTACCGAAGGTTTGTTGAGGGTTTCTCGTTGATAGCAGCGCCGATGACCAAGTTGCTGAGGAAAGAAGTTCCGTTCATATGGACTGAGAAACAGCAGGAAAGCTTCGATAAGTTAAAGAAGATTTTGACTGAGGCTCCGGTTTTAATTCAACCTGAGGCTGGTAAGGAATTCACAGTGTATTGCGATGCATCACATACGGGATTGGGTTGTGTGTTGATGCAAGAAGGTAAGGTGGTGGCTTACGCTTCTCGACAGCTGAGGCCACATGAGGTCAACTATCCGACGCATGATTTGGAGCTAGCGGCTGTGGTCTTCGCCTTAAAGATTTGGAGGCATTACTTGTACGGAGAGAGATCGATAGTCTATACAGATCATAAGAGTCTGAAGTATCTGCTGACTCAGAAGGATTTGAATTTGAGGCAGCGTAGATGGGTTGAGTTGCTGAAAGATTACGACTGCTCGATTGAGTATCATCCGGGCAAGGCTAACGTGGTGGCAGACGCGTTGAGCCGTAAGGTTGTTTCGGACTTAAGAGCTTTGTTTGCCCATTTGAGTTTGTATGACGACGGGGGTATTCTGGCAGAGTTGCAGGTTAAGCCTACTTGGGTTGAGCAGATCAGAGAGAAACAGCTAGAGGATGAGGTTCTGAGTGCGCGAAGGTTACAAGTGCAGAATGGTGGTTTGGAAGGTTACAGCTTGTCTAATGATGAGGTGTTGTGTTTTCAAGGTAAGGCTTGTATGCCTAAAGATGTTGAGCTGAGGCAGAAGATTCTTCAGGACGCACATAGCAGTCCTTATGCTATGCATCCTGGAGGTAGCAAGATGTATAGGGATCTTAGAGAGCAGTTTTGGTGGCCTGGCTTGAAGAAAGAGGTGACGGAGTTTGTTGGGAAGTGTCTGACATGTCAGCAGGTCAAGGCTGAACATCAGTTGCCGTCAGGTTTGCTTCAACCTGTGAAGATTCCTCAGTGGAAGTGGGAAAGGATAACCATGGATTTCGTCAGTGGATTACCGCTTACGCCAAGCAAGAAAGATTCAGTTTGGGTAGTGGTGGATCGTCTGACTAAATCAGCTCACTTTATTCCGGTGAGGGTTAACTACTCACTTCAGAAGCTAGCGAAGCTGTATGTGTCAGAGATAGTGAGGCTGCACGGTGTGCCAGTTTCGATAATCTCGGATAGGGATCCCAGGTTTACGTCAAGGTTCTGGAAAGCATTGCATCAAGCGCTGGGTACTCATTTGGATTTCAGCACGGCTTTTCACCCGCAGTCTGACGGTCAATCAGAAAGGGTCATTCAGATCTTGGAAGATATGCTGAGAGGTTGTGTCCTGGATTTCAGGGGTAGTTGGGAGGAGTTTCTACCACTAGCTGAGTTTGCCTACAACAACAGTTACCAAGCGAGCATCAAGATGGCACCGTATGAGGCGTTGTATGGTAGGAGGTGTCGTTCACCTACATGTTGGACGGAGTTAGGTGAACGCCAGTTGTTGGGACCCGAGTTAGTAGCTGAGACTGAGGACAAGGTTAAGTTGATTCAGGCTCGATTGAAGGAAGCTTCGGACCGGCAGAAGTCTTATGCCGATCTTAAGCGAAGAGATATAGAGTTTGCTGTGGGGGATCGAGTTTTCCTGAAGGTCTCACCTTGGAAGAAGGTGTTGAGGTTCGGAAGGAAAGGCAAGCTAAGTCCGAGGTTCATTGGGCCGTATAAGGTACTGAGACGAGTGGGACCAGTAGCGTATCAGCTTGAGTTGCCAGCAGAGCTTAGCCAGATTCACGATGTTTTTCACGTTTCGATGCTTCGGCGTTATCGTTCGGATCCGTCACATGTGGTAGCAGTGGAAGAGATCGTGGTAAATCCAGACTTGACCATGGAAGAAGAACCTGTGCAGATTCTAGATCGGGATGTGAAGGTTCTGCGTAAAAAGTCTGTGCCTTTGGTTAAGGTACTTTGGCGGAATCATGGCGTGGAGGAAGCTACGTGGGAACCCGAGGATATGATGAGACAGCAATACCCGCAACTCTTTTGACCAGGTAATTTCGAGGTCGAAATTATTTTTAAGGGGGGTAGAACTGTAATATCCCGGGTTAGGGGGCTGTTTTGTTGTTGCATGATATTGCATGGGCTTAGTGTGTTGTGTTGTTGTTTGTGTAGTATCGGGGCTTAATTGTGGGCTAGGGATGTGCCTGAGTGAATGGGAGAATTTTGGTTTTTGGGTGTTAAGTGAAGGGAGCTGAGGAAGCTGGGGTTTAAGAATTTTATTTGTGGTTTTGTTGCACAAAGAGTGAGCTAGCTTAGTGGCAAAGCATGCGCTGCATGGGGAGCTAGGTGTGGCGTCATCTACATGGAGTGGAGGTCCAGAGTTCAAGTCGTAGAGCTCCCATTTTGGTTCCCATTTTGGACGGCATGGAGGAAGAGGTAGAAGGCTAGTGGAATTCTACCATGGACTTGGTCATACCTTTCAAATGAAAGGTGGAGAGCAATTGTAGGAGGGAGACTTGGTCTTGTCGTTTGAATGAGGGGAGTGGAGTCTTTGGGGGGATTTGGCCGAATGTTGGGGGGAGTGGTGGAGTGTATGGCCGGTTTTGGGAAGTGGGGAGGGAGAGTGCCGATTTTTTTTTCTCTTGGAATGTTGTGCATATTCGGCTTTTTGGGTGTCAAAGTAAAGGGTTTCTTTTTGTCTTTTGTGTACCGATTTACAAGTGAGTTTCCTTCCATTTTCTTCATTTTTTTGAAACCGAAAGTCCAACTTAGGTGTTGCCGAAATTGCCTTGATCTTTGGTGTTCTTTTGATAGCCGAAAATCCCTTCCCAATTCTTTCTCTTTTCTTTCAATAGGTAAACCGAAACTTCTATCCTCTCTGGTCATATTCATTTTCTCCTTCTTTGCTTAAAAAAACACTATAGCCGAAACTTTATGTTTCAAAACACTTTCTCCATTCCTTTCTTCTTAAACCGAAAGCATCTACCCTGTGCACTTTTCTCTTGCTTCATTTTAAGATTTTAGCCGAACCCTCCCTTGGTGACTGCCGAAATTTCTTTCTAGCTTGTGTTTTCATTTTGGCCGAATATCAATCCTTCTCCTCATCTTTTTCTTGCGTTTCTTTCTTGGTCAAGGCCGAATCTCTCCTCTCCCTTGTAGCTCTCTTGGCCGAATATCAGTGAAGGGTGGATTTGGTTGGTTGTTCAATCTTTGAACAAGGTAAGTGGGGTGGCCGAATGGCCATATTTCCCTCTTTTGTTCTTTATTGGTTATGGTTTGGGTAAGGGCCGATTATGGCCATTTTGGAAGGGTTCTAATCTCTTCGTTATAGGATCATTGGATTGTGGAAGCAAGCAAGAGGAGCCGTTTTCTTCTGTCAATTGATTAGTAAGGGGTAAGTGATTGGTTGTTGTTAGTTTAATCGTCTGGTTTCGATTAAGTCATGAATGATAAAGGATTAACTGTTATTCTTTTCAAGGTGGTGGCCGATTGTCTTAGAGGGACCATTGTGGTTCGGGGTTGGTTGGAAACCAAGTTAAGAAGTGAAGGTAAGGGTTTGAAATGACTTCTCTTGGTATAAAGCCTTTGGCCGAATGGTTTATGTGTACTAACCCCTATGTGTTGGCCGATTGTAGGAGCTAGTAATCGAGGGACTTAGCATTCGTTTTCGTTGGGATTTTTTTAGACTCGTGTATACCAGGTGTGTAACTAACACACCCATACTTAGTGATATTATTATTAAACCTGGTTGCCTATTAAAATCATGGCAGTTTGATGGATTGATATGATACCCTTTGGGTATGATCTTGGACTCGGGTAAGTCAGTATTGTTACAAGTTTACTGATGATCTATATGGTATCATGACTATGTATGTATGTGATATGGGGTATGAGTCAAACATATTAACATGATAGGCATGACTTGTATGATATGCATGATCACATGAGTATGGTATGTTGATGGGTGATATGAGTGGAGGGAGCAGTGATATTTTGTGCTGACGAGCACCAGTGTTTTGGTAACACAACTTTGTGACTTTGGGTCACCAGAGGTTTGGCACCTCCAGAGGTTTGGCACCTCATTACGACTTGTCCCTGTGGTTAACACCACCGTGGGTTGGCCCCACTTGAGATATGGGATCGTCTGCTAGTGATTGGGTATCACACGATGGGTTGGCCCCATCACTCGATTATAGTGACTACGGTCACCAGTGCTTTGGTAGCACATTTGTGTCTTTGGGACACCAGAGGTTGGGCACCTCATTGCGACTCGTCCCTGTGGTTAACACCACCGTGGGTTGGCCCCACTTGAGATATGGGATCATCTGGTGATTGGGTATCACACGATGGGTTGGCCCCATCATTGGATTTGTGACTTCGGTCACCAGTGCTTTGGTAGCACAAACGTGTCTTTGGGACACCAGTGGTTTGGCACCACATTGACGGATATTGTGTCTTTGGGACACCAGTGTTTTGGTAACACATTGTGACTATATGTCACCAGTGGTTTGGCACCACCAGTGGTTTGGTACCACACGGGGTAGAAAAGGAGATACGGATGGTTAGGATCGGGTTGCATTAACTATGTTGCTATGTATGATGTGTGTTAGCATGTTGTTTCATCGGGAGCGGGATTTATGCACTTAGTCATTCAACTCACCCTCTCCTTTGATATTTCAGGTGACTCGTAGACGCGGACATGGAACCGGGATGGACTCGGGGTGCTCATGCCATGCTGAATAAAGTTTTACCCAGACTTTTTAATTTGGGTACTTTAGCTTATTTACTTTCATTTGGGTTTTAATTTAGATTTGTAAGAGGCCCTTAAAATTATGGTTTATGATGTTATGCTTTAAGTTAGATATTCTTAACATGCTTAACAAAATAACTTGGTATGAAACTTTACTAAAAATTTGGAAAGGCAATGATTTCAAAACTATAACGCAATGTGTTTTAAACTATACCATCGGGTATTACACAATGTTTTTATATTAAGTAAACTCAAATGATTTTCAAATCAAACTCGATTTTCTACTAAGTCGAAAATGTTTTAAGTAGCACTAAGAAACTATTGGAATTATGAAATGAAATCAACTCGCTTTTAATTACACATATTGGCTAAGTTTTCAAAATTTCTGGGTTTCAAGTACACCATCCGATTTCAAGCAAGTCTACTCAAATTTACTTCAAATACACTATGTTTTCACCCCGCTATTAGACGAAAAAAATCTGAACTCCCAAAAACGTTTTCCCCGTAACATACCAGATTCGGACGTGGTGTCTTGTCCGGGTTTGGGGTGTTACACAGGCCTTCGGAAAGGCCGTTATAGGGGTAAAATTACCGAAATACCCTCGATGGGTAAATTACTAAAATACCCTTTTGGGTAAATTATCAAAATACCCTTTGTGGGTAAATTATCGAAATACTCTTCGTGGGTAAAATTATCGAAATACCCTCGAGGGACGAAATTACTGTTTTACCCCTAAAAGACCATTTACCCTTAGTGGTAGGTTTACCGATGTATGAGTAGTAACTTTATGATTGATGTCGATGTTGATGCACTGATTGCATGATTTAATTATGCAATGGCATACTGCATTGGTTGGGTTATGGATTTGGAGGTAGCACTGTACTGGTGGCTCTACCACGTTATACTGATTTAGTGGCTCAGCCACGTTATACTGTTATTAGCAGCTAGTCTGCGTTATTGCTGTGCTGGTTGGGTGGGTTGACTTGGTCCCCACAGGTGTGTTGGTTGGTACGGGTGGTGTGTTGGTTGGACTGGGTTGGGTGTATTTTTGTTTTGGATATCATAGGGCTTCGGCCCAGACTGTTATTGAATAGGGTTTCGGCCCAGACCGTTACTGAATAGGGCTTAGGCTCATATTGATATTGTATGGGCTTGGGCCCAACTGTGGGTGTAAAAAAGGGGATTACACACTGAGTTCTCGTAACTCACCCTTTCTCTTTAACTATGCAGGTAATCCCTAGCTTTAGAGGATTTGGAGCTGTGAGGGACTCGGAGGTGGCCACACATCTCGTATGTTCTTGGGTTAATGTAGTTACTTTATTTTAATTTACTTTACTTTAATTTTTGGGTTAATAATTTTTGTAATAAGGCCATTGGATTTGTTTTTAACTTTTATTTGGTATTTCCTTACAAATTGCTAAGTTATTAAACACGAGTTTTAAAATAATAACTACAGTTTTTTTTTTAAAAATCACATTTCCACAACTGTTTAAATCAAACTTCCGTAACTAAAAAGGTTCTAAAAACAAAATAATAGATGCATAATAATACTTTTGAAAAGAAACGATTTCGAGTAAAACTAGTTTTGTTAACAAGCAATGAAAATCTGGGATTTTTGAACGATAGAAAGTTTTTAATTTGTAGAAGAGTTTTCCAACATACACAAAGTTTGCAAACAACATCTGATGTGGCACGCTAGATCTGGTCACAACGTCTAGGCCGGGTGTAGGGCGTTACATTCCAAAACCGAAACTAGACAACTTTTAGAAAAATTTCAAGAACCCATTAAACAGCCGAGTTTTGCAACTAGACTCTGATACTACTAAATGTAACACCCCAAACCCGGCCTAAATATTACGACCGAATCTGACGTGTCACATCGAAGTGTTGATTTGAAAATCGGTCTTGTCGATGAAAATTCGTGACTAAAGCTTAAAATCCTTTTTAAAACTAATTGCTATTGAAAACGTTGGGGTTGTAAAATCAAAACTTGTTAATCACTTGTTGATCATATCCTTTATTACAAGTTTATTAATCTGGATTAAAAATATCATAGAAGCTTTTCTAATTGTAAACTTTAAGATTTGTAATGCGTGATTTTCTTTGGAAACAGTTATTATTTTGAAAACCTGTGTTCATTAATCTAGCAGGTTGAAGTAAGAAGTTAAAACTAGATAAAAGTTAAACCCCAAATGTCCTTATTACATAAATATCAACCCCAAAATAAAATACTCGCAAACATGTGGCCACCTCCGAGTCCCTCGCAGCTCCAAATCATCTAAGGCTGGGGATTACCTGTACAGTTAAAAGAAAAGGGTGAGTTTGCGAAAACTCAGTGTGTAAAGCCCTATCAGTCGAATCACAATCGATGTAAGTAAAAACAGATTGGGCCTAAGCCCTATACGGTAACAGATTAGTCTGGGCTTTAGCCCTATCCAGTAACAGAGTGGGTCTAAGCCCGGTAATACAGTGTAGAACAGAGATGACTCTACCCAATCCAGCCAACACACCACCCGTACTAACCAACACGTCATGTGGGGACTAAGTCGACCCACCAAGCTAACACACCAATATCACAGCGTAGATGCTAACAGTAATCCAACAAAGCTGCTAGTATTAGTAAACATGGTCGAGCCACTAAAATCAGAATACGTGGCGAAGCCACTAGAACAGTAAAAACGTGGCAGAGCCACTAGTACAGTACTTCCTCCAAATCAAAATCCCAACCTCCATGCAGAATGTCGTGTCATAAATATTACGTGTATGCAGTATGTCATATTCTTAACCAGTCATATAGATATCATACACACATCACCAAAGTACCATTAAGGATATAATGGTCCTTTTGTTTGTTGGGGGTAAAACGGTAGTTTCACCCCTCAGGGGTATTTCGTGTAATTCTACCCTACAAGGGTATTTCGATAATTTTATTCCCTAGAGTATCGGTACATTTAACGACCTTTCCAAGGCCTACAGTCACCTCGATTGACTCGGACAACCTATATGGCCAAAACAGTGTAAATGGGCCTAAAGCCCACTATTCGGTCCAAGTGGGCCCACACACTCGTGTGGCCTATTCAGCCTAATTTCAGTCACGGCTATGCGAACTTCGCAGCCAATCCATTAATATTCGCTTACCGTAGATTTTACCCATGTGGGGCCTATGAGCCCATTGGGCCCACATGGCCCAACTCTGCCCATCGAGGCCTATTAGGACCCAAGCCCACGAGAACGCTCGTGGTGGCGTCTACAGTATAGCACCCATGTTCATGGGCTCGGTTTACCACATGCACGATCGCATGCTTGTGTGGCATCATACGCCATATTTCTAGTTTTTTAGCATTTTGCCGATCTACAGTCTTAGCAGTGTAAACATTACGTACTTTTGGCTTTCCAGCCGATCATCGAATGTTGCATACGATTACACACCTGTTCGCGAAACTAGTTAAGATCCACGCTCTCCGAATCCTATAATAAACCAACATATCGTATCAGATTTACAGCCAATAAAATTAATAACTGTCCAAGCCTAAAATGACAATCCAAACTTACCTTGATTGATCGCTAATCGGTTTATTTCCCTTAGAACACAGGCTAGAGTTGATCACACTCCTCTTTGACAATTAACTGCATTACAAATACAAACTATCAACCACGATGGTCTAAAACCATGGTTTAGCACACATCAGCCTAAAGTAAGTACACACAACCTTTCCCCCAAAAAGGGAAAGTAACATTCGTCCAAAACACTTGTCCCCACATAATCTCTCCGGGTGCCCTGCGATACCATAGAAACCTCCCCCTTCGAAAGCCAAAATCGAATAGTAGAAAAGAAAAGAGTAAAGTCGAAAGCTTGAGTATTCGGCCAGTTGTCAGAGGTTGGCATCACAAGGAAAAGAGAATAATCGACTTAGGGGATCAAGAGAGACAAGAAAGTTATGTTTGGCCAAAGGAGAAAACCAAGAGGAGAAGAAGATGAATGAGGGGAAATTCGGCTATTGAAAGAGAATTGACAGAATAATACGAGGAAAGAGGAGAAAGGATTCAGTGTAAACAAAGAAGATGAAACAATTTCTGCCAAAGAAGAAATTAAGGGAAGAAGAAAAGAGAATGCTGAATCGGCAGAGAGATGAAGAAGGAGAAGAACTTCAAGGGAGAACTCAGCACTTGATGTTTATGTTTCGGCAAAGAGTGGGCAACAATTGAGAAATAAAGATGAAAAGAAAAAGACCCGAATAGTCAAAAATGCTGCGCGAGATGCCATAAAAAGAAGTAAATCCCAAAACACACAAAATGAAAACCCGAAATAAAATAGAGGATTTTCAGTTCTTACCCTCTCACAAAGATGGTGAAAATGTACCAAAATGAATGCCCATAGCCAAATCCCTTACTTAAGCTTTCCTATTTGGCCAAGACTCCCCTCACATCCCAACTCCTGGAAAGTCTCCACTGATTCCTCCTAGATTCACTCCACACCCCTCTTTCAAACTCATTAAAACTTGATGACCAAGTCTCCAACCACTTCTGCAGAGTTTGAATCAAACTCTACCTCTCACACCACAGAGACATAAAATAAATCCCATCTTTGCATGCCATGGGATTTGAACCCACTCCCTTTTAAATGCCCAGCACGCCACTTGCTACCACAACACAAGCTCACTTGTGTCACAAAACAAACACAACTTAATATATACCATTCAAGCTAACATCTAGGTTTCCAAAAGAGCAAAAATCAAAATTTTGCTAGAGGCCATACTTGAATCTAGGCTTCCTAAATACCCCCAAACACACCCAAATCACTTACCCATTGAAGCAGACAAGTAATTTTGTCAAAACATGAAAAATTAAAGACTCTATATTTTTGGGACGTTACAGGCCTTCTCGGACAATCTCTTCTCAAATGTGCCTTGGAGCTACATAGAAAACAAGCTCCAATTTTCAATATGCATTCACCCCATGATTTCTTCCACAATGTCCACAAATTGTTTTATCCACATTCTGAATACTTCTAACATTGGCTACTAACATAATATAGGGTCGTTGAATATTTGGTCTCGACTCATCTCTTCTAGAAATCCCTGACGGAATGGAGAAATGACTTTAACATATCTCAAATTTTTAAATAGAGGATGAATATGAAATGGATAGGTAAATAAAAGATAGAATGGTCTCTTGTACACTCACAAAGTCCATTAGCTCACCCTTAGGCCTCATTTGGCCCCTAAGGTCAATAAAAAACTCAATTTGCTCACTTTATTGAATTTAATTAAACTTACTAAAACATAATTAAGACCTAATGATAATGTTTATTTTTAAGCTCCTAAAGTGCGAAAATTAGTTTAATTTGCTACACCAAATTATGACAGATCAAGCTCCCCCACACTTAAGTTATTGCTTGTCCTCAAGCAACACAGAAAAAACAAGAAATTGAAAAGACCACCTTTGAGAAAATATGATACAAGTATTGACTTTGGAGCACATGACTAGGTATTTGAAATTTACGCAAAATCTTGACATGATGTGTAACATTCGGGTTCTAGGGATTATGCATTTAGTGCATAACTCAAGTGTTGGAAGGCTTATGGTGAAGTTGGATGAGTTTTAAGGGGTTTGGAGAACCCTAGAAGGTAGGAGATGCCTTAGGAAATTTTTGAATTTTTAGTGCTAAGAAGGGGAGCTTGGCTTTAGAGGTCTTAAGAGAATTATTTGGGAGGTTAAGACACAAGAGAAGGCTTGACAGAGTGGCAAGGGAGACGCCACTTAGAGCATGGAGAAGTGACGCCTCAAGGAGCTAAGGGGTTTCAGGTTCGAACTGCAAAGGCAGCATTTTGGTTTTGTTTTTGCGTCATGAGAGGGGGAGGTGTTGGACGGCTAGAAGGCTTTTAATTAGATGAGGTAAGACTTGGTCTTTTATTTTTGAATTCGGCTAGGAAGGTAGGATATAGGTTGGACTCATTCAAACTTTTTTGAATGAGTGTCAAGGAGGAAAAGTAGGAGGAGATTTTGGGATTTGGAAGGAGTTGAGCTAGTGGCCGATTTTGGGGAGTTTGAGGAGGGCATTTTCGACTTTGTTGAAGTGTGCTTAGGTGTGTGCCGAAACCTAGTAGTATTTATAGGGGATGCTCACCTTTTGGCCACCCTTTTCTTCATTTTTCTTACCTTGCCGAAATCGCCTTGTTCTCTCTTCATTTGCATTGGTAGCCGAAACTTTACCCTCCTAAACATCCCATCTTCTTTTTGTTTCTCATTTTGGTTGGTAGCCGAATATCAACCTTCTTCCTCCCATTTCTTTTGTTTTCTTCCATCATTGTGCAAGCCGAATCTTTCCCTCTCACTTCTAATCTTCCATTGCCGATTTCCCTTCTCCTATTTAGCTTTCACCTTGGCCGAATATTAGAGTGGTGTTGATCTCCTTGGGTTTGTCTTTTTTAATCGTTGGAGAAGGTAAGTGTTGGTAGCCGAATGCTTATTTCTCTTCTCCCTTTTTCTCTGTCGATTTTGATATGGGTAAGAGCCGTTTTCAGAAATAGTTATAAGGGTGTTAATCTCTTGTTGGAACCGAATTGTTGTAGGGTCTCCGGGATTTTGGAATCAATCAAGTGAAGCCTCCATCTTTGGTAATCGATTGGTAAGTGGTGGTAAGGACTTGTTTTAGTAATCTATTTCCTTTAGGTATTCGTTAAGCCAAAGGTTTGTGAGGCTAACCGTTTGCGTGTTAAGGTGGAGCCGATTGCCAGAGGAGAACCATTGCTTGGTTCGGGATTTGGTAGGAAACCAAATTGGTCGTAAGGTAAGGATTCAAGCGATAACCCTTAGGTTTGTTTGTCTTGGCCGAATGGCCTAAGTTTTCTCTAAAGGTGCTAGGGCCGATTGTAGGGGAGAAGAGCCTAACGCAGGAGACCTTTTCGGGAGTCATTTAGTCAGCACTCGCAGAAGCATAGAGTAGCCTCCAGGATTCAAGTTGTTTGGTAAGAATATTTTAGTAAGATTCGTTGCTTAGATTTATGGCTTGGGTGATTAATCGTTGTTCTGATTAAGCGTTTTGATGGAGGCGAATGCCAGTTAAGGAGGGCAAGGGAAAGTCCCTATCCCGAAGTTCAAGAAAAGAGCTGTCTCGGCGGTTCGGGATTGGCCACCGGGGTGTGGGCCAGCAGCAGGAGAAAGCTATAGGCAGATAGCCGTAGTCTCGCTTAGCGATAGCGTTGGGATTGAGAGTTTAGAACTCCAAGTGATCGGATGCGTAATTATCGCACTGTTTCCCTGTTGGTTGTGTATTGATGTATATATATATTTGTGTATGGTGTGGTAGCCGACATTAAAGGCTAAAGTGGTGGATACCCATATGTGGGGGAATCGAGTGACAGGTTAGTAACTTGTGTTATTAAATGAATTATGGTGTATGTATGATATGCTAATGAGCGTGTGATGTATACTCATTTTATATGATGATTTAACATGATGCATTTACATATATGCATGGGGATTGGATTTGAGCAAGGAAGGACGGGTGTACATACTTATGTACGTGGTCTAATGTTAGCCTCGTGCTACATTAGCGCTTGATGATTTGCTGTGTGCTTCATCAAGGGAGGTGTTGGCTAGGTGCCCATCTCGGCGGTTGATGGCTGTGTGCATCACCGTAGACGGATTAATGTTGGGATCACTCACGTGATCGGTGGCTCAGCCACGGCCTTGAGCAGCGAGCGTGCCAAGGTAAGAGATGTGGATCACGATGTGATCAGTGGTGGATTAGCCACGGCCTTGGGCAGGGAGTCTGCTGAGGTAGGTGTTTGGATGGATTTTAGGATTGGGCTGGGATGCATTTTGCATGACGACTTATGTGGATTGTATGGATATGGGCCAAGCCCATACGTGTGGAAACATGTGAAATGATTATGCACTGAGTCCGTGGACTCACCCTATTTTTTTCTTAACCATTTCAGGTGATGCGTAAAATTGGACCGGGTTAGGAGAGGATGCAAGGTGGCCCATGCAGAAGAAGATGTTTAATCATTTTAAGCCTATTTATATTAAGTATTAAGTAGTCTGTTTTAAGTATTGGTTGTAATAAGGGCCTTATTATTATTTTTGATACTATTTTATTATGATTATGACTTGATTAATTAAATTACTATGTGAAGACGATTTTATTTTTAGCAACTTATTTATTCAAATTATATATATATATATATATATATATGTTTAATAAAGTTTTAATTCAGACATTTTATAACATTAAGGTTTTTCATATTATTCTAAACGGACATGATTTTCAAAAGTTAACAAATTTTCATGTTTTTATCCTAAGTCAAAAATATTTCCAACTGTCTTTCCACAGTGGCATTCCAAATTCGGTTGTAGTGAATGGGCCGGGTTTTGGGGTGTTACAAATTGGTATCAGAGCCCAGTTCAAAACTCGGCTTTGAGGGTTTTGGGCCCAAAATGTTTTTTTAAAATGGGCTTTTCGAAATATGGGCTTTTATAAAAAGCTTTCAGGTTATTCTGGCATGGCACCTGTACCTCCGGCCTGAAGTCCACCATGTAAGTATTTCTAACTAGTGAAGTAATTTGTTTATGAGAACTGCTATGGGTTTATTTGGGCTCGTAGATTAGACTGTTAGGGCTATTGGACCCTAGGACTAGTCTACTCAAACACATACATAAGATTTAAGGGCTATTAAACAAACCTGTGAAGTAAGTCGCCGAGTTAAGGTGTGGTAACCATTGTACGCATGTCTAGGAGTGGTATTCAGTAAGAGCTTGGTATTTAAGGAGTCCTAGCGACTCACCTCCTCTTTACTTGAATCCTACCTGGTGCGTAGCTACGGTTCACCTTAACCAAGAGGACTTGTTCATAGGCTAAACCAATTATTAAAACCCGAAAGGGATTAGCCTTACTGTTTTAAAACCCTTAATTTTAAAATTTTTCAAATTTACCCCTTGGTTTGTAAACCCTAAATCTGATTTTGGAAAGACGTTTTCTCAATTTACAAAATTACGAAAATACCCCTGTGTTGTAAATTACCAAAATGCCCTTGGTTTCTAAATTTTCATATTACCCTCGACTTTTACTAAAATGTTTCTACATGACAAAAATACCAAAAACTTCTGTTTTACAAGTATCAAGCTATCCTGATTTGGAAAATTTACGAAAATGCCCATGACTTCCAAAATTACTGAAATAACCCCGATTTTTGAAATTTTTGCAACATCTCTGATTTAAAAAAACAAATTTTCAAGATGACCCCCGAGATTTTGTAAATTCTGAAATATCTTTAATTCGAAAAAACCATTTTCAAATTGACCCCTGTCTTATTACCAAAATACCCCTGTAGGACAAATGACGAAATTACCCCTGGGTTGGGTATGCTTTAAGAAAGCGACGTGGATGAATGAATGTGTAATTCTCTGTAGTAGAGTAGTGAACTTGGAATGAAACTTTGATTGATCGAAAGAACCACTTCCGGAAACTTCTTTTAATAAAATTTGCTCGTGGATAAACAGTGGAACAAAATTTCTAATGCATAAAACTTTTTTTTTAATCAGATTAAGTCGTGATGCTAGATATGAGTTCTAGGGGGCGTGGTCGCAATACTCGTGGACGTGGTAGAGGCAAGATGGCAGTATCAGAACCGGTTGGGTCTGGCCATGGGTCAGAGAACGATGTGCCGCCACCACCAGCTGTTGAGGTTGAACATCAGGATCAGATAGGAGGAGACGACGCAGTATCGCAGGCTATGCTGCGGGTGCTTGAGCGAGTGGCAGGAGCCAATGTGGGCCATGGGACTCGGAAGTCAGTGCCTGAAAGACTTAGGTCGAACGGAGCCGAGGTTTTCAGAGAAGTGTCCGGGGTAGCTCCGAACGTGGCAGAATATTGGCTAGAGGCAGTGGAAAGGATTATGGATGACTTAGATTTAACTGCTGAGGAGAAGCTTAAGGGAGCTGTTTCGTTGCTACGGGATGAGGCCTACCAGTGGTGGCTCACTGTTAAGGAAAGTACCCCTGCCGATCGAGTGGACTGGGGTTACTTTAAGATCAAGTTTGAAGGGAAGTATATTGGAGGGAGTTATGTGGACGCTCAGAGGAAGGCGTTCCTCAATTTGGTGCAAGGAGGCAAGTCAATAGCGGAGTACGAGGCTGAGTTTTTGCGTTTGAGCCGGTATGCTCGGGGCATCGTGGCTACCGATTATGAGAGATGCGTCAGATTTGAAGATGGGCTGCGGGATGAGCTACGGGTTTTGATTGCTCCGCAACGAGAAAGAGACTTCGCCATCTTAGTGGAGAAAGCTCGGATAGCTGAGGAGGTCAAGAGGACCGAGAGGCAGAATAGAGATAAAGAAAGGAGCCGGGATAAGAGGAGTTATGGACCACCAGAATCGTTTGAGAGATTTCAGGAAAGACCGAGGGTCGAGACTTCTGCTCGTATCTCTAAGCCAGCTACTAGGAATCCGGATCGTCCGTGTGCTCGGTGCGGAAGGTATCATTTGGCGAGTGCTAGAATCGGGATCGAGAATGCTTCAGGGGTAAGTCCAAGACTCATCTAATTAAAGATTGTCCCCAGGATCCAAATAGAACTCGGATATTAGGCCAAGGTTATGTACAGCCGGGCAGAGGTGGTCAGCAGGCGACAAGGGGTCGTGGTCCGAACCATGGGGGGAATGGTTCCGGCCGAGGTCGTGGAGCATTAGGCCGCGGTAATGGTAGCACTGAGGCAAGGCAGCCAGGTCTGGTTTATGCGGTTCGTCAGAGGAAGGATAAGGATGTGTCTGATGTGTCAGCGGGTAAGTTTCTCATGCTTGGAATATCCTCTATTGCTTGTTCGCGCTAGTGGCTGTTTGTTTTTATTGCTAGTAAAGTATTTGGAACCCTGAGTGTGGACTTAGAAACTGTGTCTAGGAAATATGGTAGTTTCTTAAGATCAGAGTGCGCAGCAATAGCGTAGTGTGGTGAAGTAGGATGTACGACCGTTAGGCAACCAAGTAATTTCGAGGACGAAATTATTTTAAGGAGGGTAGAATTGTAACATCCGGATTCTAGGGGTTATGCATTTAGTGCATAACTCAAGTGTTGGAAGGCTTATGGTGAAGTTGGATGAGTTTTAAGGGGTTTGGAGAACCCTAGAAGGTAGGAGATGCCTTAGGAAATTTTTGAATTTTTAGTGCTAAGAAGGGGAGCTTGGCTTTAGAGGTCTTAAGAGAATTATTTGGGAGGTTAAGACACAAGAGAAGGCTTGACAGAGTGGCAAGGGAGACGCCACTTAGAGCATGGAGAAGTGACGCCTCAAGGAGCTAAGGGGTTTCAGGTTCGAACTGCAAAGGCAGCATTTTGGTTTTGTTTTTGCGTCATGAGAGGGGGAGGTGTTGGACGGCTAGAAGGCTTTTAATTAGATGAGGTAAGACTTGGTCTTTTATTTTTGAATTCGGCTAGGAAGGTAGGATATAGGTTGGACTCATTCAAACTTTTTTGAATGAGTGTCAAGGAGGAAAAGTAGGAGGAGATTTTGGGATTTGGGAGGAGTTGAGCTAGTGGCCGATTTTGGGGAGTTTGAGGAGGGCATTTTCGGCTTTGTTGAAGTGTGCTTAGGTGTGTGCCGAAACCTAGTAGTATTTATAGGGGATGCTCACCTTTTGGCCACCCTTTTTTTCATTTTTCTTACCTTGCTGAAATTGCCTTGTTCTCTCTTCATTTGCATTGGTAGCCGAAACTTTACCCTCCTAAACATCCCATCTTCTTTTTGTTTCTCATTTTGGTTGGTAGCCGAATATCAACCTTCTTCCTCCCATTTCTTTTGTTTTCTTCCATCATTGTGCAAGCCAAATCTTTCCCTCTCACTTCTAATCTTCCATTGCCGATTTCCCTTCTCCTATTTAGCTTTCACCTTGGCCGAATATTAGAGTGGTGTTGATCTCCTTGGGTTTGTCTTTTTCAATCGTTGGAGAAGGTAAGTGTTGGTAGCCGAATGCTTATTTCTCTTCTCCCTTGTTCTCTGTCGATTTTGATATGGGTAAGAGCCGTTTTCGGAAATAGTTGTAAGGGTGTTAATCGCTTGTTGGAACCGAATTGTTGTAGGGTCTCCGGGATTTTGGAATCAATCAAGTGAAGCCTCCATCTTTGGTAATCGATTGGTAAGTGGTGGTAAGGACTTGTTTTAGTAATCTATTTCCTTTAGGTATTCGTTAAGCCGAAGGTTTGTGAGGCTAACCGTTTGCGTGTTAAGGTGGAGTCGATTGCCAGAGGAGAACCATTGCTTGGTTCGGGATTTGGTAGGAAACCAAATTGGTCGTAAGGTAAGGATTCAAGTGATAACCCTTTGGTTTGTTTGTCTTGGCCGAATGGCCTAAGTTTTCTCTAAAGGTGCTAGGGCCGATTGTAGGGGAGAAGAGCCTAACGCAGGAGACCTTTTCGGGAGTCGTTTAGTCAGCGCTCGCAGAAGCATAGAGTAGCCTCCGGGATTCATGTTGTTTGGTAAGAATATTTTAGTAAGATTCGTTGCTTAGATTTATGGCTTGGGTGATTAACCGTTGTTCTGATTAAGCGTTTTGATGGAGGCGAATGCCAGTCAAGGAGGGCAAGGGAAAGTCCCTATCCCGAAGTTCAAGAAAAGAGCTGTCTCGGCGGTTCGGGATTGGCCACCGGGGTGTGGGCCAGCAGTAGGAGAAAGCTATAGGCAGATAGCCGTAGTCTTGCTTAGCAATAGCGTTGGGATTGAGAGTTTAGAACTCCAAGTGATCAGGTGCGTAATTATCACACTGTTTCCCTGTTGGTTGTGTAGCCTCGTGCTACATTAGCGCTTGATGATTTGCTGTGTGCTTCATCAAGGGAGGTGTTGGCTAGGTGCCCATCTCGGCGGTTGATGGCTGTGTGCATCACCGTAGACGGATTAATGTTGGGATCACTCACGTGATCGGTGGCTCAGCCACGGCCTTGAGCAGCGAGCGTGCCAAGGTAAGAGATGTGGATCACGATGTGATTAGTGGTGGATTAGCCACGGCCTTGGGCAGGGAGTCTGCTGAGGTAGGTGTTTGGATGGACTTTAGGATTGGGCTGGGATGCATTTTGCATGACGACTTATGTGGATTGTATGGATATGGGCCAAGCCCATACGTGTGGAAACATGTGAAATGATTATGCACTGAGTCCGTGGACTCACCCTATTTTTTTCTTAACCATTTCAGGTGATGCGTAAAATTGGACCGGGTTAGGAGAGGATGCAAGGTGGCCCATGCAGAAGAAGATGTTTAATCATTTTAAGCCTATTTATATTAAGTATTAAGTAGTCTGTTTTAAGTATTGGTTGTAATAAGGGCCTTATTATTATTTTTGATACTATTTTATTATGATTATGACTTGATTAATTAAATTACTATGTGAAGACGATTTTATTTTTAGCAACTTATTTATTCAAATTATATATATATATATATATATATATATATGTTTAATAAAGTTTTAATTCAGACATTTTATAACATTAAGGTTTTTCATATTATTCTAAACGGACATGATTTTCAAAAGTTAACAAATTTTCATGTTTTTATCCTAAGTCAAAAATATTTCCAACTGTCTTTCCACAGTGGCATTCCAAATTCGGTCGTAGTGAATGGGCCGGGTTTTGGGGTGTTACATGATGCATAATTGATTTACCACTTCTAACCTCAGACATCTAAGTTTAGTACATTACAAAGTATACAAACATTAAGGGTCTCACATGTAGGAATCCATCAACAAATCATACAAGTAGTTTGATTATCCTAGTAAAATACAAATTGTTGCTCGTGCTATTGTTTAGTATAATGTCCGTTTATGTATAAAGATACATAGGTCACATAGGACTTTTTGGCTTGTAACATTCTAAGGCATAGGTATGTATAGAATTCAAACACAGTAAGTATCAAGATGGTTGCAAACACGAAAATAGCTTGGCATATCGTATTGATCCCTAATTTTTCCCCTTAGTGACCCTTACTCGCTCACCGCCTTATTTCTCCTTCTCTCACCTTCCTTATCTCTCCACATAGGAAATCATATCATAATATAATAACTACATCTAGTCTACGAGTTTTTCTTATTTTTGTGACTTTGCCACATTTTTCTTTTTCAATACATCTCACTCACAAATTATTTTGCTTTTCAAGTACTTTTTCTACTCGTATTTTCTTTTGTTCTGCACTTTTAGGCTAGCATATAGTTCCTATATCACACTGATCTTTCATATTTCACTCTATTTTTACAAAATTCACCGTGATGTATCTTCTTAACCCTCAATACGTATGGCTAGACATCTATAATCGTGTTCTTCAAGACCAAAAAAAGAGAGCAAATACAAATTAACATTTCTGGCTCAGGTTTTATCATATGGTTCATCAAGAAGTGCTTTTAGGCTCAAAATAGGTTCTAAAGGTGGATCAGTACAGGTTAGCTTTTTGGCTCTAGATATTTTCCAAACAATGCCTTAAGTCATCCCTAAATATCTCAATATGCACAAATTTAATCAACAAACAAACTCAAATTCAACCATTTATCATTTATACTAGCATGCTCGTTTCCTTATATTTTCTATATCATTTGGTACAGTTGATTGCTTAATGCCTATGTACAATGTAATGTATAGAAAACTCCCACTTTTTGGCCACTAATACATCTCTTCATGTTCTGGTGGATCCATTTCCCAATACATACCTGCTTTTTTGGTAAAATAGCATACAGTAAAACTACCCGAAAGGTATTAACATTAGATAAATTTAAATTAGGGAATATATGTAATACCCCAAAAATTTTTACGGTAAGATATTATCTTTGATATAGTAAAATAAGGAAATGAAGCAAAAAAAGGGAAATTTTGGAGTTATGACAACATTGGGAAGTATATTATGATATATTCATTCAAGAAAGGACTAAATGGTAAAAGTGAGAAAAGTTTTGCTGCCTAAGAGTAAATACTCAAAACTTGAGACGTTAAAGTGTAAATATGAAAAAGTTGAAGGACCAATAGTGCAAATATTTTAAGGGTGGAATGATGTAGAAACTAAGTACAATGGACTAAATCGTAATTTTACAAAATTATGTGATGATTCAAGGATGGAATTTTAAAAGATCACAAAAGGCAAAATGGTCAATTGGAAGAGAGAGAAATCTAGAAAGTAATGATGATGTTGATGATATTTTATAATTATTTAATTAGAAAATTTTATTTTATTAATATTTTAATGAGATATTTTATTATTATTTATTATTTATTTAGTATATAAGGAAGGAAAGATGAAGAATTTCTATCATCTTTCCATGCATTTCACATTAGAAGAGAAGAGAAGAAATAAAGTTTTGCTTTCTTTGCAATTTGGTCCTTCTACCAAAAAATTCACCATTTTCACCTAGAAATCAAAAGAATTTCCATAGCTACCAAGAGAGAAAAATGTTAAGGAGATTATGGGGAGTTAGAATAAAAAGTTGGATTCAAGAAATAGAAGCTGGAGGAGAGAGAAAAATCAAGTTAAAGATTGAAATCAATATGACAAGGTAAGAACATCAAGATTCTAATATATTTTTAAGTTTGATATTATTGAAAAAATATGGAAATGATGTTAATGTAAAGTTTTCTTATATATGGTCCTATGTTCTTGATATGTTAGTGAAGAGAGAATAAGAGAAAGTGATAAGAAATAGTGTAGAGAAAGAAAATAAGGGTGTTATAAACATGGTAATTAATATCTTGCACTAAAACAGTTTTGGACAACAGTAGTAGTGTAACACCTCTATCCCGTGTCCGTCGCCGGATTAGGGTTAGGAGCGTTACCGAACAAATCGAAAAGCATTTACAGAAATTCATACATTCATTCATCATTCTCAAGCATAGTGTCCCTTAATACGGTCTACGAGACCTTAAACATGCTAATAAACCAAGTCGCGACTAAATCAAAACACATACAGAAATTCTCAGAAATTTAAAACTTTTCTAAGTTTCAGGGGTTACACGCTAGTGGGAGTAGGCCGTGTGACTCCCACGACAGCTAGACACACCCGTGTGTCCTCCCCGTGGTCGAAACTGACTTATCCTCCACGGCCACCAAGCACGCCCGTGCGTTGAGGCCGTGCACTCTTAGGCCACACACTGACTTCTCCACCACGGCCACCAAGCACACCCGTGTGCCATGGCCGTGTGCTCTTAGGCTAGCTACTGACTTGAGCCCACAGCTAGTTGACATGCCCATGTCAAGGCTGTGTATTATTAGGCTAGATCCTGTTATTCGGCCACGGTCCCTAGGCACGCCCGTGTGCCATGACCGTGTGACATTATAGGCCATTTACAAGGCCAAAATGTCACCCACTTGGGTCATACCTACAAGCAATATTTACCAACTCATTTCATACACATAATGACAAGCAATAACATACCAAATTATCCATTCAATCACTACATCCAATACCAATACCAAACATGCTAAACTTCCAAGACCAAACAATATAACAAAAGCATAATACATTCATTTGCTTAACTCAAAAACTTGACCATTTCATGAATCAACTAACCATGCCAAAACATACTTCACATATCATGATCATAATGCATAATCTCAACTTATCTCTAGCCAAATCCCATGGCTAAATTCATATAACAACTTATACCAAAATACTAGCCTATACATGCCATATCTACCTATTTACAAATCCAAAATGTACCAAACACAAGTTGATAAGTGTGATGACAATCCTCTACAGTCCCGAGCCTTCAGTAGCTATGACGACCTATAAAACAGAGAGAACACATACACAAAGTAAGCTTTCCAAAAGCTTAGTAAGTCAATATACAACAAACTTAGCATGAATTGCACATAACCGAATTAATAAGATGACCAATATGGTTTCATGACAAAAATCACCTCATTCTTTCTTGAGCTCATATGCTTAGCCATAACTTACCATATTTCCAAATCACATACCATATATGCATATAGTTCATCTAGTCAAGACTTTACATATCGTATCATCAATTCCATATACATAACATCATAATATGCTCACATAGATACTTACCTTATATACACAATTAGTATATAAGCAACGTACCTAAAATAGATATTCATTCACTTAATTTATCAAAGCTCAGATTTGCAATTCGTATCACAAACTTGCCCGTTGAACCGTAAGGAATCTAGTAGGATACTCAGAAAGTTTGAAATAGTTTTACAATACCAACGTCCCAGACGAGGTCTTATATTCACTCTGATATCGATGCCACTGTCCTAGACAGGGTCTTACATGAATCAATACGATGTCGATGTCCCAGACATGGTCTTATACGCAAGGATTATAACGATGCCAATGTCCTAGACGTGGTCTTACACGTAAAGCTCATATCGATGCCAACGTCCTAGACGTGGTCTTACACGAGTCTCAAATCAACGCCAACGTTCCAGACGTGGTCTTACATGATAAAAACAGAACAGATACCTATGTCATGACATAGCTAATCCTATCTATTCCTAGCTTCGTACGGGACTTCTCGGACTTAGTCACTATATCAAACTTATCTCGGAATTCATATGCATAATTCTCTCATAAGCATCCATTATCAACATTAGTCATATAGACAATTACAATTTTCATACAAGTACGTTTATTTGCATAATGACTTACCTCGGATTCGATCTATCAGAATGGAAATGGCTACTCGTTTACTTTCGTTTTCCTGCGATCTAAGTCTGTTTTCCTCTGTTCTTGATCTAGACATATTCAGAATTAACCCTTTTATTTACTAATTCATTCAATTCAATCCAAGGACACACATTTAGGGCTATTTACAAATTAACCATCACATTTGCATAATTTATCAATTTAGTCCATTTTTCTCAAAACATCAAATTCACAAAATCAACCTACACTCATGCTTAGCCGAATGTACATGTATATCATACAAGCCCATATTTTCCATCAAATTAGCAATTTAGTCCCTCAATTTGCTATTTTCACAATTTAGCCCTATTTAACTAAATTCATCAAAACTTCAAGAACAAAACATGTTCATCTAGCTCAAATCTTTCATTTATCAACTAAACTCATTACAAAACTCAACATATCATTAATGGCATATTTCACAAACATCACTAATACACAAAATTTAGGCATGAGCTTGATAGTAGACAAAGCAACGATTGTAAAAACGTAGAAATTATCGAAAACCGTCTAAAACATACCTTGAATTTAAACCCTCAAATGGCCGAAGCTTAACAAGCTTAAGCTCTTTCTTTTTCTTTGTGTTTTCCGCAAGAAGGTGATAAAAATGATGATAATGGCTTGTTTTTGTTTTCATTATAATAATGTAATATCCTGAATTAATGGGCCTTTGCATTTTGATGGGTGATACGTTTAATATGTTAATTAGAATATTTAAGGGGTTCAGATTGGGCTCAGGATTGGGTCGAGGCCTTAATCAAATTTTCTGTTTGGACACTCTAGTGGAAAGCCTGTTAGGATAGGGCTTAAGAGATGTTATATGTGTTTTAAGACACAAATAGGCTTGTGGCCGAGTGGCAAAGTGGCGCCACTTAGAGAGCAGGGAGGTGGCGTCAACTGAGGAGGCTCAAGTTCGAGTCGCATGAAGCTCAGTTGTTTTAATTAAAGTTAGTTACTTTTTGGCATTTAAATGAGTAGAGTTGGAGTCGGCTAGGATGCTTTAAAATAGGATTTATTTGTTTGGATAATATGGATAATATGGCTGATAATGTGGCAGATATCATGATGAAGATAAGGGAGGTGGTGTTATCTATGTCACTTAAGGATGAATGATCAGACGAAGATAAGGGAGAAAATTTAGGATTTATCTGTTGGTCACAGTGGTGGCCAAATTTCAAACTCCAAGGGGGAGGGGGAATCGGTTTTGGTATGGGCAAGGGGTGCCGAAATTCCCTTTGAATAGTAGCTTAGTTTCAGTTTTAAAAAGGGGCATTTTCGATTTTTAGGAGGGGTTGGTGCCGAATTTAAGTTAAGAAAGGGGGAATATCTTTATATTTTCAGCATTAGGGTTATATTTTTCTATTCTCTTCTTCAATTTCGACATTTGGGTTTTTCCTCTCATTCTTTTCTCTCATTCTCTACTTAAGCCGAAATCTCTAAATCCTATTCTCTCATCTCCACTTTTATGCAAAAGCTGAAATTCCATTGTTTTCTCTGCTTTCATCTCCATAGCCGAATACCCTTGTCTATTCCCTTCTCTTTGCTGATTTCTTCATCAAAGCCGAATCTTCATAGATCTCTTGAGATCATCTTTTCTGTTTGATCTTCTCAAAAGCCGAAATTCCTTAGGAGTTACCAAATTCTCTGTGTTAAGGTAAGTATCGGTTTCTCTTGTTCTTTTTCTTTCTCTTTTGGTTTTTGGAGGCTAAAGCTGAAAGGCTAATTGAGGTGGCAAGGTTGTTGTCTGAGTAACGTTTTGATTGTTCTTGTGTTCACATCTTGGGGCGACATTCCGGTAAAACGAAGTAGATCGAATCATTTAGGTTCCAAAAGCCAGATATCTCAAGTCTCTGAGTCCCTTATCTCTTTCAGGATTTCAAGGTAAGGGGTTTTCTTTAGATTTTCTTTAGGTTCGTTTATCGTAATCTTAACCCTATAATATGGATTAACAACCATACGTTGTGATAGTAGCAACTGATGAGGTCTTTTGATGGAATCACATGTCGACCAGGCGAAGGAGGGGATTGGATCTGTAAAACCAATCCCTAAGTTTAAGAAACGAGCAGTGCCAGCAGTTCAGGATTGGCCACCGAGTTGTGGAGCGGCTTCAGAACAAAACCTTAGACAGATAGCAGTCGTGTCGGCTTCTGATAGTGTCAACATAGAAAGTCTCGTCTTGTCTGTAATCAGGTGTGTAGATCTCTATCACACTAATTAATCTGTACTATGTATGTTATGGGCTAAAGCTAGAAAAAGGCTGTATGAACAGTCGTGTTACCCGAAAAGGGTAGGCAAGGGTTGCCAGGTACTTAATCATAGAAACTTCTCTATGTGTATCGATGTATGTGATAGTCTGTGATCTTTTAGGTAGTTAATGGTTTTGATCCTGCATGGATGTATGCATGGGATGGGATAAAAATCATGAAGGGGAAGAGCATGTTAATAGGTCACTTGGTGATCGGTGGTTAAACCACGAATTGTAAAGTTAGGTCACAATAGTGATCGGTGGCTAAGCCACGTTAAATTAATTCCTGATTGTAGGGAACAGGCAGCATGACTGTCGATTTGGTGTGTAGCGGTTGGTGGGTTGATTGTAGAAATCCCCGAGGTGTGATGGCTGGTACGGGTTGGTGTGTAGAGGATGGACTTTTAGGTTGGATTGGGCCATGTTGCATGTAAATACTTTGTTGCCATTGTGTATGGGCTAGGGCCCATAATGTGTTTGTGGGCCTCAAGCTTTTATGTGTTTTTGGGATTTGCACACTGGGTCTTGGTGACTCACCCCTTTATTTTCCTAAACCTTTCAGGTGAGCAGTAGATCGTGGACATGGGAGCCGAGGCGGACTCGAGGGGCCATCAAGTTTTTTTTATTTTCATAAACTATTTCCGATTTTTCTTTCTTAAAGTTTTAATTTTGGGACTTTTTATGTAATAAGGCTCCATAGCTTAGGTTATCGATTTATAATTGTTAATGTTTACATTTTTATAGATTTATGATCAAGGACTTACTTAAAAGAAGGAATAAAATGGAATTTTTCAAACTAGTTCTAAATATGGAAAATAAAAAAAAGAACTACAAAGGTTTATCTAAAATAACTCTTATTTGACGAATATCTATTTAAACAAGTCGAGATTTCAAATCCCTTCAAAGCAAAGTTTTTAACATTTAACCCGTAACATACCAGATCTGGTCGTAGCGTTTGGGCTGGGTTTGGGGTGTTACATTTTGGTATCAGTGCCCGGTTGCAAAGCTCGGGATGTGTAATGGGTCCAGTAGTAGTTTATGAAATCTGAGAAAAATGTTTTGGGTTGAGATATGGCCTTCGAGTCTACCGGCACCCGATCCACGCAGGTAAGTATTCCAACTCTTGATATGATATGCATGTTGGGTTTGATGGGCTTGATGGACGTAGACTAGTATGTTAGGCATTAATGGGCTTTAGGCTTAGTTTAAACGACTCTTTAAATTCGTAAGACTTAATCTAATTAAACATGTCCGTAAACAAGTCGCTGGGTTAGGGTGTAGCAACAGGCATACGCATGTCTAGGATTGGATTCGGGAAGTGCTTGGTACTTAAGCGGTCCTAGTGACCCATCTTCTCTTCGCTGTAATCCTACCCGGTGCGTAGTGACTGTTCACCTTAGCCACGAGGATTTGTTGACGGGCCAAAATTTATAATTAAAACCCGAAAGGGACCAGCCACCCTATTTCGCAAAATTTTCAAAGTACCCCTAAGTTTTGTAAAATTTCTGAAAAAACCCTTGATTTGTTCGTGGTTAATTAGTGAAAGAAATTAATAATTCATAAAATTTCTAATTAGATAAACATGAATCGGTAGAATGAGTTCAAGAGGTTGTGGACGTCTGCCGCGTGGCCGCGGTAGAGGTAGGATGGCCGTGTCGGAACCGGTAGGATCTGGCCATGGGTCAGGAAATGAGATGCCAGTCCCACTAGCTGCGGAGGCCGAATTTTAGGATCAGACGGTCGGAGATGATGCTGTATCTCAGGCGATGTTAAGGGTTTTAGAGAGGGTTGCTGGGGCAGGCATGGGCACAGGAGCCCGGAAATCTGTGTCGGAGCGACTCTGAGCCAATGGGGCAGAAATGTTTAGGGGAATTTTTGGTATAGTCGCGAGTACAGCTGAGTATTGGTTGGAGGCAGTTGAGCGTATAATGGACGATCTGGATTTCACGGAGGAGGAAAAACTGAAAGGGGTTGTATCACTCCTGCGGGACGAGGCTTACCAATGGTGGCTTACGGTTAAGGATGGTACGGTGGCTGACCGTATCACCTGGGATTTCTTCAAAACGGCATTCCAGAGTAAATACATTGGGACTAGTTATGTGGATGCGCAGCGTAGAGCGTTTCTGAACCTAGTTCAGGGAAGTAGGTCGGTGGCTGCGTATGAAGCGAAATTCTTACGTCTTAGCCGTTATGCCCGAGGGATGGTAGCCACAGACCATGAACGTTGTGTTCGATTTGAGGATGGTCTGAGGGACGAACTGCGTGTATTGATAGCACCACAGCGGGAGAGGGAATTTGCTGTGCTTGTGGAAAAAGCTAAGATAGCTGAGGAGGTAAAGCGGACTGAGAAACTGAATTGGGATAGAGATAGGGGTGGAAGTAAGAGGAATTTTGAATCGTCAGGGGCAGCTGGGAAAACTTAAAAAAGACCTAGGTCAGACGGGCTGAAACGGGATGAGAGACCTACTGCTGCTAGTCAGACACAGAAGTCTACTCGATATGGTAAATTCCATGAAGGTGGGTGTTGGGCGGGCAGTGGGAAGTGCTTTAGGTGTGGATCTACGGACCACCAAGTTATAAACTGTCCGCAGCAACGGGGCAGTGAAGGGGCCACGGGCCAAGGGAATGCACAGCCGAGAAGAGGAGGTCAGCAGCCACAAAGAGATCGTGGTTTAGCCAGAGGTGGTAACGATTCCGGTCGGGGCAGTAGAGCACCAGGCCAAAGGGCAGGAAACACTGAGGCAAGACAGCCGGGGTTAGTCCATGTTGTCAGATGTTGGGAGGAGGCTGACGCACAGGATGTCATAATCGGTACGTTTTTAATTTTTGGCTTGCCTTACACTGCATTGATTGACATTGGGTCTACGCATTCGTATGTTGGTAATAGGGTTCCTAAAACTTTAAGCGTAGATTCTGAGATTTCCTCTAGGGAGATACTGTAGTTAGTCCATTAGGACACTCTGTGGTGGTAAACAGGCTATACCGAGAAGTACCTTTAGAAGTTCAGGGGATAGTTTTCCGGATGGATCTAATAGAATTACCGTTCGGGGAGTTTGATTTAATTTTAGGCATGGATTGGCTGGGGAAGTATCAAGCTAAAGTAGATTATGCAGCCAAAAGTATGGTGTTAAAAAAACCCCGAGGGAGGCGATGCTGCAGCAGTACCCGCATCTATTCTGACCAGGTAATTTCGAGGACGAAATTTCTTTAAGGGGGTAGAACTGTAACATCCTGAATTAATGGGCCTTTGCATTTTGATGGGTAATTCGTTTAATGTGTTAATTAGAGTATTTAAGGGGTTCAGATTGGGCTCAGGATTGGGCCGAGGCCTTAATCAAATTTTCTGTTTGGACACTCTAGTGGAAAGCCTGTTAGGATAGGGCTTAAGAGATGTTATCTGTGTTTTAAGACACAAATGGGCTTGTGGCCTAGTGGCAAAGTGGAGCCACTTAGAGAGCAGGGAGGTGGCGTCAACTGAGGAGGCTCAAGTTCGAGTCGCATGAAGCTCAGTTATTTTAATTAAAGTTAGTTAATTTTCGGCATTTAAATGAGCAGGGTTGGAGTCAGCTAGGATGCTTTAAAATAGGATTTATTTGTTTGGATAATGTGGATAATATGGCTGATAATGTGGCAGATATCATGATGAAGATAAGGGAGGTGGTGTTATCCATGTCACTTAAGGATGAATGATCAGATGAAGATAAGGGAGAAAATTTAGGATCTATCTGTTGGTCACAGTGGTGGCCGAACTTCAAACTCCAAGGGGGAGGGGGAATCGGTTTTGGTATGGGCAAGGGGTGCCGAAATTCCCTTTGAATAGTAGCTTAGTTTTAGTTTTAAAAAGGGGCATTTTCGGTTTTTAGGAGGGGTAGGTGCCGAAATTTAAGTTAAGAAAGGGGGAATATCTTTATATTTTCGGCATTAGGGTTATATTTTCTTATTCTCTTCTTCAATTTCGGCATTTGGGTTTTTCCTCTCATTCTTTTCTCTCATTCTCTGCTTAAGCCGAAATCCCTAAATCCTATTCTCTCATCTCTACTTTTATGCAAAAGCCGAAATTCCATTATTTTCTCTGCTTTCATCTCCATAGCCAAATACCGTTGTCTATTCCCTTCTCTTTGCGGATTTCTTCATCAAAGCCGAATCTTCATAGATATCTTGAGATCATCTTTTCTGTTTGATCTTCTCAAAAGCCAAAATTCCCTAGGAGTTGCCGAATTCTCCGTGTTAAGGTAAGTGTCGATTTCTCCTGTTCTTTTTCTTTCTCTTTCGGTTTTTGGAGGCTAAAGCCGAAAGGCTAATTGAGGTGGCAAGGTTGTTGTCTGAGTAACGTTTTGATTGTTCTTGTGTTCACACCTTGGGGCGACATTCTGGGAAAACGAAGTAGATCGAATCATTTAGATTCCAAAAGCCAGAAATCGCAAGTCTCTGAGTCCCATATCTCTTTCGGGATTTCAAGGTAAGGGGTTTTCTTTAGATTTTCGTTAGGTTCGTTTATCGTAATCTTAACCCTATAATATGGATTAACAACCATACGTTGTGATAGTAGCAACTGATAAGGTCTTTTGATGGAATCACATCGGCCAGGCGAATGAGGGGATTGGATCTGTAAAACCAATCCCTAAGTTTAAGAAACGAGCAGTGTCAGCAGTTCGGGATTGGCCATCGGGTTGTGGACCGGCTTCAGAACAAAACCTTAGACAGGTAGCAGTCGTATCGGCTTCTGATAGTGTCGACATAGAAAGTCTCGTCTTGTCTGTAATCAGGTGTGTAGATCTCTATCACACTAATTAATCTGTACTATGTATGTTATGGGCTAAAAGCCGGAAAAAGGCTGTATGAACTGTCGTGTTACCCGAAAAGGGTAGGCAGGGGTTGCCAGGTACGTAATCATAGAAACTTCTCTATGTGTATCGATGTATGTGATAGTCTGTGATCTTTTAGGTAGTTAATGGTTTTGATCCTGCATGGATGTATGCATAGCATGGGATTAAAATGATGAAGGGCAAGAGCATGTTAATAGGTCACTTGGTGATCGGTGGTTAAACCACGAATTGTAAAGTTAGGTCACAATAGTGATCGGTGGCTAAGCCACGCTAAATTAATTCCTGATTGTAAGGAACAGGAAGCATGACTGTCGATTTGGTGTGTAGCGGTTGGTGGGTTGATTGTAGAAATCCCCGAGGTGTGTTGGCTGGTACGGGTTGGTGTGTAGAGGATGGATTTTTAGATTGGGTTGGGCCATGTTGCATGTAAATACTTTGTTGCCATTGTGTATGGGCTAGGGCCCATAATGTGTTTGTGGGCCTCAAGCTTTTATGTGTTTTCGGGATTTGCACACTGGGTCTTGGTAACTCACCCCTTTATTTTCCTAAACCTTTCAGGTGAGCAGTAGATCGTGGACATGGGAGCCGAGGCGGAGTCGAGGGGCCATCAAGTCTTTTTATTTTCATAAACTATTTCCGGTTTTTTTTTCTTAAAGTTTTAATTTTGGGACTTTTTATGTAATAAGGCTCCATAGCTTAGGTTATCGATTTATAATTGTTAATGTTTACATTTTTATAGATTTATGATCTAGGACTTACTTAAAAGAAGGAATAAAATGGAATTTTTCAAACTAGTTCTAAATATGGAAAATAAAAAAAAAAGAACTACAAAGGTTTATCTAAAATAACTCTTATTTGACGAATATCTATTTAAACAAGTCGAGATTTCAAATCCCTTCAAAGCAAAGTTTTTAACATTTAACCCGTAACATACCAGATCTGGTCGTAGCGTTTGGGCCGGGTTTGGGGTGTTACAAATAATATGTAACTTATAACATAATATTATTAATATAACTATTAAAGTAAATATAATAAACATATAATATATACATATCATCACTCATTGCCGTCCACTAACCATAGAATTGGCTTAATTGCCAAATAAGGCATTCACCTTTATAAAGCCACAACACATTGGTACTTTAACAAATAGTAAGCAACTTTCACATTTAATGCATTTCAGTCCTTTTGTCAAATTAAACACACGAACAGACAAATTAGCTTACGAAAATTTAACACATGCTTAATCACATATCAACGACACAGAAAATAGTATTAAAATATTATGCGCACTCGAATTTGTGGTCCCAAAACCACTGTTCTGACTAGGGTATAAACCGGATTGTTATAAGTAGTCTAACTTTGAAAAATCACCACAAATTGTGGAAATCAAATTATAGGCTGAATAAAACATGAAATTAAATTATTTTTTCATAGAATAAGCAATGTAAGCAATGAAAATGTAAATTATGAGTTATAATAAATTTTGGGAGGCAAGGTCAGAATGATTTCGGGTTCCCCTGTTCTGAATTTGGAAAATCATCAAATATTGGAGAAAAATAATTTGGGGCTTCAATTTATATGTTTAAATTCTTAATGAGTCTCTTTTTAATAGAAATAAGCGGTAACAGCATCCAAATCACGTACTAAGAGATAATTATTTTTTAGTAAAGAAAGGTAGAAGCTGTCAAACAGCAGAATAGAGTCAAATTTGAAGATTTTACTGTACTTATTGGCTGAACTATAAATTCTAAAATTTTTATGGTATAAAAATATTTGAGTCTAGTTTCTAAAACATCAAGCGGATCTTAAATTGGAATTCTTTAGCTTAAGATATAAATAATTCAGTGACTGTGACTCAAATTGACAACTTTGAATAAATTTATAAGTAAATAGTGAAATCATAGATAATGCTACTTATAAGTATGTTATATAAATTAAGGATGCGGAATGGAGAGGAGGAGGAGGAAAATATATATGAATATTCAGCTAGCATGGCTAATTTGCATGTTTTAGGCTTAGGGACTAAATTGAATAAAAGTAAAACTTTATGGGCAATTTTGTAAAAATGTCAGAAATGACAAAATTGCATGAAATGGTTTATTTTATTATTTAAACTACAAAATTGAATGAAATTATTAATTTAGATCAAGATCGGGTGAAAATATGTTTTAGGGATTAAATTGAAAAGTGTTGAAATGATGGAAAATTCTGATATTTCATAGAATTCATGGGCTTTTATCATATATGAGAATAATTAGGCTTGAAACAAGAATTAAATTACAAGAATTTTATTTTTCTGAGCCTAAGGATGAACTCATCATTAATTAAAAGCTTAGGGGCAAAATGGTAATTTTGCCTAGAGCATTAATTGAATGTATCAGAATATGAAATGAATGAAAATGATGATAAAATTTATTTAAAAAATCCGGATGACTCAAGTACGAGACTTGAACGTGGAAAAGAAAAGATATCAGATTAGTGAAATTATAAACACGAACAAGAAACGAGGTAAGTTCGTGCAACTTGAATTGAATTCTTGAATGCTTGAATTGTATATTTATGTGACATGAATGTGAATTGAATGTTTAATATATGATAATAGATGAAATGTTGATAATACTTTATAAAAAGAGAAATAAATCCCGGCTGGATGGAATGGAATTCAATGGATCACTGTAAAAGATTTGACAGTAAAAAGGATCTAGCCTGGACGGGTGATCCTGGTATTAGCCCTCCCAAAAAATATGTTTGAAAAGGATCTAGCCCGGACGAGTGATCCTGATATAAGCCCTCCCGAAGAATATGTGTGAAAATGATTTAACCCGGACGGGTAATCTGAAGTAAATGTGAGTCTGGATTTAGCCTGGACTGGTAATCCCGACAATACTCTTTGAGCATATGTTACAGGGGATTTAGCCTGGACTGGTAATCTCGCTGTAAGAAATGAGGTTCGCGGGAGTGTGCTCTCTTACAGGGGATTTAGCCTAGACTGGTAATCCCGTTGTAAGAAATAAGGTTCGCGGGAGTGTGTTCTCTGAAAAGGACTTATGTATATATATGTACGAATTGACGGTTAATGAGATTGTACACTATAAGTGTACTACTGGAAATCCATCGAAATTCTGAGAAATTCAAAGGGATAAATATAGAACATGGTAAGTACTTTAAATCATAAAATTAAACTTGAAATACATATAAATGATAATTATTTGATATACTGAAATATGACATGGAAAATACATGTTTGTGAAACTTGCCTGACATGGAAATATGATACGGGTAGGGGGTGTTACAATATACGTGTGTACACAAATTGAATCCACATTTTAGCCTCTGGGAACATGAGCTTGATTGAAGGAGATTGGGATACTAGTACCTAGGCGGTATCTCCTGTAACACCCTGGTTTAGGGGGCTGTGCATGTTGGGTATAATCCAAGTGTTACTAGGTTTTTGGGAATGCTTGGATGAGTTTGGGAGGTTTTAAGAATGTTTGGATGAAAGGAAGGCTTTAAAAAAATTTTGGATTTTTGGTGTGAAAAAGGAATTGGGCCAAGGGAGGCCTTAAGATTAATTTTTGGCAATTTTTGGCACATGAGAGGCTTTGGCAAAGTGGCTTCATGCGCTGCTTTAGGGGCTGGAGGTAGCGCCTTGGGGGTCTTAGGTTCGATCCAAGAAGGCAGCAGTTGGGTTTTAATTTTTGGATTATGGCGCTACAGGGATGGAAGCCTTACAAAGAAGTGGGGGCGTGTTTTGACGCAAGAAGCAGCTGGTCCAAGTGGTTCCTGTGCGGCGCTTAGGCGCTGGAGGTGCGTGTGGGCGCTGGTTCGAGCGACGGAAGCAGCATTTTGGCGTTTCATTTTATGTGCGGCTACGGGGCTGGAGTAGGAAGGGTTAAGATTAAATGATGGGGGTTTTTGTCATAAAAATCAAAGTGGCCGTGTGGCCTGGGCGTTGGGTGTATGGGTGCAGCAGCTTGGTCCCAGGTTCGAACCTGGAGAATGGCAATTGGAGTTTTAGTTTTATTTTATTTATTTTATTTATTTTGGGCAGCAAATTGAAGGCAGTGGACGGCACATGCAGATTAAATTGGAGGATTAGGATGAGCTTTGTTTTTATTCGGTGGGATAATGGTTTGAATTTGTTTTTTTATTAAAGGATAAAGGTGGGATATTGTTGTATTTTGAATTGATTTTTTTTTTTTGTGGTTGGCTGGGAGTGAATTAGGTGATTTGTTAATTCAAATTATTTTGAAATAAGTGGCCAAGAGCTTTTGTAGGTGGCAGCCGAATTTGGGGTCTTCGAGGGGGGGCATGTGCCGAATTGGCTATTTAAGGGGCAGCCTTTTACATGAATTTCTTTTGGTTTTTTTCCCCATTTGTTCCCTTTGCCGAAAGTGGTTCTCCATTCTTTGTTGGTGTCGAATTCCTTTGAGTTTCCCCTAGCCTTGTGCCGTATGTGAGTCAAAGAAAACCCTTTTCTTTCATTTCTTTGTAGCCTAAACCGAAAACCCCTAGTACCCTTCGCTTTGCCGAAAGTTACATTTGTTCTTATGGGGTTGTTGGCCGAATATTAACCCTCTTCCTCCCATCTCTCCTTATTTTCTTTTCTTTATTGTTAAGCCGAAAATTGTTCTCTTTCATTTCTAATCTCCCCTTGAACCATATTTTATTTTACTTACCTCTAATCTCTACTCTTGGGTTGCCGAAATTAGCTTCTCCTTTTGGTGTTCATCTTGGCCGATTGTTAAGTGTGGTGTGGTCTGCTTTTGGATCTTGGTATCTAGCCTTGAAGAAGGTGTTTAGATAAGGCCGAATGCTTTATGGATATCCGGGATTTCGAAGCAGGCAAGCGTAGCCTCGGTTCTTTGGTTGATCGTTGGTAAGTAGTGGTAAGTGTTTGCCTTAACAGTCTTTCGGTTGGTAATTGTGTTAGACCGTAGGCTTTTATGATGGGTTGGTTGCCGTTTGTGAGCAGGTGAAGCAAGAGCACTTGGTGGTGTTGGTTAGTGGTCTAAAGCGAGTAGGTAAGGTCTCGGGTTTCAAGTGTTGACCCTTTGGTTATGTTCTGTTTTGGCCGAATGGCCTAGGATGTTAATTCTTTGTTTGGCCGATTTTAGGTGCAAGGTTATCGAGGGTCTTTGATCGATTCTTTGGTTAAGGCTTACAGGTGTGTACTTTCACACACTTTTAGTAATAAATGTGGTTGTGATATTGTGTACCTATTCACACTTCTCTGTTATTGTATCTTTATATATATGATATGTGTGTTTGGATCCATGGTAAGGTTGATGAGATACCATTAAGGTATGAGGCAAAGGGTCAGGTAAGTCCCTGTTATGATGCTTTTGGTAAGCATAATGTATCTGTTACGTGTGCTATGATATTGGATGGCTGATAAATAATATGTATGTTACTAATCAAGCATGTGGGTATGAGTCCGTTAAAATGCATATCATTATCTATGTGGGTTGTACGAGTGGAGGGGGCAGTGATATTTTGTGCTGACGAGCACCAGTGTTTTGGTAACACACTGTGACTACGGTCACCAGAGGTTTGGTACCTCCAGAGGTTTGGCACCTCATAGCGACTTATCCCTGTGGTTAACACCACCGTGGGTTGGCCCCACTTTTGAGACACGGGATCGTCTGCCAGTGATTTGGTATCACACGATGGGTTGGCCCCATCAATTGATTTGTGACTTCGGTCACCAGTGTTTTGGTAACACACTTCGTGTCTTCGGACACCAGAGGTTTGGCACCTCCAGTGATTTGGCATCACATCTGTGACTATACGTCACCAGTGGTTTGGCACCACCAGTGGTTTGGTACCACACGGGGTAGAAAAGGTGTATGGATGGTTAGGATTGGGTGCATATTATTTGGACACATGTTGATAATGTATATGATTGTGTACGATATTTTGCTAATCCGGGAAAAAGGGGTAGCACACTGAGTCTTGGTGACTCACCTTTTTCCTTAACCATTTCAGGTAGTGCATAAAGCTGGACCGGGATCGGAGAGGACAAGGTGGCCCATGCCGAAGATGATGTTCAATTATTTCATGTTTGATTTTGATATAAGTACTTTATTTGAATTGTTGGGTTGTAATAAAGGCCATTTTATTATTTTGGTATTATTTTAACTATGGTTTAATTTAATTTAAATTGCTATGTGGAAATGATAAATGGTTTCATCCATTGATTCAACTAAATTTTTAATCCTCTGAGTTTTCAAAATAAAACATGAGTTTTGAAACAATCATGACCAAGATTTTCACAAGATTACGAAAGCAACCACAAGTTTTCACCTAACCTTTTTCTCTAAACCTAAACTTTTCAAATACATTTTTCCCTAACATAACCAGATTCGGTCTTAATGAATGGGCCGGGTTTGGGGATGTTACATCTCCATTCGCCCCTTCCCTCGGTTAAGTAGTTTATAATATTGTCCATATCTATGTCCCGAAAGTATTCTAAATCAGTTTCATCAATAAAATCTTGGGCATAGTATGTAGCAGTGTAAAAATAATAAGTAATTCAAAGGGCTACTTTCACTTCTATCCCCCACACAAATACAGTATCCCATATATGGTCATAAATATTTCTAGACTCATGATCCCATAAAAATGCATAAAATTCTTGAACTACTGGGACCACAGTGTTATCTTTCGAGATTGTCCAAAAATGTTCCTAGCTATGGTACCTAACTAGAGGCCATATCTTCTTACAAATGATCATTGATGGATCAAATCCCCTCTCTTGAATGAATGTTTTCCCTTGAAGTTCATTAATATATTTTTCAACATTCGAGTTTGAAAACCTAGAGGGGTTTTGACCTATTGATGGCTTCGGTTCATTAGGTCGTCTAACCTTTATAGGAGGCATGATTGTTAAACTAAAAACTAAAGTAAAATATCAAACAAAGAAATTTAATGGAATAGTAAAAGTTTAAGTTAGGAACCCTTAACCTTGTAGAAGTCATTGAATTCCTCGTGTTTGTGAGACGTCTATTGTTCCCTTGGGTGTTCCCTTTTTTTGCTGCACTAAGTATGATTGAAAGATGGAGTTCAAAAAAATCAAAACGAAGAGGTGAAAATTGGGTTTTAGGGTTTTAAGAGGTTTGAAAGGATTAAAGGGTTAAAAAGTGTTTAAATAGGCGGATATGTGTTTTTGGGTTATAAAGTAAGTGTTTAGAGGGTTAAAAATCGGTTAACATGGGTTTTAAGGCCACCAAGCTGTACTAACAGGTTGGGTAAAACCTGCAGAAAATTATAGCGACGTCACGACAAAAAGGTTGTGTCATGAAATCCCTATCAGTTTATCGATGTCGCGATACACCCTGCAGTTTAGAAAACTTGGGGATATTATCTTCTATATCGCGATGTGGAGATGCCATGTCGCGACATCTAGGTGCTTTCTCTAATTCTTGCATTCTGCTTGCGGTGTCGCAACATGGGGTTTCCGTGTTGCGACACCGACTACATTTCAGCCTACATTTTTCATTTTTAGGAAGCACACATCTAATATAAGTTAAAATCTAAACTACATGGTTTGTAGAATATACAATAATGTACAAGAAAAAATTATTTAAAGTTTCATCATGTTTTAACGTCGAATTCATTCAACAATTCTATCGACACATTCCTACTTGAGCCTCTTTTAGAATTTTCTTATCGACCGTAGTGTCCCTTGATCATTGATGCAAAGTCTTAAAATTTATAACTAGAATGATCAAACTTGGAAACTAACTATGACAACGATTTGAGGCAAGCGAACCTATCAAACTGTAGTATAGCTTAGGCAAGACCGAATTGTCGAACCCAAAGGAACCAAAAGTACTAATACTAACACTCTTTTTATTATCTAGCCTAAAATAAAGGAAAATTGTTGTTTAATCTAAAATTAACTAATTATTAAACTAAAGATTCTAAGACAAGAAAGAATGAAATTGGGGAAATAACTTTGAGGAAAAACCAGTTGATTAAGACGATACCTGAGGAAGAATCCACCTAGACTTCACTTGTTATCTAACTCTGAACTAGACGATTTATTCATTTGACTTGATCCGTAGGATTCCCTAAGTTATATTAATCCCTCTCTTCAAGGCGACTAACGTCTAACCCTAGGTTAATTAATTGAAATCTCTTTCTAATTAAAGCCCCTAGAATCGCATTAACTCGATCAATGGACTCCCATATTAGGTTTCACCCTAGTCCGGTAAAATCTCGTCATCCTATCTCTAGGCGTGCGAACAACTCCGCTTAATTATGATAGATCTACTCTTAGGCAGGGTCTATTCCTCCTCCACCTAAGCACGCCAAACTTGAATTAATATCCCGAAAATATCAATACAAGAATTAAGAACGCATAATTAAGAACAAATCAAATATTTATCATATAGTTCAGAAAACAATAACAAGATCCGTCTTAGGTTTCATCCCCCTCAGGTATCTGAAGGGTTTAGTTCATAATAATAAAAGAAAACATCTCAGAAGAAAAGATAAAACAAAACATAAGAAACCCCTAAAACCCCCTGAAGAAATTGAAGGAGAGATCTTACGTCTTGAGTATGATTTCGGCTTCTTAAGATGAATCAACCGGCTATCTTCGAGTGAATCCCCACAAATCTGCCCTCTTTGGCCTAGCTGGACGCCTCCTGACAAAAGCCTTCGGTTCCTCCCCCCGAAAATAGCTCTGGCAGAAGGCTTCTGCCGAACTCCCCGCTTAAGTTGCCTCATAGGGTGTTTATGTAAGCTTTGAGATGCCTTACTTGGCCCCTAAGTATCCTAATTCGAGTAGAATTTTTCTTAGGGTGTTTAAATAGGCTTTGGAATGTGTTTCTTTGCCTCCAAGTATCTTATTCCGAGTAAAACTCCTCTTGGCCGTGACAGGGACACGCCCATGGCACACGCCCGTGTAAGTCGTGGCCAGGCCGTGTTCGAGTCTGTTGATTGAGGTACAGCCGTGTGGTTTTGGGCCCAGGCCGTGAGGATTTCCTGATATGGCCTATTTACTCCGTTTTGGGCCTGTTTTCTATTCTTTTCATCCTCCGGTGCTCTTCTAAGTATAAAACATGAAAACAAAGGATTAAGAGCACCAAGTTACACAATTCAAGGCTTAAATCATCCAAAAGTATGCTAAATGTGGGCTTAAAATATGTTACTTTTACGGTTTATCAAATACCCCCACACTTAAGCTTTTGCTTGTCCTCAAGCAAAAATTCTCAACTCACAATTAAAACGAATTTCCTTGATTCATAATATTTATCAATAATGTTTCATCATAATTCAAAGATAATTCATACATTGATAACTCAACTCAAAGGGTCCTAAAGATTCAAACAATCAAAGTCATACATTAGTAGCACAAAACATAGGTGTTTCCCCTCATTTAAATAATTACCTTTGATTCAAAAATGACAAGGGTACTCAAAGTGTTTGAGGTTCAAAATTTAAGCACTCAAAAGTCGAACATGAAGAGTTAATCCCATAGGCTTGCATGAAAATCAAATCTCCACCACTATAATATGAGATGATACACAAATCAAAAGGTCTTTAACAAGGTTGTAGCCGGGCTTGGGTTAAAGGTGTGGATAAAGGCTGAATTAGCAGGTTAGAATTGAGATTGACTTGACAAATCACCTAATTAGAGATATCGAACTGATAATAATTACATAAATAATATTCTGATATGAGCTTCTTCTTCAATAATTTGGAATTTAACGTATAAGCTCGCCTAATCACAAAACCAATAGTGAATATTCTTCGATTTTTTTTAAGAACAAATCAAATATTTATGATAAAGGATAAATTTAATGATTGAAATAAATAAAATATTTAGGCAACTGATCAAATCAATTCTCGACATAAGGGTAGTCAAAAGGAATGGTGATAACAAATACAAAGGGTTTTGGGTTAATATTAGTAGGTGAGTCAAGAAAAACGGTTGTTAGGATTAAACGGGGTTCACTAAGGGTTAATTATGAAGGTAGGCTTTTAGTGGAGTGAGTGGGTTAAAACCTAGGTGCCTTTATCATCTCTGTATATCAAACCAAAGGTGTTGTATCGACAAGTATAATCGATGCAAGTTCTAGAATAACAAATCAATGTTGACACACTCATAATCAATAAAGTGAGCAAGAAAAAGAATATATGCTCTATAAGGCTCAAAATCTCACAAAATTTATGAGTATTTGATGTCAACCTTGTAAATTTCAATCTTGAAGGCAATAATTAGATTCAGGTAGACAACCTAACAAAATTTAATATTTTGAAAATAGACTCATCATGCTTGATTCTCTAGTCTTCTAAAATTTAAATCATCACTGCACAATTAACTATGACTTAATGCAAAACATATCAATAAAAATCATAAATCAAAGGAAATTTTATTCTAATCATAATATGAGGATATTACTTAAGAAACAAGATATAATTCAGGGAAAGTTAGCCCCCCCACACTTAAGATGTACATTGCCCTCAATGTACAAAGATAGATAATATAAAAAATAATCATAAAATCATAAGATGGGGGGAGAAGTGAAACTTCCTGAATTTTGGATGAAGTCAACGAAAAGAAACCGGATAAGATTGGAGGTGAACATGGGGAAGCGCCTCGAACCTTTTGAATTTGAATCCTCGAAGCAGCCGGCATGATTTTATTGTATCCTAAGCTAAAGCTAAATGGTACGAAGAATAAGAAGAAAATAATAAAGAAAATAAAAATTAAAATTAAAATAAAAGTAAATAATGGAAAATGAAAGAAGAAAGACAACTGGAAAAGAGAAAATAAGAATGGGGGTTTAAATAGACATGCAGCCCGTGTTTTGGGAAAAATTTTGTTCAGTTGCCACACGTCTATGGCAACTCCCTTTTACCTACATGTGGTGCCCACACGGCCACGACCGTAGCCGTGTGCAACGTCGTGTGGGTATGGAAACCTACTCCTAAATATGAAAAGAAATAAAATGAAACTAGTTAGTAGAGTTAGTGCTCAGGTTGCCTCCCGTGAAGCGCTCGTTTAAATTCTTTAGCTAGACTTGCCTCTCATTCGCATAATCATGGTGATTTGAGGAGGTGAAAATTCTTTCTGACCCGATCAATTCAGTTATTGATATAAAGTTTAAGTCGAGTAGTGTTTACCTTAAAGGTGTTGATTTTAGGACTAGTTACCTCAACTGTTCCATATGGGAGGATTTTAAGTACCTGATCTCCTATCTTAAGCTGGGTTGTCCCATCATTAAGTTCGACATGAGTTGCCTCATTTTTGCTTCGTGTGTTTTTAGTCTCTCCTTGAAGTGTGTCTTCCATTCGTCTAGTTCATCGATCCAAATTCTTCGTTCCTCATGAATTTCTTCTTTATCGACACGAGGTCTAGGATTTGGCATTTGCGAAAGAGCTTCAAGAAACGGCAAGTTAATAAGAAAATTCTTTGGAGGTTTAAGAAATTTACCGAATTGTTCCTTTGTGTGGTCTTTCTTTATTTCATTGGGGTATGGCATACAAGCTTGGTATTCTGTAATTACCGGGTTTGGTAAATCCTGGCTTACCTCAACCTTACCTCCACTTACCACAGGCTCTTGCCTTGGGTCAGATTCCACTAACCTTTCACTGTTATGAGCTGTTACAGCTTGAATTTGCTCCTTTGGGTTAGTCTCGGTGTTGCTTGGTAGGCTTCCTTGTGGTCTTTCAAAGATCTGCTTAGCAAGTTGTCCTAACTGATTCTTGATCCCTTGAATCGATGCTTCTTGATTTTTGAGTGCTATTTCAGTGTTTTGGAAATGAGCTTCTGTCATCGCTATAAATTTTGTCAGCATCTCCTCAAGGTTCGACTCCTCTTTCTGTTGGTGAGGTGGTTGTTGAAAATCTAGAGGACGTTGCGGCCTTTGACTACCTCGATCATCTCACGCGAAATTGGGATGGTACCTCCAACCTGCATTATAAGTGTTACTATATAAATTATTTTGAGGTCTAGAATAGTTACCCATGTAGTTGCCTTGTTCATTCTCCATGCCATATCTGTAGGGTGGGTACTCAGGATTCGCCACGCCTCCTAGATTTGAGTCATATCACATTACTGGGTGTACCTGCGAGAGACTATACAAACCATCAATCTTTTTATTCACCTTCTCTAGCTGGTTAGATAACCTGGTGACCACGTCGAGGTTGAAAACACTGGCTGCTTTAGTAAGAATTGTCCTCATGACTTGCCACTGATAATTATTCAATGCCATTTTATCTATAAACTAAACTTATCTTCCAAAAGCAAATAGAGGAAAAATTAGCAAAGTAAAAAAAAAATAAAAAAATAATAATGAAAATAAATTGTAATAAAAAATGGCTAAAGTAATAAAAATTAAGCGTTCTTAATATTTTAGTTCCCCTGCAACAGCGCCAAAAACTTGATCGTTGATGCAAAGTCTTAAAATTTATAACTAGAATGATCAAACCTAAAAACTAACTATGACAACGATTTGAGGCAAGCGCACCTATCGAACAGTAGTATAGCTTAGGCAAGACCGGATTGTCGAACCCAAAGGAACCAAAAGTACTAATACTAACTCTCTTTTTATTATCTAGCCTAAAATAAAGGAAAATTGTTGTTTAATCTAAAATTAACTAATTATTAAACTAAAGATTCTAAGACAAGGAAGAATGAAATTGGGGAAATAACTTTGAGGAAAAACCAATTGATTAAGACGATACCCGAGGAAGAATCCACCTAGACTTCACTTGTTATCTAACTCTGAACTAGACGATTTATTCATTTGATTTGATCCGTACGATTCCCTAAGTTATATTAATCCCTCTCTTCAAGGCGACTAACGTCTAACCCTAGGTTAATTAATTAAAATCTCTTTCTAATTAAAGCCCCTAGAATCGCATTAACTCGATCAATGGACTCCCATATTAGGTTTCACCCTAATCCGGCAAAATCTTGTCACCCTATCTTTAGGCGTGCGAACAACTCCGCTTAATTATGATAGATCTACTCTTAGGCAAGGTCTATTCCTCCTCCACCTAAGCACGTCAAACTTGAATTAATATCCAGGAAATATCAACACGAGAATTAAGAACGCATAATTAAAAACAAATCAAATATTTATCATATATTTCAGAAAACAATAACAAGATTCGTCTTAGGTTTCACCCCCTTAGGTATCTGAAGGGTTTAGTTCATAATAATAAAAGAAAACATCTTAGAAGAAAAGATAAAACAAAACATAAAAAATCCCTAAAACCCCCTGAAGGAATTGAAGGTGAAATCCTCCGTCTTGAGTATGATTTTGGCTTCTTGAGATGAATCAACTGGCTATCTTCGAGTGAATCCCCACAAATCTGCCCTCTTTGGCCTAGCTGGACGCCCCCTAACAAAAGCCTTCGGCTCCTCCCCCTGAAAAAACCCCTGGCAGAAGGCTTCTGCTGAACTCCCCGCTTAAGTTGCCCCCTAGGGTGTTTATATAAGCTTTGAGATTCCTCTTAGGATGTTTAAATAAGCTTTGGAATGTGTTTCTTTGCCTCCAAGTATCTTATGCTGAGTGAAACACCTCTTGGCCGCAGCAGGGACATGCCCATGGCACATGCCCGTATAAGTCTTAGCCAGGCCGTGTTCGAGTCTGTTGAATGAGGCACAGCCGTGTGATCTTGGGCTCAGGCCGTGTGGATTTCGTGATATTGGCCCATTTACTAAGTTTTGGGCCCGTTTTCTGTTCTATTCATTCTCCGGTGCTCTTCTAAGTATAAAACATGAAAACAAAGGATTAAGAGCACCAAATTACACAATTCAAGGCTTAAATCATCCAAAAGTATGCTAAATGTGGGCTTAAAATATGTTACTTTGACGGTTTATCATCCCTTCATTTTTTTCGCTTCTATCCTTCATTATACCTACTTTTTAACCTTACAAAAATCACATTAAGCATCTCCCTAGATTCCGAGCAGTTAGATTCGAAAGTAAATATGTAATGACACTACTCCCCTGGTTTCCTTCGGCTTTCCTCACTTTGGTGATATCCACATATAAAAGTTTCAATTTCACCATTAATTTTTATCATTAATTGATTTTTCTCTATATCAATAGTGGATCTGGATGTGGCTAGAAAAGGTCTTCCCAACAAGATGGGTATCTCCTGATCCTCTTCAAAATCTAAAACTACAAAATTTGTCGGGATAATAAAGCTGCGCACCTTAATTAACACACCCTCTAACATCCTTTTAGGTTGGACTGCAGATCTTTTAGCTAACTATAGTGTAATTTGAGAATTTTTTAGGTCCCTTACCCCAAGATTTTCAAAAATAGATAAGGGCATTAGGTTTATACTAGCCTCTAAATCAAATAGAGCTTTCATAAAATGAATGCAACCTATCTCTATTAGAATAGTAAAACTTCCCAGGTCTTTCAATTTCTAGGGTACCTGTCTGGAAATAATAGCACTACAGGACGCATTTATGTTGATTTTCTCTCCTAGCTTAACTTTCCTACGCTTAGACATGATTTCTTTCAAAATTTTGGCATATTTTGGGGCTTTCTCGATTAGTTCAATTAATCGTAGGTTGAAATTTAGCGTTTTGAACATGTTTAGAAAACTTACAAACTCGTCCTCATCCCATTTAAGTTTCAAATTGTCGAAATCAGAGCTTTAAAATTTATAATAAAAATGATAGAACCTGGAAACTAACTCTGACAACGATTGTAAGGCAAGCGCACCTTTCGAACAGTAGTATAGCTTAGGCAAGATCGGAATATCGAATCCCATGAATTAAGTGAATGTTTATCTAACCTAAATTTAACTATCAACTAAAATAAAGACACAAGAGAAAACGAATGAATTAAGGAAAAATAACTTGGAAGAAAAACCAATTGATTAAAACGATACCCTAGGAAGAATCCACCTAGACTTCACTTGTTATCTAACACTAAACCAGACGATGTATTCACTTGACTTGATTCGTAAGATTCCCTAAGTTATATTAAACCCTCTCTCGAAGCGAATAACGTCTAACCCTAGGTTGATTAATTGAAATCTCTTTCTAATTAAAACCCCTAGAATCGCATTGACTCGATCTATGGACTCCCATATTAGGTTTCACCCTAATCCGGCAAAATCTCGTCACCCTATCTCTAGGCTTGCGATCAAATCCATTTAATTATGCTAGATCTACTCTTAAGCAAGGACTTTTGCCCCTCCACCTAAGCACGACATACTTGAATTAATATCCCGAAAATATCAACACAAGAATTAAGCACACATAATTAAAAACAAGTCAAATATTTATCATATAGTTTAGAAAACAATAACAAGATCTGCCTTAGGTTTCATCCCCTTCAGGTATCTGAAGGGTTTAGTTCATATCAAATAAAGAAAATATCTCAGAAGAAAAGATGAAACAAAACATAAGAAATCCCTAAAACTCCCTAAAGGAATTGAAGGAGAGATCCACCGTCTTGAGTAGAATTCCGGCTTCTTGAGATGGATCAACTGGCTATCCGCGAGTGATTCTCCACAAATCTGGTCTTTTTGGCTCGGCACATTGGCCTAGCTAACCACACTCTTTCAGGTAACACTTAGGGGTTTATGTAGGCTTTCCAAATATGTTTCTTCGCCCCAAAGTATCCAAATCCGAATGAAATTGCTCTTTGCCACGACACGGACACGGCCATGTCACACGCCCGTGTGACTAGTGGTCAGGCCGTGTTCTGACTTCTTTAATGAGACACAACCGTGTAAGTCAAGACCAGGCCGTGTTCTAGTAGAATTATAACATCCCGAAATTGGGCCTAGTAGGATTGGGCCTTGGGCTTAGGAGTGTTTAAAATCTTCAAGAATATGAGAATGGTGTTATTGCAAATTTGACTTATTAGTTAAGTGGATTTGGAAGGTTACGAGGTTTCTATGAAGTCTCGGGTTTAATTGGGCTTTAGGAAAAATTTGGTATTTTAGCACTTTAAGGAGAGATGGTAAGTAGCTTCAAGACATATGGAAATTTATGAGTAAATAGCTTGCATAAATAAGCTATTGGTAAAGAGGTTATGGCATTAAGTGAAGAGTACTTTAATGTAGAGGAATCAGGTGATTATGATGCTTATGTTAATTAAGTGATAAAAGATGGCATAAGATGAGCAATTGGCAAAGTGGTGATGGTGCCATAAGTTGGACTTGAGGGGAGAGGTTCGAATCTCCTAGCATGCGAATTGAGAGCTTTTATTTTTGGTTTTTCCTAGCATGTGTCAGCCAAGCATCAAATATGGATAAGATGGACATTTTCTTTTATGGCAAGAAGACTTAAGGTTATGATAAGCATGAAATAAGGGATAGAATTGCTAGATTGTGGGGATAGAATTTCTTTAACTTTGGGAAAGTAGAGGATCACAAGGCATGTAACTAGGTGGATGTTTTGGAAATTATTTCATGGCCATTTTGACCATGAACTTGGACGGTTTTATGGATTAGGGGGCTGGCAAAATTTTGAAGGCTTTTGGATGAGTTAGGAGTTAGTTGTGCACATCTTTCTTTTAGTCATTTTGTGTCACAAAGCATTTCTCTCTAATATTCCTCCTCTTAGCCGAATGTACATTAGACAAAAGGTAAACCTTTTTCTTTTCTTTTGGTCATTTGAGTTTTGACCATTTCGGTTTTGAGTTGTCCTTTTTCTCCAAATCATATCTTCTTTCTCTCCTCTTTGTGACCGAAAATACCAAAACATCAAAGACCATTTTCTTCTCTTTTTTCCCTCACTGCCGAATGCACATTGCTTCTAAACTCACCTCTTTTCTTTTGAAAACCGAATCATCATCATCTCCTTCTTTCATCCTTTTATTTTCTTCTCTTCTCTTCTCATTTACTTTATCAAGGCCGAAATCTTTCTTCCAAAGTTCACCATTGCCGCAACCTCTTCAACCCAAAACACCATCATTGTTGAATCTCCCTAAACTCCATTTCCTTTCCTTCTTATTTGTTAAGGCCGAATATCTCTTTGGATACCAAAGCTTAATCGCATCAAATCTCAACCTTTTCTCTTCATAATCTTCGTGACTCGTTAGAAAATTGAATCGAAGTGTTAAGGTAAGGATTTTTATATTACTTGTTATATCGTTTTAGTTGAACTACTAATCGATTACGTTTTAGGGGACTCTATCGCTTGATTATTATTTTTTTCGTGAACGTTAGATTTTGGGGCAATCAAGAATGGGTTCGAAAAGAGCAGTTAATAGTGTTTGGAAGAGGGGTGGTTCTGCTATACCCTCAAATTTCAAACGAAGGGCTGTGTCGGGAATCCGAGACTTTCCGTCGGGTTGTGGACCCTCTGCTGACGAAAATCGATTATTTGAAGTCGTACGTACCCCCGAGCCATTATTTGTTCGAGATTCTTCATCGGGTTATGAATCATCAATCGGAGAGAAATCGCATATAGTTGTTGTTCGAGATTCCGAGGGTAAGGATCTAGATTACTTATCATTTGTATAGTTTTATAAGTATTAGTGTTCTAGTCAAGCGTGATAAATATTTAGGTATCGATGAGCGGGAAAGTATAGTTCTCACTGTTATAAGGTGTGTAGCTCTACACTAAATTTCTGATAGATTAATAGTATTATTGATAAACATGTGTTAAATAGTAATATGAATGATTATGGCTTCGGGTACCATTCAGTGGTACATGATATTCAGGTACGTTAACCCCCTAATACTTCGTTAATAATGCTATAAGCATGAATATGAAATGTGTATGATTCCGTTATGATTTTGGGGGTATATGGCATGATATCGAAATAATATGTTTATTGCATGGGCATATGGGTGATATTGATAAAGGGGAAGTGTTCCGGTGGTTTTTACCACATTATCCGGTGACTTCAGTCACATATTATGAATCCGGTTACTTCGGTCACATATTATGAATCCGGTGACTTTGGTCACATATGATGAATCCGGTGACTTCGGTCACATATTATGAATCCGGTGACTTCGGTCACATATTATGAATCCGGTGACTCTGTCACAATTATCAGGTGGCCATGCCACAATTTATAAGGGCGATGTGCAAGTTGACTGCAGCAACTGCCTTCGATGGTGTGTAGCGGATGGAGGGTCGATTTAGTAATCCCCACGGTGTGATCGGCAGGTACGGGTGGTGTGTAGCGGATGGATATCTAGGTTGGGCTCGGGATTGCATTTCATTTTATATGTACATGTGATTATTTGATTTGCTATATTATGGGCTTATGGCTAAATGTGATTTAAATGGGCTTTATTGCTATGATCGGTTGGGTTTTAGTGTATTGTTGCACATTGAGTCTGTTGACTCACCCCTCGTGGGATATCTTTTTCAGGTGATACTTAGCGTGTTGGACCGGGTCAGCGAGGACTACGTGGTGGCCATTGCTCAGCTCAGTATTTCGGTTTTCCTTTTAATTAAACTTATTACATTTTCTTTTATTATTTCGGGATTTATTTTGGGTTATGTTTTTGTAATAAGGCTGCCATTAGCTATGTTACTTATACGTTTTAAATTTTTATTCTGCTACGATCAACTTCAACTAATTAATTATATATTTTTGACGAACACCTTAAATTGTTTTGACACCTAAATACCTATAGTTTTCAACTTAATAATAAGTTTTAAATTCAGTTCTTCTTTTGATATATAAATTTTCTAAAAACATAGAGTTAACAATTTTATAAGATACAAACTTTATTCACAACTTGGTTTTCAACAAGATTGTATTTCAAATCTTTTCTCTTACCACAAAATCACATGTTTTCCAAAATGACAAAACGAGTTTTCTCAAGAAGCATACCAGATCCGGTCGGGGCTTGTGGCCCGGGTTTGGGGTGTTTCAACTTGGTATCAGAGTCCAGTTTTAAACACTCGGCCTTGGGTTTTGAAGTCCACAACGTTTTCAAAAATTAAGCCCAAATGAGTTTTTGTGAAAAGTTTTAGTTAAAATGGTTTTTTATGGAAGCATGGCACCTGAGTTCTCGGCCCAGGTCCGCCAGGTAAGTTCTTTTGTTGATTAATTGATGTGAGTATGTTAATATATGATACTTTAGTTGATAAGTCTAAGGAAACTATACTTTAGAGACATGGACCCTAGGTATATGTGTGCTTCTACGGAAAAACCACTGATTAAAACTCTGTTGCATAAAATTTTCTTTAAACAAGAAAGTGAAAAGACTCTAATGCATAAAATTTTCGTAATAACGGATAAGGCGCGAAGTGGACATGAGTTCTAGGGGACGTGGTCGTCGTGGACGTGGTAAAGGCAGAGGTGTTAGGGCTAGATCTTCGGCACTGAGGCATATTTCCGAAAAGGAGGCGTTAGCATCGCTAGTGGCTGAGACGGGGTCTCATGATCGAGTTGGGATTGATGAGCTGACTCAGATAGTTAAGGAAGTATTGGAGGAGGTTAGGAGCATGCTTGAGATGCGGGTCTAAGGAGCATAAGGCTCGGGATTGTTTCCTCACCCTCAAGTCAGGTATGTTTTGGTTGGAAGTGATGATTGAATGTAGGAAAATTTTTGGTATAAGTGGTAGATAACGGTTTGCTATTGTGGTTAGATGTTTGGTTGTGTGAAAAAGGATTCAAGATTATGTTAAAAAGTACATTGTAGTTTTTAAGGGCAGAGTGCGCAGCGAAAGCATAGTGGTGTGATTTGAGCAGTGTGTTAGTAGTTGGTTGGAAATTTCGAGGACGAATTTTTTTTTAGGAGGGTAGAATTGTAACATCCCGAAATTGGGCCTAGTAGGATTGGGCCGATTGGGCCTTGGGCTTAGGAGTGTTTAAAATCTTCAAGAATATGAGAATAGTGTTATTGCAAATTTGACTTATTAGTTAAGTGGATTTGAAAGGTTACAAGGTTTCTATGAAGTCTCGGGTTTAATTGGGCTTTAGAAAAAATTTGGTATTTTAGCACTTTAAGGAGAGATGGTAAGTAGCTTCAAGACATATGGAAATTTATGAGTAAATAGCTTGCATAAATAAGCTATTGGTAAAGAGGTTATGGCATTAAGTGAAGAGTACTTTAATGTAGAGGAATCAGGTGATTATGATGCTTAAGTTAATTAAGTGATAAAAGATGGCATAAGATGAGCAATTGGCAAAGTGGTGATGGCGCCATAAGTTGGACTTGAGGGGAGAGGTTCGAATCTCCTAGCATGCAAATTGGGAGCTTTTATTTTTGGTTTTTCCTAGCATGTGTCGGCCAAGCATCAAATATGGTTAAGATGGACATTTTTTTTATGGCAAGAAGACTTAAGGTTATGGTAAGCATGAAATAAGGGATAGAATTGCTAGATTGTGGGGATAGAATTTCTTTAACTTTGGGAAAGTAGAGGATTACAAAGCATGTATCTAGGTGGATGTTTTGGAAATTATTTCATGGCCATTTTGACCATGAACTTGGACAGTTTTATGGATTAGGGGGTGGCAAAATTTTGAAGGCTTTTGGATGAGTTAGGAGTTAGTTGTGCACATCTTTCTTTTAGTCATTTTGTGTCACAAAGCATTTCTCTCTAATATTCCTCCTCTTAGCCGAATGTACATTAGACAAAAGGTAAATCTTTTTCTTTTCTTTTGGTCATTTGAGTTTTGACCATTTCGGTTTTGAGTTGTCCTTTTTCTCCAAATCATATCTTCTTTCTCTCCTCTTTGTGGCCGAAAATACCAAAACATCAAAGACCATTTTCTTCTCTTTTTTCCCTCATTGCCGAATGCACATTGCTTCTAAACTCACCTCTTTTCTTTTGAAAACCGAATCATCATCATCTCCTTCTTTCATCCTTTTATTTTCTTCTCTTCTCTTCTCATTTACTTTGTCAAGGCCGAAATCTCTCTTCCAAAGTTCACCATTGCCGCAACCTCTTCAACCCAAAACACCATCATTGCCGAATCTCCCTAAACTCCATTTCTTTTCCTTCTTATTTGTTAAGGCCGGATATCTCTTTGGATACCAAAGCTTAATCGCATCAAATCTCAACCTTTTCTCTTCATAATCTTCGTGACTCTTAGAAAATTGAATCGAAGTGTTAAGGTAAGGATTTTTATATTACTTGTTATATCGTTTTAGTTGGACTACTAATCGATTACGTTTTAGGGGACTCTATCGCTCGATTATTATTTTTTTCGTGAACGTTAGATTTTGGGGCAATCAAGAATGGGTTCGAAAAGAGCAGTTAATAGTGTTTGGAAGAGGGGTGGTTCTGCTATACCCTCAAATTTCAAACGAAGGGCTGTGTCGGGAATCCGAGACTTTCCGTCGGGTTGTGGACCCTCTGCCGACGAAAATCGATTATTTGAAGTCGTACGTACCCCCGAGCCATTGTTTGTTCGTGGTTCTTCATCGGGTTATGAATCATCAATCGGAGAGAAATCGCATATAGTTGTTGTTCGAGATTCCGAGGGTAAGGATCTAGATTACTTATCATTTGTATAGTTTTATAAGTATTAGTGTTCTAATCAAGCGTGATAAATATTTAGGTATCGACGAGCGGGAAAGTGTAGTTCTCACTGTTATAAGGTGTGTAGCTCTACACTAAATTTCTGATAGATTAATAGTATTATTGATAAACATGTGTTAAATAGTAATATGAATGATTATGGCTTCGGGTACCATTCAGTGGTACATGATATTCAGGTACGTTAACCCCCTAATACTTCGTTAATAATGCTATAAGCATGAATATGAAATGTGTATGATTCCGTTATGATTTTGGGGGTATATGGCATGATATCGAAATAATATGTTTATTGCATGGGCATATGGGTGATATTGATAAAGGGGAAGTGTTCCGGTAGTTTTTACCACATTATCCGATGACTTCGGTCACATATTATGAATCCGGTTACTTCGGTCACATATTATGAATCCGGTGACTTTGGTCACATATGATGAATCCGGTGACTTCGGTCACATATTATGAATCCGGTGACTTCGGTCACATATTATGAATCCGGTGACTCTGTCACAATTATCAGGTGGCCATTCCACAATTTATAAGGGCGATGTGCAAGTTGACTACAGCAACTGCCTTCGATGGTGTGTAGCGGATGGAGGGTCGATTTAGTAATCCCCACGGTGTGATTGGCAGGTACGGGTGGTGTGTAGCGGATGGATATCTAGGTTAGGCTCGGGATTACATTTCATTTTATATGTATATGTGATTATTTGATTTGCTATACTATGGGGTTATGGCTAAATGTGATTTAAATGGGCTTTATTGCTATGATCGGTTGGGTTTTAGTGTATTGTTGCACATTGAGTCTGTTGACTCACCCCTCGTGGGATATCTTTTTCAGGTGATACTTAGCGTGTTGGACCGGGTCAGCGAGGACTACGTGGTGGCCATTGCTCAATTCAGTATTTCGGTTTTCCTTTTAATTAAACTTATTACGTTTTCTTTTATTATTTCGGGATTTATTTTGGGTTATGTTTTTGTAATAAGGCCACCATTAGCTATGTTACTTATACGTTTTAAATTTTTATTCTGCTACGATCAACTTCAACTAATTAATTATATATTTTTGACGAACACCTTAAATTGTTTTGACACCTAAATACCTATAGTTTTCAACTTAATAATAAGTTTTAAATTCAGGTGTTTCCTGTGGTGAAAGTTGAACGTCCTGGTTATCAACTATTTTTACTTTCTCATCTTCATCAATTGTTGTCTTGGCCGAGTCGAGAGCTTGTAAACTGATCGATTCGTCACCTACCTGAAGTATGAGTTCTCCTGTGCTAACATCAATTTTAGTCCTGGCAGTTGCTAAAAAGGGTCTTCCTAAAATTAAAGGAATCGATTTATCCTCATCCATATCTAAGACAACAAAATCTACTGGGAAAATGAACTTATCAATTTTTACAAGAACATCTTTGATAATATCCCTAGGAATTCTAACAGTTTTATCAGCTAATTGAATGCTCATCCTAGTTTGTTTGGGTTTCCCTAGACCTAGTTGTTTAAACATTTTATAAGGCATGACATTTATGCTTGCCCCTAAATCAGCTAATGCATTATCAATAGTTAAACTACCAATCAAACATGGAATTGTAAAACTCCCTGGATCTTTTAGCTTTCGTGGTAGTCTATTCTGTAACATTGCTGAGCATACTGTGTTTAATTCCACATGTGGCTCATCGTCTAATTTACGCTTGTTCGTCAGGAGCTATTTTGAAAATTTCCTCGAATCTGGCATTTGAAAAAGAGCTTTAAGAAGAGGTAAGTTAATATGTAATTTTTTTAAAAGTTGAAGAAACTTACCGAATTGTTCCTCTGTATCGTCTCTCTTCATCGCTTCGGGATAAGGTATGCGGGGTTTGTACTCTTTGATTACTGGTTTCGGCTTGTTATTGACCTTAACCATATCTTTTTCTACCACCTTCTTTTGTTTTGAATTAGGCTTGTCTAACCCTTCACTATCTTGAGCTGTTATGGCTTGAATTTGCTCCCTTGGGTTAGTCTCAGTGTTGCTCGGTAGTCTTCCCTGTGGTCTTTCAGAAATCTACTTAGCAAGTTGCCCGAATTGATCCTTGAATTCTTGTGACAATGCCTCAATTTTTGTTTCTATCTTCTGGAAACGTGTGTCTGAGGCTGTTATGAAGTTTGTTAGCGCCTCTTCAAGGTTCAACTTCTTTTCATGTGGGTAGGGCTGTTGTTGGAAGTTTTGGGATGGTTGTGATCTTTGATTTCTTTGACCGCCCCATGAGAAATTTGGGTGGTTCTTCCAACCTGGATTATAAGTGATACTATAAGGGTTATTGTTAGATCGGAAATTATTACCCATATAGTTCATTTGTTCACTCTCCATGCCCTGTCCGTAGGGTGGGTACTCGGGATTCACCATTCGTTCACTTGCGTCATACTGCATAACTAGATGTGCCTGCGAAGAACCATAGAAACTATCAAATTTTTTATGTAACAATTCCACCTGATTTGATAGCGCGGTCACTGCGTCAATGTTGAAAACTCCGGCTGCTTTAGCTGGCCTTGTCCTTGTAACTTGCCACTGATAGTTATTTAGTGACATCTCCTCTATAAACTCGTAGGCTGCTTCAGAAGTTTTGTTGTTCTGGGTTCCACCGGCATCTGAATCGATTAGCTGCCTTGTTGAAGGGTTCACACTGTTGTAAAAAATTTGGACCTGAAGCCATAAAGGTAGTCCATAGTGTGGGCACCTTCTCAACAAATCTTTGTATCTCTCCCATGCATCATTGATAAATCGTAATTATAACATATTGTAATCCCACATTTAGCTTACTTTTTGATGATTTATTCCTTGATTTATATAAAAAGGTGCTTGTAATCCTTTCTTTTCATGTCTTATACCCAAGAAAGTACCAGAGGATGAAAGGAACACAAAACGGGCCTAAAACGGAGTAAATGGTCCTTAGCATGAATTTGACATGGCCTGGCCCAAAGTCTACAAGGCCGTGCCTCGACGATCACCTAGAGCACAGCCTCAACCCCGCCTCACACGACCGTGCCTCAAGTTAGAAATCCGAACACGGTTTGAAGTCGATCCACACGGGCGTGTGCCATGGCCGTGCCTCTGTCGCTGGAAAGAGCAATTTCAGTCGGAAAAGGATACTTAGGGAGAAAAAATTGCATTCCAAGAGCCTATATATATCCCCTAAGTGCCACATTTGAAAAGGCATCAAAGCTAGGCCAAGGAGCCAAGCCGAGAAGGTCAGATTTAGGGAATAACGCAAGGATAGCCAATTGATCCATCCCAAGAAGCCAGAGTTATACTCAAGACGGCAGAATTCTCCTTCAATTCCTTCAGGGGGTTTTAGGGATTTCTTATTTTTTATTTTATCTTTTCTGTTGTGATATTTTCTTTATTCATTATGAACTAAACCCCTCAGATACCTGAAGGGGATGAAACCTAGATGAATCTTGTTATTTGATTTCTGAGTTACATGATAATTACTTAGTTTTTTCTTAATTATGTTACTTAATCCAAATTTGATGTGCTTAGGTGGAGGAGGAATAGACCCTGCTTAAGAGTAGATCTAACATAATTAAGCGGAGTTGATCGAACGCCTAGAGATAGGGTTACGAGATTTTGCCAGATTAGGGTGAAACCTAATATGGGAGCCCATTGATCGATTTACTGCTATTCTAGGGGGTTATTATAAGCGAACGAGAGTTCCACTAATTAACCTAGGGCTAGACGTTATTCACCTCGAGAGAGGGTTTAATATAGGTTAGGGAGTCCTACGGATCAAACTAAGTAAAGAAATCATATGGTTTAGTGTTAGGTAACAAGTGAAGTCTAGATGGATTCTTCCTAAGCGTATCGTCGTGGTCAATTGAGTTTTTCTTCAAGTTATTTTCCAACTCATTCATTTTGGCTTTGTGTCCTTAGCTTAGTCGTCGTCAATTTAGTCTAAAGCAACTTCACTTAATTTTTAAGGCTAAATAATAAAAAGAAAGTTAGTATTAGTACTTTTAGTTTCTTTGGGTTCGATAATCCGGTCTTGCCTAAGCTATACTACTGTTCGATAGGTACACTTGCCTTTAATCATTGTCAGAGTTAGTCTCCAGGTCTGATCATTCTTTTATAAATTTTAAAGCTCTGATTTCAGCGATCAAGTTTTTGGCGCCATTGCTGGGGAACTAAAATATTAAGAAAACTCTATTTTTATTACTTTAGCCTTAATTTTTATTTTTTGCAATTTACTTTTATTTTTATTTCTATTTTTGCTGAATTTTCTTTCTCTCTTTGCCCACCAGGTAACTCTAGTTTATGACTAGAAGGAACTCGAGAGGACCTTTGGTATACAATAGTGATATTGAAGTGACCACTCACAGGAATCATCGGGAAACCAGGGGAGCCCTAAATTACACAGAAAGAGAGGAAGAAGACAGATCCAATCCTACTGAAGGGATGGACGAAAACAACCCACAACCACGCGATGTGGGCGAAAATAATGCTCTACGTACAATGTTTGATTATGCGAAACCGCATTTAACAGGAGCAGAATCGAGTATTGTTAGGCCTGCTATAGCTGCTAACAATTTTGAATTAAAGTCTAACACAATACAAATGATTCAATAGTTTGTTCAATTTGATGGTTTGCAGGACGAAGATCCAAACACTGATATAGCTAACTTTTTAGAGTTCTGTGATACCTTCAAAATAAATGGCATTTCTGATGATGCCATACGTCTTCGGTTATTCCCTTTTTCATTAAGAAATAAAGCTAAACAATGGTTAAACTCGTTACAACGAGGGTCAATCACTACATGGGATCAGATGACCGAAAAGTTTTTAATGAAATATTTTCCACCGGCCAAAACGGCCAAATTACGGAATGATATCTCTTCTTTTGTGCAGATAGATTTAGAGACATTATACGACGCATGGGAGAGATTCAAGGATCTCTTGAGGAGGTGCCCACACCATGGCTTACCCTTGTGGCTACAAGTCCAAACCTTTTATAACGGTGTAAACCCCTCAACGAGGCAACTAATTGATTCAGCCGCCGGTGGAACACTGAACAACAAAACTCTAGAAGCAACAAACGAGTTCATCGAAGAGATGTCACTGAATAATTACCAGTGGTAGGCTTCAAGAACCAAACGAACAAAATCAGTGGGAGGTTTCAACGTCGATGCAGTAACCATGCTATCAACGCAGCTAGAAATGATGAATAAAAAGCTTGATAGTTTGTGTTCCTCGCAGGCACATCCAGTCATGCAGTGCGATGCAAGTGGAACCGTGGCGAATCCTGAGTACGCACCCTACCAACCGGAAGTAGAGAGCGACTAGATGAACTATATAGGTAATAATTTCTGATCCAATAATAATCCTTATAGTAACACTTATAATCCAGGTTGGAGGAACCACCCAAATTTTTCGTGGGGAGGTCAAGGAAATGAAAGGCAACAACCTCCTCAAAATTTCCAAAATCAGCCCTATCCACAAGAAAATAAACATACCCTCAAGGAGATGATGGTAAAATTCTCAGCAAACATAGAGAAATGTATCCAAGAAATTGAGAGAACAATCAAAAGCAATCAAAGCCGAATCGAGGAAATTACTATGTCAGTCAAGGAAGTCACTAATGCAGTCAAACAACTCACAAAGCTGATGCCAGAACGACCACAAGGACGTCTACCAAGCAACACTGAGATTAACCCTAAGGAGCAAGTTCAAGCCATCATAGCTGAGGATGATAAGGGGTTAGATAAACCCAGTCCAAGGCCAGAAAATAAGGTAGACGAATGTAAAACTGAGGTAACGCAAGAAAAGCCAAAACCGATAATTAAAGAGTACCAACCTCGCATACCTTACCCCGAAGCCATAAAAGAGACGATTCAGAGGAACAGTTCAGTAAGTTTCTTAAACTTTTAAAGAAATTACATATTAACTTACCTCTTCTTGAAGCTCTTTTTTTGATGCCAGACTCGAGGAAATTTTTAAGACAACTCTTGACCAACAAAAGCAAAATAGATGAAGAGCACCACGTGGAACTAAACGCAACATGGTCGGCAATGTTACAAAATAGACTACCACAGAAACTAAAAGATCCAGGGAGTTTTACAATTCCATGTTTAATTGGTAGTTTAAATATTGATAATGCGTTAGCTGATTTAGGGGCAAGCATAAATGTCATGCCTTATTCACTGTTTAAACGACTAGGTCTAGGGAAGCCCAAACAAAAGGATGAGTATTCAATTAGCTAATAAAACTGTTAGAATTCCTAGGGGCATTATCGAAGATGTTCTCGTAAAAATCGATAAATTTGTTTTTCCAGTAGACTTTGTTGTCTTAGACATGGATGAGGATAATTCAATCCCCTTAATTTTAGGAAGACCTTTTCTAGCAACTACCAAGACTAAAATTGATGTTGCCACAGGTGAACTCATACTTCGTGTAGGTGATGAATCAATCAATCTTCAAGCTCTTGACTCAGCTAGGACAACAGTCGATGAAGGTAAGAAAGTTACTTCAATAGATAATCAAATTGTTCAACCTTTATTGCAGGAAACATCACAAGGCCAAAAACCTGAGCCAACTGATAGACCCTAAGTCGACAAAGAAGAATCACACAAGGAACAAAGTATTAGGGTCAACAATTTAGAGGAGCAGAAGACACAAGTCAAAGAAGAGCCGGAACCACACGAAGTAAAACCAGAGGAACCACCAGAAGAGCTCATAGGGACATCCAACCACTTCAAAATAGGAGACCAGGTACTATTAGACAAAACCAATCCTCACATCACTACAACAGACCTGAGGGCAAAGGGAGAAATTCTTCTTAAGGTACACGATATCTTCCCACACGGAATAGTCGAGGTAAGCAATCCAATATTCGGCAATTTCAAGGTAAACGCTTCTCGACTTCAACTTTGTCAAGGAAATAGAACAGTAAGCATGAGGGAAGATATTCAAACCTTTAAACCTCCCTAAAATTTTCAAATACAAGGAAAGTCTAGCTTAAGACTATAAACGAGCGCTTCTCGGGAGGCAACCCGAGCACTAACCTTATTTCTTTTTACATTTGTTTGAATTTTATTTTCTTTTTCTTTTTCCTTTCCTTTTAAACTAACCAAAAAGTGCAGACTTCCAGGCCACACGGCCTTACACACGGTCGTGTCCGTGGCCGTGTGGACCACCAGAACTGGCACACTGACAAAACAGCGGCCGTGCAATTCAGTCCAACCACCCACCAACGTCACGGATCCAACCACCCTCCCCAAGGGAACTGAATAATCCGCACGGTCGTGCCCCTCAATCGTGTGAAGCTACTGACTTCCACACCACGAGCAGAACACGTCCGTTCCTACAAACCGTGCGAAGCTACTGACTTATCAAGCACAGGCAAGACACGCCCGTGCATCCCGACCATGCCAACATACAAACTTCACAAACACGGGCGTGTGTGGATGAAACACGGACATGGGATAACAACACACCCAAACACACGGCCGTACGAGGCGGCCGTGTGAATCGACACACCCTAGGACCACGACCGTGGGGACATGGCAGACTAGAACCCCTATTTAAATACCACCCCTCCCCCCCATTCCTCTCCTTCATTCCCCACCCTTTTCTCTCTTTTCTCCCTCTCAAAACATTTCTATCCCCATACTAAACCTCTAGATCCTTGGAGCCACACAAAATCATGTCGAAGAAATGGAAGAAGCTAAGCGTAGTCTCCCCAAAGGAGAACGGTCAACATGAGTTCATGTCGGCAGCTTCGACTAATCACCAAGCCAAGGGTCTTTGAGACCAATTCATTTTTCCTTTTTCTTTCTCTTCTCCTTTATTTTCCTTTTCTAAACTTCTCTTCTGCTACATTTGTTTAATTTTCTTTTAGTTTCTTAGTGTCAGGTTCGCCATGCTGCTTGGGAATCACGCCGACCACCACGATAACCTCTTCACTTTCGCCACCGCCATCACATCCCCAATCTTAGCATTGATTCCCACCTTGCGAACCATCCTTTAATAAGGACTTCACAGTCCATTAGTATTTTCCTTTTATTTAAGTTTTCTTCTTAGTCTCCTTCCCTTTTGCTTGCTTTTCTTTAATTTTATATTTAATATATTTATATTATGTCTTAATAACCCCTGGCTAATCCTTCACGAGTTCCCCAATTTCTTCATCTAGCATAGAGCCCCGGAACCAACACCACCACCATACCGACGCCTTCGTCGTATTTGCCACATCCTCTACGAAACCCACCCAAGAATTGAGGAAGTGACACTCTATCCTCTTCTCTTTTGATTTTTCCCATTAATGCTATTATCTAACTTTGTACATTGAGGGCAATGTACATCTTAAGTGTGGGGGGTAAAAGTGTCAAACTTTTTTCATTATTCTCAAATCCCTGATTTAGTCTTGTTTTTATGCAAAGTTGTCATATTACTAATTAGGATGAAATTTCTAATGATTTGTGATTTTTATTGACATGTTTTAGAATAAGCCATAGTTAATTGCACATTGATGATTAAATTTGAAGAATACTAGAGAATTAAGCATGATAAGTTTTTTTTTTTTTCAAGAATTAAAATTTTGCTAGGTTGTTGACCTAAATTTGAATACTACCTTGAAATTTGAAATTCACGAGGATGATGTTAAAACACCCATATTTTTTGTGAGATTTTGAACCTTATAGAGCATAATTCCTTTTCATGCTCATTCTTTGATTATGTGTGTATCAACCATGAACTGTTATTCTAGAACTTGACTCGTTTATGCATGTTGAGACCACACTTTTGATTTGATATTACAGAGATGATAAAGGCACCTAGGTTTTAACCCACTTACACCACTAAAATAGCCCACCCTTAACAATTAACCCCTAGTGAACCCTATTGATCCTAACAACCTTTTTTTTGACTCACCAGCTAATATTAACCCAAAACCCCGTTGTATTTGATTGTCACCTTTTCTTTTGACTACCCCGTAATCGAGATTTGATTTGATCAAGTTACCTAAGTATATTATTCTGGTAGTTAAATTTATCTTGTATTAATTAGTTTGTTCTTAAAAAAATAAATAAATAAATTTTCAAGGTATTCAATATTAGTAGTGAGCTTACCCAATCAAAGTCTATTTTCAAAAGAAAAGCTCGTATTATTAGGTTTATTACTTTTCAATTGATGATATTTCAGTTTGTTTAGGTAGGTACTCGTCAATTCGATCTCGATTCTAACCTTTTAATTTCAGCCTTTATCCATACCCTTAGCCCTAGCACCGTTACAACCCTAACAAAGACCTTTTGATCTGTTTATCATCTCATATTACAGTGGTGGAGATTTGATTTTCAGGCAAGCCTATGGGATTAAGTTTTCATGTTTGACTTATGAGTGATCTTTCTCTGAACCTTAAACACTTTAGAGTGATTTGAGTGAATCCTTAGTGAGGACATCAATCCTTGTCGGTTTTGAATTGAAAGGGTTTAAATGAGGGGAGACACCTATATTTTCAAAGTACAAACTTAGGACTTATCTCGTTTAAATCTTTAGGACTCTTTGAATTGAATTATCCATGTATGAATAATCTATGAATTATGACAAGGCATTGTTGATAGGAATTGTGAATTCTGGAAAGTTCGTTTTAATTGTAAGTTGAGAATTTTACTTGAGGACAAGCAAAAGCTTAAGTGTGGGGGTATTTGATAAACCATAATTATAACATATTTTAATCCCACATTTAGCTTACTTTTTGAGGATTTATTCCTTAATTTATATAAAAAGGTGCTTGTAATCTTTTCTTTTCATGTCTTATACCTAGGAAAGCACCAGAGGATGAAAAGAACACAAAACGGGCCTAAAACGGAGTAAATGGTCCTTAGCATGAATTCGACACGGCCTGGCCCAAAGTCTACACGGCCGTGCCTCGATGATCACCTAGAGCACGGCCTCAACCCCGCCTCACACGACCGTGCATCTGTTGCTGGAAAGAGAAATTTTAGTCGGAAAAGGATACTTAGGGAGAAAGAATCGCATTCCAAGAGCCTATATATATCCCCTAAGTGCCACCTTTGAAAATGCGTCAAAGCTAGGCCAATGAGCCAAGCCGAGAAGGTCAGATTTAGGGAATAACGTAAGGATAGCCAATTGATCCATCCCAAGAAGCCAGAGTTATACTCAAGACGGCGGAATTCTCCTTCAATTCCTTCAGGGGGTTTTAGGGATTTCTTATGTTTTGTTTTATCCTTTCTCTTGCGATATTTTCTTTATTCATTATGAACTAAACCTCTCAGATACCTGAAGGGGATGAAACCTAGATGAATCTTGTTATTTGATATCTGAGTTATATGATAATTACTTAGTTTGTTCTTAATTATTTGCTTAATCCAAATTTGGTGTGCTTAGGTAGAGGAGGAATAAACCCTGCTTAAGAGTAGATCTAACATAATTAAGCGGAGTTGATCGAACGCCTAGAGATAGGGTTACGAGATTTTGCCAGATTAGGGTGAAACCTAATATGGGAGTCCATTGATCGATTTACTGCTATTCTAGGGGGTTATTATAAGCGAACGAGAGTTCCACTAATTAACCTAGGGTTAGACGTTATTCGCCTCAAAAGAGGGTTTAATATAGGTTAGGGAGTCCTACGGATCAAGCTAAGTAAATAAATCATATGGTTTAGGGTTAGGTAACAAGTGAAGTCTAGGTGGATTCTTCCTGAGGGTATCGTCGTGGTCAATTGAGTTTTTCTTCAAGTTATTTTCCAAATCGTTCTTTTTGTTTTTGTGTCCTTAGCTTAGTCGTCGTCAATTTAGACTAAAGCAACTTCACTTAATTTTTAAGGCTAAATAATAAAAAGAAAGTTAGTATTTGTACTTTTAGTTCCTTTGGGTTCGATAATCCGGTCTTGCCTAAGTTATACTACTGTTCGATAGGTACACTTGCCTTTAATCGTTGTCAAAGTTAGTCTCCAGGTTTGATCATTCTTTTATAAATTTTAAAACTCTGATTTCAGCGATCAATCACAAAGTGTCTCTAAATCCATCTGCACAAAAGAAGAGATATCATTCCTTAACTTGGCCGTTTTGGCCGGTGGAAAATATTTTAATAAAAATTTTTCGGTCATTTGGTCCCATGTAGTGATTAAGCCTCGTGGAACAGAATGCACCCACTGTTTGGCTTTATTTCTCAAGGAAAAGGGAAATAACCGAAGACGGATGGCATCATCAGAAACGCCATTTATTTTGAAGGTGTCGCAAAATTCTAGGAAATTTGCTAAGTGTGTGTTAGGATCCTCATCCTACAAACCATCAAACTGAACAAACTGTTGTATCGTCTGTATAGTGTTAGGTTTCAGTTCAAAATTATTTGCAGCAATAGTAGGCCTAACAATACTAGACTCAGTTCCTGTTAAACTAGGTTTAGCATAATCATACATAGGATGTGGAGCATGATGTTCAGCCATCTCTAGAGGTGGCGGATTAATCTCAACCATCTCTTCTGTGGTATTTATTTCAGCTTCTTGCTCTTCGTCTATGTAGTTTAGGCTTCGCCTTATTTCTCTGCGATTTCTACGAACGGTACCTTCAATATCACTATCGTAAAGTAGAGGTCCTGTCGGGTTTCTTCTAGTCATAAACTAGAGGTACCTGAAAGGGACAAAAGAAAGAAGAAAGAAAATTTAGAAAAATAAAATAAAATTGCAAAAATTAAAATAAATAGCAAATATGGCTAAAGTAATAAAAATTAAGCTTTCTTAATATTTTAGTTCCCCGGCAACGGCGCCAAAAACTTGATTGTCGAAATCAGAGCTTTAAAATTTATAATAAAAATGATCGAACCTGGAAACTAACTCTAACAACGATTGTAAGGCAAACGCACCTATTAAACAGTAGTATAGCTTAGGCAAGACCGAAATATCGAATCCCAAAGGAACCAAAAGTACTAATAGTAACTCTCTTTCTATTATTTAGCCTAAGAATTAAGTGAATGTTTATCTAATCTAAATTTAACTGTCAATCAAACTAAAGACGCAAAGACAAAAAGAATGAATTGAAGAAAAATAACTTGGAAGAAAAACCAATTGATTAAGATGATACCCTAGGAAGAATCCACCTAGACTTCACTTGTTATCTAACACTGAACCAGACGATGTATTCACTTGACTTGATCCGTAAGATTCCCTAAGTTATATTAAACCCTCTCTCGAAGCGAATAATGTCTAACCCTAGGTTGATTAATTGAAATCTCTTTCTAATTAAAACCCCTAGAATCACATTAACTCGATCTATGGACTTCCATATTAGGTTTCACCCTAATTCGGCAAAATCTCGTCACCCTATCTCTAGGCTTGCGATCAACTCCATTTAATTATGCTAGATCTACTCTTAAGCAGGGACTTTTGCTCCTCCACCTAAGCACATCATACTTGTATTAATATCCCGGAAATATCAACACAAGAATTAAGCACACATAATTAAGAACAAGTCAAATATTTATCATATAGTTCAGAAAATAATAACAAGATCTGTCTTAGGTTTCATCCCCTTCAGGTATCTGAAGGGTTTAGTTCATATCAAAAAAAGAAAATATCTCAGAAGAAAAGATAAAACAAAACATAAGAAATCCCTAAAACTCCCTGAAGGAATATAGAATATGTGTGATAGATTTATATTATTTAAGGGTTGTTTATGTTATTTAAGGATGGAATATAGAATATATGTGATAGATTTATATGTTTTATTTTTGGGTTTTTGATGAAATTGAGTATTTTGGGCTAAATGGTAAAAATAAATTTTTGAGGGGCTAAATTGTAAAACAAATGAAATGTATGGACTTATATGGTTATATGAAAGATTCGGCCTAACTATGTGGTGGTGAGATTTTGCGTATTTTGTGTTTTGTGCAAATAGGACTAAATTGTAAAAGTGTGAAATATTAGGGGCAAAATGGTAATTTGTCCATTTAGGTGATTTTGGACTAAATTGAAATGAAATGTGTTTGAATGAGCTTAATTTGAATATGTTTAGATCAAGAACAAAGAAAAAACGGACTTGGATCGGGGAAAAGCGAAAGTTATCGAATAGCCGGTTTTTGCCGTCTAACGATATTCGAGGTAAGCCTTTAAGAAATTTAATATCGTTAATATCGATTGTAACCTAGATTACATGCTGAATTTTGAACTTATAGATTTAAACTTGACAAAGCTGAATGTGATATAGTGATTTAACAATGGAATGTAGTTGAATTTAATTGAGTTCATTATGTGAAAGTGATATGAATTATGTGTAACATATGTGATATTGGTAACATGTAATGTGTATGAGACAGTTTAATAATATCGATATTCGGGCTTCGAGCCTACCAGGCCTTGTGCCGGTGGAGTGTATCAGGCTTATTGCCTAGTAGGCTAAATGCCGGTGATTAAATTTCAGACCTCAGGTCTAGCAGGCTTAATGCCGGTGATTTATTATAAATGGGAGGTTCATGGATCATTAACTATGTGGAAATTAATTTCAGCAAATAAGCTAAATGTTCAAGTACGTATAAACCTCATAGTTGCAAGTAATAAGGTAATTTGGTATATTACTATTCGATGCTAGTAATATGTGATATAGTTGAGGTATATTTGTAAAATTTTAATATGTGCATTTGGTCTTACAAATAATGAGTATAAATATTGAAATTTGATCTTTTGGGTCTTTGAGATTAGGCCATATGTGTAAATGCAATATGTGAGGATAAATGGATATATGTACATAAGTGTATAATCGATTATATGTGGTTAATGTGTATACTGTACTTACTTGATTTGGTTATATGTGGAAACATATTGAATTTATGTGAATTCGGTGAGTTTGCACATTTAAGGTGAGATAAGAATATTTTGAGGTTGACAAAGAAAAGTATTTGGCATTCGGTATTAGTAGACCATATAAGTACTAAGCTTTAAAATCTTATGATATAAATTATGATTTTGAAAATGCTTGAATGATCATTTGATTTAATACTTTTGCTTAAGACTTACTAAGCTAGTAAGCTTACTTTGTGTGCTCATCATTCTGTTTTATAGATTTTGATCAAGCTATGAAACACCCCAAACCCGGCCCACAAGCCCCGACCGGATCTGGCATGCTCCTAGCGTAAAACTCATTTTGTTATCTAAAAAAAAAATAGGTTGATTTCGAAGAAAAATAGATTTGAAGTGTGTTCTTGTTGAAAACCGTTTTGTGATTTAAATTTGTATTTTATTAAAACATTATCTTTATGATCTTAGAAAATTTTATAAGTCAAAAAGAAAACCAAATTTAGAACTTATTATTATTTTGAAACCCGTAGGTGTTTAGATGTCAAAACAGTTTAAGTTGTTTATAAAAAAATATTTAAGCGTCCAATTGAAGTTGATCGAAGTAAAGTAAAAACTTAAAACGTATAAATAAAACAACTGATAGTGGCCTTATTACAATAAACATAACCCAAAATAAATTCCGAAATAAATAGAGAAAAACGAAATAAGTTTTAATTTAAAGAAAACCTGAAATACTGAGTTGAGCATAGCCACCACCTAGTTCTCGCTGACCCGGTCCATCACGCTAAGTGTCACCTGTAAAAGATATCCCACAAGGGGTGAGTCAACAGACTCAATATGTAACTGTACACTAAAAGCCCAATCGATCATAGTTTTAACGATAACATTTTCGCAAAGCCCATTTTAATCACATTTAACCATAAGCCCATAACATAGCAAATCAAATAACAACAGATTAAATCACATATACATATAAAATGACATGCAATCCCGAGTCCACCTAGATATCCATCCGCTACACACCACCCGTACCTGCCAATCACACCGTGGGGATTACTAAATCGACCCTCCATCTGCTACACACCATCGAAGGCAGTCGCTGCAGTCAACTGCACATCGCCCTTATAAATTGTGGCATGGCCACCGGATAATTGTGACAGAGTCACCGGATTCATAATATGTGACCGAAGTCACCGGATACATAATATTGTGACATAAGTCACCGGATAATGTGGTAAAAACCACCGGAAACACTTCCCCTTTATCAAAATCACCCATATGCCCATCCAACATACATATTATTCTGATTTTATGCATTATACCCCAAAATCATAACAGAGTCATACACATTTCATATCCATGCTTATAGCATTATTAACGAAGTATTAGGGGTTAACATACCTGAATACCATGTACCACTGAATGGTACCCGCGGCCATTATCATACATATTTCTTATTAACACATACTAACATTAATACTATCATTCTATCGGAAATTTAGTGTAGGGCTACACACCTGATAACAGTGAGTATGATACTATTGATACCGACACTCCTTCTTTTTCACAGTCGACTCCCCCTATAAGACCATAGTCAGAATCGGCCAACCTTAATAGACAATATGGCCTTTGGCCGAATATTAAGACCCCTTACCTTGATTGTCTAAATCCCAAAATATCACTTGTCCTTGGAGATGTCGAAATACCTACATGGTATATGTTAGATTCAATTCTAACATTCAATAAACCCGAGTAAATGCCTTTGGCCTAAGATCACAGTTCACTTACCTTGGATACTCAAATCCCGAATAATCTCCCCTTAATCGTCGGCTACAAAAGGATCCCGAAATCCTCCTTCAAGGTTTCAGCCAAAGAGAATATATATAGAGATTAGATCCCTAGATTTCGGCTAATCCAAAAGAAAAAGAAAGAAAATCGAATGACAGTTAACCCTTACCCCTAACATTGAGATCGCTTGAACCCTTGTTTGGAACCACAGAGAGATTCGGCTACTATAGAGGAGTGATCGAGTTCGAAGGAGAAATAGGGGAAGAAATCGACTAGATGTTGATAGGTTTCGGCTTGGTGACAAGAAGAAGATTCGGCCTTTTCAAAAGAGAAAAGAGATGGGAGGTTTTAGGTGTTGCGGCAATGGTGAATATGGAAGGAAGGTTTCGGTTATTACAAGAGAAAGAAGAAGAAAGCTAGAAGAATTCGGCAATGGTGAGATTGAGAAGAAAAGAAATGGTCTAAAATGGCTATTTGGTTTCGGTCACAAAGAAGAGAAAAAAAAAACTTGATGATAGTAATCAAATTAAGACCAAAATGGTCAAAAAGGGAGAAATGGTAAAAAGATGCAATTGTTTCCTCAAGGCTTAAGGTATATTCGGCTAGGAAGAGAGAAAATTTTGAGAGAAAAATTTTGATAAGAAAACACGAATTGACCAAAAAGAAAAATGCTCATCCAACACCCAACCTTACCAAGCCAACAACAAAATCTGGCCATCCCCCCTAGCCCCCTATGCCGTCCACATACATGGTCAATAGGCCATTAAAAAGTTTCCAAAACCTCATCCCTTAATCCAAGCCTTATGTCCCCTTATCATACCAAAATTTCTTGATTCCATACCTTAAGTTAGTACTTACCTTATTCCCTTAGTCTACTTTCCATAAATGAAAAAGTCCATCCTTACCATAAGTATTGCTTGACCGAACACTTGCCATACAAGTGCAAAAATAAAAGTCATCTAATTGCTATCCAAGAGATTCGAAAATCTCCCCTCATGCAATTACTCATGCGCCAACACCACCTTGCCAATAGCTCAACTTATGCTAATTTTAGACACTTAAAAGTTTAAGTATCAGGGTCACTTGATCCACTTCACTAAATTCTCAATACAAAAAATTATTCTATACCCAAATAATTCTATGCCCTTTTCAAGGCTATAATAAACGCGAAAAAGAAGAAAAGAAAATTTTCATTCATAAGCTAAACACCAAAACATACAATATACCGATACTCAGATTTTTAGGGTGTTACAAGCTACGAGCTCAAGAGATCGTCAACGAAGTCATCCACACTATCAACCTATTTTGGTACTTTTGAGTTTGGATTTTGGACTAAAGGCATGTATAGGCTAGACTATGTTTTGAGTTATAAATCTTGTTCTTGTATATAATATAGTCATGCGAAAATGGCTTACTTCCAATGTCAATGGTTTCAATGCTTTATGATCTTAATCATGTTATGTGTAGTTATCTTATTTGGATTTTAAGTATGGTAGCTTTGTGAGCTCTTTATAAGCATAAGTACATATTTATAAATATGATTTGTTATGAGGTAATCTCAAAGATCTCAAGTTGTGTTTTGGAAGTTGGAATGAGTGAATGTTGGAATTGTTGGTTGGCATATTCGGTCTAGACATATATGAGTTCTTGTTAGATAATATTGGTATTGATTAGTGCATGAAATGAGTAAAACTTTTTATACGGTATTTTTGTTAGCTGAATAAGTATGAAACTAATGGCTAAGTGAACACATGATCATGTTTAAATGGTTCATTCCGCTGTAGTCAAGTTTAATGATATATGTTTGATCATAATATGGAGTGGTTAATGTCAAATTTACTTATGGACAATAAGTCGTGTATAAGCATGCATATAATTTTGAAGTAAGGTGTTTAAATTATGTTAGGTATTCGAATATTATTAGGGTGATATGCATATGATTCGAGTTATGTGTTTTGTAAAGTATATATATATTGTATAACTTTGTGGCATGTTTATTAGTTTGAAATATGATGATATACATGGTATGGTTTCAAGTAAATTTTGATGTATGATCCATATGTATAATATGAGTAAGAATATTTGTTTAATATTTAATTAGCTATATGCTTTGTATATATATATATGAATATGACTTGTTTGAATGTTTAGTTTTGCACTCGTGTTCGGTAATACCTTGTGAACCTAATCCGGCGACGGATATGGGACAAGGGTGTTAATTTTATTGGTATCAGAGCTTACGGTATAGTCGATTCTAGGACTACCGTAGCACGTGTGGGTCTAGCTATACATGCCTTAAATTATAATGCGATAGTGTGGTAACTTCTGACATCTGAATTGTGTTTTATATAGTAAATGGATCCCGACAGAGCCGTAGCTGATGATGTTGAAAGCGTAGCGCCTGATCTCGCACATGGATCAGCGCCGGTAGACTCTCGACCTATCTCGAGTAGCCGTTATGGAGAGGCTAAGCAAGCCTTCTACCAAATGATGAACGAATGGTTTACTCAATATGTCCGGACTAATCTGGCTGTACAACAACCTCCACCCCTGAATAATCCATCACCGATACCTATGGTACCTCCGATAGTAGATCCGATGAGATTTGCCAGGCCTCTTGTAGATAAAATCAGGAAATACGGGGCCGAAGAGTTTAAAGCTAATGATGATGATGACGCGAAACAAGCTGAGCTGTGGCTTGATAATACTATCCGTGTGCTCGACGAGCTATCATGTACTCCAGAAGAATGCTTGAAGTGTGCTATATCTTTATTACGGGACACCGCATATCACTAGTGGAATACACTAGTATCGGTGGTTCCGAAAGAGAAAGTGACTTGGGAGTTCTTTCAGACCGAGTTCCGTAAGAAATATATCAGTCAGAGATTCATTGATTAAAAACGAAAAGAATTTCTGGAATTGAAATAGGGTCATATGACTGTGACTGAGTTGGAATTGAAATAGGGTCCTAAAAATGGGGCTAATTGGAATTAAATTATTTTTACTATGTTTGAACTGCGGTGATATTATTTATGGAATAATAAAGGTTAATTAAGGGTCTTGAGTAGGCTCGGTTTAGTAGAAAATTTCATTTTTGAACTTTAAGGCAGGGAGCCTTAGCAAGAGGGGGTTATAAGAATAAATGATGGAGTTCTGGCATAAAAATCAGCTTGGTAAAGTGGCAAAAGGAGGGCCACTTAGGGGTTACATGTGACGCCATCAAGGGGAAGGGAGAGCCTTGGTTCGAGTCGCAAAGTTTTCTCTTTTTGCTCTTTATTTGGACGGCAATAGGGGGAGAGTTTTTCTCAGCTTAAACTCTTTTTAATAATGAGGATATTATTAAGATTAAAATAGATTATTAAGTGGATATTATGGGATTTTTATTTTGATTAATTCCAAGAGAAAAAGTAGGCATTAGTTAATTCAAACTCTTTTGAATTATTTCAAATCAAGAGTTGGTCGAATTTTGAATTCCTCAGGGGAGGGGACGGCAAGGTGTTAGGGGGGGATAAGGCCGAATTTTCCTAGTGATTGCTTCACAAAATTCGGCTAGCCCTCACTTCTTTTAGATTTTCTCTCATTCTCTCTCAAACAAAAACACCATTGCCATCTAACTTTTCCTTCTTTTTGGCCGAATTCTCTACACCCTCTCTAACCAATTTCCTTTTCTTTTCTTCCCAAGGTCCAGCCTAGGTTGATATTGGAATCAACCATAGCCGAACCTACACCTTACCCTTTGCCGAAATCCCTTTTCTCCCTGTTAAACTCTCTCTAGCCGAATATACATCTTATCTTGGTGCCGAAGTTTCTTTCCCCTATCTTGAGACACCTTGGCCGAATAATAAAGGTGGGCTAGATCTCTTCGAATCTTCCTTGGCAAGCGATTTAAGGAAAGTAAGTGTTTGGCCGATTACCTATGGGTCTTTTCTTTTATATTCGGTCGACTATTGCAAGAAAAAGTGCCAATTTCGGCAGTTGTTAATAAAGCCTCTAAACACTTTTCGGTAATCAATCTCTTTTAGGTACTCCAGAATCGTAAACAGTTGACTCAAGCCTCTAATCCCTAAGTGTTCGATTTTTGGTAAGTAATGGTAAGATCTACTTTAGTTGGTTATTTGATATTCCTTTAAATCGAAGGCTACTGATGTGAGTTTTGGCAATGGCCGAATGTAGGGGAGCAAAATACATAGTTGGTGGCTGGTTCTCAAGGGCGTTAGGTAAGGCTTTCGGGTTAAATCTTAACCCTTTTGGTATTTTGGTTTTGGCCGAATGGCCTAGGACACTGACCTTGACAGTTGGCCGAATATAGGGGCAAGGATTTGGAGTGTGGCTGATTGGTTTTCTTCGGGATTTGGGAATACCGTGGTGACAGGTGTGTACATACGCACTTATAATTAACTAAATGTACTAGAACTGTTGTGTGTGCTAACCTGATCTATATAGATTTGGATTTAATACCATGAGTGGTATAAGCAAGGATCCGGGTAAGTCCCTGATTGATTATGTGATTTTATGATGCTTTTGGAAAGCATGATATGTTGTTTACGAATATTGATAAATTTGATATATGTGATTGAACATATGATGGCTTGAATATTGTGATGGGTTGATGAGAGGAGGGGGCAGTGTTATTAGTGTCGACGGACACCAGTGTTTTGGTAACACACTGTGACTACGATCACCAGAGGTTTGGTACCTCCAGAGGTTTGGTACCTCATTGCGTCTCGTCCCAGTGGCTTAGCACCACAGTGGGTTGGCCCCACATATTATAATAAGGGATCGACGCCAGTGATTTGGCATCACACGATGGGTTGGCCCCATCAATCGATTGTGTCTACGGACACCAGAGGTTTGGCACCTCCAGTGATTTGGCATCACCTCTGTGACTATATGTCACCAGTGGTTTGGCACCACCAGTGGTTTGGTACCACACGGGGTAGATCAAGGCGTTTGGTTGGTTAGGTTGGGTGCATGACTTAGTACATGATGGTTAATTGTATGTTGTGTATGAAATTGCCTAAATCGGGGGGAAGGGTTACATACTGAGTCTTGGTGACTCACCTTCTCCTTTACATTTTTTTTTTTCAGGTGACGAGTAGATCGCAGATATGGAGCCGGAGGGACTCGAGGTGGCCATGCAGTGGATTTGAATTAAATGAACTTTAAACTTCGTTATTTTATTTTATTGTTGGTTAAATTTTATTTTGGGATGTAATAAGGCCTTCTGATACTTTATTTTATTATTTTCATATGTTGGATACTTGTTTTAAACTATGTTATCAATATCAAAATAAATTCACATGTTTTCCAAAGTTGGAACGAAAAATGTTTTATTGTGCCATCGGGCACATTTGAAATTTGTATAAACTTTACTTAAATAAATTTCCAAACTAAATCTAAGTATGGTTTTAGCAAGGTCACTAAAATAAAAGGGTTTCGACAACTTAAATTGGTTTAAAAAGGGTTTTTTTTTCAAAAAGGTTTTTCCCTGTAACAAACTAGATTCGGCCATAGTGTTTGGGCCGGGTTTGGGTTGTTACAAAATTGGTATCAGAGCCCAATTCAAAGCTCGGCTGTGGGGGCCCAAGGCCCAAAAATGTTTTGGTAGGCCTTATGGAATAATTTTTGGTTTTTGAATAGCATGGCCCGAGTCTCCGGCACCGATCCGCCCAGGTAAGTACATCTGAACTTCTTTGTGAATTATATTTTTTGTAGAAGGGTAGGAAGTATGGAGCGTAGATAGACTTATAGGAACTTGAACCCTAGGATTAGGTTACTCAAACACACAAAACCAGACATAAGACTTAAGGAACTAAACCAATCTATGACTTAGTCACTGAGCTAGGGTGTGGTAACCCCTGTACGCATGTCTAGGAGTGGATCCGGAAGAGCTTGGTATTTAAGCAGTCCTCGTGACTCACCTCCTCTTCGCAGGTATCCTACCTGGTGCGTAGCTTCGGTTCACCCTAACTCAGAAGGCTCAGTGGTGTGGCAACCTCTGTGCGCATGTCTAGAAAGGTTCGGTGGGAGCTTGGTATTTAAGCAGTCCACGTGACTCACCTCCTCTCCACTCGAATCCTGCCTAGTGCGTAGCTTTGGTTCACCTTGACCAAGAAGGCTCGGTCATAGGCCAAACATAATGACTAAAACCCGAAAGGGAACTAGCCATGTTTTGAAAGGGAAGGAAACAACAAAACCCTAATGTTTTCAAAACTTTCACAACAACTTTTTCAAAATCTGAGAACAATCATTTTTACAACGTTTTCTCGAAAAACTTGATTTGTGGAAAATTACAGAAATACCCTTAGGGGTAAAATTACTAAAATGCCCTCGGTCCATAAAATACCAACTCAATGGTTTTGCCCGAAATTTCAATGATTTTATAAATATTCAAACCCCTACTTTGCAAATTATCAATGGAATACTTTGATTTTGAAAAATTTACGAAAATGCCCTCAACTTGCAAAATTACCAAAATGACCTCGAGTTCAAAATTTTTGCAACATCATCGTTTTAAAAAGGGGAACTCTTAAAACGGAACCCTCGGAGTTTTACAACTGATAAAATATCCTAGATTTATTACAAAATTACCCCGATTGACAAAATTACCAAAATACCCCTGTAGGAAAATGACGAAAATACCCCTGGGATAGAAACAGGACAGAAACGTCCAAAGAGTGAATAAGTATGGAAAGTATTAGGGAATGGATGCGCCCTTTTGTGTGAACTAGGGTAGCAGACTTAAAACATTGTTTGATCGAAAGAATCCCTATTGAACTCTTCATAAAATTCTTCGCGGATAATCAAGTGGAACAAATTACTAATCCATAAAATTTTTCTTAATCAGATTAGAAGCGTGTTAGATAGAATGAGTTCTAGAGGACGTGGACGCCGTGGACGCGGTAGAGGTAGGATGACCGTGTCTGAACCCGTCAGGTCAGGTCAAGGTTCGGAAAATGAGGTACCACCGCCACCACCACCTCCAGCTTTTGGAGCTGAGGAGCAGGATCAGACCAGAGGTGAGGCAGTTTCGCAAGCTGTGTTGCGAGTTCTCGAGTTGGTGGCTGGGGCTGGTGGAAATCTGGGAGCTCAGAAATCGGTCCCCGAGCGAATTCGGTCTAATGGAGCTGAGGTGTTCCGGGGTGTGTCGGGAGTAGCACCTAGTGCAGCAGAATACTGGCTGGAATCTACGGAAACGATCATGGACGATCTGGACCTGTCCAATGAGGAGAAGCTGAAAGGAGCCGTGTCACTTCTGAAGGATGAAGCATATCAGTGGTGGCTCACTGTTCGAGATGGGGCCACGGCAGATGATCTTACGTGGGATTACTTTAAGGCTGCGTTCCAGAAAAAGTATGTGGGTACCAGCTACAGTGGCGCGCAGAGAAAGGCTTTTTTGGGATTAGTGCAAGGAACTAAGTCCGTGTCGGAATATGAGGCGGAATTCCTAAGGCTGAGTAGATATGCTAGAGGCATCGTGGCTACCGAACATGAGCGCTGTGTCCGCTTCGAGGATGGACTTAGAGATGAGTTGAGGCTGCTGATTGCTCCGCAGCAAGTTCGTGAGTTTTCATCTCTAGTGGAAAAGGCTAAGGTAGCCGAAGGTGTCAAGGCGTCCGTAAGACAAAAATATGATAGGATCAAGCAGAAGAGAGGCTTTGGGTCATCTGGGTCTGGTGGTAATGTTCCGAAAAAGGCTAGAAAAAGTGGGCCAAATCAGGCAGCAAGGCCCACAACAGCTAATCAGAGACCGGCTCAGTGCAATCACTGTGGAAAGTCCCATTGGGGAGGTTGTTGGATCGGTGAGAGGGGCTGCTTTGAATGTGGGTCTTTAGATCACCGTGTGAGGGATTGTCCCTGGAAGCGAGCTCAGAATCAGTCAGAGAGGCAGAACCGTACTCAAGATAGAAGTGTGGGACCACAAAGAGGTCGTGGTAATGGTAGAGGGAGCAATGGTGCTAATCGTGGTCGCGGAACTCAGGGCAGAGGCGCGGGCAATACAGAGGCAAGGCAGCCTGGCTTAGTCTATGCGGCAAGGCGTCGCGAGGAGGGTGACGCACCGGATGTCATAACCGGTACGTTTCTAATTTTTGGTCTTCCTTATGTTGCATTAATTGATGTGGGGTCGACGCATTCGTACGTAGCTAGTAGTGTGGTAGAGACTTTGAACCTAGACTCTGAGACTGCTGCTAGGAAGATGACTGTAATTAGCCATTTAGGCCATTCTGTAGTTGTGAACAAGCTTTATAAGGATGTACCCCTAGAACTCCAAGGGGTCGTGTTTGTAGCTGATCTGATAGAACTACCATTTGGGGAGTTCGATTTGATCCTCGGGATGGACTGGTTGGTTAAGTACCAGGCGCAGTTGGATTGCGCTGCTAAACGCATGGTTATTAAAATGGCCGAAGGGGATGAAGTGGTTATGATCGGTAATCGAAGAAATTACCTATCTAATGTGGTGTCAGCTTTGAAGGCCGTCAAGATGGTCAGAAAAGGGTGTAAAGCGTTTATAGTTCGAATTTGTGCCTTGGAGGCTAAGGAGTCAGTGGTTGGAAAGGTCCGAACAGTAGGGGAATTCGTTGATGTATTCCCAGAGGAACTTCCGGGTTTGCCTCTAGATCGGGAAGTCGAATTCGGTATAGATTTGCTACCTGGAACGGCACCTGTATCTATAGCACCGTATCGAATGGCACCAAAGGAATTGGTGGAGCTGCAGGCTCAAATTCAGGAGCTCTTGGATAGAGGGTTTATCCGACCAAGTATATCTCCGTGGGGAGCACCTGTGCTGTTCGTCAAAAAGAAGGACGGGTCCATGCGGATGTGCATCGACTACCGTCAGTTAAACAAGTTAACGATCAAGAACAAGTATCCGTTGCCTCGGATTGATGACTTGTTCGACCAACTGAAGGGTGCCTCGGTATTCTCGAAGATAGACCTTAGGTCGAGCTATCATCAACTTAAGGTGAAGGAGGTTGATGTGCACAAGACGGCATTCCGAACAAGGTATGGGCATTACGAGTTTCTGGTGATGCCATTCGGATTGACCAATGCACTAGCGGCGTTCATGGATTTAATGAATAGGGTATTTCAGCAGTACTTGGATCAATTTTTCGTGGTGCTCATAGACGACATATTGGTTTATTCAAAAACGGAGGAGGAGCATGATATGCATTTACGTATAGTTCTACAGGTATTGAGGGAGAAGCAGTTGTACGCCAAATTCAGTAAGTGCGAATTTTGGCTTAGGGAGGTGGCTTTCTTAGGCCACGTGGTGTTGGCAGAAGGGATTAGAGTAGACCCTCGTAAGGTTGAAGTGGTGTTGGATTGGAAACCGCCTAGGTCGGTGGCAAAAATACGAAGTTTTCTGGGCCTAGCGGGGTACTATCGGAGATTTGTGGAAGGTTTCTCTCTAATAGCAGCGCCGTTGACGAAGTTACTAAGAAAGGGAGTACCATTTATATGGTCGGAGAAGCAACAGGAAAGTTTTGATAAGTTGAGGAAGATTCTGACGGAAGCTCCGGTGTTGGTACAGCCTGAGCAGGGAAGTTATTCACAGTCTATTGTGATGCATCCCATACTGGTTTGGGATGTTTGTTGATGCAGGAGGGGAAGGTAGTAGCCTATGCATCCCGTCAGTTAAGACCGCATGAGGTTAACTACCCGACGCACGACTTGGAGTTGGCAGCAGTTGTTTTCGCTCTGAAGATATGGAGGCATTACCTGTATGGGGAGAAGTCAGTAGTCTACACGGATCACAAGAGTTTGAGGTGTCTACTGACTCAAAAGGATCTAAACCTGAGACAACGTCGGTGGATTGAACTATTAAAGGACTACGACTGTTCAATCGAGTACCATCCGGGTAAGGCTAATGTGGTAGCTGACGCGTTGAGCCCGAAGGTCGTGACAGACTTAAGAGCAATGTTTGCTCGTTTGAGTCTATATGACGATGGAAGTCTTTTGGCAGAGCTGTAGGTTAAGCCCACTTGGATCGAGGAGATTAAGGAAAAACAGTTAGTAGACGAGGGGTTGAATGCTAAGAGGGTGCAAGTTCAGGATGGTGGTATAGAAGGGTACAGTCTGTCTAGTGACGGAGTACTATGTTTTCAAGGGCGAGCTTGTATGCCGAAGGATACAGAATTGAGGCGAAGAATTCTGCTAGACGCACATAGCAGCCCATACGCTATGCATCCCGGAGGCAGCAAAATGTATGGAGATTTGCGGAGACAGTTCTGGTGGCCGGGGTTGAAACGTGAGGTAACTGAATTTGTGGGAAGGTGTTTGACGTGTCAGCAGGTTAAGGCTGAACACCAGTTGCCATCAGGGCTACTTCAGCCAGTAAAGATCCCTCAATGGAAGTGGGAGCGGATCACTATGGATTTTGTCAGTGGGCTACCCCTTACGCCCAGCAAGAAGGACGCGGTTTGGGTGATTGTGGACCGCCTAACTAAGTCAGCTCACTTCATACGGGTAAGAGTGGATTATCCTCTTCGAAGGCTAGCAAAGTTGTATGTGGCTGAAATAGTGAGATTGCATGGGGTGCCAGTATCGATTATCTCGGATAGGGATCCCCGATTCACGTCAAGGTTTTGGAAAGCGTTGCATCAAGCTTTGGGGACACGGTTGGATTTCGGTACCGCTTTCCATCCACAGTCTGACGGACAATCGGAAAGGGTGATACAGATCTTAGAGGATATGCTGAGAGGTTGTGTCTTGGAATTCCGAGGTAGTTGGGAAGAATTTTTACCATTAGCGGAATTCGCCTACAACAATAGTTATCAAGCGAGTATCCAGATGGCACCATACGAAGCACTGTATGGACGAAAATGTCGTACTCCTACATGTTGGACAGAGTTAGGTGAAAGACAAGTCTTGGGTCCAGAGTTGGTTACAGAAACAGAGGACAAAGTTAGGGTGATTCGGGCTCGTCTTAAGGAAGCGTCGGATAGACAGAAGTCTTATGCTGATCTGAAACGCAAAGAAATGGAGTATGAAGTAGGAGATAAAGTTTTTCTAAAGGTGTCGCCCTGGAAAAAGGTATTGCGATTTGGACGGAAAGGGAAACTAAGCCCAAGGTTCATTGGCCCGTATGCAGTGATAAAACGGGTGGGACCGGTAGCTTATCAGCTTGAGTTGCCGGCAGAACTGAATCAGATCCATGATGTCTTCCATGTGTCAATGCTTCGGCGATATCGGTCAGATCCATCACACGTTGTGCCAGTGGCTGAGATTGAGGTCAATCCGGATTTATCTTTCGAGGAGGAACCAGTTCAGATCTTGGATCGAGATGTGAAGGTTCTGCGTAGGAAGTCAGTGCCCCTAGTGAAGGTGCTATGGCGGAACCATGGTACAGAGGAAGCTACGTGGGAACCCGAGGATGTGATACGGCAGCAATACCCCCACCTCTTCTGATCAGGTCATTTCGAGGACGAAATTATTTTAAGGGGGGTAGAACTGTAACATCCTAAAAATGGGGCTAATTGGAATTAAATTATTTTTACTATGTTTGAACTGCGGTGATATTATTTATGGAATAATAAAGGTTAATTAAGGGTCTTGAGTAGGCTCGGTTTAGTAGAAAATTTCATTTTTGAACTTTAAGGCAGGGAGCCTTAGCAAGAGGGGGTTATAAGAATAAATGATGGAGTTCTGGCATAAAAATCAGCTTGGTAAAGTGGCAAAAGGAGGGTCACTTAGGGGTTACATGTGACGCCATCAAGGGGAAGGGAGAGCCTTGGTTCGAGTCGCAAAGTTTTCTCTTTTTGCTCTTTATTTGGACGGCAATAGGGGGAGAGTTTTTCTCAGTTTAAACTCTTTTTAATAATGAGGATATTTTTAAGATTAAAATAGATTATTAAGTGGATATTATGGGATTTTTATTTTGATTAATTCCAAGAGAAAAAGTAGGCATTAGTTAATTCAAACTCTTTTGAATTATTTCAAATCAAGAGTTGGTCGAATTTTGAATTCCTCAGGGGAGGGGACGGCAAGGTGTTAGGGGGGGATAAGGCCGAATTTTCCTAGTGATTGCTTCACAAAATTCGGCTAGCCCTCACTTCTTTTAGATTTTCTCTCATTCTCTCTCAAACAAAAACACCATTGCCATCTAACTTTTCCTTCTTTTTGGCCGAATTCTCTACACCCTCTCCAACCAATTTCCTTTTCTTTTCTTCCAAAGTCCAGCCTAGGTTGATATTGGAATCAACCATAGCCGAACCTACACCTTACCCTTTGCCGAAATCCCTTTTCTCCCTGTTAAACTCTCTCTAGCCGAATATACATCTTATCTTGGTGCCGAAGTTTCTTTCCCCTATCTTGAGACACCTTGGCCGAATAATAAAGGTGGGATAGATCTCTTCGAATCTTCCTTGGCAAGCGATTTAAGGAAAGTAAGTGTTTGGCCGATTACCTATGGGTCTTTTCTTTTATATTCGGTCGACTATTGCAAGAAAAAGTGCCAATTTCGGCAGTTGTTAATAAAGCCTCTAAACACTTTTCGGTAATCAATCTCTTTTAGGTACTCCAGAATCGTAAACAGTTGACTCAAGCCTCTAATCCCTAAGTGTTCGATTTTTGGTAAGTAATGGTAAGATCTACTTTAGTTGGTTATTTGATATTCCTTTAAATCGAAGGCTACTGATGTGAGTTTTGGCAATGGCCGAATGTAGGGGAGCAAAATACATAGTTGGTGGCTGGTTCTCAAGGGCGTTAGGTAAGGCTTTCGGGTTAAATCTTAACCCTTTTGGTATTTTGGTTTTGGCCGAATGGCCTAGGACACTGACCTTGACAGTTGGCCGAATATAGGGGCAAGGATTTGGAGTGTGGCCGATTGGTTTTCTTTGGGATTTGGGAATACCGTGGTGACAGGTGTGTACATACGCACTTATAATTAACTAAATGTACTAGAACTGTTGTGTGTGCTAACCTGATCTATATAGATTTGGATTTAATACCATGAGTGGTATAAGCAAGGATCCAGGTAAGTCCCTGATTGATTATGTGATTTTATGATGCTTTTGGAAAGCATGATATGTTGTTTACGAATATTGATAAATTTGATATATGTGATTGAACATATGATGGCTTGAATATTGTGATGGGTTGATGAGAGGAGGGGGCAGTGTTATTAGTGTCGACGGACACCAGTGTTTTGGTAACACACTGTGACTACGGTCACCAGAGGTTTGGTACCTTCAGAGGTTTGGTACCTCATTGCGTCTCGTCCCAGTGGCTTAGCACCACAGTGGGTTGGCCCCACATATTATAATAAGGGATCGACGCTAGTGATTTGGCATCACACGATGGGTTGGCCCCATCAATCGATTGTGTCTACGGACACCAGAGGTTTGGCACCTCCAGTGATTTGGCATCACCTCTGTGACTATATGTCACCAGTGGTTTGGCACCACCAGTGGTTTGGTACCACACGGGGTAGATCAAGGCGTTTGGTTGGTTAGGTTGGGTGCATGACTTAGTACATGATGGTTAATTGTATGTTGTGTATGAAATTGCCTAAATCGGGGGGAAGGGTTACATACTGAGTCTTGGTGACTCACCTTCTCCTTTACATTTTTTTTTTCAGGTGACGAGTAGATCGCGGATATGGAGCCGGAGGGACTCGAGGTGGCCATGCAGTGGATTTGAATTAAATGAACTTTAAACTTCGTTATTTTATTTTATTGTTGGTTAAATTTTATTTTGGGATGTAATAAGGCCTTCTGATACTTTATTTTATTATTTTCATATGTTGGATACTTGTTTTAAACTATGTTATCAATATCAAAATAAATTCACATGTTTTCCAAAGTTGGAACGAAAAATGTTTTATTGTGCCATCGGGCACATTTGAAATTTGTATAAACTTTACTTAAATAAATTTCCAAACTAAATCTAAGTATGGTTTTAGCAAGGTCACTAAAATGAAAGGGTTTCGACAACTTAAATTGGTTTAAAAAGGTTTTTTTTTTCAAAAAGGTTTTTCCCTGTAACAAACTAGATTCGGCCATAGTGTTTGGGACGGGTTTGGGTTGTTACAGGAGACTTGGCACTGAATCAACTTCAACTTAAACACCAAAAGATCTCATTGGTACTTAAAACATGTTATATTACGAAAATATAAATAAGGATTTTTTGGGGTTTTATGACAAAAAAAGTATTGAGAAATTGAAACGTGAAATTGATCAAATCTGATTATGTGTGATTAGCTTGCTTTGATAATCTTCATTAACTATCGCTTTCAGTTCCTTATCAATCAACTAGTCGATATCTTAGCAAGATCTTCCTATACGTCCACAAGAATAAAGAGTCAGCAAGGACTACTTATCTTTTGACCATACAGTCAAAACCGGTTTGAGGTTATGGTGTTCATGGATAAGTCATAACAATTTTAGGTTAATTACCACCTTGATAACTTCTTAGGGTCGTAAAGCCTAGGGTTTAGGTTCCTCCTTTCCCAAACACCTGATCTGTTGAGTAACCCTACAAAATAGTTAATAAATAATACCTCCACTCGCTAATCCACCATAGAGGGATTAGCTCCTCATGGTTTTCATAAACAAAATAAAATCGATATAAAGCATAAACATGATAATCGAATCAAAAGTATAAAGTTTTAAAAAAAAAAGCCTAACTTGTATTACGAAGAAGAATGAATCTACAAAGTATAATCGCATCCACAAACCAGACCTTCTGAGATAAAGCAAAGAACAAACTGAAATAACTCTAAGACCAAAGAAAAGAGAAAAACTAAACTAGAATTGAAAAGAAAGATTCTAGGCTAAGTAATTGGTGCCATAACATGTGCCAAATGAGCTTATTTATAGATTTGAGGTGGTTGTCAACCTTAACCCTAGGTTAGCTAACGTTCCCAAGCTTAAAGTTGAATTGTACGGACCAAAACACCTCTGGCTCACACTAATTCTCGTCCAGAGCTGATGTCGCGACACATCAGGACCTGTGTCACGTCGTAGAAATCAGTATGCTCCTCTTCCGGGGTTTGTCGCGACATCGAAAGTAGTCTCAGAATTTCTCTATTCTGCTCCCAATGTTGCAACATCGAATCCTCTATGTTGCGACCTAACGACTAGTATATCTAATGGTTTCTTGTACACTCACAAAGTCCATTAGCTCACCCTTAGGCCACATTCGGCCCCTAAGGTCAATAAATGAATCAATTTGCACCCTTTATTGAATTTAACTAAACTTACTAAAACATAATTAAAACCTAATGATAATACTTATTTTCAAGCTCCTAAAGTGCAAAAACTAGTTTACTCTGCTACAGCAAATTACGACAGATCAGTAACTTATACTTAATTTTTAGCAAAATAAGTTTTTTACTCATAATTTGGCTATAGTTAACTGAATGGGTAGATACAGGCCTAAGGTAGTTTTAACGAGCTTAATCGAGTGCGTAGGACACCAATTTTTAGGCCAAGGAGAATTAGGAATGACAATCGGGTCGCAACATGACCTTTCGAGATCGCAACACAATAGAACGAGGTACAGATGTTAGATTTAAAGTTGTGTGTTGCAACACGTCTTCCCTGTAACGCCCTCAATCCGGCCTGATTTCTTCGAGTCTGAATATTAGGTGTCTTTACACAATTCTCTTAACAAAATTTTTAAATAGCCTTCTTATACTTTTGACTCAATACATTTTCCTTAACCTTTACCATAATTCATTATTAAAGAAATAAGGAAGTATATTTAAACGTCATCATCATATCCATAAAAATTTATTACAATACATAAATTTAATAAAACATACTCATATGGCATAGTCCTATAATTCGCCACTTGTCCAAATAAGTCCACTGTATGCATAGTTTTCCCCGTTTCCTGCTTCTCTGGCGTAATCCTGGCTTGTCCCTCTCGATGATCACACTTAAACAGCAACACCTAAAATATAAACATATCATTTCGTATCTTCTGAGGAACTTGATGTGATTGGACACAATATACCTTTTTAATTTAACATGTTGAATTCTTCGTCTTGAATATTTGGATTTCCACATATCTGTCTTTGGCGGATACCTTCACATTGTCAACTAAATGATCGTATACTTATACATCACTAACAATTCTTAACATATCATCATTCATCTAACTACTTGGCTATTTCTAGATCTTAATAGATGATACTACCTTTTTCTTTTCTCTTCAGAAAATTTTAAGCAGTTATTTTAGAACAGTTAATTGCAGACATCATTCTTGGTGGATACCACTTCTTGATCTTGCTAAATCGGACCTTAAATTGAACTATACTCTGTCTCAACCCAGTACATTCCCATACTGATGAGAACCACTTTAGAACTATCAAAAGAACTCCACACGTCTTTGTTATAGGGCACAATACCACTAAATTAATGAACAACTCAGATTCCCTCAAGTTTCAAAACAAGACATGATACTATTCATATATAATAAATACTAGATAGTTCATATTTCCATCTTAATAACACGGATAGCTCAAACTAACCAACTCTTACAACAAATATGCCTTTATAATAAACTTGATAGATAACTACAGCGGATACCCTCATTGAACATGCTGATTCATACTTTTTTTCAAGAAACTTCCTTTAAAACTTATTCCATTTTATCACAGAACTTTTCACATAGATAACTTTAGATAGATCATATCCTTGTCATAGATTTATCAGAATAAGCCACAAGGGCCAGATATAGATACACCACAGCGCAACATATGGAACACGTCGCAAAGGCTAATATAATACGCTAAAAAGGCTAATAAAATGCCACAAAAACCAAACTAGAATACACCATAAAGGCTATCAGAGTACGCTACAAAGGCCACATACAGAGTACATGTAACACCCCTAACCTGTATTCGTCCTCGGAATAGGGTTACAGAGCATTACCAAACAAGCGAAACAATAAAACATTCAGTTCATACATCATCTCATACATAATCTAATTACATTCAATCACATACATAATATCCCTTGATCGAGCCGTCGCGACCCTAGAAATACCTTAGATACAATTCAAGACCAAATCAAAAAAAATGGGAAAGTACAAGAAAAAGTTAAAAAAAAAAAGTAGACTGCAAAGGTCACGCAGCTGTGTGGCCAAACTGTGCAACTCAAAAGACTGAGACAAACGCCTGTGCCTCATGCCGTGTAACAATCAAAATAGGGACACACGGCCGTGTCCCAGCCCGTGTCCTCACCCGTGTAACTCTTTGAGTTGGGTCACACGGCCAAGCCACACGCCCGTGTGTCAGGCTATGTAACTCTCGAAATAGCCACACACGCCCTTGTTGCTTGGTCGTGTGTCACACACGACTGAGTCACACACTGGTGTCTCAGACCGTGTGGACATTAATTTGCCCAAAAACAAGTCATTTCCATCACCAATTCAAGCAACCATCTAAAGGCCTTTAAAACACCTAATCAAAGCATCAAAATATGACCAAAACAAACATGAAATTACCAATTCAAAAGTCCAAAACGATTCAACCAATATGCCATACAAGGCACATCAATTTCAAACGTACAAACTTACCAAAACATGCATATGTTGATCACATTTTTATTATCAAACATAACTCAACCTTTACCAAGTCATACCTCAAATATGATCATTAACACTTCAACATAACTTACCATTTGAGCACTACCTTTCATGCATCATATGTACCAAATGACACAAACTAACCAACGTCAAATGGTACCAAAACAACTTATACATGCCAAAATAACCTATTATACATACATGACATCAAAACACAAACACCTTTGGTTATTATGTACACATTCATCAAACACCATTTTATAACATCCTAAACACATTCCAACCTCAAACTTACATGCCACTACCCTAGGAGATACAAAAACTACCAAAGTCGATGGATAGTGGGAGCTGAAGTTTTGATCCATCCAAAGTGTCAACAACAACGATATACAAAACAATACACAAGAACGAATAAAACTATAAAGCCTAGTAAGAACATAGCATATCATTTAATCTAACAATAAATTGAATACAATTCACAAGTTATTCCATTCAAAATTATCGAAGTCTAAATAGGGGCACATATGTGCAATTCAGGTTTAGGGGTACCGAAGTAAAAATAGGGGCACGTATGTGCAATTCATCATTATTCTTCTAAAAACATAATAACTACAACATCATAATACAAGTACACAAATAGAAATTCATTTCGTATTAAAACACTACGAACTTACCTCAACGATTTAAACGTAACAACAAAGTTGATTAATCCGAGGCTTTAGCTTTCCCCCGATATAAGTTCGTACGTGGTCTATCTTTATTTAAATATACAAATTCAATCCATCTAATACTTCTATTATTCGATTCAGTTCATATTTCATATTCTTGAAAAATTACAACTTTACCTCTAACCTTTTTAACTTTTCACAATTTAGACTTTAAATTCAAAAATTCAAATCTAAGCATTTTAATCCCCATCTTATGCTAGCTGAATTCACTAGGGACCTATATCAATCCGTACAAATCATCATTTCACAAATTTACCATGGACATTTACTACTTTTACAAATAAGTCCTTAAATGGCATTTTTATCAAAAAATCACTTTACAAAACTAGTTTATTTAAAAAAGGACTCATAATTTTTCATTAAACATCAAGAATCATGCAATAACATTCATGGAAAAACCCTAATTCTTTAACAATTTTACAAATTGATCCCCGGGCTAGCTCGGTTAAGCTAAAACGAGTTCAAAAACATAGAAATCATTAAAAACAGGATCAAAATCACTTACATGCAAGCTATACAAGTGACTGACGCTTCGAATTCCAGCTATGCTTCTCCTTCATCAAATTTCGATGGAAAAATATCAACTAAGAAGATGATACAATTGTTTTTACTTATTTTTCTTTAACTTATTAATTAAATTACTTTATTAACATTACATTTTAACTTAAAAATCCCTTAATTTGTGTCCATAAAAGTCCACTAACTACTTAAATGGTCTAATTATCATCTAAATCCTCTCACTTTAAAGTTTCATAGCTAAATGCAACCTTTAACTAATAGAACTATACTTTTTTGCCTTTTACAATTTAGTCCTTTTTACGTAATTAAGCATGCAAACGTCAAAACTTCTTAACGAAATTTTTATACGACCTTATTAACATTCCAAAGACATTAAAATAATAAAAAATAATAATACACCCGTTAGATTTTTGGTCCCAAATCTACTGTTCCGATTTCACTAAAAACGGGCTGTTATAGTACGCCACAAAGGCAATATACAGAATATGCCAAAAAGGCCAAATATAATGCTACTAAGCACCCGGAGTGAACTGTTGTGTCTGCGATATAGATTTGCCTAAATTCACAATTGCGCGAGGTTTGCTCATCATCGTCCTAGGATACGCAGAAACCCTATTTGATAAATGTGGCTCATTCACCTTTTCCCGAATCTGTTATGGCCATGGACTTTCTTTATATTCATCATATCATAACTCGTTTTTACTATCCCAATAGACTTCATTGAAAACCACTGCGGTGTCAAAACTCACATATCAAAACCTCTCAACACTCAGGTACACCCTATTTCCCCATCTTTATCAATCACACCTCATAAGTCTAACATAAGTACACATAGGCTATACTCATTTTTTAATCAAATCATGCTTAGTACACATTTCACACACATCACACAATCACGCATCACACGATCACATATCACAGTATACATCTCAGACACATACGCAGTTGCTTCACAAAATCATATCCATGCATACATACAATCCATTACATACTGGACTCATAACGACACATCAAGATATCACACATATATTCAATAGTCATTCAAATACTCATTCACCGATATTGGAGCATTGATCAAAAAAGATTTATCTAGAAAGACTTATAGGAGTCGATATTGAGGACTCACCTAAGACTCACGTTGTTGAAGGTCAAAATCCTCAATTTTAAATGCCTTTCATGAATATACAGCATCTTGTAATAGCCCGATTTTGGGGCTAGTCAGAATAATGGTTTCGGGACCAGTAATCTGATATTGAAGAAAATCATTTTCATAATATTTTATGAATTATAGCATGATAGTAAGGTTGCATAGAAATTTTGGTGCTTTAATTTTAGCAATTATGTGCTTAATTGTGAAAAATAACTAAATCGCATTAAATGCGAAAGTATTGTTTTACAAGCAAAAGGTGACTAATAGCTGTAGATTTTAATTGGAGGTCCCTAATATGCAAATAGACCTTTCTAAAGTTAATAGCTGGTCATAGGGGACAAAAAATTAAATTTTCAAAGCATTAGGTGAGATTTTGGTGGTAATTTGTCTAGTAAATAATAAAATAAGGTGAAGAAAAGATATCATCTTTTCCCCTTCTTCTCACCACTGAAATTCCTGAAAAAAAACACCATGGGAGCTTGAAAATTTTTAGTAACTCCTTATCTTTACAAGTAAGTAATCTTAGTAGTTTTTAATGAGAATTTTTGTACTTTTCGAGTCCCCAAAGCTTAAGCTAGCTAATGAGGGGACTAATTTGCAATATGGTTGAAAGTCTAGGGACTTGCCATGAGAGATTTTATGTTGTTTGCTGAGTTTTTATGGAAGAAGATAAATGATAGTGAGTTAAGGAACAACTTTTGTGAAAGGTGTTAGCATGAAAACACCTAAATATAACCTGAATGCAAAGGTTGAAAATGTGTAATAAACGCATGAAATAGAATTATGAGTAGTTGTAAGAGTAATAAATGTTCAACTAGGCTTGTTTAATGAGAAAATGTGATGAAAAATGACTTACGAGCCTAGGGGCAAAATCATAATTTTTGCCAAAGTACAAGGGCAAAATGGTCATTTTTGCCTAAGTAGAGATTATGATGTATTATGATTATGAAATGATTTAATGCATGAAATTTTGTTGTTATAGATCAAGAAGAGCACGGAATTAACCTTGACCGGGGAAAAGGCCAAGTTACGAATTAAACTGCAAATTAACGCATTTTGCACCGAGGTAAGTTTATGTGTAAACAATGTATCTTAAATACACATGTTATTGTTTATTGGGGTATTGTGTGATTGAGGTCATTTATGATTTAAATGAATTGGACTTGTTAGAATATGAATGTTGAAATTGATATATAAGTGTAGAATATGATCCGTAATAAATTATGGTGGGCTGTGTGTGATACCACCTTAATTATTCTTGTTAGTGGGCTATGTGCGATACCACCTTAATATTTATTCACCATGGGCTGTGTGAGGTACCATCGTTTATGTTATCAATTGGGGGGCTATGTGTGATACCACCGTAAATATTCTTGTTGGTGGGCTATGTGCGTTACCACCCTATTTAAGACAAATGGCAGCCTAAGTGTAAAACCACCGAGTGTTTGATATTTCTAAGAGTGACTTATCGTGAAATTGTGTTGTGTTGTTTCATGTGGTCTTGTGGTGATAAGTGCAGGGATGTATGTTAAATAATAAGAGCATTTGGTTGTGACATGGTTGGAATGTGGTAAGAAAGAATGTGTAAGCATGATCTTGGATTGTTGGATGCTTTTACTTATTATGAAATGCTATTTATTGATTAGCAAATGTTACGATATTTATTGTTTACATGTAAACTTACTAAGCTTTAAAGTTTACTCCATTTCTTTTTACCTTGTTTTATAGAGTCAAAGAGACAAGTCGGGATACGAAGATAATCGGAAGATCACCCACACTATCAACTCATCTTGGTATATTTTTTAATTAGCATTTTGAGTATGGCATGTATAGGGGCTAGACTAGGTGAAATGTTTGTTATTTTGGCCAAGTTTGTATTGGCTCCTTGTAGATGAATTCTTTTGTACATGGCCATAGTTAATGGCTCAATACTATTAATCAATGAAAAGATGAGGTTATTCATGATTGTGTAAGGTATATGATTGGATTGTTTGGTTATGAATTATGCTGGAATGAATTAGGGTGATGAAAGAGCTAGATGAATAGCCTTGTTCTTGTCCACACGGGTAGGCACACGAGCGTGCGTCTAGGCCGTGTGTGACACACGGTCAGTCCCATGGGTGTGTGACCAGATCGTTTGTCCCCTGCATGTTAGTTTTACAATTCAGTAAGCTTTGTAGTAAACATACGGGTAGAGACACGGTCGTGTGGGAGGCACGACCAAAGACATGGGCGTGTGCCCAGGCTGTGTGAAGTCTGCACCTTGAAATTGGAATTTAATTAGACACACGGTCTAAGGACACGAGCGTGTTCCCTGACCGTGTGACCTTAGTGAGGTGATGACGTCATAAACAGAATGCCAAGGTTTTGGCACAAGGGCTAAAACACGAGCGTGTCGAGACCGTGTGACAGACACGGGCCTGGGACACGGGCGTGTGTCTGGCTGTGTGAAATAAGTCAGTGTCGACTACGGGTGAAGGACATGGGCATGTATGACCACACGACCTGCCCACACGGGTGTGTCCCATTTCACACGGGCGTATCGCCCTTATTTAGGTAAAATTTTTCTAAGTGTGAATTTTTTTTCAAATTATCTCCGAAACCTTCTAGAAGCATGTTTAGGGCATCGTAGGCCCATTATAAGGATGTTAGAGGTGTGTATGAAAAATTTTTAATTTGGAATGAAATTTGATAGCCCAAAGTTGTATGACCATGTGTGTTAAGTACAGTAACGCCTCGTATCCGGTTTCGGCGTAGAATACGGTTAAGGGAGGTTGCATTAGTGGTATCTGAGCTATGGTTTAGTCTATTCTCGGACTACCGTAGCGTGTGTTAGAGTCTAGCTATACATGCCATAAGCGTATATTGATAGTGTGGTGGCTTCTGACAATTCTAAACTTTGTTTTTTATATAGTAATGGATCTCGATCGAGCAACTACTGATGATGCAGCTAGTAACGCATCGGCTCCCGTGCAAGGGACCGCGCCTATAGAGAGTGGACTCGAGACTATGGGTCAAGGAGAAGAGGCCCGATAAGCCTTTCTCCAAATGATGAGTAACTGGTACACTGAGTATGTACAAGCAAACCCTAATGCTCAACCTCCTCCACCCCCTCCTATAGCTCAGCCAGTTCCTGTGGCTCCTCAAGGTATAGATGTAGTGAGAATAACCAAGCCCCCGGTAGATAAGATTCAGAAGCATGGGGCCGAGGAATTCAGAGCCAATATAGACAATGACCCTGAGAGGGCAGAGTTCTGGCTTGAGAACTTGATGAGAGTGTTTGATGAACTCTCCTGCACACCTGAAGAGAGTTTAAAATGCATCGTGTCCTTGCTGAGGGACTCAGCATACCATTGGTGAAAAATGTTGACGTCGGTGGTTCCAAGGGAGAGAGTGACGTGGGACTTCTTTTTGGAGGAGTTTCGAAAGAAGTATATAAGCCAACGATTGGTGGACCAGAAACGGAAAGAATTCCTTGAATTGAAGTAAGGAAGAATGACTATGGCAGAATATTAGCATGAGTTTGTTAGGCTCAGCAAGTATGCAGAAGAATGTGTGTCTACAGAAGCAAGAGTGGTTCCCCCGATCATTTTGTTCGAAATTGTCCTGAGAGGGATGACAAGGAAAAGAAGCAAGAAGTGAGGTCAAGTAATGTATCTTCAAGGGGTAGACTACAAAAGAATCCGAGAGGAGGAACTAGTAGTAGGGGTGCGCCTTGAGATTCTACTATGAGGCCAGAGGGTCGAGCACCTGCAAGGACTTATGCCATTCACGCTTGTGAAGAGGCATCATATCCAGATGTGTTCCCGGAGTAGTTACCTGGATTGCCTCCAGTTAGAGAGGTTGAGTTTGGGATTGAGCTAGTTCCGGGAATGACACCTATCTCAGTTGCTCTGTATAAGATGGGACCATTGGAGTTGAAAAAACTGAAGGTTCAGTTGCAAGAGTTAACGGATAAGGGTTTTGCATGGCCGAGCTATTCATCGTAGGGTGCTCCGGTACTTTTTGTGAAAAAGAAAGATGGGTTGATAAAGAAAGATGGGTTGATGAGATTGTGTATAGACTACAGACAGCTCAACAAGGTAACAGGGAAGAACAAGTATCCCTTGCCAAGGGTAGATGACTTTTTTGACCAATTGAAGGGAGCTACAGTGTTCTCCAAGATAGATCTAAGGTTTGTTTATTATCAGTTGAGGGTTAAGGAGCAAGATGTGCCGAAAACTGCATTTCAGATGAGGTATGGTCATTATGAGTTTCTTGTCTATGCCATTTGGTTTAACGAATGCCCTTGCGATTTTTATGGATTTAATGAACTGTGTCTTTCGACCGTAGTTGGACAAGTTTGTAGTTATCTTCATCGATGATATACTAATTTATTCTCGGGATGAGAGTGATCATGCAGAACACCTAAAAATTGTTTTGCAGGCTTTAAGAGACAAGCAGTTATATGCTAAGTTTAGCAAGAGTGAGTTTTGGCTCCGAGAGGTCAGATTCCTAGTATACGTTGTATCGGGTGATGGTTTTAGAGTTGATCCGAGTAAGATCTCAGCTATTGTGGAGTGGAAACTGCGAAGAAATGTGTCAGAAGTCAGAAACTTTTTGGGTTTAGCGGGATACTACAGATGATTCGTAAAAGGGTTTTCCATGATTGCTACCCCAATGACGAAACTGTTGCATAAGGATGTCAAATTTGAATGGAATGAGTAATGCCAACAGAGCTTTGAGAGATTGAAAACATTGTTCACTGAGGCGCCGATTTTGGTACAACCGGAGTCGGGAAAAGAATTTATAGTCTATAGTGATGCATCATTAAACGGTCTTGGTTGTCTGTTGATGCGAGAGGGTAAGGTGGTAGCTTACGCCTTGAGACAGTTAAAACCGCATGAGAAGAATTATCCGATTCATGACTTGGAGTTGGCTACGGTCGTTTTCGCTTTGATGATCTAGCGTCATTATTTATATGGTGAGACGTACCAAATATTCACTGATAATAAGAGTTTGAAGTACTTAATGGATGAAAAGGATTTGAATTTGCGACAACGGCGGTGGCTTGAATTATTGAAGGACTATGAGCTAGTAATTGATTATCATCCGGGGAAAGCAAATGTAGTGGCGGATGCCTTGAGTAGAAAATCTCTGTACGCTTTGAGGGCCATGAGTACGAGCTTAGCATTGTCTGATGATGGTACTATATTAACCGAGCTGAAGGCTAGACCAATATTTATTCAACAGATATGTGAGGCTCAAAAGAAAGGTGAAGATATACAAGCTAAGATAGCTAAGTGTGAATCGAGAAATGATTCTGATTTTCGAGTGAGTTCAGATGGTTGTTTTATGTTTCACAATAGGATTTGTGTACCGAAAGATGATGAGTTGATCCGAAAAATTTTACATGAAAAACACGGTGGTTATTTGTCAGTGCATCCCGGTAGCACAAAAATGTACAATGATTTGAAGAGATTTTATTGGTGGCCGGGTATGAAAAGGGACATCTCTGAGTTCGTGACGAGATGTTTAATCTGTCAACAAGTGAAAGCTGAGCATCAGGTACCATCGAGATTACTTCAGCCGGTGATGGTTCCCGAGTGGAATTGGGATCGGATCACCATGGATTTTGTAACGGGGTTGCCTATGACTCTGAGAAAGAAAGATGCTCTGTGGGTTACTGTGGATAGACTAACGAAGTTGGCTCACTTTATACTGGTGCGTGTTGATTATGCTCTTGATAAGTTGGCCGAGTTGTATATTGCTAAGGTGGTGAGATTACATGGGGTGGTTGTATCTATTATCTCGGATAGAGATCTGAGATTTACTTTGAGGTTTTGGAAGAAGTTGCAGAAAGCCTTAGGTACAAGTTTGAACTTTAGTACTTCATTTCATCCGCAAACTGACGGCCAATCTGAAAGAGTGGTTTAAGTCCTTGAGGATATGCTCCGATGCTGTGTGTTAGAGTTTGGAGGTAGTTGGGAAAGATATCTACCTTTGGTTGAGTTTGCTTACAACAACAGTTATCAGTCGAGTATACGGGTGGCACCGTACGAGGCTTTATATGGTCGCAAGTGTCAAACTTCTTTTGTATTGGATCGAGCCTAGTGAGAAGCAAATTCATGGGGTCGACCCAGTTAAAGAGACTAAGGAGAAAGTGAAAGTGATCCGTGATAGTCTGAAAGCTGCTTCAGACCAACAAAAGTCGTACGCAGGTTTAAAAAGGAAAGAAATTGAGTTTCAAGTGGGCGACAAAGTTTTTTTGAAAGTATCCCCGTGGAAGAAAATATTGAGATTTGGTAGAAAGGGAAATTGAGTCCACGATTCATAGGGCCGTATGAGATTACCAAAAGGATTGGACCAGTGGCATATCGGTTGGCTTTGCCAGTGGAGTTAGAGAGAATACACAATATGTTTCATTTGTCGATGTTGCGGTGATATCGTTCTGATCCTTCGCATGTAATCCCTCCCACGGAAGTTGAGATACTATCGGAAATGATTTATGAAGAGGAGCCAATTAAGATTATGGCTCGAGAGGTGAAATAATTGAGGAATAAGAGAATAGCCTTAGTAAAAGTGTTATGGCAAAAACACGGTGTAGAAAAGGCTATGTGGGAACCGGAAGAAGCCATGAGAGAACTATATCCAAACCTTTTTACCGGTAAGATTTTCGAGGGCGAAAATCTCTAAAGGAGGGGAGAGTTGTAACAACCCGATTTTGGGGCTAGTCGGAATAATAGTTTCGGGACCACTAATCAGAGGTTGAAGAAAATTATTTTCATGATATTTTATGAATTATAGCATTGTAAAACCCCTAACTCGTATCCATTGCCGAATTAGGGTTACGAGGCATTACAGTACATAGCACAGCTAATGACAGACATTCATTACAGTGCACCACTTTCATCAATTTCTAATACGTACTTATCATGTTTGTATAATCAAAACAAATTGTTGTTTAAAGTAATAAATGTACTCTAGTATTCAAAAATTATATACACTTCATTCAAAAATAATCACATTATTACCTAAACAAATTTACCTCAAATCTATACAAATTATATACATCCAAAGTATAAGTATAGATAGTGTACCTATAATATCAATTTGAACCATTCTATCATAAGTCTAAATAAACCATTTCTTATTCGAATCATATCAATTCATAATGATAAAATTATACATATCATTTCACATTTTCCAACTCCAATTCATGAACAAATTTATAGCTCAAAACATGCTTCTCACACAAGTCTAAATCATAACCGAAAAATACACATATTCTTCCTTATCTCAATACCGAACTTAACCACCATTTCATCTATTATATACTTAGTAATTTACCTATTAATTCAACCACATTTCGGATTCTTAATAACAAGCATAACCCGGATAGGTATATATCACATACATATGAAATACAAATTACTTTCAATACAAACATAATCCATAATTAAATTCAGACAGATCATTAACAAAACATTCTCAACCAAGATCACATAATAAACCATGATCAGATTAAAATAACTCAAGCATCAAATACATACATTATATCAAAAGCACAGAAACTAGGATTAACCAAAAGAAATAAGCCATTTTCGCATGGCTCAAAATTACATATTCAAAGTTGAACAAAAATGCATATTAGCCTATACATGCCATAAGTTCGGAAATAAACTTTTTAGAAGTACCAATGATTGACAATAGTGTTGATGACTTCAATAACGACCCCCCAGCCTGTAGCTAGATTCCAAAATCTAAAAACAACATAAACATATAACACAGAGTAAGCTATCATAGCTTAGTAAGCCTTAAGCATATAAAACAATTTAAATGAACATTCAAACATTTTAACTATTCAATTTGTATTATTAATCATGATAATATAACACAAATAGACTATCATGGCCGAATGTTAATATTCTTATATGGCATAACATTATTCACTTCTCAATCCCAAAATATCACTATCTCACTTAAATTTATAAACTTACCAATTTAGCAAAGGTTTAAAATCCAAAATGTCATCTCTTAATTACCTACTCATATTGCCGAATACACATAGTCCAATATGTTCCCATATACAATCAAATATGTAATTACCATAGATCAATATATACATATATAACCGAACATGCAAATACCAAATACATATTTATCATATATATAACCGAATATATATAAATTCATTAAACATCACATGTATCCCAAAGATTCAGATTTAATATAACATCACATGTATTCAAGTATATAATATATATACATTACCATTTTATCCACATACCTAAGAGGCCGAATATACAAAAGCATTTTGTCAACTTACTTGCTCAATAACCTCATAATTACGAGGCCTTAAAAATATAAGTTTGAATATAGATCACCGGTATAAAACCTGCTAGGCATTATCCTGAATCACACACTGGCACTACGCCTGCTAGACCCGAGGTCTGATATTCAATCACCGGCAACAAGCCTGCTAGGTATAAAGCCCGATTAAGTTCACCAGCCTAAGGCTTGCTAGGCTCATAGCCTGAATAACGATACTTTTAAGCTGTCTCACACACATATTTCATACATCGAACCCTTTTATACACTTCATAATCTTTGTATGAACATTCAAATATCATATCTTAATCGAACAAACTTAAACACATTAAATTATAGGTTTATTCACATTCGGCTATAAATTATTGATTCCACAATTTCCAGAACAGCAATTTCTAAGTTACATGCATAACTTACAATGTTTTATCGCTTAAAGACTTACCTCGGATATTGACGGACGATAAAAATCGGCTATTCAACTATTTTCGCTTTTCCCCGATCCAAGTCTGGTTTCTTTGGTTCTTGATCTAAACATATTCAAATTAAGCTCATTAAAACATATTTTCATTCAATTTAATCCAAAAACACATAAATGGGCAAATTACCATTTTGCCTCTAACATTTTACACTTTTTACACAATGCACAAAATATACAAAATTTGACTATACACCTTAAGGGCTGAATGTTCCTAGTCCTCATACAAGTCCATACATTTCATTTTTTTTCACATTTTAATCCCTCGAAAATTTATTTTTGCAATTTAGTCCAACATACTCAATTTCATCAAAAATTCAAAGACAAAACTTGTTAATCTAATACATATATAGCATATTCCACCATTAAACAACATAAACAACAAGCTATCATCAATGGCTCAACTCAAAATATTCATCAAACTCAAAAATTAAAGCATGGGTCTTGAAGATTTCTAAGCAACAATATCAAAAACGTAGAAATGATCAAAAATTGAAAACTAATCATACCTTATTCAAGCTAATTTGATGCCAAAAACCTAAAGCTTTCTTAGGTTGTTTTTCTTTTCTTAGTTTCGGTAAAGAAGAAAGAATAATGGCTTTAAAATGTTATCATATTGTTTTTATTAAACCAATGTAATAATATAATAAAATTATAATAATTATAAAATTATAATACATAAAAAACTATATATTAAAACCTTATTACCGTGCACTTTAATTAAAAAAATGGGTTTATTGCATTTTAAATGCTCACATTTAAAAAGAAAACCTCAATTTAGTCCTAACACATTAAACTATCAAATTTATAATTTACGCGATTAAGCCATTTTTATTAATTAAGCTCACAAACAATTAAATTTTTATATGAAACTTTCACACATGCTAATTCACATATAATTAACACGGAAATTAATATTTAAACATTTTTCTGACTCGGGTTCGTGGTCCCGAAACCACTAATCCGATTAGGGTCAAAATTGGACTGTTACAACTCTCCCCCCTTAGGGATTTTCGTCCCTGAAAATCTTACCGGTGAATAGGTTTGGATATTGCTCTTCATTGTATCCTCTAACTCCCAAGTTGCTTCTTCAACTCCGTGATTTTGCCTCAGTACTTTAACTAATGAAATTTTCTTATTTCTCAATTCCTTCATCTCATGAGCAGAATACAATCGGTTCCTCTTCATATGTCATACCAAGCTGAATCTCAACTTCTGTCAGACAAATCACATGTGAAGGATCAGATTGATATCTACGAAGCATCAAAACATGAAAGACATTATGGATCTTTTCTAGCTAAGGTGGTAACTGCAATCTATAAGCAACCGGCCCAACACGCTTTGTGATTTCATACGGTCCAATGAATCTCGGACTTAATTTGCCTTTACTACCGAATCTGAGTACCTTCTTCTACGGTGATACTTTCAAAAACACCTGATCTCTGATCTGAAACTCAATATCTTTACGCTTCAAATCTGCATATGACTTTTGACGATCTAATGCGGCTTTCAAACTATCACGGATCACCACCACTTTCTGTTCAGTTTCTTTAATCAAATCAACCCCGTGTATCTTATTTTCAGCGAGCTCAGTCCAGCACAATGGTGTATGACATTTACGACCATACAAAGCCTCGTAGGGTGCCATCTTGATACTAGATTGAAAGCTATTATTGTAAGCAAATTCAATCAGAGGTAAGTATTGTTCCCATGTACCTTTCAACTCAAGGATGCAACATCTCAACATATCCTAAAGTATCTAAATGATCCGTTCAGACTGACCATCTGTCTGCGGATGAAACGCCATGCTAAAATGCAGTTTTGTACCTAGAGCATCTTGCAACTTCTTCCAAAACCGTGATGTCAATCTCAGGTCTCTATCTGAAATATTAGAAATAGGCACACCATGTAATCTCACAGTTTGTGATACATACAATTCAGCAAGCTTATCGAGCGAATAATCCGTACGAACTGGAACAAAGTGAGCTGATTTGGTCAATCTATCCACTATAACCCAGATTGCATCTTTCTTGCTCGGTGTCATAGGTAAACTGGATATAAAATCTATAGTGATTCTATCCCATTTCCATTCAGGTATCATGATCGGCTGAAGTAACCCAGAAGGTACCTGATGCTCGGCTTTTACTTTTTGACAGACTAAGCATTTCGAAACAAATTCAGATATGTCTCGTTCCATACTAGGCCACCAATAGTACAATTTCACTTCGTTATACATATTCGTGCTACCCAGATGAACAGATAATCGGCTGCTATGAGCTTCATTCAATATCATCTGAATCAACTCTAAATTCCTTGGAACACATATTCGATCTTTGAATTTCAAGCAGTCATTCTCATCAATTCAAAACTCTGATTCAACATCACTTCCACATTGAGCTCGTTTTGCCAACAAATCTTTATCAACTTTTTGGGCATCACCAATTTGTTGAACAAACAACGGTCTTGCTTTTAATTCGGCTACTATCGAACCATCATCAGACATAACCATACTCGCGTTCATTGCACGTAAAGCAAATAGTGACTTTTGACTTAAAGCATCCGCAACAACATTTGCTTTTCCCGGATGATAGTCAATCACTAGCTCATAATCTTTCAACAGCTCTAACCATCGGCGTTGTCTCAATTTCAAATCTTTCTGAGTCATCAAATACTTCAGGCTTCTGTGATCTGAATAAACATGACATTTCTCACCAAACAAATAATGACGCCATATCTTTAACTCAAACACAATGGCTGCTAGCTCCAAATCATCTGTCAGATAGTTTCTTTCGTGTGGTTTCAACTATCTCGAGGCATAAGCTATGACTTTGCCTTCCTGCATCAAAACACAACCCAGACCATTCAAAGATGCATCACTATAAATAACAAATTCTTTACCCGAATCAGGCTGGACTAACACTGGAGCTTCGGTCAAATAAGCTTTCAACTGATCAAAGCTTTTCTGACACTTTTCCGACAACTCGAACTTAACATCTTTCTGTAACAGCTTTGTCATCGATGTACCAATCATGGAAAAACCTTTCACAACCCGTCTGTATAACCAGCAAGCCCCAGAAAGCTTCGAACTTCAGAAACATTTTTCGGTGGTTTCCAGTCAAGTATAGCCGATATTTTATTTGGGTCAAATCGAATACCTTATGCTGAAACAACATGGCCCAGAAAACTGACTTCACGTAACCAAAACTCACACTTATTAACTTTGCATACAATTATTTATCTCGCAAAGTTTGTAGTACAAGTCTCAGATGCTCTGCATGCTTGGTTTCATCTCTAGAGTAGATCAGAATATCATCTATAAACACTACCATACACCGATCCAAATACTGTCTGAAAATATGATTCATCGGATCCATAAAAACAGCAGGTGCATTAGTAAGTCCGAAAGGCATAACTAAAAACTCGTAATGTCCGTACCTCATCCGAAAACCAGTCTTTGGCACATTAGAATCTCTGACTTGCAACTGATAATAACCTGACCTCAAATCTATCTTTGAAAACACTGAAGCCCCTTTCAGTTGATCAAACAAGTCGTCAATCCGTGGTAACGGTTATTTATTCTTTATAGTCACCTTATTTAGCTGTCGGTAATTAATACTCATTCGCATAGTTCCATCTTTCTTTTTCACAAATATAACTGGCGCACCCCAGAGAGAGAAACTCGGTCATGCAAAACCCCTATCTGTTAACTCTTGCAACTATGCTTTCAACTCTTTTAATGTAACACCCCAAACCCGGCCCAAACGCTACGGCCGAATCTAGAATGCTACTGAGGAAAAAGTTTGAAAAGAATTTGTCATAAGGGTGGAAACATAAAAATTTTCTGTCAATTATAAAAACATTGTATATTTAAAATTTTAAGTAAAATTACGTTGTTACAAATTTCCGAATTAAAACTTTAATATAAGTTTTGATGATGTAAATCGCTTTCTAAAATAAAACATTCCCAGATATTATCTCGATCGTCAATTCAACCCAAACACAATAAAAATTCCCTAATACTTTAAGTGGCCTTATTACAATAAATATTTATTCCAAAGTACTAAAAATATAAAGTGCATGAAATAATTAAAAAAAACATCTTCTGCATGGCCACCTCGTATCCGCTCTAGCCCAGTCCAAGAATCATGTATCACCTGCATTGTTTTTGGAAAAAAATAGGGTGACTCAAACCGATTCAGTGTGTAATTAGTCCACAGATTTCCACACATGGGCTTAGCCCAAACCACACCAATCCACATATCAAATAATAATGCAAAATGCACCCAACCCAGCCTAGGGTCCATCCTCTACACACCCCCGTATCCAGCCACCACACACCAGGGGATTACTAAATCAACCCTCCAACCTCTACACACCAATTTGGCAAGCAATGCCATCCACCAAGTGGTCAAGCCACTGGTCCACGTGAAATAAATCACAGTATATTCCAGAATGCGACCTCAGTCAACGTCAATCCACGATGTAGCTCGTAGCTAACATCAAATCACGATGAGGCACATAGCCATCACCAACCACGATATGGCACAAAGCCAATACCAACCACGATGAGGCACAGAGCCGATCATCAATCCATGTGAGGCTCGTAGCCATCACTAAACCACGTACATAAATGTACACCCTGTCCTTCAATAATCATATCCCAATCCCTATGCATATGTCAGTATCATGGCCAAATAACAGTAAAATTCCAATGAGCATACATCACATGCTTACCACAATTCCACACATATACCATGGTAAAATAATATCATAAAACTGACCTGGTTAACCGAATACCCACCATGGGTAGCCACCATCTCAGCCATTAATTCCGGCTATCATACACATCTTATACGTGTATATATATATAGATATATATTCATAGCAACACACAAACAACAGGAGATCAGTGTGATAACTACACACCTTTTTCGGCACGGTCAACTAAATCCCGAAACCCAAAGCCTAAACGATTTGCACCTTGCGATTTGATGAACTCCCTCCTACGTAACTATGTTAGAATCGGCTTCAACCCATAAGGCTTACAAAAATGGCCTTTGGCCGAATATCACACTTCACTTACCTTGGATACTCAAATCCTGAATAATCTCCCCTTAATCGACGGCTACAAAAGGATCTCGAAATCCTCCTTCAAGTTTTCGGCCAAAGAGAATATATAGAGATTAGATTCCTAATTTACGACTAATCCAAAAGAAAAAGAATGAACAACGAATGACAGTTGATCCTTACCCCTAACACTGAGATTGATTGCGCCCTTACTTGGAACCACAGAGATATTCGGCTACTATAGAGGAGTGATTGACTTTGGAAGAAGAAAGAGATGGAGAAATCGGCTAAGGCTTACTTGTGTTTTCGGTTTTTGATGGATTGTGAAAAGAAAAGAGAAGGTTGAGACTTGATGCAATTTAGCTTTGGTATCTAAAGGGAGATTCGGCCTAAGCAAAGTAAAAAGAAAAGAAAAGAAGAGAAAAGAAGAAGATGAGGGAAAGAGAGAATAATGACTTTAAGTTTCGGCCAAGGAAGAAAAAGAATAAAATGAAAGAAAAACAATGCTCCTTTCAATGATAGTAATTTTGGCACAAAGAGGAAAAGAGCTTGAGAGGGAAAAGAAAAAAATAATACCAATTTGGTCAAGAATAATAGCCAAAACCAAAGCAAAATTTTACCAATAGCCCCAGACACATTCGGCTAGGAAGAGAGGTTTTGGAGAGAAAAGAAAATGGTGCCCAATTTGCTAAAGAATTTGACCAACTATCCCCTAATCCATTTCAATATTCGGCCAACCCCCCTAGCCCCAAAAACCGACCAGGTTCATGGTCAAAATAGCCATGAAATAATTTCCAAAACAAAGCCCTTAATTCATGCCTTATAATCCTCTACTTTCCCAAAGTTTAAGAAATTCTATCCCTTATTACAAGCCTTATGTCCCCTTATCATACCAAAACTTAGGATTTCATTCCTTAAATTAACACTTACCTTTTTCCTTAGTCTACTATCCTTAAAAGAAAATAGTCCAACCTTACCTTAATTAAAGTTTGACCATCACATGCCATACAAGTCCAAAATAAAAATCACCTTAAGACTATCCATGGGATTCGAACCAAAGCCCCCCTCACACTGCTTGTGGCGTCACTTCTTAAGGCCCTAAGTGGCACCTCCCTTGCCACTTTGCCAACTGAATTCTTGTGTCTTAACCTCCACATTAATTCCCTTAAGGCCTAGCTCCCTTAGCTCCCTTTAACTAACCCTTAAAACAAAAAAATTTCCTACAGCTCGGGCCTACCCTTGGCTTATATCTAGATCTTAAAACACCTTAATTAATGCACAATCAGGCCATACACTTGCAAAACAATTCAAACCTAATAGCCCCTATTTCAGGATGTTACATTTAATTCAGTAGGTGCCATCCGATACGGAGCTATCGAAATCGGAGTCGTTCTCGGAACTAACTCAATACCAAATTCTACTTCTCGAATAGGTGGTAAACCTGGTAATTCTTCAGGAAATACATTCGGATACTCACACACAACTGGTACAGATTAAATCTTCTTTTCAGTCACTTTACTATCAAGCACATAAGCAAAGTAGGGTTCATAACATTTTCTCACATATTTCTGAGCTAACATCGAAGATATTACTACTGGTAACCCATTCAGATCATTAGATTGAATCTGAATAATTTCACTGTTAAGAAATCTCAAATCAATGGTCTTCCTTTTGTAATTAACAACAGCATCGTGCAAAGTCAACCAGTCCATACCTAAAATTATATCAAATTCGTCAAAAGGCAACAACATCAAATCGGCTGGGAAACATGAATCTCAAATCATCAACGGGCAATTTTAACACACTTTGTCAACCAACACACATCGGCCCAAGGGGTTTGATACTCTAATCACAAACTCAGTAGACTCAACAGGCAGAGTCTTGTTGGATACTAATGTTTCACACACATAAGAATGAGCCGAACTAGGATCAGTCAATGCAATAACACTAGCATCATAAAGAGTGAAAGTATCGATAATAACATCTGAGGAAGAAGCATCCTCACGAGCGCGTATAGCATACGCTCTAGCAGGTGCACGAGTCTCAGATCGAACCGATGTATCCTTTGTTCCTCTCTAACTACCACCTACATTACCCGGATGCCTGGGTGGTCTGCCTCGCGCTGACATGTTACTCGGTCTCGCATTCTGAACAATGTTTTCCTCGGCTAACATCGGACACTCCCAGATAAAATGATCCATCGATCCACATTTAAAACATGACCGATCATGTAATCTACAACTTTCAGAATGCCATTTTCCACAGTGCTTGCGCTCAACCCTGTTCTGTTGAACATTACCAACACTGGTGATCGATGTAGCTCATGAACCCACAGGAGGTCGGTCTCGATCTCGTCTAGAAAAGTCTGAAGTAGCTTTATGTCGACGAGAATCATCTCTGAACTTCTTTGATACTGATTGAAAACTCTTACTCGATGATCTTTTACGAAAGTCTCTGGCTTCAAAATTAGCTTTTCTTTTCTCTTTTCCAAGCTCTTCGACTTTACAGGCTCGCTTAACAAGTACCACGAACTCTTTAATCTCAAGTATGCCGACCAACAATTTAATGTCTTCATTCAAACCATCTTTGAATCTTTTACACATGATAGCTTCGGTTGAAACACATTCACGACCATATCGGCTTAGTCTCACAAATTTTTGTTCATACTCAGTTACAGTCATACGACCCTGCTTCAATTCCAGAAATTCCTTGTGTTTTTGATCAATGTATCTCTGGCTGATATATTTCTTACGGAACTCAGTCTGGAAGAATTCTCAAGTCACTTTCTCTTTCGGAACCACTGATACTAGTGTATTCCACCAGTGATATGCGGTGTCTCGTAATAAGGATATAGCACATTATAAGCATTCATCCGGAGTACATGATAACTCGTCGAACACACGGATAGTATTATCAAGCCACCGCTTAGCTCGTTCAGCATCATCATCATCATTAGCTTTAAACTCTTCAGCCCCGTGTTTCCTGATTTTATCTACTAGGGGCCTGCTAAATCTCATCGGATCTATCATCGAGGGTACCATAGGTATCGGAGATGGATTATTAGGGGGTGGAGGGTGTTGTATAGCCAGATTAGTTCGGATATATTGAGTAAACCAGTCGTTCATCATTTGATAGAAGGCTTGTTTAACCTCCCCCTCATGGCTACACAAAATAGGTTGAGTTTCAACCGGCGCTGTCCCATGCGCGGGATTAGGCGCTACGCTCTCCACATCATCAGCTACGCTCTATCGGGATCCATTTACTATATAAAAACACATTTCAGATGTCAGAAGTCATCACACTATCGCATTATAAATTATGGAATGTATGGCTAGACTCACACGCGCTACAGTAGTCCTAAAATCGACTAAACCGTAGCTCTAATACCAATCAAATGTAACACCCCTAGCCCGCTTCCATCGCCAAATTAGGGTTACGAGGCATTACAATACATAGCACAGCTCATGACAGACATTCATTACAGTGCACCACTTTCATCAATTTCTAATACGTACTTATCATGTTTGTATAATCAATACAAATTGTTGTTTAAAGTAATAAACATACTCTATTATTCAAAAATTATATACACTTCATTCAAAAATAATCACATTATTACCTAAACAAATTTACCTCAATTCCATACAAATTATATACATCCAAAGTATAAGCATAGATAGTGTACCTATAATATCAATTTGAACCATTCTATCATAACTCTAAATAAACCATTCCTTATTCGAATCATATCAATTCATAATGATAAAAATATACATATCATTTCACATTTTCCAACTCCAATTCATAAACAAATTTATAGCTCAAAACATGCTTCTCACACAAGTCTAAATCATAACCGAAAAATACACATATTCTTCCTTATCTTTATACAGAACTTAACCACCATTTCATCTATTATATACTTAGTAATTTGCCTATTAATTCAACCACATTTCAGATTCTTAATAACAAGCATAACCTGAATAGGTATATATCACATACATATGAAATACACATTACTTTCAATACAAACATAATCCATAATTAAATTCAGACAAATCATTAACAAAACATTCTCAACCAAGATCACTTAATAAACCATGATCAGATTAAAATAACTCAAGCATCAAATACGTACCTTATATCAAAAGCACAGAAACTAGGATTAACCAAAAGAAATAAGCCATTTTCGCATGGCTCAAAATTACATATTCAAAGTTGAACAAAAATGCATATTAGCCTATACATGCCATAAGTTCGGAAATAAACTTTTTAGAAGTACCAACGATTGACGAAAGTGTTGATGACTTCAATAATGATCCCCAAGCCTGTAGCTAAAGTCAAAAATCTAAAAACAACATAAATATATAACACAGAGTAAGCTATCATAGCTTAGTAAGCCTTAAGCATATAAAACAATTTAAATGAACATTCAAACATTTTAACTATTCAATTTGTATTATTAATCATGATAATATAACACAAATAGACTATCATGGCCGAATGTTAATATTCTTATATGGCATAACATTATTCACTTCTCAATCCCAAAATATCACTATCTCACTTAAATTTACAAACTTACCAATTTAGCAAAGGTTTAAAATCCAAAATGTCATCTCTTAATTACCTGCTCATATTGCCGAATACACATAGTTCAATATGTTCCCATATACAATCAAATATGTAATTACCATATATCAATATATACATATATAACCGAACATGCAAATACCAAATACATATTTATCATATATATAACCGAATATATATAAATTCATTAAACATCACATGTATCCCAAAGATTCAGATTTAATATCACATCACATGTATTCAAGTATATAATATATATACATTACCATTTTATCCACACACCTAAGAGGCCGAATATACAAAAGCATTTTGTCAACTTACTTGCTCAATAACCTCATAATTACGAGGCCTAAAAAATATAAGTTTGAAGATAGATCACCGGTATAAAACCTGCTAGGCATTACCCTGAATCACACACTGGCACTACGCTTGCTAGACCCGAGGTCTGATATTCAATCACCGCAATAAGCCTGCTAGGCACAAAGCCCAATTAAGTTCACCAGCCCAAGGCTTGCTAGGCTCATAGCCAGAATAACGATACTTTTAAGCTGTCTCACACACATATTTCACATATAAAACCCTTTTATACACTTCATAATCTTTGTACGAACATTCATGTATCATATCTTAATCGAGCAAACTTAAACATATTAAATTATAAGTTTATTCACATTCGGCTATTCATTATTGATTCCACAATTTCTAAAAAAAAAATTTCTAAGTTACATGCATAACTTACAATGTTTTATCGCTTAAAGACTTACCTCGGATATCGACGGACGACAAAAACCGGCTATTCAACTATTTTCGCTTTTCCCCGATCCAAGTCCGATTTCTTTGGTTCTTGATCTAAACATATTCAAATTAAGCTCATTAAAACATATTTTCATTCAATTTAATCCAAAAACACATAAATGGGCAAATTACCATTTTGCCCCTAACATTTCACACTTGTTACAATTTAGTCCTATTTGCACAAAACACAAAATATAAAAAATTTGACTATACACCTTAAGGGCCGAATGTTCCTAGTCCTCATAAAAGTCCATATATTTCATTTTTTCACATTTTAGTCCTCCAAAAATTTATTTTTGCAATTTAGTCCAACATACTCAATTTCATCAAAAATTCAAAGACAAAACTTGTTAATCTAATACATATGTATCATATTCACCATTAAACAACATAAACAACAAGCTATTATCAATGGCTCAACTCAAAATATTCATCAAACTCAAAAATTAAAGCATGGGTCTTGAAGATTTCTAAGCAACGATCTCAAAAACGTAGAAATGATCAAAAAACAAAAACTAAACATACCTTATTCAAGCTAATTTGATGCTGAAAACCTAAAGCTTTCTTAAGTTCTTTTTCTTTTCTTAGTTTTGGTAAAGAAGAAAGAATAATGGCTTTAAAATGTTATCATATTGTTTTTATTAAAACAATGTAATAATATAATATAATAATAATTATAAAATTATAATACATAAAAAACTATATATAAAACCTTATTACCGTGCACTTTCATTAAAAAATGGGTTTATTGCATTTTAAATGCTCCCATTTAAAAAGACAACCTCAATTTAGTCCTAACACATTAAACTATCAAATTTATAATTTACGAGATTAAGCCCTTTTTATTAAATTAAGCTCACAAATAATCAAATTTTTATACAAAACATTCACAGATGCTAATTCACATATAATTAACATGAAAATTAATATTTAAACATTTTTCTGACTCGGGTTCATGGTCCCAAAACGACTGTTCCGATTAGGGTCAAAATCAGACTGTTACAAGCATGATAGTAAGGTTGCATAGAAATTTTGGTGCTTTAATTTTAGCAATTGTGTGCTTAATTGTTAAAAAGAACTAAACCGCATTAAATGCGAAAGTATTGTTTTACAAGCAATAGGTGTCTAATAGCTGTAGATTTTAATTGGAGGTCCCTAATATAAAAATAGACCTTTCTAAAGTTAATAGTTGGTCATAGGGGACAAAGAATTAAATTTTCAAAGCATTAGGTGTGATTTTGGTGGTAATTTGTCCAGTAAATAATAAAATAAGGAGAAGAAAAGATATCATCTTTTCCCCTTCTTCTCACAACTGAAATTCCCAAAGAAAAACACCATGAGAGCTTGAAAATTTTCAGCAACTCCTTATCTCTACAAGTAAGTGATCTTAGTGGTTTTTATTGAGAATTTTTGTACTTTTGGAGTCCCTAAAGCTTAAGCTAGCTAATGAGGGGACTAATTTTCAATATGGTTGAAAGTATAGGGACTTGCCATGAGAGAGTTTATGTTGTTTTCTGAGTTTTTATGGAAGAAAATAAATGATAGTGTGATCGTGTCGTTTTATGTGATATCAAAGTCTTAAGATTTATATAAAGAATGATCAAACCTGGAAACTAACTATGACAATGATTTGAGGCAAGCCCACCTATCGAACAGTAGTATAGTTAAGGCAAGACCGGAATGTCGAACCCAAAGGAACCAAAAGTACTAATTCTAACTCTCTTTTTATTATTTAGCCTAAGAATTAAGGGAATTGTTTATCTAATCTAAAATTAACTAATCAACTAATCTATAGATGCAAAGACAAAGAGAATGAATTGGGGAAAATAACTTTAGGAAAAACCAATTGATTTCGACGATACCCAAGGACGAATCCACCTAGACTTCACTTATTACCTAACTCTGAACCAGACGATTTAGTCATTTGACTTGATCTGTAGGATTCCCTAACGTATATTAATCCCTCTCTCGAGGCGACTAATGTCTAACCCTAGGTTGATTAATTGAAATCTCTTTCTAATTAAAACTCCTAGAATTGCATTAACTTGATCTATGGATTCCCATATTAAGTTTAACCCTAATCTGACAAAATCTCGTCACCCTATCTCTAGGCGTGCGATCAACTCTGCTTAATTATGCTAGATCTACTCTTAGGTAGGGACTTTTGCTCCTCCACCTAAGCACATCACACTTGAATTAATATCCTGGAAATATCAACACAAGAATTAAGAACACATAATTAAGAACAAGTCAAATATTATCATATAGTTCAGCAAACGATAACAAGATTCATCTTAGGTTTCATCCCCCTTAGGTATCTGAGGGTTTAGTTCATAATAATAAAAGAAAACATCTCAGAAGAAAAGATAAAACAAAACATAAGAAATCCCTAAAACCCCCTAAAGGAATTGAAGGAGAGATCCTCTGTCTTGACTATGATTTCAACTTATTGAGATGAATCAAATGGCTATCTTCGAGTAAATCCCCACAAATTTGCCCTCTTTGGCCTAGCTAGACAGCCTTGGGTTCCCCCGACAAAAGCCCTAGCAGAAGGCTTCTACCGAACTCCCCGCTTAAGTTGTCCCCTAGGGTGTTTATATAAACTTTGAGATGCCTTACTTGGCCCCTAAGAATCCTAATTCGAGTAGAATTCCTCCTAGGGTGTTTAAATAGGCTTTGGAATATGTTTCTTTGCCTCCAAGTATCTTCTTCTGAGTAAAACTCCTCTTGGCTGCGGCAAGGACACGCCTATGGCACACACCCGTGTGAATCGTGGTCAGGCCGTGTTCGAGTCTATTGATGAGGCACGGCCGTGTGGTCTTGGGCCCAGGCCGTGTAGATTTCGTGATATGGCCCATTTACTCTATCTTGGGCCCGTTTTCCGTTCTTTTCATCATCCAATGCTCTTTTGAGTATAAAACATGAAAACGAAGGATTAATAGCACCAAATGACATAATTTAATGCTTAAATCATCCAAAAGCATGCTAAATGTGGGCTTAAAATATGTTACTTTTACGGTTTATCAAATACCCCCACACTTAAGCTTTTGCTTGTCCTCAAGCAAAATTCTCAACTCACAATTACAAAGAACTTCCTAGATTCATAATATTCATCAATAATATTTTGTCATAATTCAAAGATAATTCATACATGGATAATTCAACTCAGAGGGTCCTAAAGATTCAAACAATCTAAGTCATACATTTATATCCCGAAAATGTTAGGTGTATCCCCTTACCTAATTAATTACCTCTAATTCACAATCGAGAAGAGTTGACATCCTCACAAAAGATTCACTCAAATCACTCAAAGTGTTTAAGGTTCAGAATTAAGCACTCAAAAGTCAAACAAGAAAAGTTAATCCCATAGGCTTGCATGAGAATCAAACCTCCACCACTATAATATGAGATGATACACAAATCAAAAGGTCTTTAACAGGGTTGTAACGGGGCTTGGGTAAAAGGTGTGGATAAAGGCTAAATTATAGGGTTAGAATCGAGATTGACCTGACAAATTACCTAAATAGGAACAACGAACTGAATATAAGTAATTACATCAATAGGAAACTAATAATACTATTATTGATAATACTCTAGTATGAGCTTCTTCAATAATTGGAACTTAATGTATAAGCTCACCTAATCATCAAACTAATAATGAATAAACTTTGTTTTTTTTTTTAAGAACAAGTATAATAAAGGATAAATTTAACGATTGAAATACATAAAATAGTTAGGCAACTGATCAAATCAATTCTCGACATAAGGATAGTCAAAATGAATGGTGATAACAAATACAAAGGGTTTTGGGTTAATATTAGTAGGTGAGTCAATAAATGGGGTTTGTTAGGATCAATGGGGTTCACTAGGGGTTAATTGTGAAGGTAGGCTTTTAGTGGAGTAAGTGGGTTAAAACCTAGGTGCCTTTATCATCTCTGTCTAGTAAATCAAAGGTGTGGTCTCGACAAGTATAATCAATGCAAGTTCTAGAATAACAAATCAATGTTGACACACTCATAATCAATAAAATGGGCAAGAAAAAGAATATATGCTTTATAAGGCTCAAAATCTCACAAAAAATTATGGGTATTTGATGTCAACCTTGTAAATTTCAAACTTCAAGGTAATAATTAGATTCAGGCAGACAACCTAAGAAAATTTTAATTCTGAAAAATAGACTTATCATGTTTGATTCTCTAGTATCCTTCAAATTTAATCATCAATGCACAATTATTAATGACTTAATCCAAAACATATCGATAAAATCATGAATCAACAGGAATTTCAGTCTAATTAGTGATACGAGAAAATTACTTTAAGCCAAGATATTATTCATGGCATAATTCAGGGAAATTCACCCCCAAACTTAAGATGTACATTGCCCTCAATGTACAAAGATAGATATGGCATATAATAATAAAATGACAAGGTAGGGAGAGATGTAAAACTTCCTGAATTTTGGATGGGTTCCTTCAACCGGAGGTGAAATATAAGTGATGAGGACTTTAGGCATGTGGCTGTGACTACTCCTAGTAATGTGTTCATTTTTTATAGTGTCAAATTGAACCTTTGTGAACTACGAAGTCATTAGTTAGATATTCAGGGAGAACTGTGAGTGTTGTTAGAGATACTCGAGGGTTAGATAGCCAGTAATAAAGAAATGAAACTGAAATAGTAAAAGTTTTAAACATGAAGGTCAAAAAAGTCTTAATTAATACGAAAATAAACTAAAAGAAAGAGAAAAATAAAAAAATAAAAATAAAGAATGGAAAATAAACTGAAAAAGAAAATGAAAGGACTCAAGGGTCCTCGTCATCAGCTGGGTCACGTGGTGGTGGTAGCGATGAGATGAGAAGGTGCTGACATGTCTGGTGGAGGGTGCTGTCAATATGGTCAAAGCACTGGAAGAATTGCTTCTCAAATCATGGTAGGCTCTCAGATATGTCCGAAATAGATGTTGCCGTATGGGATGGATGATGGCTTGGTTGTGGTGCTTCTTGTGTCGGGGGACATCGTCAGTAATGTCCACAGGGTCCTCCTCGTTGGTGGTGGGTACTAGCCGATATTGGGGGGAATCTGTCCTACGTCGACGTTGAATCATCCTCATGTGTAGCATTGTCTGGATACCTTGTGGGGACATCTGACCTATCAGTGTGAGGGAGGATGTCTGAGCATCGGTGTTGAAGAGTCTGAAATATCGAGCCAAGCGTGTGATGTAGGGACCCATAGATATGACCCCTCTCCTATGTTGCTCTGTTTGATGTTGAATGGCACGAGCTATGAAATAGGCCAAGTCGATAGCGTGCTCATTAGCCATACACCATAGGTCGTAGACGTCGTGAGTGTTGACGACGCCGGTGCTCTCCCACCTACCTGTCAACGTATGAGATGAATAACTTGTACGTACCGTAGAGGAGGGGATAGAGCTATCGCTTTGGAGTGACTGGGGTCATAGATAAGGCTGTTGGGAGCTATTTTGTACCAACATTTCGTTGGAGTTATATGCATGTAGCGGTGAAGATCTTGAAAATCATCTTCTTGCATGAATTTATCAGTGTAGAATCCTAGAGCGGCTCCAAATTGTGGGACACTTATCTCATGTGCAGGCCTCCGAGGCAGAATTGGATAGTGCCAGGGTCATCGAAGTTGGTCATCACTGTTTGGAGGGGGAAAGTAGAGCAGAGTTCTAGAGTGAGCTCTAGGTAAGTGGGCTCAATAATGTTGAAAAATTGTCCCTACGGGTCTGTGAATAATAAGGCACGCACTTCATCTGCTAGCTGAACCTGCTCCAGAGCGGTCCAGTCGATCATCGTCCTGCGCCGAAAGGTTTTGAGCGTAGTATCTGGTAACGATCCTCTTGAATACCCGGAGGAAAACGTAAGAATAGGTGGCGTACTTTCGTGCTTGCACTGGCTGATGTGGAACCGGGTCCCTTTCGTTTTTTGGAACTAGGGACTGTGGTTTTCTTGCCTCGGGATGATGACATTATTTGCCAGCAGTGGTAATGGTGTGGTTTGGCGGAGCACGGGCGTGTAAGGGCGAGCCACAGACATGTGCTGCAATTAGTTTGGAAACACGGCGGTGGGATACCTTTGGGGCGGGCGCGTACTCCATCGGCACGGGCGTGTACTGGTTTTTTAGTGTGAATGTGAAAGAAAGTGGAAGATTTGGAATGGTGGGGGATTCTTAATGGTGGCTGGAGTGGTAAGAGGAGTTTTTGAGGGAAACGGCTAGGGTTGTGGTTTTGGGGAGGAAATTTTTGGGAAAACGTTGGTGATATTCTGTAAATAGGGAGGGGGACACGAGCAGGTGCCACGCCCGTGTGTCTTTCATTTAGCCCGTGTTTTTCGTGATTTTTAAATTTGGGCGCATTAGAGATGTTGCCCATGCCCGTTTTCATCGGCTGTGTACTATTATGTTGGCTTCTCCCACGCCCGTGTTAAGGTTGCCACGCCCGTGTTCATGTAGTCAGTGTCTCACACGGTTGTTAGGCACGAGTGTGGCTCATGCCCGTGCTGGTTTACTCAGAATAGACCACGGTTGCATCGCACGGCCATGGTCTTATTATCGCAGCCCGTGTAAAAATTTTCTTCTTCATCTCGCACATCTACCGGTATGCCCATTTTTCATCCCATGGCGTCCACACGGTCACGGGCACGTCCGTGTGCAAGGCCGTGTGGTAAGGAAACCTGCGCTTCACTGTATTGGTTAGTTTGCGGTTAGGTGCTAAAAATTACAAATATAATGTTAGTGAAGTCAGTGCTCGGGTTGCCTCCCGAGAAGCGCTCGTTTTAAGTCTTAAGCTAGACTCACCCTATTTTCATTTCTAAAAGAAGGTTCACGGAGCTGAAGCTCCTCTCTCAATTCCTTGAAATCTTCACCATTGTAAAGTTTCAATCGATGGCCATTTACCTTGAATGTTCCATGAGTTGGATGGATTACCTCGACTGTGCTGTATGGAAAAATAGTTTTGATCACGAATGGTCCTGACCATCTTGATTTCAGCTTTCCAGGAAGTAGTTTGAGTCTTGAATTATACTGCAGGACCAAGTCTCCTACTTCGAATTTCTTTGATTGTTTTAAACTAGCATCATGGCGTCATTTTGTTGCCTCCTTATATAGTGTGAATTCTCGTAGGCCTCAGCTCGCCATTCATCTAATTCGTTCAACTGCATCATCCTCTTCTCACCTGCAATTTTAAGGTCATAATTCAAAATTTTTATAACCCAATATGCTTTGTGCTCTAACTCAAATGGTAGATGACAACTTTTCCCGTAGACAAGTTTGTGTGGGGATGTTCCCAAAGGGGTTTTAAATGATGTTCTATAGGCCCATAAAGCATCATCTACTTTTACTGCCCAATCTTTCCTGTTTGATTCAACTGTTTTCTCTAGGATTCGCTTAAGCTCTCTATTTGCCACTTCCACTTGCCCACTGGTTTGAGGATGATAAGGGGTAGCTGTTCTGTGGTGTACTCCATATTTTTTTAAGACTTTATCAAATTGAGTATTGCAAAAGTGAGTAACCCTATCACTAATAATCACTATGGGTGTTCCAAAACGAGAGAAGAGTTTCTTAAGAAACTTTACTACAGCTCAAGCAACATTAGTAGGTAAAGCTTAGGCTTCCACTCATTTTGACATGTAATCTACTGCCACTAAGATGTATTTATTTCCGAATGAACTAGGGAATGAACCCATAAAGTCAATACCCCATACGTCAAATATCTCACATGACAACATATATGTTTGAGGCATTTCATAACGTTTAGAGATATTACCTGTTCTTTGGCATTTATCACACGAAGCGGCATACCTGTTGGCATCTTTAAACAGAGTTGGCCAATAAAATCTTGATTCGAGTGTTTTGTGTGCTGTCTTAATCCCGCTGTATGTCCTCCTGAAGGTCCTAAATGGCAATGTTCTAGGATTTTACTTGCTTCCGCCTTTGTAACTCACCTCCGAATTACTTGATCTACACATATGCAGAAAAGAAAGGGATCCTCCTAAAAATAGCTTTTCATATCAGCAAAGAATCACTTCTTTTGCTGATGTGTTAACCTTTTTGCTAGGATGTTAGCAGCTAAATAATTCACAATATCTGCAAACCACGGTACCTCGGAGTTGGTTATAGAAAAGAGTTGCTCCTCATGGAACGAATCGTTTATCTCACTATCGTCGAGTTCTTCGATATGTGGGTTTTCAAGCCAGGAGAGGTGATCTGCTGCAAGATTTTCAGCTCCCTTCTTATCCTGAATTTCCAAATCAAATTCCTGTAAAAGTAAGATCCACCGTATGAGTCGAGGTTTTACATCAGGTTTAGTTAAAAGATAACACAGAGTTGAATGGTCAGTGTAAATGAGAACTTTAGATAATATTAGATACTGTCTAAATTTGTCAAATGCAAAAATTACAGGTAGCAATTCTTTTTCTGTGGTGGTGTAATTTTCTTGTGCAGGCGTCAATGTTCTAAAAATGCTTGTTTCTTCGCTGTCCTAAAACTGCACCTACTGCAAAATCACTCATATCGCATATTAGTTCAAAGGGTAGATTCCAATCAGGTGCAATTATAATCGGAACATTTATTAGTTTATCTTTGAGAATATTAAATGCATCTAAACACTCCTGATCAAAATTGAAAGGAACATCTTTTTCTAGTAATCTTGTTAAAGGCTTAGCTATTTTAGAGAAATCTTTAATAAATCTTCTGTAAAATCCAACATGTTTTAAAAAGCTTCTAATAGCCTTAACTGAACTAGGGGGAGGTAATTTTTCTATGGTTTCAATCTTTGCTTTATCTACCTCGATCCCCTTACTAGAAATCTTATGTCCTAACACAATCCCCTCTCCAACTATAAAGTGACATTTTTCTCAATTCAAGACAAGATTAGTTTCCTCACATCTTATTAGAACTCGTTCTAAATTTTTAAGGCAAAGGTGGAAAAAATTACCAAATATCGAGAAGTCGTCCATAAATACCTCCACAATGTCTTCCACAAGTCCATCAAAGATGGCCAGTACGCGGCGCTGAAAAGTAGCGGAAGCATTACATAATCCAAAAGGCATTCTACGATAAGCAAACGTACTGTATGGACATGTAAATGTTGTCGTTTCTTGATCCTCAGGAGCTATTGGGATTTGGAAATAGCCGGAGAGTCTGTCCAAGAAGCAGTAGTACATATGCCCAGATAATCTTTCTAACATCTGATCAATAAAGGGAAAAAGGAAGTGATCTTTTCTGGTGGCGTCGTTCATCTTCCTATAGTCAATACAGACTCTCCAACCTGTGACTGTTCTTGTAGGAATTAATTCATTCGTTTCGTTGGCTACAACAATCATGCCTCCTTTCTTTGGAACTACCTGCCCAAGACTTACCCAAGTACTGTCAGAAATAGGATAAACTATTCCTGCATCTAAAAGTTTAATTATCTCAGCTTTGACAACTTCTTTCATATTGGGATTCAAATGTCTCTGAGGTTGCACACACAATTTATACTCATCTTCTATTAAAATTTTGTGGGTGCAGAATGATGGGCTTATTCCTTTAATGTCAGACATTTTCCATGCTATGGCTCTTTTATGTTTCCATAGTATCCTTAGCAAATATCCTTTTTCTTTGGGTCCTAGTTTTGAAGAGATGATTACTGGTAGCGTAGAATTATCCCCTAGGAATGCGTATTCTAAATGTTTTCGCAATTGTTTTGATTTTAATTTGGGCGGTTCATCAACAGAGGATTTCTGTTTTTGTTCGTCGTTGATTTCAATATTCTCTATTTTCATTTGTCTAAAGGGTGATGTATTAGGGTTTAATTCATCAATATCGTCATCTATCTCCTCTCCTTGTTAAAGACACAGTTCTATCGTGTCATCGTATATACTTTCCTACAAGGACTCTTGAAAAATATGATCAGTAGCATCAACAAAATAACAAGAATCATCTTGTTCTCTAGAATATCGCATGGCATCATAAATTTAAAAAATAATTTCCTCATCGCCTACCCTTAGTGCAAGTTTACCATCACCAACATCAATGACAGCTCTAGCAGTAGCTAGAAAGGGTCATCCCAAAATTAAAGGTATCTCTACATCCTCATTCATGTCAAGCACAACAAAATCAACAGGAAATATAAATTTATCTACTTTTACCAGAACATCTTCGATAATTCCCCTAGGATACTTAACAGATCTGTCAGCTAACTGAATACTCATACTAGTGGGTTTTGGTTCCCCGAGACCAAGTTGCTTAAACATTCTATAAGGCATTAGATTAATACTGGCACCTGAATCAGCTAGTGCTTTCTCTATGTTCAAACTACCAATTAAACAGGGAATAGTGAAACTTCCTGGATCTTTCAATTTGGTTGGCAGCTTGTTTTGAATGATAGCTGAGCACTCTTCATTAAGTTCCACTGTTGAAATTTCCTCGAACTTCCTCTTATTTGTTAGAAGCTCCTTTAAAAATTTTGCATACGTTGGCATCTGTTAATTAGCTTCAACGAAAGGTAAGTTAATCTGTAGTTGTTTGAAAAGTTCAAGAAATTTACCATATTGTGCGTCTAAGCGGTCTTTCTTCAACTTCGCTGAATATGGGATCGTTGGTTTAATTTCCGCATGGGTCGGGGTTACCTTTGTCCTATCGATTTCATGTGGTATTTTCTTCGTTTCGAATAACTCCCTTCCACTTCTTAGCGTCACTACCTTTACCTGCTCTTTTTCCTTAGGTAAGCTATCTAATCATATTTCAAAAACAATCTTAGTAAGTTGCCCAATTTGATCCTTGAGCTCCTGTGTCAATTTTTCAAGTTGATTTTTGAAGGATGTCTCAGTATTCTAAAATTGTGTTTCTGTGGCTGCCATGAATTTTGTCAACATCTCCTCGAGGTTTTGGGATGGTTCTTGCCTTTGATTTCCTTGGCCACCCCATGAGAAATTAGGGTGGTTCTTCCAACCTAGATTATAAGTATTACTATAAGGGTTATTATTAGATCGGAAATTGTTACCCATATAGTTCATTTGTTCACTCTCCATGCTTTGTCCGTAGGGTGGGTACTCAGGATTCGCCACTCCTTCACTTGCGTCGCACTGCATAACTGGATGTGCCTGCGAAGAACCATATACACCATCAAATTTTTTATGTAACATCTCTACCTGATTTGATGGTAGGGTTACTGCGTCGAGGTAGAAAACTCTGACTGCTTTGGCTGGCCTTGTCCTTGTAACTTGCCACTGATAGTTATTCAATGACATCTCCTCTATAAATTTGTAGGCTACTTCAGGAGTTTTGTTGTTCAGGGTTCCACCGGATGCTGAATCAATTAATATCCTTGTTGAAGGGTTTACACCGTTGTAGAAAGTTTGGACCTGTAGCCACAAAGGTAATCCGTGGTGTGGGCATTTCCTCAACAAGTCTTTGTATCTCTCCCATGCATCATAAAGTGTCTCTAAATCCATCTACACAAAAGAAGAGATATCATTCCTTAACTTGGCTGTTTTGGCCGGCGAGAAATATTTTAGTAAAAATTTTTCGGTCATTTGATCCCATGTAGTGATTGACCCTCATGGAAGCGAATGCAACCACTGCTTGGCTTTATTCCTCAAAGAAAAGGGAAATAACTGAAGCTAGATGGCATCATCAGTAACGCCATTTATCTTGAAAGTAGTCGCAAAATTCTAGGAAATATGCTAAGTGTGCGTTAGGATCCTCATCCTGCAAACCATCAAACTAAACAAACTGTTGTATCATCTGTATAGTGTTAGGTTTCAGTTCAAAATTATTTACAGCAATAGTAGGCCTAACAATACTAGACTCAGTTCCTGTTAAACTAGGTTTAGCATAATCATACATAGTTCGAGGAGCATGATTTTCGTTCATCTCTGGAGGTAGTAGATTATTCTCAGCCATCTCTTCGGTGGTATTGATTTTGGCTTCTTGCTCTTCTTCTATGTAGTTTAAGCTTCGCCTTATTTCTCTGCGATTTCTGCGAACGGTACCTTTAATATCACTGTCATAAAGTAGGGGTCCTGCGGGTTCCTTCTAGTCATAAACTAGAGGTGCTTGAAAGGAACAAAAGAAAGAAAATTAGCAAAGTTAAAAATAAATAAAAATAAATTATAAAAAATAAAAATGGCTAAAGTAATAAAAATTAAGCTTTCTTAATATTTTAGTTCCCCGGCAACGGGGCCAAAAACTTGATCGTGTCGTTTTATGTGATATCAAAGTCTTAAAATTTATATAAAGAATGATCGAACCTGGAAGCCAGTGCACCTATCGAACAGTAGTATAGTTAAGGCAAGACCAGAATGTCGAACCCAAAGGAACCAAAAGTACTAACACTAACTCTCTTTTTATTATTTAGCCTAAGAATTAAGGGAATTGTTTATCTAATCTAAAATTAACTAATCAACTAATCTAAAGATGCAAAGACAAAGAGAATGAATTGGGGAAAATAACTTTAGGAAAAACCAATTGATTCAGATGATACCCAAGGAAGAATCCACCTAGGCTGCACTTGTTACCTAACTCTGAACCAGACGATTTATTCATTTGACTTGATCCGTAAGATTCCCTAACATATATTAATCCCTCTCTCGAGGCGACTAATGTCTAACCTTAGGTTGATTAATTGAAATCTTTTTCTAATTAAAACCCCTAGAATTGCATTAACTCGATCTATGGACTCCCATATTAGGTTTCACCCTAATCCGGCAAAATCTCCTCACCCTATCTCTAGGCGTATGATCAACTCCGCTTAATTATGCTAGAACTACTCTTAGGTAGGGACTTTTGCTCCTCCACCTAAGCGCATCACACTTGAATTAATATCCCGGAAATATCAACACAAGAATTAAGAACACATAACTAAGAACAAGTCAAATATTATCATATAGTTCAGCAAACGATAACAAGATTCATCTTAGGTTTCATCCCCCTCAGGTATCTGAGGGTTTAGTTCATAATAATAAAAGAAAACATCTCAGAAGAAAAGATAAAACAAAACATAAGAAATCCATAAAACCCCTTAAAGGAACTGAAGGAGAGATCCTCCGTCTTGAGTATGATTTCGGCTTCTTGAGATGAATCACCTGGCTATCTTCGAGTAAATCCCCACAAATCTGCCCTCTTTGGCCTAGCTGGACAGCCTTGGGTTCCCTCGACAAAAGCCCAGGCAGAAGGCTTCTGCCGAACTCTCCGCTTAAGTTGCCCCCTAGGGTGTTTATATAAACTTTGAGATGCCTTACTTGGCCCCTAAGTATACTAATTTCAGTAGAATTCCTTCTAGGGTGTTTAAATAGGCTTTGGAATGTGTTTCTTTGCTTCCAAATATCTTATTCCGAGTAAAACTCCTCTTGGTCACGACAGGGACACGCCCATGGCACACGCCCGTCTAAATCGTGGTCAGGTCGTGTTCGAGTCTGTTGATGAGGCACAGCCGTGTGGTCTTGGGCCCAAGCCGTGTGGATTTCATGATATGGCCCATTTATTCCGTTTTGGGCCCGTTTTCCGTTCTTTTCATCATCTGCTACTCTTCTGAGTATAAAACATGAAAACAAAGGATTAAGAGCACAAAATTACATAATTCAAGGCTTAAATCATCCAAAAGCATGCTAAATGTGGGCTTAAAATATGTTACTTTTACGGTTTATCATAGTGAGTTAAGGAACAACTTTTGTGAAATGTGTTAGCATGAAAACACCTAAATAGGACTTGAATGTTAAGGTTGAAAATGTGTAATAAATGCTTGAAATAATTGGAATTATGAGTAGCTGTAAGAGTAATAAATGTTTAGCTAGGCTTATTTAATGAGAAAATGTGATGAAAAATGATTTACGAGCCTAGGGGCAAAATTGTAATTTTTGCCAAAGTAAAAGGGCAAAATGGTCATTTTTGGCTAAGTAGAGATTATGATGTATTATGATTATGAAATGATTTAATGAATGAAATTTTGTTGTTATAGATCAAGAAGAGCGCGGAATTAACCTTGACCGGGGAAAAGGCAAGCTTTCGAATTAAATCACAAATTAACGCATTTTGCACCGAGGTAAGTTTATGTGTAAACGATGTATCATAAATTCACATGTTAATGTTTATTGGGGTATTGTGTGATTGAGGTCATTTATGATTTAAATGAATTGGACTTGTTCGAATATGAATGTTGAAATAGATATGTAAGTGTAGAATATGATCCGTAACAAATTATGGTGGGCTGTGTGCGATACCACCTTAATTATTCTCGTTGGTGGGCTATGTGCGATACCTCATTAATATTTATTCACGATGGGCTGTCTGCGATACCATCGTTTATGTTCCCAATTGGTGGGCTATGTGCGTTACCACCTTGTTTAAGACAAATGGTGGGCTAAGAGTGAAACCACCGAGTGTTTGATATTTCTAAGAGTGGCTTATCGCGAAATTGTTTTGTTGATTCATGTGGTCTTGTGGTGATAAGTGCAGGGATGTATGTTAAATAATAAGAGTATTTGGTTGTGACATGGTTGGAATGTGGTAAGAAAGAATGAGTAAGCATGATCTTGGATTGTTGGATGCTTTTACTTATTGTGAAATGCTATTTATTGATTAGCACATGTTACGACATTTATTGTTTACATGTAAACTTACTAAGCTTTAAAGCTTACTCCCTTTCTTTTTCCCTTGTTTTATAGAGTCAAAGAGCCGGGTCGGGATACGAAGATAATCGGAAGATCACCGACACTATCAACTCATCTTGGTATATTTTTGAATTAGCATTTTGAGTATGGCATGTATAGGGGCTAGACTAGGTGAAATGTTTGTTATTTTGGCCAAGTGTGTATTGGCTCCTTATAGATGAATTCTTTTGTACATGGCCATAGGTAATGGTTCAATATTATTAATCAATGAAAAGATGAGGTTATTCATGATTGTGTATGGTATATGATTGGGTTGTATGGTTATGAATTATGGTGGAATGAATTAGAGTGATCAAAGAACTTGGAAAATAGCCTTGTTCTTGTCCACACGGGTAGGCACACGAGCGTGTGTCTAGGCATTGTGTGACACACGATCAGTCCCATGGGTGTGTGACCAGGCCGCGTGTCCCCTGCATGCTAGTTTTACAAGTCAGTAAGCTTTGTAGTAAACACACGGGTAGAGACACGACTGGGTGCCTCAACCGTATGGGAGGCACGACTAAAGACATAGGCGTGTGCCTAGGTCGTGCAAAGTCTGCACCTTGAAATTGGAATTTAATTCGACAAACGGTCTAAGGACACGGGCGTATTCCCTGGCCGTCTGACCTTCGTGAGGTGATGACATCATAAACAGTATGCCAAGGTTTTGGCACACTGGCTATGTGCGTTACCACCCTGTTTCCGGCAAATGGTGGGCTAAGTGTGAAACCACCGAGTGTTTGAAATTTCTAAGAGTGACTTATTGTGAAATTGTGTTGTGTTGTTTCATGTGGTATTGTGGTGACAAGTGCAGGGATGTATGGTAAATAATAATAGTATTTGGTTGTGACATGGTTGGAATGTGGTAAGAAAGAATGAGTAAGCATGATCTTGGATTGTTGGATGCTTTTACTTATTGTGAAATGCTATTTATTGATTAGTACATGTTACGATATTTATTGTTTACATGTAAACCTACTAAGCTTTATAGCTTACTCCTTTTTATTTTTCCCTTGTTTTATAGAGTCAAAGAGCCGGGTCGGGATAGGAAGATAATTGGAGGATCACCCACACTATCAACCCATCTTGGTATATTTTTGAATTAGCATTTTGAGTATGGCATGTATAGGGGCTAGACTAGGTGAAATGTTTGTTATTTCGGCCATGTGTGTATTGGCTCCTTATAGATGAATTCTTTTGTGCATGGCCATAGGTAATGGCTCAATACTATTAAAAAATGAAAAGATGAGGTTATTCATGATTGTGTATGGTATATGATTGGGTTGTTTGATTATGAATTATGCTGGAATGAATTAGGCTGATGAAAGAACTTGGAAAATAGAATTGTTCTTATCTACACAGGTAGGCAAAGGAGCGTGTGTCTAGGCCGTGTGTGACAGACAGTCAGTCCCATGGGTGTGTGACCAGGCCGCGTGTCCCCTGCATGTTAGTTTTACAAGTTAGTAAGCTTTGTAGTAAACACACGGGCAAAGACAAGGCTGTGTGCCTCAGCCATGTGGGAGGCACAGCCAAAGACATGGGCGTGTGCCCAGTCCGTGTGAAGTCTGCACCTTGAAATTAGAATTTAATTCGACACACAGTCTAAGCACGCGGACGTGTTCCCTGGCCATGTGACCTTAGTGAGGTGATGACGTCATAAACAGAATGCCAAGGTTTTGGCACGCTGGCTATGTACGTTACCACCCTGTTTTAGACAAATGGTGGGCTACGTGTGAAACCACTGAGTGTTTGATATTTCTGAAAGTGACTTATCGCGAAATTGTGTTGTGTTGTTTCATGTGGTCTTGTGGTGATAAGTGCAGGGATGTATGTTAAATAATAAGAGTATTTGGTTGTGACATGGTCGAAATGTGGTAAGAAAGAATGAGTAAGCATGATCTTGGATTGTTGGATGCATTTACTTATTGTGAAATGCTATTTATTGATTAGCACATGTTACGATATTTATTGTTTACATGTAAACTTACTAAGCTTTAAAGCTTACTCCCTTTCTTTTTCCCTTGTTTTATGGAGTCAAAGAGCAGGGTCGGGATGCAAAGATAATCGGAAGATCACCCACACTATCAACTCATCTTGGTATATTTTTGAATTAGCATTTTGAGTATGGCCTGTATAGGGGCTAGACTAGGTGAAATGTTTGTTATTTTGGCCACGTGTGTATTGGCTCCTTATAGATGAATTCTTTTGTACATGGCCATAGTTAACGGCTCAATACTATTAATCAATGAAAAGCTGAGGTTATTCAAGATTGTGTATGGTATATGATTGGGTTGTTCAGTTATGAATTATGCTGGAATGAATTAGGGTGATGAAAGAGCTTGGCAAATAGCCTTGTTCTTGTCCACATGAGTAGGCAAATAAGCATTTGTCTAGGCCATGTGTGACACACGGTTAGTCCCATGGGTGTGTGACCAGGCCGCGTCTCCCCTGTATGTTAGTTTTACAAGTCAGTAAGCTTTGTAGTAAACACACGGGCAGAGACACGGCAATGTGCCTCAGCCGTGTGAGAGGCACGGCCAAAGGCATGGGCGTGTGCCCAGGCCGTGTGAAATTTGCACCTTGAAATTGGAATTTAATTCGACACACAGTCTAAGGACACGGGCGTGTTCCCTGGCCGTCTGACCTTAGTGAGGTGATGACATCATAAACAGAATGCCAAGGTTTTGGCACACTGGCTATGTGCGTTACCACCCTGTTTCAGACAAATGGTGGGCTAAGTGTGAAACCACCGAGTGTTTGAAATTTCTAAGAGTGACTTATCGTGAAATTGTGTTGTGTTGTTTCATGTGGTATTGTGGTGATAAGTGCAGGGATGTATGGTAAATAATAATAGTATTTGGTTGTGACATGGTTGGAATGTGGTAAGAAAGAATGAGTAAGCATGATCTTGGATTGTTGGATGCTTTTACTTATTGTGAAATGCTATTTATTGATTAGTACATGTTACGATATTTATTGTTTACATGTCAACCTACTAAGCTCCTTTTTATTTTTCCCTTGTTTTATAGAGTCAAAGAGCCTGGTCGGGATAGGAAGATAATCGGAGGATCACCCACACTATCAACTCATCTTGGTATATTTTTGAATTAGCATTTTTAGTATGGCATGTATAGGGGCTAGACTAGGTGAAATGTTTGTTATTTTGGCCAAGTGTGTATTGGCTCCTTATAGATGAATTCTTTTGTACATGGCCATAGTTAACGGCTCAATACTATTAATCAATGAAAAGATGAGGTTATTCATGATTATGTATGGTATATGATTGGGTTGTTTGGTTATGAATTATGCTGGAATGAATTAGGGTGATGAAAGAGCTTGGCAAATAGCCTTGTTCTTGTCCACACAGGTAGGCACACGAGCGTGTTTCTAGGCCGCGTGTCACACATGGTCAGTCCCATGGGTGTGTGACCAGGCCGCGTGTCCCCTGCATGTTAGTTTTACAAGTCAGTAAGCTTTGTAGTAAACACACGGGAAAAGACACGGATGTGTGCCTCAACCGTGTGGGAGGCAAGGCCAAAGACATGGGCGTGTGCCCAGTCCGTGTGAAGTCTGCACCTTGAAATTGGAATTTAATTCGACACACGGTCTAAGGACACGGGCGTGTTCCCTAGCATGTGACCTTAGTGAGGTGATGATGTCATAAACAGAAAGCCAAGGTTTTGGCACACAGGCTATGTGTGTTACCACCCTGTTTTAGACAAATGTAGGCTAAGTGTGAAACCACTGAGTGTTTGATATTTCTAAGAGTGACTTATCATGAACTTGTGTTGTGTTGTTTCATGTGGTCTTGTCGTGATAAGTGCAGGGATGTATGTTAAATAATAAGAGTATTTGGTTGTGACATGGTTTGAATGTGGTAAGAAAGAATGAGTAAGCATGATCTTGGATTGTTGAATGCTTGTACTTATTGTGAAATGTTATTTATTGATTAGCACAAGTTACGATATATATTGTTTACATGTAAACTTACTAAGCTTTAAAGCCTACTCCCTTTTTTTCCCTTGTTTTATATAGTCAAAGAGCCGGGTCGGGATACGAAGATAATCGGAAGATCACCCACACTATCAACTCATCTTGGTATATTTTTGAATTAGCATTTTGAGTATGGCATGTATTGGGGCTAGACTAGGTGAAATGTTTGTTATTTTGGCCAAGTGTGTATTGGCTCCTTATAGATGAATTCTTTTGTACATGGGCATAAATAATGGCTCAATACTATGAATCAATGAAAAGTTGAGGTTATTCATGATTGTGTAGGGTATATGATTGGGTTGTTTAGTTATGAATTATGCTGGAATGAATTAGGGTGATGAAAGAGCTTGGCAAATAGACTTGTTCTTGCCCACACGGGTAGACACACGAGCGTGTGTCTAGGCCGTGTGTGACACACGGTCAGTCCCATGGGTGTGTGACCAGGCCGTGTGTGCCCTACATGTTAGTTTTACAAGTCAGTAAGCTTTGTAGTAAACACACGGGCAAAGACACGGTCGTGTGCCTCATCCATGTGGGAGGCACGGCCGAAGACATGGGTGTGTGCTTAGGCCGTGTGAAGTCTACACCTTGAAATTGAAATTCAATTCGACACACGGTCTAAGGACACGGGCGTGTTCCCTGGCCATGTCACCTTAGTGAGGTGATGATGTGATAAACAGAATGCCAAGGTTTTGACACACGCGCTAAGACACGGGCGTGTCGAGACCAAGTGAGAGACACGGGCCTGGGACACAGGCGTGTGTCCGGCCGTGTGAAATAAGTCAGTGTCGACCACGGGTGAGGGACATGGGCATGTATGACCACACGGCCTGCCCACACGGGCATGTCCCATTTCACACGTGCGTGTGGCCCCTGTTTAGGTAAAATTTTTCTAAGTGTGAAATTTTTTTGCGAATTGTCTCTGAAACCTTCCGAAAGCATGTTTATGGCCTCGTAGGCCCATTATAAAGATGTTAGAGATGTGTATGGAAAAGTTTTAATTTGGAATGAAATTTGATAGCCCAAAGTTGAATGACCATGTGTGTTAAGTATGGTAACGCCTCGTATCTTGTTCCGGCATAGAATACGATTACGGGGTGTTACAGATCAACTACTCTAAATAACATGGAATCACCATTAAAACCCATTTACAGACAGACTGCTAACATCTATTCACAGATAACCCCCATGCAAGACCTCTTGATAAACCATAAAAGTAACATATTTTAATCCCACATTTAGCATACTTTTGGATGATTTATCCCTTGATTTACGTAAAAAGGTGCTCTTAATCCTTTCTTTCATGTCTTATATTCAGGAAAACACCCAAGGATGGAAAGAATGAGAAACGGGCCTAAAACGAACCAAATTGGGCCAAAGTGGAAATCGACACGGCCTGGACTTAAGCCCACACGGCCGTGTCTCATTGCGCAACTAGAACACGGCCTGACCCCGATTCTGTAACAGTCCGGTTTATACCCTGGTCGGAACAGTGGTTTCGGGACCACAAATCTGAGTTCGTATAATATTTTAATATTATTTTTTGTGGCGTTGATATGTGATTAAGCATGTGGTAAATTTCTGTAAGTGAATTTGTCTATTGGTGCGTTTAATTTGAGCAAAGGATTGAATTGCACTAAATGTGAAAGTTACTTGCTAATTGTTTAAGTACTAAAGTGTTGTGGCTTTTTAAAGTTATGGCCTTAAGTAGCAAATTAGCCATTTCAAGATGTAGTGGACGGCATATGACATGAATGCCCATTTGTTAAAGTGTTTTAATTATTTTTAGTAATGGATAATTTACTAAAAGAATAATAAGGTATTATAATATGCATTATAACATAAAATGATAAAAAAATAAAGACATGTTCATCTTTTTGGAAGATAGCCGAAAGTTGGCAAGGGAGAAAGAAAGAAAAAGCCTAGACATATACGGCCTTGTCCAAGCTTGATTTAGGTATGAATTTAGCTTGGTTTTTGTTAATTTTTACGTTTTTGAAATCGTTGCTTCGAATACTTCAAGACCTATGCTTGAATTTTTTATTTTGATGAATATTTTGAAATGTGTCATTGATGAGTTCATGAGTTTTATGATGTTAGTTGATGGATTATCAAAGATATATGTTAGATTAGTATGTTTTGTCTTTGGATTTTTGGTGATTTTGAGATATTAGGGCTTAATTGCAAAAATAAATCTTTGAGGGGTTAAAATGAAAAATTAATGAAATACAGGACTTATAAGACCATGGGGAAGATTCGGCCCTTAGGGATTGAATTCAAATTATGTATATTTTGTGTTTTGTGCAATAGGGACTAAATTATAAAAGTTGTAAATGTCAGGGGTAAAATGGTAAATTGCCTATTTATGTGTTTTTGGATTAAATTAAAATGAAATGTGCTTGAATGAGCTTAATTTGATTATGATTTAGATCAAGGACAAAAGAAAATGGACTTGGATTGGGGAAAAGCAAAAGTTAACGAATAGTCGGTCTTTGTCGTCCGTCGATAGTCGAGGTAAGTCTTTAAGCAATTTAATACCGTTAATATCGGTTATGATCTTGAGTACATGTTGAAATTAAATTTATAGATTGGAAACTTAGCCAAAGCCGAATGTGATATTAGTATTATGTGAAAGTGATATTGAATTATTTGTGATATAAGTGATATTAGTAATATGTGAAAGTGATATTGAATTATGTGTGATACAAGTGATATTAGTATTATGTGAAAGTGATATTGAATTATTTGTGATATAAGTGATATTAGTATTATGTGAAAGTGATATTGAATTATTTGTGATATAAGTGATATTAGTATTATGTGAAAGTGATATTGAATTATGTGTGATGTAACACCCCAAACTCGGCCCAAACACTACAACCGGATCTGGTATGTCACTAAAGTAATTTTTATAACACATGTCGCATTTTGGAAAATATTCAAGTTTAAACACTTATACCAAATAAACTTAATAATTTATTAAAGTCATATAAGATATAAAGTTATAAATTACCTTGGTGAATTTTAAATAAAAACTGAAATTTTATACATGTCTTAACTTAAATATAAAATTTAAATGCCCAATAATAAAAGCCCAACATAAAACCAATACATAAGTTATAGTCTAGTGGCCCATAGCCTTATTACATTGGAACTTAAAATCCACTAATAAAAGAAACATTAAAGTAACTAAAATATGAAGAGTCCTTTGTTGAATCCAAGTAATCTCTCGCATTGCCACCTCACGCTCCTCTCCAGCCCGGTCCGATACACTATGTGCTACCTGAAATTGTTAAATAATAGGGTGAGTCGCGAGACTCAGTGTGCAACCCTCAAGCACCATTAGATTTGGGCCTTAGCCCCACAGTTCAGAATAGCAGAATATAATATATCAGAAAATATGCAAAGCCCAACTCAAATCCTAGGTTTCCATCCGCTACACGCCACCCTTACCTGCCAATCACACCATTGGGGATTTCTACAATCAACCCACACCGCCACACACCATTGATGGCAGTCATGCTGCTCATCATCAGATCATTGCCGTAGCCACTACAATAGGTCATGGAAAAAGCCACTACAACAGGTCACGGCAGAAGCCGCTACAACAGGTCACAGCAGAAGCCGCTACAACAGGTCACAGCAGAAGCCGCTACAACAGAACACTTCCCCTTTCAATAAACCCAACCCCATGCAATCACAGAAAATAGCATACTTATCACATATGTCATCTTAACAGGAACATTCACTTAGGAATGACAGAGATCACTAACCTGGTGATTCGCTTTTACCCTCCTTGGGTTTCAAACATTATGCCGGGATTTCGACACTTATCAGAATATAACAGATTAATAAACATATTTTAACAGGTAATCTAAATGGTGTGGAAGTGTTACACACTGATATCGCGTAGTACTACACTCTTAATCAAAATCCTTGCTATCCTGATCTACTACCCTCAATCTATAACTTGGCTCAAAAGCCGGAAGAATACGAAGATTAGGCCTCCCCTACATTCGGCCAAGGATTAATAAATACCCGAATTTACATGCTAAAAACAATAGATCTCCTTACCTTGAAATCCCAAAAGTAACACGATTCGAGTGTTACTGAACTCTGACTTAGAGATCAAAGCAAATGAATCCCCTTCAAATCTCGGAATGTCGCAAATAAGAGAAAAACTTAAGATTAGTTCCCTTATAGCCATTCGGCTAAAGTCCCTAAAAAGCCGAAAAAGATTGAAATCTTACGAATCAATACTTACCTTCAGTTTCTTTCGAGATTCGGCACAAGCAGATACCCCAGAGAGGATTCGGAAAATACAGGAGATGAGATCTAAGGATTTCGGCTTTTATGGAAATCCCGGAAAAGATGAACAGATTCGTTTTCGGTTTTTAGAAGATCTGAATAGAGTGTTTCGGCTTTGGCTTAGAAAGAAAGTAAAAAGAAATCAAAGAAAGGCTTAGAAGTTTTGGCTAAAGTATTTGAAAGAGATGAGAAAGAGATTGTCAGAGAGTTCAACCAATAAAGGAAAAAAGAAAATAAAGAAAGTTGAGAGGGAGAATGGAGTGGAGGTTTCGGTAGAGAAAAGAAAAAAGATGAAGAGAACTATACAACAAATTTCGGCACAAGGAAAGAAGAAAAGAGTAGGGTTCAATTGCCAGAATTGATGAGATATCCCCCCTATTTATAGAAATTTCGGCACTTACCTAACCTTGCAGATAAATCCTATCTCTTCTCCTTTATCTTAATCTACTAACTCATCCGAAAGAGACTTAATTAGCTCCAACTCCTCCCTCCTTTATCAGCTTATTATCCACAAATTAAAAACATTAAAATTTTCCTAAATTATCCTTAGCTCCTCTTTAAATGCCGAATTTGGCCCAAAAACATGGGCTCCAAGTGGCAAAAACTTGGGCCTCCTCCTTTGCCAGTGACGCCAACTACCTTCCCTCTTAGTGGCGCCATTTTGCCACTGGGCCACAAGCCCAATCTTGATATTTTTAACAAAGATAACTATCTTTAGAACTTATAATGCCCAAACAGATTTTAACTGAGGTCTCAGCCCATTCCTGAGCCCAATTAATACCTCAATTCTCAATTTAACATATTTAAGCATTCATTACACAAAATGCACAGGCCCTAAAATTCAGGATGTTACATGTGATATATGTGATATTAGTAATATGTGAAAGTGATATTGAATTATTTGTGATATAAGTGATACTAGTATTATGTGAAAGTGATATTGAATTATGTGTGATACAAGTGATATTAGTATTATGTGAAAGTGATATTGAATTATGTGTGATATATGTGATATTAATAATATGTGAAAATGGTATTGAATTATGTGTGATATATGTGATATTGGTGGTATGTGATGTGAATGAGATGGCTCATTAATATGAATATTCGGGCTTCGAGCCTAACAGGCCTTGTGCCGGTGAAGTTTATCAGGCTTATTGCCTAGCAGGCTAAATGCCGGTGATTTAATTTCAGACCTCAGGTCTAGCAGGCTTAGTGCCGGTGGGAAATTCAGGCTTACGCCTCGCAGGTTTTAAACCAGTGATGAAATTTCAAGTTGCAAGACAAACTCTTCTAGCTATGTAATCACCGTGGAAGTAAGTTGATATTACAAGTTATATATGTATGTTCGGCCATACAGGTAAGTGCCTACGAATTATTAAATTGATCTTCGATATTTGGTCTAAAAGGTAAGTATATGTGTGTTAAGTTGTCGAGCGCGAATGATACTAATTGATCTTGTATATTCGGTATTAAGTTTATGTTTATGTGGCCATGTTGGATTACTTTGATGCCATGTATACGAATATATGAAATGTCAAATGGATATATATATATATATATAAGTGAATATATTTTCTTTATGTGAAATTACTAAGTGTAAAGTATATACTTATTTGCATATACATTTATATGTGATCCAGTTGAATTATGTGTATCGGAAATATGAGTGGTTGGAGATGAGTTATTAATTTATATTTGAACGATATGATGTGATAATAAATTGAAGTTTAAAGGTAAAATAGTGATGATGATTGAGCTAAAGAGGTATTAGCATTCGATATTATTGACCAAATAAGTATTAGGTTTTAGATTTTATGATATTATGTATGTTATTGAAAATGATTGAAAGATCACTTGATTTAAAACAGTTGCATATGACTTACTAAGCTAGTAAGCTTACTCTGTGTGTTCATTATTCTGTTTTATAGATTTTGATCAAACTATGAGCTCAGGGGATCGCCAAAGAAGTCATCCACACTATCGACTATTTTGGTACCTTTAAAGTCTAGATTTCGAACTAAAGGCGTGTATAGGCTAGACTATGTTTTGAGCTATGAATTATTCTTGTATATATTAGCCATGCGAAAATGGATTTACTTGGATCACTAGGATTAGGCTCGGCTTTATGAGTTCTTGATCAAGTGTTTAATGTGATGATTTTATCAATTCAGCTATGGATTAATTATATGTAGTATGTGGTTGTTATGTTTCATAAATAATGTGGTGAATGAGTTGATATATGTATATGATATGTGTGGTATTTATGGATTTAATAATTCATTGAGTTGATTAGGTATTTGAGTGTATATTGATTATTTATGTTCGGTTGTAAAATGGTGAGTAGTAAATGTGTTTCATAATTATTTTAGGTATAAATCAAAAAGAGTAAATGATGGATATGGTTTAAGTATGCTCTGGTTAGTTGTAATGGATAGTTAAAAGAATGTGATATGAAGTTCATGTATACTAATATATATGTGATTTAGGTGTACAATGAGATATTGTCTGTGTTTTAATGTGTTAAATATGGCTTTTGATTTTATGGTAACTATGCGCATTATATAAATATATATATATTCATATAAGCTTTAGTAGTATGTTCGATCATGTGTATGTTACAATAATTCCATACGTGATTGACTTATTATTATAAAGAGAAAATTTGTTCAGTTGGTTTTGTTATATGCAGGTATATATTGAATAATTGATGTGTGATTTCTTGGAAATAGAAATAGTATGTCTTGCTTATGCAATATATTTATGTAATTGATATAGGCTCAATATATGATATGAAATGTTATTTGATTGTATCAAGCATGATTTTTAATATATGATTGATTTGAACTTAATAGTACTAAGGTTCGAAATTTGAATAGGCTAAGTGTATTAATGTGGTTCACTTATGGAGCATGGAAGAAATGAATGTCTGATCTGAATGTTTGTTCTTAATTGAGTATTGCTTGATAATACCTCATTAACCCAAATCTGACGACAGATACGGGTTAAATACGGGTTAAGGGTGTTACAGATTCACACGGCCATGCCTCAATAAAGAAATCCGAACACGGCTTAAAGACCACGCACACGGGCGTGTGCCATACCCGTGTCCCTATCGTAGAGAAGAGTAATTCTACTCAGAAAAGGATACTTGGAGGCAAAGAAACACATTACAAAGCCTATTCAAACACCCTAGTGGGAATTCTACTTGAATTAGGATACTTAGGGACCAAGTAAGGCATCTCAAAGTCTATATAAACAACCAAGAGGGCAACTTGAAAGGGAGTTCAGTAGAAGCCGGAACCCAAGGCTTTAGTCAGAGGGCGATTAGCTAGGCCAAGGACCCGAGCCGAAAAGGTCAAATTTGTGGGAATTACTCGAGGATAGCCAATTGATCCATCTTAAGAAGTCAGAATTCTACTCAAAACGGTGGATCTCTCGTTCAATTTCTTCAGGGAATTTTAAGGATCTCTTATGTTTTGTTTTATCTTTTCTTCTGAGATGTTTTCTTTTATTGTCATGAACTAAACCCTTCAGATACCTGGAGGGGATGAAACCTAAGACGAATCTTGTTATTGTTTTCTGAACTATATGATAAATACTTGATTTGTTCTTAATTATGTGTGCTTAATTCTTGTGTTAATATTTCCGAGATATTAATTCAAGTATGATGTGTTTAGGTGGAGGAGCAAAAGTCCCTGCTTAAGAGTAGATCTAGCATAATTAAGCGGAGTTGATCGCACGCCTAGGGATAAGGTGACGAGATTTTGCCAAATTAGGGTGAAACCTAATATGGGAGTCTATAGGTCGAGTTAATGCGATTCTAGGGGTTTTAATTAGAAAGAGGTTTCAATTAATCAACCTAGGGTTAGACGTTATTTGCCTCGAGAGAGGGTTTAATATATATTAGGGAGTCTTACGGATCAGGTCAAGTGAATAAATTGTCTGGTTCAGTGTTAGATAACAAGTGAAGTCTAGGTAGATTCCTTCTAAGGGTATCGTCTTAATCAACTAAGTCTTCCCAATAGTATTTCCCCAATTTATTCTTTTTGTCTTTGCGTCTTTAGCTTAGTAATTAGTTAATTTTAGATTAAACAACAACTTCACTTATTTTAGGCTAGATAATAAAAAGAAAGTTAGTATTAGTACTTTTAGTTCCTTTGGGTTCGACAATCCGGTCTGGCCTAAGCTATACTACTGTTCGATAGGTGCACTTGCCTTAAATCGTTGTCAGAGTTAGTTTCCAGGTTCAATCATTCTCATTATAAATTTTAAAACTCGACAAAACAACGATCACCTCTTAATCATAACTTACTGCATATATATCACAGTACCCTTACTCTTAACATCCAAAGTGATTTACCAAAAGATAGAACATCCTCTGGTTATTCCCAAAATTTTTAGCTTCCAATCTAATGAGGAAAGATGGCATTTGAAAAAAAGAAAAAGAATCAGAGAGAAATATTGAAGGAAGACGAAAACTCGAACCCTACTACACACATATATAACTAATTTCCTCTTTAGAGGAATTTAAAAAGCGTCACTTAAATTCATAATTTGTCCTTCCTAGTGGCCCACAGATTTTGAGAAAAACATAAAATCCTGAACGAATATTACTTGACCGACCAATCTTATTTGACTTCTAACCAGACCATTGTTCAAACCTAACAAGCACAGTACTCAGACAAACTAGGCGTACTATAAATATTTGGCAGTAACTTATGCAATAATTACCTTTTTGCTTTAAAAAGAATCTTTTTTTTTAAATAACCCAAATTAAATATTCATTTACTTACACAATAGTTACTATAAGCCCACTCTTATTTTCCAAAAGAAAACAAGCAGATTGTACTATGCCAAACAGAAAATTTTACTGCTACACGTGTTAATCTCAAATCCGTCAAACTTGGGGTGTGACATTCCCTGTGCCAAGACATAGCTATGAAGAGGGCCATAAATTAAGTGAGGTTCTTTTCATCCACACAGTCAATATTTAGCAGAATTATGGCCTCTAATTAACCTAATTAAGGCAGCTAATTATGCCTATAAATAGGAAGGCTCAGGTTAAGCTACGGGAGGCAAGAAAGAGCTAATTTTTAGTGTTTTAGTTAGTAGATTTAGTTTTAATTAGGTTTTTATTTTAGCTCTAAACAATTTTCTTGTTTTTATTTGAGTCTAAAATTTCATTACTCAGCTTCTCAGTAATTTTCTTTAAATTGTCTCTTGCAATCGTTGATATCTCGCTAGTGATAAACCATAATATACACATATTTTAATCCCACATTTAGCATACTTTTGATAATTTATTCCTTGAATTGTGGAATTTGGTGCTCTAAATTCTTTAATTTCATGTTTTAAACTTAAGAGAGCACCAGAGGATGAAAAGAATGAGAAACAGGCCTAAAACGACGTAAATGAGCCAAATTACGAAACCGACACGGACTGGGCCCAAGACCACACGGTCGTGCCTCCTTAACAGACCCGACCACGGCCTGGATACGATTCATACGAGCGTGTGCCACGAGCGTGTCCCTACCGTGACCTATTTGAGTTTCACTCGGATTAGGATACTTAGGGGAGAAGAAAGACATTCCGAAAGCCTATATAAACGCCCTAAGTGTGACCTATGAAGGGGGCGTCCAGTTAGGCCGAAGAGCCAAGCCAGAGAGGCCAAAATTGTGGAATTTACTCGAAGAAGGCCAGTTGATTCGTCTCAAGAAGCTGGAGTTATACTCAAGACGAAGGATCTTCCCTTCAATTTCCTTCAGGGGGTTTTAGGGTTTTTCTTATGTTTTTTTTTTTATATTTTCTTCTGAGATGTATTCTTTTATTAATATGAACTAAACCCTCAAATACCTGAGGGGGATGAAACCTAAGACGGATCTTGTTATTGTTTTCTGAACTATATGATAAATACTTGATTTGTTTTTAATTATGTGTTCTTAATTCTTGTTTTAATATTTCAGGATATTGATTCAAATATTGACGTGCTTAGGCAGTGGAGCAAAAGTCCCTGTTTAAGAGTAGATCTAGCATAATTAAGCGGAGTTGATCGCAACCCTAGAAATAGGATGACGAAAATCTGCTGGATTAGGGTCACACTTAATATGGGAGTCCATAGATCGAGTTAATGCAATCCTAGGGGTTTTAATTAGAAAGAGATTTCAATTAATCAACATAGGGTTAGACGTTAGTAGCTTCGAGAGAGATATTAATATAAATTAGGGAATTCTACGGATCAAGTCAAGTGAATAAATCGTCTGGTTCAGAGTTAAATAACAAGTGAAGTCTAGGTGGATTCTTCCTCGGGTATTGTCTTAATCAATTGGCTTTTCCCACAAGTATTTTCCCCAATTTATTCTCTTTGTCTTAGCATCTTTAGCTTAATAGTTAGTTAATTTTAGATTAAATAATTAATTCACTTTTATTTCAGGCTAAATAATAAAAAGAAAGTTAGTATTAGTACTTTTGGTTCCTTTGGGTTCGACAATCCGGTCTTGCCACTAAACTATACTAATGTTCGATAGGTGCGTTTGCCTCAATAGTTGTCATAGTTAGTTTCTAGGCTCGATCATTCTTTATATAAATTTTTAAGACTCTGACATAACGATCAAGTTTTTGGCGCCGTTGCTGGGGAACTAAAATATTAAGAACGCTCAATTTTTATTACTTTAGCCATTTTTACTTTTGCAATTTACTTTTATTTTTATTTTGCTTTTAACTTTTCTAATTCTTCTTTTATTTGCTTCTGGCAGGTAATTCTAGTTTATGACTAGGTGGAACCCGTTAGGACCCTTGATTTTGACGGTGAAATAGAACATACTGCTCGCAGAAACCGAAGAGATGTCACTGAATAATTATCAGTGGCAAGTCATGAGGAAAAAGCCTACAACCCTAGTACAGAGAACGAACAAGTCAACTATATGGGTAACTATTCTAGACCTCAAAATAATCTTTACAGTAACACTTACAATGCAGGTTGGAGGTACCATCCCAATTTCTTGTGGGGTGGTCAAGGTAATCAAAGACCGCAACTTCCTCTAGGCTTTCAACAACCACCTCACCAGCAGGAAAAGAAGCTGAACCTTGAGGAGATGCTAACGAAATTTATCTCGGTGTTAGAAACACGCTTCCAAAACACCAAAGCAACACTTAAAAATTAGCAAGTGTCGATTCAAGGGCTCGAGAATCAATTAGGTCAGCTTGCTAAGCTGATCTCAGAAAGACCACAAGGTATCTTGCCTAGCAACACCGAAACTAACCCAAGAGAGCAACCTCAAGCAATAACTGCTCACGATAGTGAAGGGTTAGATGAACCAAAATTGAAGCAAGAGAATGTGGTAGAGGAAGGAAAGGTTGAGGTAAGCCATGATAAACCAAACTTGGTAATTACAGAGTACCAACCACGTGTGCCATACCCCAATACGATAAAGAAAGACCACACAGAGGAACAATTCGGTAAATTTCTTAAACTTCCAAAGAAATTACATATTAACTTGCCGTTTCTTGAAGCTCTTTCGTAGATACCAGATTCAAGGAAATTTTTAAAAGAGTTTTTGACAAACAAACGGAAGTTAGACGATACGTCGCAAGTGGAGCTAAACGCAGTTCTTAACAAGGCTAGGACATCGAGTATTAAAGGTGGAACCAATCACTTCAAAGTTGGGGACCAGGTACTCTCAGATGCAACCGATCCTCGAATAGCCACTTCAGAGCTTAATACAAACGGTGCAACTCCTTTTTCGGTACGTAAGGTCTTTCCATACGGAACGGTCGCGGTAACACATTCTAATTTTGGCACTTTTGAGGCAAATATTACCCGACTCAAACTATATGTTGATAGAATTGATAATAAGAAAAAGGAGTTTCAACTCCGTAAACCACCATGGCCATACGAATAACAGGTAAGTCTAGCTCAAGACTTTAAACGAGTGCTTCTCGGGAGGCAACCCGAGCACTAACCCCACTACCGTCCATATTTTCGAATTTTAGCATCTGACTAAAAACTAACCAAAATTTTTATGGCGTAGGTTTCCCTACCAAACAACCTTGCACACAGGCGTGGCCATGGCCGTGTAGACATCACGAATTTGCACGCCGGCGTGGTAGAGACCGTGCGAATCAAGGACGAAAGTTTCCCAAAACACAGGCTGCAATAAAACGCTATGGTCGTGCGATGCGGTCGTGGTCGAAACTGACTAAAGAACACAGGCGTGCGACACGGCCGTGCTTATAAACCGTGGGCGACACGGGTGTGCGAACCCTTTATACGGGCGTGGGAGAAATGCATGAAGTTTAACACGGCCGTGCGATTCGACCGTGTGACATAGCAAGCCCAGGGCACGGGCATTGGCCGTTCCTCTTTTTAAAAATCCCCTTCTTCTGTTCACTCCCCCCCAAAGTCTTCGTCCCCTTTCCCCTTTCTTTTTAAACACATATCCATTTTCCATCTTTACTTTTATTCTTATTTTTATTTTCTTTTTACTTTTTTTATTATTTACTTCTTATTCTTCATGCCATTTCAATTTAGCTTAGGATACAATAAAATCAGGCCGGCTTCTTCGAGGATTCAATTTCAAACGGTTCAAGGCGCTCCCCCACGTTCACCTCTGCCAATTCTATCCAGTTTCTTTTCATTGACTCCATCCAAAATTCAGGAAGTTTGACTGGTTTCAGAAAAATTCTAAGTCATTAAAAAATCCCGAATTTCGTGGTTCAGTTGAAAACCCGTTGTTTAGTTAACTCTGAAATTTAATTAGTTGAACTTTGCGATTAGGTGATATCTGTAAGCACTTACCAATTATTCGATTATCAGGTTTTAATAAAAAAATGCCTTTTATTATAAGAAACGTTGTTTGGCAGGTTATAAGAAAACTTTAGTTTGTAATTAAATTTTTAAGACATCCATTGAGCAGTCTGTAATTAGTATGTCCAAACTTTAAACCCAAAAGAGAATTCTAATTTTTATAGTGGCCTTATTACAAACCAAAGAAAAGTCCCCAAAAGTTATAAATGGTAAACAAAATAAAATTTACTCATAAAATCCATGCGTGGCCACCTCGAGTTCCCTCCAACCCAGTCCATTAAGCTAAGTATTACCTGCAATTGTTTAAAGAAAAGTGTGAGCCACAAGACTCAGTGTGCAATTATTCCACATACTCCATAAATGGGCCTTAGCCCCGAGCACCATTGGACGAAGCCCAATTAACACAACATAACCAAATGATTCATATGAAACCCAACCCAACCCAGTTTTCCATCCTCTACACTCCACTTTGGCAGTCATGCTGACAGACACAGTGCTCAAAGACAATATAAAGTGGCCTAGCCACCGATCACCATGTGACTAAATATAACGTGGCCTAGCCACCGATCACTATGTGGCCAAATCATCGATACAATAATGTGGCATCACGCCATCATTTGGTGTGACATTGTCACCCAGAAGCACTTCCCCTTCATATCATAATATCCCAATATCCCCATGCACATGCAACATAGTATCATAACAGGTTATATATGATGTCACACACACAGTCATGCTATCAAAATTTAAAGGTTTAACCACGATACACTAACCTGATATTTCGGCTTTACCCCACAGCGGTAACTCAATCACCATTGCCGAAATTTCTGGCTTTCATAACACATACACAATTATTACAACAAAAAGAAGTAGTGTGATAAGTACACACCTGTGAACGCGCAAGACTACACTATCGATCTCGCTAACGTCCTCAATTGCAGGGATCACAGCGATCTGTTTATCCCTTTCAGAAGCCGGCCCACAACCCGGTGGCCAATCTCGAACGGTAGACAACGCACGTCTTTTAAACTTAGGGGCTGGGTTTACGGGTCCAACCCCCTCATTTGCCTGACTGGTACTTGATTCCATGAAACGATCTTGGTCAGAAGATGCTATAATGAAATAGCGCTTGTTTAACAAAACATTGGGTTAAGGCAGCCTAATAACGAATGAAGAACCTGATCGAATAACTAGAGAAAGAAACCCTTACCTTAACAACAGAAACTGAGGATTAGTAGACTTGGATTAGGAAGCCGATTAAATCCCTACATAGTCCTGAATCAGCATCGATCAAATAAACAAACTAAAAGATATGATTTTTCGGCCAAACACCTTTACCCCTCTCCAGAATCCCTTATTTTTCTCCTAACTTCACTCCTAAACACATATTTGGAAAGGTTTGAAACTTTCAAAATAATTTGAAAGTTTCAAATCCCCCTTTTTACTCTTCTCCAACCATTCAAAGAAAATTTCACCAAGTCACCTCCACTCTTCAAGGCCCCCAACCGAATCCCTCATCCATCCCTTGATGCATGAGCAAAAATAAAAATAAAAATAAAAGCCACATTGCTGGCAACGTGAATCGAACCTAACCCCCTTCTGCTACCCTCTGAGGCATCACTTACCTGCTCCCTAAGTGGCGCCTCCTTGCCACTTCACCGCCGTAGTTCTTGTCTCAACAACCACAAACAAAAAACCTTAAATCCTGTCCCAACCAGCTTCCCCCCTAAAGTGCCCAAAATTAAAATTTTTGCCAAGGCTCCGACTTCACCCCGGGCCTTTCCAGAGACCCCCAAACACACTCAAACAACATGCAAAGTATATCAAACACACAGAAGCAAGATAAATGCAAAGCCCCTAAATCCCGGATGTTACAGTTCTACCCCCTTAAAGAAATTTCAGCCTCGAAATTACCTGGTCAAAAGAGATGCGGGTACTGCTGTCACATCGCATCCTCTGGCTCCCATGTCACCTCTTCCATTCCACGATTTCTCCATAAGACTTTAACCAACGGAACTAATTTCCTTCTTAGCACCTTGACGTCTCGTTCCAAGATCTGGATTGGTTCCTCCTCATAGGACAAGTCTGGGCTTACCTCAATTTCCTCCACTGGCACGACGTGAGACAGATCTGAACGGTAGCGTCTTAACATTGAAACATGGAACACATCATGTATCTGTTTCAATTCTGCAGGTAACTCCAGTTGATACGCCACTGGTCCCACACGTTTCAATACCCAATCAGGCCCGATGAACCTAGGACTTAGCTTGCTTTTTCGTCCAAACCTCATCACATTCTTCCAAGGTGAAACTTTCAAGAAGACCCGGTCACCCACCGCAAACTCTATTTCTTTTCACTTCAGGTCTGCATAAGATTTCTGCCTATCGGATGCTTCTTTCAACCGAGCCCTAATTAGCTTAACCTTCTCCTTTGTCCCAACAACTAATTCTGGACCCAAAAGCTAGCGTTCACTCAATTCTGTCCAACAGGTAGGAGTACGACACCTCTGTCCATACAACACTTCATAAGGCGCCGTCTGAATACTAGCTTGGTAGCTGTTGTTGTATGCGAATTCCGCCAACGGTAACAATTCTTCCCAACTACCCTTGAAATCGATGACACAGCCCCTCAACATGTCCTCCAAGATCTGAATCACTCTCTCAGACTGACCATCAGTCTGTGGATGAAAAGCTGTGCTGAAGTCCAGTCTTGTGCCCAATGCCTGATGCAGTGCTCTCCAGAATCGTGACGTAAACCTAGGGTCTCTAACTCATATGATCGATACTGGTACCCCATGCAATCTCACAATTTCTGCCACATACAGCTTCGCCAACCTCTGAAGAGAATAGTCAACATGAACAGGTATGAAATGGGTAGACTTCGTCAACTGATCCATAATTAACCATACAGAGTCTTTCTTAGTAGGCGTAAGAGGTAGCCCACTAACAAAGTCCATAGTGATTCTCTCCCATTTCCACTGTGGAATCTTCACCGGCTGCAACAACCTCGAAGGCAACTGATGCTTGGCTTTAACCTGCTAACAAGTTCAACACTTTCCCACAAACTCCGTAACCTCCCGCTTCAATCTAGGCCACCAAAACTGTCCACGCAGATCCCAATACATCTTACTTCCTCCAGGATGCATAGCGTAAGGGCTACTATGCACTTCCTGAAGAATCATCTGCCTCAACTCCACATCCTTTGGCATACAAATCTTCTCACAAAAACACAAAACCCCATCACCGTTCAAACTGTAATCTTCTACCCCACCATTCTGTACTTGCAGAAGTCGAGCACTTAAAACCTCATCCGATAGCTGTTTCTCTTTAATCTGACTGACCCACGTCGGCTTCACTTGAAGTTCAGCTAACATGCTCTCGTCATCATACAAACTGAGATGGTCGAACATCGCTCTCAAGTCTGATATTACCTTCCAACTTAACGCATCTGCTACCACGTTAGCCTTACCCGGATGATATTCAATCGAGCAGTCATAATCTTTCAATAGCTCAATCCACCTTCGCTACCTTAGATTCAGCTCTTTCTGAGTTAGAAGATATTTTAAACTCTTGTGGTCGGTGTAGATAACAGACTTCTCTCCATATAAATAATGTCTCCAGATCTTTAGAGCGAAAACTACCGCAGCCAACTCCAAATCATGCGTGGGATAATTAATCTTATGCGGTCTTAACTGCCAAGACGCATACGCAATGACTTTCCCATCTTGCATTAACACACATCCCAATCCCGTGCGTGAAGCATCACAATAAACCACGAACTCCTTTTCGGCCTCAGGCTGAACCAACACCGGAGCCTCTGTCAAAATCCTCTTCAGCTTCTCAAAACTTTCCTGTTGTTTGTCAGCCCAAACAAAAGGTACCCCTTTCCTCAACAACTTGGTTAAAGGTGCCGCAATTAATGAGAACCCTTCAACGAACCTTCGGTAATACCCAGCCAGACCAAGGAAACTCCAAATCTCAGCCACAAACTTAGGCGACAACACCACTTCAATCTTCCGGGGATCGACCCTAATCCTTTCTGCAGATACCACATGACCCAGAAAAGTAACTTCCTTTAACCAAAACTCACACTAACTAAACTTGGCGTACAGCTACTTCTCCATTAAAATTTGCAAAACCACACGAAGGTGAAAATCATGATCCTCTTCCGTCTTGAAATATACCAAAATGTCGTCTATGAATACCACGACGAACCGGTCCAAATAGGGTTGAAAAACTTGGTTCATCATATCCATGAACGTAGCTGGTGCATTTGTTAACCCAAACGGCATCACCAAGAACTCATAGTGGCTATAGCGAGTCCGAAAAGCCGTCTTATGAATATCCGCTTCCTTGACCTTTAGTTGATAATATCCCGACCTCAAATCTATCTTTGAAAAGACTGAGGCCCCTTTAAGCTGATCAAACAAATCATCTATCCTCGACAGCGGGTACTTGTTCTTGATGGTCAACTTGTTCAACTGGCGGTAGTCAATACACATTCGCAAGGACCTGTCTTGCTTCTTCACAAACAGCACCGGCGCTCGCCACGGAGACACACTGGGTCGGATAAATCCACGATCTAACAACTCTTGGATCTGAGCTTTAAGTTCAACCAGCTCCTCCAGTGCCATCCTGTAAGGGGGCGATGGACACCGAAGCCGTTCCTGGAAGTAGCTCAATTCCAAACTCCACCTCCCGATCTGGAGGCAACCCTGGAAGCTCTTCCAGAAAGACATCCACAAATTCCTTTACCGTTATAACCTCATCCACTGTCACTTCCTTTACATCCAAGGCACTGACATAGGTTAAGAAAGCCATGCACCCTTTTTTCACCATTCTCTCCGCCTTAAGAGCAGACACTACATTGGACAAGTAGTCTCTCCTCTCGCCTATCACCAAAACTTCGTCATCCTCAGGAGTCCTTAACACCATGCACTTAGCAGCACAATCCAAGTTTGCTCGATATCTTACCAACCAGTCCATGCCCAAGATCAAATCGAACTCCCCGAACGGTAGTTCCATCAGATCAGCCGGGAAAACCAACCCTTGTACTTCTAGAGGCACATTCCTAAAAAGTCTGTTTACCACTACAGTCTGTCCTAAGGGACTAAGTACAGTCATCTCCCTAGAAGTAGTTTCAGACTTCATGTTCAAGGTTCCAGACACCACACTAGCAACATAGGAATGCGTCGACCCAATATCAATTAATGCAGTAAAGGGTAAACTGAAAATAAGGAACGTACCCATTATAACGTCTGGTGCATCCCCCTCTTCTCGGCGTTTGGCTGCATAAACTAACCTGGGCTGCCTCGCCTCTACATTCCCAGCACCTCTGCCCGGTGCTCCACGACCCCGACCAGAACCATTCCCTCCTCTGTTCTAACCACGACCTCTCGACATCTGCTGTCCACCCCTACCTGGCTGCACATACCCTTGACCGACCATCCGAGCTTTGTTCCTCTCCAGCGGGCAGTCCCTGATCAGATGATCCTTTGACCCTCACCTGAAACATACCCTATCTCTTCCTCAGCCTTCTCCTACATGTGTCCTCCCACACTGAGCACACTGTCGAAATTGCCCAACAGTAGCTGGCGTTCTAACACGACCCGGCCCATCAACCCTAGGCCTCTTCTGGAAACCCCCAGATGACCCTGGCGGTCCATAACTCCTCTTATTTCTACCTCTATCCTTGTCCTTATTCTGCCTCTCAGTCTGTTTCACCTCCTCGGCTATTTTAGTCTTTTCCACCAGGATAGCAAAATCTCTCACGTAACCCATCTTCGAACCGCACACAACGCTCATAGTCGGTCGCAACTATCCCTAGGGCGTACCGGTTTAACCGCAGAAATTCTGCCTCATATTCGGCTACCGACTTACCCCATTGAACTAAATTCAGGAATGTTTTCCTCCGAGCATCCACATAACTGGCCCCAACGTACTTCCCTTGGAACTTCACCTTAAAGAAATCCCAATCAACTTGGTCCACCGGAGTACCCTCTCTCACGGTGAGCCACCACTGATAGGCCTCATCCCGAAGTAAAGACACCGCGCCTTTCAACTTTTCCTCTGCCGTGCAGTCTAAATTATCCATAATTCTCTCGACTGCCTCTAGCAAATACTCAGCCACGTTAGGAGCTACTCAAGAGATACCTCTAAACATTTCAGCTCCATTAGCTCGAAGTCGCTCAGGAATGGACTTTCGAGTTGCTGTTCCACTGCCTGCCCCGGCCACTCATTCCAACACACGCAACATTGCCTGAGACAGGGCATCATCTCCACCAGTTCTGCCTTGTGACCCCGTTTCTGCCACAGGTGATGCTGGCGCTTCACCCTCAGGCTCATTTCTCGCTTTCGAGAGTTCAACCTCAGTACCCGGCCCCTCCCACGGCCGCGTGTAACACGTCCACATCCTCTACCACTCATGTCTACCATTTCGTCTTAATCTGATTTAAAAAATTTTTTGAATTAGCATTTCTTTCCACTGTTGATTAATGAGTAGTTTTATGAAGATAGGGTTATAAGTAGTTTTTTCCGCAAGCATATGTATACCTAGAGTTTTCATTTCTACAGTAAAGTTTCTTAATTCTATCATCCATAGCGATATATCCACAACAACATGTTCACACAATACATCTACTTTATGCAGATTAGTTAACAATTAAAGAACATACCTGGCGGACTTGGGCTGGAGACTCGAGTGCCACACTTCAAAAATAGATCCATATGTCTTATATTTTGAAAAAACGAAATTTGGAAAACGTTTTGAACCCAAAACCCAAGGCCGAGATTTTTAAAACCGGGCTCTGGTACCAATTTGTAACACCCCAAACCCGACCCAAACACTACGACTGGATCTGGCATGTCACTAGGAAGAAGTTTAAGAAGTTTGACTGGTTTCAGAAAAATTCTAAGTCATTTAAAAATCCCGAATTTAGTGGTTTAGTTGAAAACCCGTTGTTTAGTTAACTCTGAAATTTAATTAGTTGAACTTTACGATTAGGTGGTATCTGTAAGCACTTACCAATTATTCGATTATCAGTTTTTAATAAAAAAATGCCATTTATTTTAAGAAACATTGTTTGGCAGGTTATAAGAAAACTTTAGTTTGTAATTAAATTTTTAAGACATCCATTGAGTAGTCTGTAATTAATATGTCCAAACTTTAAACCTGAAAGAGAATTCTAATTTTTATAGTGGCCTTATTACAAACCAAAGAAAAGTCCCCAAAAGTTATATTTGTTTAAAGAAAAGTGTGAGCCACAAGACTCAGTGTGCAATTATTCCACATACTCCACAAACGGGCCTTAGCCCCGAGCACCATTGGCCGAAGCCCAATTAACACAGCATAACCAAATGATTCATATGAAACCCAACCCAACCTAGTTTTCCATCCTCTACACTCCACTTCGTACGTCCAACCTCAACACACCTGGGGATTTCTACAATCAACCCTCCATCCTCTACACTCCACTTTGGCAGTCATGCTGACAGACGCACTGCTCAAAGACAATATAACGTGGCCTAGCCACCGATCACCATGTGATTAAATATAACGTGGCCTAGCCACCGATCACTATGTGACCAAATCATTGATACAATAATGTGGCATCACACCATCATTTGGTGTGACATTGTCACCCAGAAGCACTTCCCCTTCATATCATAATGTCCCAACATCCCCATGCATATGCAACATAGTATCATAATAGGTTATATATGATGTCACACACAGAGTCATGCTATCAAAATTTAAAGATTTAACCATGATACACTGACCTGAAGTTTCGGCTTTACCCCACAGGGGTAACTCAATCACCATTGCCGAGATTTTCGGCTTTCATAACACATACACAATTATTACAACAAAAAGAAGTAGTGTGATAAGTACACACCTGTAAACACGCAAGACTACACTATCGATCTTGCTAACGTCCTCACTTGCAGGGATCACAGCGATCTGTTTATCCCTTTTAGAAGCCGACCCATAACTCGGTGGCCAATCCCGAACAGCAGACACCGCACGTCTTTTAAACTTAAGGGCTGGGTTTACGGGTCCAACCCCCTCATTTGCCTGACTGGTACTTGATTCCATGAAACGATCTTGGTCAGAAGATGCTATAATGAAATAGCGCTTGTTTAACAAAGCATTGGGTTAAGGTATCCTAATAACGAATGAAGAACCCGATCGAATAACTAGAGAAAGAAACCCTTACCTTAACAACAGAAACTGAGGATTAGCAGACTTGGATTAGGAAGCCGATTAAATCCCTACATAGTCTTGAATCAGCATCGATCAAATAAACAAACTAAAAGAGATGATCTTTCGGCCAAACACCTTTACCCCTCTCCAAAATCCCTTATTTTTCTCCTAACTTCAATCCGGAACACACATTTGAAAAGGTTTGAAACTTTCAAAATAATTTGAAAGTTTCAAATCCCCCGTTTTACTCTTGTCCAACCATTCAAAGAAAATTTGACCAAGTCACCTCCACTCCTCAAGCCCGCCAACCGAATCCCTCATCCATCCCTTGACGCATGAGCAAAAAAATAAAATAAAATAAAAGCCACATTGCTGGCAACATGAATCGAACCTACTCCCCCTCTGCTACCCTTTGAGGCGTCACTTACCTGCTCCCTAAGTGGCGCCTCCTTGCCACTTCACCCTCTTAGTTCTTATTTCAACAACCCCAAACAATAAACCTTAAATCCTGCCCCAACCAGCTTCCCCCTAAAGTGCCCAAAATTAAAATTTTGGCCAAGGCTCTGACTTAACCCCGGGCCTTTCCAGAGACCCCCAAACACACTCAAACAACATACAAAGTATATCAAACACACAGAAGCAAGACAAATGCAAAGCCCCTAAATCGCGGATGTTACACCACTAAAAAATCTTACCCTCACAATTAACCCCTAGTGAACCCCTTTGATCCTAACAACCCTTTTATTGACTCACCCACTAATATTACCCAAAACCCATCTTGTATTTGTTATCACCATTCCTTGACTCCCTTTTTGTCGAGATTTGATTTTCAGTAGTTGCCTAACTATGTTCTATTTTTCAGTTGTTAAAGTTCTTTCTCATTATTATAATGATTTGTTCTTAAAAAAAATCAAAGTATATTCATTATTAGTTGTATAATTAGGTGAGCTTAGACGTTTAAATTCCACATCTTGAAGAAGAAGCTCGTATTATTAGTTTCAAAGTTTCCAATTGATGTTCATTTTTCTAGTTACGTAAATTGTCAATTCAATCTCGATTCTAACCTTCTAATTCAGCCTTTATCCACACCTTTAACCCGAGCCCCATTACAACCCTTTTTAAAGACCTTTTGATTTGTGTATCATCTCATTTATAGTGGTGGAGATTTGATTTTCAGCCAAGCCTATGGGATTAACTTTTCATGTTCGACTTTTGAGTGCTTAATTTTGAACCTTAAACACTTTGAGTGATTTGAGTGAATCTTTAGTGAGGATGTCAACTCTTGTCGATTTTGAAATAAAGGTGATTATTTAGGTAAGGGGAAAACTCCTATGTTTTCGTGCTACAAAAACTATAACTTTGATGTTTGAATCTTTAAGATCCTTTTACTTAAATTATCAATGTATGAGTTACTTTTGAATTATGATGGAACATTATTGATGAATATTATGAATCAAGGAAGTTTATTTTAATTGTGAGTTAAGAATTTTGCTTGAGGACAAGGAAATTCTTAAGTGTGGGGGTATTTGATAAACCATAATATACACATATTTTAATCCCACATTTAGCATACTTTTGGATGATTTATTCCTTGAATTGTGGAATTTGGTGCTCTTAATCCTTTAATTTCATGTTTTATACTTAGGAGAGCACTGGAGGATGAAAAAAATGAGAAACGAGACTAAAATGGAGTAAATGGGACAAATTACGAAATTGACACGGCCTGGGCCCGAGACCACACGGCCGTGCCTCCTTAACAGACCCGACCAAGGGTGGATACGATTCATACAGGCGTGTGCCACGAGCGTGTCCCTACCGTGACCTATTTTAATTTCACTCGGATTAGGATACTTAGGGGAGAAGAAAGACATTCCGAAAGCCTATATAAATGCCCTAAGTGTGACCTATGAAGAGGGCGTCCAGTTAGGCCGAAGTGCCAAGCCAGAGAGGCCAGAATTGTGGAATTTACTCGAAGAAAGCCAGTTGATTCATCTCAAGAAGCCGAAGTTATACTCAAGACGAAGGATCTTCCCTTCAATTTCATTCAGGGGGTTTTAGGGTTTTTCTTATGTTTTTTTTATATTTTCTTCTAAGATGTATTCTTTTATTAATATGAACTAAACCCTCAAATACCTAAGGGGGATGAAACCTAAGACGGATCTTCTTATTGTTTTCTGAACTATATGATAAATACTAGATTTGTTCTTAATTATCTGTTCTTAATTCTTGTTTTAATATTTCAGGACATTGATTCAAGTGTTGATGTGCTTAGGCAGTGGAGCAAAAGTCCCTATTTAAGAGTAGATCTAGCATAATTAAGTGGAGTTGATCGCAACCCTAGAAATAGGATGACGAAAATCTGTCGGATTAGGGTTAAACCTAATATAGGAGTCCATAGATCGAGTTAATGCAATCCTAGGGGTTTTAATTAGAAAGAGATTTCAATTAATCAACCTAGGGTTAGACGTTAGTAGCCTCGAGAGAGGTATTAATATAATTTAGGAAATCCTACGGATCAAGTCAAGTGAATAAACTGTCTAGTTCAGAGTTAAATAACAAGTGAAGTCTAGGTGGATTCTTCCTCGGGTATTGTCTTAATCAATTGGTTTTTCCCACAAGTATTTTCCCCAATTCATTCTCTTTGTCTTAGCATCTTTAGCTTAATAGTTAGTTAATTTTAGATTAAATAAACAATTCACTTTTATTTTAGGGTAAATAATAAAAAGAAAGTTAGTATTAGTACTTTTGGTTCCTTTGGGTTCGACAATCCGGTCTTGCCACTAAACTATACTATTGCTCGATAGGTGCGCTTGCCTCAATCGTTGTCATAGTTAGTTTCTAGGCTCGATCATTCTTTATATAAATTTTTAAGACTCTGACATAACGATCCCTATTTGTTAAAGGAAATTTTGCAACCGAGCACATCCAACATCTCAAACGGATCGATTTCTATTCTCCTCTTCTTTTAGTTTAATTTGTGTGTTTTGTATGATAACATTATTTCTAGGGAAAATGATATTTAGATCATGAGTAGCTAATTCCTTTAGGTTGATTAACGAGCGAATTTGGGAGATTAACAGAAGAACGAGGGTTTGCGTTAGAATTAGCTGGCTTAAATTATGTATGCTTAAACCCTAGGATTGACAACCTTAGGTAGTAATATAGGTAGATAGGCCAAGAGGATAAGTCTACCAAGCACATCATAATTTCTCTCGATTTAAATTATAAGGTCGACAGACAAGTGGTTTTTATCGATTAGCTAATCAATTATAGGTCGAGAGGTAATAATTGGTTAGTTATTAAATAGTTCATTAAAACTTGAGTTTTGAAATTAATTACAACCACTAAAGCAAGTTAATCTTCTACCTGTTATTCGAGATTTCGTTAATTTTGAATTTCTTTTCAATAATTTTAGTTTATTTTATGATGTTAAATTTTACTGCTATTTTTCATAATATAATTTTAAGTTATTACTTCTTAGACCTAAAATTGTAGAAACTAATACCAAATTTCATCCATCACCCCTTGGGTATGATCCTCGAAGTACTTTTTATTCTCCGTTGTGCAATACTATATTACAATTTGACTCATATACTTGCAAGCACCACTACTTTATTCTATCTCTTTTGGCAGCTGTATTTCCATTGCAAATGTACACACGTTTGGCGACGGTTAGTAAACGATTAGGATTTCAATGGCATGCCATTATGGTCCAATAAAGGAAAACGGGTGTTTGATTAGGGTTTAATATGATGGCTTGAGATCTAGCATACGTTGCAGATCCTCTTTGTTAGCAGCATCGGACCAAGCTAGTGGTATACGACGGCTTGAGATCAAGCATATGTTGTGAATTCTCTGAAGCTAGTGTTAGCCACCTGAATACGTTAGCTTATGCGAACAAATCAATCATGTGTATCCGAGTTCAATTTATTTTAGTTCTCCGAGTGAAAACAAAAGAGAAAATGGTAGTTAAACGGAAAAGAAATGGTTAACAAGATCGAACATGAATTAAATTGTTATGTTGCAACACGAGTATGATTTGAATATGATATGAATAAGATTATGGTCTAATAAAGGATAACGAGTGTTTGATCAGGGTTTAATACGATGGCTTCAGATCTAGCATACGTTGCAGATCCTTTGTGTTAGCAGCATCGAGCCAAGCTAGTGGTATACGATGGCTTGAAATCAAGCATATGTTGCAAATTCTCTGAAGCTAGTGTTAGTAACCCTAATCTAAAGCTAGTGTTAGCCACCTGAATACGTCAGCTTATGCGAACAAATCAGTCCCAAGTATCCGAGTTCAATTTACTTTAGTTCTCCAGGTGAAGAAAAAAAGAGAAAGTGGTAGTTAAACGGAAAAGAAATGGTTACAAAGATCGAACATGAGTTAAATTGTTATGTTGCAACACGAGTATGATTTGAATATAATATGAATAAGAATTTAATTATATGAGTTTATGAATTAAGTATGAATTAGATAATTATATTATGTTATATTGAATTTTTGAATTTGTATATGAGAATTGTATTATAAGTGCTTGATGTGTAAGGAAACTAACCTATTAATTGTTATGTTGAAATGTATATGAAAGAATAAGGATTTCAAAGGATGTCATTATTTTAATTGCTTAAGTTATTTTAATGTCAAGGTATGTTTGGAACACCCCTAACCCGTATCCGTTGCAGGAACAGGGATGCGGAGTATTACCAAAGTTTATAGCACCATCACCGAGAAAACAAGGAAAAATACTATTCATATCTAAAAACAATCATATCGTCCCTTAAATGGACCCTCGAAACCCATTATAAGTGTAACACCCCAAACCCGGCCCAAACACCACGACTGGATCTGGTATGTCGCTAAGAAAAATTTTGTCAAACATGTCGTATTTTCAGAAAAGCCCAAATATATTTTATAAAGAATATGCCTTTGTAAAATAAAACCCATACTTAATTACATGCCTTAGTTTAATTAAGTTAAAAATTTAAATAACCAAAAGTAATAAAGCCCATAATAAAACTAAATATAAACTAGTGGCCCATGGCCTTATTACATCGAAGTTTAAAATCTATTAATGAAAATACAATATAAAATAATTGACTGGAGTCCTTTTCGCCAAATCTTCATATTCTTCTGCATGGCCACCTTGCGTTCCTCTCCAGCCCGGTCCGAAGCACTAGGTATCCCCTGAAATGTTAATTAAAAGGGTGAGTCGCGAGACTCAGTGTGCAACCCTCATGCACCACTAGATTTTGGGCCCTAGGCCCATAAAACAGATTAATAATTTCATTCATTTAAATAACAAATAATATGCAAGGCTCAACCCGTTTGCCTAGGTTTCCATCCGCTACATGCCCCCGTACCAACCGTTCACACCATTGGGGATTTCTACAATCGACCCACACCGCTACACGCCAAGATGGCAGTCATGCTGCTCATCAAAATATTATGGCTGAAGCCCTTATAACAGATCATGGCATTAGCCGCTACAACATATAACAGATCACGGTATAAACCGCTACACATATAACGTATAACTTCCTCCTTTCATCAATCCAACCCATGCAGTCATATACAAGCAAATTACATATAACATTTAATCAGATTATTCACTGACCTGGCGATTTGCGTTACCCTTTTTGGGCTTCCCACATTAAGTCGAGATTTTGGCTTTTATCATAACATATAAACTTATGAACATATCTTAATAATCAGTTCTAGATGGTGGGGAAGTATTACACACCAGATTAATGTAGATACCCTTGCTAAACCGATCTACGCTTTGCTTCAAAAAGCCGGAAATATGTGAAAATAGGCCTCTCCTATATTCGGCCATAGTTAGTATTCTACCTGATTTTATATATATGAATAAACAAATCCTCTTACCTTGAAATCCCGAATGTAACACGATTCTATAACTTAGAGATCTATGAGTTTCGGCTTCTAGGAAAAATCCCGGAAAGATGATCTATCGCGCTTTCGGGTTTTGAAAGAACTAAAAATTGAAAAGATGGCCAAGGGAGATTCGGCCAATGAATATTAAGGAGAAGAATAGGTGTAGTTTCGGCTTTTGAGTCAAAGTGAAGATGAGGGAATAGGCTTAGAGATTTCGGCTTTTGCAGAGAATGAAGAAGAAGATGGAACTTTAGGAGTTTTCGGCTTTTACTCAGAGAAAAAGAGAAAAGAATGAGAGAAAAACCCCAAATGCCGAAATTGAAGAGATATTCCCCCTATTTATAGAAATTTCGGCACTTACCTAACCTTGCAGATAAATCCTATCTTTTCTCCTTTATCTTAATCTACTAGCTCATCTAAAAGAGACTTAATTATCTCTAACTCCTCCCTCCTTTATCAGTATATTATCCACATATTTTAAACATTAAAACCCCTAAATTTTAGCCTTGTTGCCATCCACTCCACCTAATCCTAATGCCCAAAATTTAGCTAACTTAAATTAAAAGAATTGGGCTCCATGAAACTTAAATTTGGGCCCCTTACTCCTTTGTGTGGCGTCACCTCCTAAGATTGGGCCACAAGCCCACTTTGGTATTTTAAACATAGATACTACCTTTTAAACCCCTATAATGCCCAAACAGAAAATTTTAATCAAGGCCTCTACCTAAGCCTGAGCCCAATTTAGACCCCTAACACTCAAATTAACACATTAAACATATCCTACCTATTAAACGCATAGGCCCAAAAATTCAGGATGTTACGATAAGCATTAGAAACAAACCGAGATTAGATCGGGATCTCATAAAACTTTTCTCAAAATTTCAAAAAAAATTCTTATAAACAGTACCCACACACCCATGTGGACTAGGGACATGCCTATGTGGTCAGGCCGTGTGGTTACACACGCCCATGTCCCTAACCCGTGTAACTCTCTGGCTTGTAAAGCATGAAGTAATTAAAGTCACACGGCTAAGTCTGCAATACCCTGAAAATTTTTACAGTAAGATATCTGATCGCTGAAATTAGATCTTTAAAATTTATAAAACGAATGATCAAACCTGGAAACTAACTCTGACAACGATTAAAGGCAAGTGTACCTATCGCACAGTAGTATAGCTTAGGCAAGACCGGATTTTCGAACCAAAATGAACTAAAAGTATTAATACTAACTTTCCTTTTTATTATTTAGCCTAAAATTAAAATGGAGTTGCTTTAATCTAAATTAACGATTACTAAGCTAAAGACACAAGACAAAAAGAACGAATTGGGAAATAACTTGAAGGAAAACTCAGTTGATCACGACGATACCCTCAGGAAGAATCCACCTAGACTTCACTTGTTACCTATCACCGAACTGTATGGTTTCTTTACTTAGCTTGATCCGTGAGACTCCCTAACGTATATTAAACCCTCTCAAGGCGAATAACATCTAACCCTAAGTTAATTAGTGGAACTCTCGTTCGTTTAAAATAACCCCCTAGAATAGCAGTAAATCGATCTATGGACTCCCATATTAGGTTTCACCCAAATCCGGCAAAATCTCGTAACCCTATCTCTAGGCGTTCGATCAACTCCGCTTAATTATGCTAGATCTACTCTTAGGCAGAGTCTATTCCTCCTCCACCTAAGCACATCAGATTTGGATTAAATAACATATTAAGAACAAACTAAGTAATTATCATATAATTCAGAAATCAAATAGCAAAATTCATCTAGGTTTCATCCCCTTCAGGTATCTGAAGGGTTTAGTTCATGACAAATAAAGAGAACATCTCAAGAGAAAAGATAAAACAAAACATAAGAAATCCCTAAAACCCCCTGAAGGAATTGAAGGAGAAATCCGCCGTCTTGAGTATAACTCTGGCTTCTTGGGATGGATCAACTGGCTAACTTCGAGTAATTCCCTCAATTCTAACCTTTCCGGCTTGGCTCTTTGGCCTAACTTTGACGACGTTTCAAAGGTGGCACTTGGGGGATATATATATATATATATATATATATATATATAAATATATAGGCTCTTGGAATGTGTTTCTTTGCCCCAAAGTATCCGAATCTGAATGAAATTGTTTATTGCCACGACAGGGACACGGCCATGTCACACGCCCGTGTGACTCGTCTTCAGGCCGTGTTCGAATTTGTAAGTTGAGGCACGACCATGTAAATTGGGGTTGAAGCCGTGTTCCAGCTGTTTGTCAAGGCATGGTCGCGTGGTCTTTGGGCCAGGCCGTGTCGATTTCGTGATATGGCCCATTTACTCCGTTTTGGGCCCGTTTTATGTCCTTTTCATCCTCGGGTGCTTTCCTGGGTATAAGACATGAAAAGAAAGGATTAAGAGCACCTTTTTACATAAATTGATGTATAAATCATCCAAAAGTAAGCTAAATGTGGGATTAAAATATGTTATAATTACGGTTTATCAAATACCCCCACACTTAAGCTTTTGCTTATCATCAACCAAAATTCTCAACATACAATTAAGACGAACTTTCCATAATTCACAATTCCCATCAAAAATATCTTATCATAATTCATAGATAATTTATACATGGATAATTCATTTCAAAGAGTCCTAGATATTCAGACAATGATAACTCATTCATTTGTAATTGAAAATGTAGGTGTTTCCCCTTATCTGAAATATTACCTTTGATTCGAAATCGATAAGAGTTGACATCTTCACTAAAGATTCACTCAAATCACTCAAAGTGTTTAAGGGTTATAACAAGAAGCACTCATACGTCGAACCTGAAAAGTTAGTCCCATAGGCTTGCCTGAAAATCAAATCTCTGCCACTGTAAAATGAGATGATCACCAGATCAAAAGGTCTTCGTTAGGGTTGTAACGGGGCTAGGGTTAAGGTGTGGATAAAGGCTGAAATTAAGAGGTTAGAATTGAGATTGTCTAGACAAATTACCTAACTAGAAACACGAACTAATAATAAACTTGTACTACTAATAATATTCTGATATGAGCTTCTTCTTGGAATTTGACGTATAAGCTCACCTAATCACAAAAGTAATAGTGAATATACTTCGTCATTTTTTTAAGAATAAACTAAATAATAAAGGATAAATACAACTACTGAAATAATATATTTAGGTAACTGATCAAATTAATTCTCGATATAAGGGTAGTCAAAAGAAATGGTGATAATAAATACAAAGGGGTTTTGGGTTAATATTAGCTGGTAAATCAATAAAAAGGGTTGTTAGGATCAACGGGGTTCACTAGGGGTTAGTTGTTAAGGTAGGCTATTTAGTGGAGTGAGTGGGTTAAGTCCTGGGTGCCTTTATCATCTCTGTATATCAAATCATGAATGTGGTCTCAACATGTACAAACGAGGCAAGTTCTAGAATAACAGTTCAAAGTTGACACACTCATAATCGAGAAGTGAGCACGAAAAAGAATATATGATCTATAAGGCTCCAAACTCACAGAAATTATGGGTGTTTTGACATCAATCTCATAAATTTCAAATTTCAAAGCAATATTCAAATTTAGGTTAACAACCTAGCAAAAATTTTTATTCTGAAAATTAGACTTATCATGCTTAATTCTCTAGTATCATAAAATTCAATCATCAATGCACAATTATTAATGACTTAATCTAAAACATGTCAATAAGGATCATAAATCATCAGAAATCTCATCCTAATTAGTAATATGAAAAATTTACTTAAAAACAAGACTAAATTTAGGGATTTGAGAATAATGAAAAAAGTTTGGCCGAATTTGAGAATAATGCAGAAAGTTAGGCCCTTCTTTAGATAAATATTCACCCCCCACACTTAAGATGTACATTGCCCTCAATGTACAAAGATAGATATAACATTTATGGGATAAATCAAAAGAGAAGGGGAAAAATACTCCCTGAATTTTGGATGTTGTCCTTGGAGGATGTGGAAGGTCCGTGGGCGGTGCCGTCTTGCTGGTGGGGTGGTTGCTAACAAGCTTTGCGCTAGATGAAGAAATTGGGGAGCTCGTAGAGGATTATCCATGGTTTATTGAGACATAATTAAAATAAGAAAATTATAAATATAAAGAAAAGCAAGCTAAAGGGAATGAGACTAAGAAGAAAACTGAAATGAAAAGAAAATACTAATGGTCTGAGAAGTCCTTATTGATGGATCGTTCGCGAAGTGGGTGTGACTTCTAGGGCTGCAGAGGTGGTGGCGGTGGCGAAAGTGGTGTGGTTATCGTGGTGGTCGGCGTGATTCCCTAGCAGCCTGGCAAACCTGATACTAAGAAACTAAAATAAGTTAAACTAAACTAAGCATAAGATTGTCAAAGAGAAGGAAATTGAAGCAAAAGCGAAAAGAAAAAGAAAAACTAATTGGTCTCAAAGACCCTTGGCTTGGTGAGTGAAAGAAGCTGCCGGCATGAACTCATGTTGAAGGTTTCCTTTGGGGAGCCTGTGGTTGGCCTTCTTATGTTTTTTCTGCATGGTTTCTTGTGTGGCTCAAAGAGTTTAGAGACTTGTTAGATAGATAAATCTAAGAGGAAGAGGAATAGGAGAGGTGGAGAGTGAAGGAGAAGAATGGGGAGAGGGTGGGTGGTGTTTAAATAGAGGCCCCAAATTTGATACGTGCCCAACCCGTGTATCGAGGGTGTGTCGAATTACACAGCCGCCTCGCACGGCCGTGTGTCCCGTCGTGTTGATTCTCCATGCTCGTGGTGAAGCCAACCACGCCCGTGTTTCAGAAGTTCTAGGCACGATTGAGAAGCACGGGCGTGTTGCTCCCGTGCTTGGCAAGTCAGTAGCTTCACACGGTCATGGGGTACGGCCGTACCATTCTGTCGGTGCCCGTGGGGGAGAGTGGTTGGATCTGTGACGTCTTGAAGTGGTTGAACTGGTTTGCACGGCCTCTGCTATGTCAGTACAAAGATTTCGGAGGTCCACACGGCCACAGACACGGCCGTGTGTAAGATCGTGTGACCTTGAAATTCGACACTTTTGGTTGGTTTAAAAGAAAAGAAAGAAGGAAAAATAAAGAAACTAAAAATAAAATTGAAAGAAAATAATGTTAGTGCTCGGGTTGCCTCCCGAAAAGCGCTCGTTTATAGTCCTAAGCTAGGCTTTCCTTTAAAAGAAATCAGGGAGGTTTAAAGGTTTGAATATCTTCCCTCATGCTTACGGTTCTATTTTCTTGACAAAGTTTAAGTCGAAAAATGTTTACCTTTAAAGTGCTGAATGTGGGATTGCTTACCTTGACTGTTCCGTGGGGGAAGATATCGTGTACCTTAAGAGGAATTTCTCCATTTGCCTTCAGGTCTGTTGTGGTGATATGCGGGTCGGCTTTGTCTGACAGTACCTGGTCTCCTATTTTGAAGTGATTTGATGTTCCTATGAGTTCTTCTGGTGGTTCCTCCGGTTTTACTTCGTGTGGTTCCGATTTTTTTTTACGTGTGTCGTCTGCTCTTCTGATTTATCGACCCTAAGGCTTTGTTCCTCGTGTAATTCCTCTTTGTTGATTTGGGGTCTATGAGTCGGCTCAGGTTTGTGTCCTTGTGATGTTTCATGCAATGAAAGTTGAATAATTTGATTATCATTTGAAGCGACTTTCTTACCTTCATCGATTGTTGTCCTGGCCGAGTCAAGAGCTTGAAGGTTGATTGATTCATCACCTACACAAAGTATAAGTTCTCCTGTGGCAACATCAATTTTAGTCTTGGCAGTTGCTAAGAAGGGTCTTCCTAAAATTAAGGGGATTGAATTATCCTCATCCATGTTTAAAATAACAAAATCTACTGGGAAAACAAATTTATCGATTTTGACCAAAACATCTTCAATAATGCCCCTAGGAATTCTAACAGTTTTATCAGCTAATTGAATGCTCATCCTAGTTTGTTTGGGCTTCCCTAGATCTAGTCGTTTAAACAAAGTATAAGGCATGACATTTATGCTTGCCCCTAAATCAGCTAACGCATTATTAATAGTTAAATTACCAATTAAACATGGAATTGTAAAACTCCCTGGATCTTTTAGTTTTCGCGGTAGTTTATTCCGTAACATTGCCGAGCATGTTGCGTTCAACTCCACGTGGCGCTCTTTGTCTATTTTGCGCTTGTTTGTCAAGAGCTGTTTTAAAAATGTCCTCGAGTCTGGCATCTGAAAAAGAGCTTCGAGAAGAGGTAAGTTAATATGTAATTTCTTTAAAAGTTTAAGAAACTTACCGAACTGTTCTTCTGAATCGTCTCTTTTTGTTGCTTCGGGATAAGGTATGCGAGATTGGTATTCTTTGATTGCCGGTTTTGGCTTTTCTTGTGTTACCTCTATTTTACCTTCGTCTACCTCTTTGTTTGGTTTGTCTAACCCCTTGCTATCATGATCTGTGATGGCTTGAATTTCCTCCTTAACGTTAATCTCGGTGTTACTTGGTAGACATCCTTACGGTCGTTCTGACATGAGCTTTGCGAGTTGTTCGACTGCATCAGTGACTGCCTTGACTGAATTAGTAATTTCCCCGATTCTGCTCTCGTTGCTTTTATTTGTTCTCTCAGTTTCTTGGAAACACTTTTCTGTGTCTGCCGAAAATTTTGTCAGCATCTCTTCGAGGGTTGGTTTCTTCTCTTGTGGATAGGGCTGATTTTGGAAGTTTTGAGAAGGTTCTTGCCTTTGATTTCCTTGATTTCCTTGACCTCCCCACGAAAAAGTTGGGTGGTTCCTCCAACCTGGATTGTAAGTATTACTATATGGATTATTATTGGATCTAAAATTGTTACATATATAGTTCATTTGTTCGCTCTCTGCTTCTGGTTGGTAGGGTGGGTACTTAGGATTCGCCACGGTTCCACTTGCGTCGCACTGCATGACTGGGTGTACCTGCGAAGAACACAAACTATCAATCTTTTTATTCATCATCTCTATCTGTGTTGATAGTGTGGTTATCGCATCGAGGTTGTAGACTCCGGCGGATTTTGTCGGTTTCGTCCTTGTAACCTGCCATTGATAATTATTCAGTGACATCTCCTCAATGAACTCGTAGGCTGCTTCAGGCGTCTTGTTATTCAGAGTTCCACCGGCGGCTGAATCAATTAGTTGCCTCGTGGAAGGGTTTACACCATTATAGAATATTTGGACTTGTAGCCACAAGGGTAAACCGTAGTGTGGACACCTTCTCAAGAGATCTTTGTATCTCTCCCATGCGTCGTATAATGTCTCTAAATCCATCTGCACAAAAGAAGAGATATCATTCCATAATTTGGCCATTTTGGCCGGTGGGAAATATTTCAATAAAAACTTTTCGGTCATTTGTTCCCATGTAGTGATTGACCCTCGTGGTAACGAGTTTAACCACTGTTTGGCTTTATTCCTTAATGAAAAAGGGAATAACTGAAGACGTATGGCATCACCGGAAACGCCATTTATTTTGAAGGTATCACAGAACTCTAAAAAGTTAGCTATATGCGTGTTTGGATCTTCGTCCTGCAAACCATCAAATTAAACAAACTGTTGAATCATTTGTATTGTCTTAGGCTTTAATTCAAAATTGTTAGCAGCTATAGCAGGCCTAACAATACTAGATTCTGCTCCAGTTAAATGCGGTTTAGCATAATTAAAGATTGTACGTGGAGCATTGCGTTCCCCCACATCATGTGGTTGTGGGTTATTCACGTCCATACCTTCAGTAGGATTAGATCTGTCTTCTTCCTCTCTTTCTGTGTAATTTAGGGCTCTCCTGATTTCTCTGCGAGTCCTATGATCGGTAGCTTCGATTTCACTATCGTATTCCAAAGGTCCTCTCGGGTTCCTTCTAGTCATAAACTAGAGGTACCTACTAGGAGAAGAAAGAAAGGAAGAAAAATTAGCAAAAATTAAAATTTAATTTAAAAAATAAAATTGCGAAAAATAAAAATAATGGCTAAAGTAATAAAAATAGAACGTTCTTAATATTTTAGTTCCCCGGCAACGGCACCAAAAACTTGATCGCTGAAATCAGAGGTTTAAAATTTATAAAACGAATGATCAAACCTGGAAACTAACTCTGACGACGATTAAAGGCAAGTATACCTATCGAACAGTAGTATAGCTTAGGCAAGACCAGATTGTCGAACCCAAAGGAACTAAAAGTATTAATACTAACTTTCCTTTTTATTTTTTACCCTAAAATTAAAATGGAGTTGCTTTAATCTAAATTAACGACTACTAAGCTAAAGACACAAGACAAAAAGAACGAATTGGGAAATAACTTGAAGGAAAACTCAATTGATCACAACGATACCCTCAGGAAGAATCCACCTAGACTTCACTTGTTACCTATCACTGAACCGTATGATTTCTTTACTTAGCTTGATCCGTGAGACTCCCTAACGTATATTAAACCCTCTCTCGAGGCGAATAACATCTAACCCTAGGTTAATTAGTGGAACTCTCGTTCGCTTATAATAACCCCCTAGAATAGCAGTAAATCGATCTATGGACTCCCATATTAGGTTTCACCCTAATCCGGCAAAATCTCGTAACCCTATCTCTAGACGTTCGATCAACTCCGCTTAATTATGCTAGATCTACTCTTAGGCAGGGTCTATTCCTCCTCTACCTAAGCACATCAGATTTGGATTAAGTAACATAATTAAGAACAAACTAAATAATTATCATATAATTCAGAAATCAAATAACAAAATTCATCTAGGTTTCATCCCCTTCAGGTATCTGAAGGGTTTAGTTCATGACAAATAAAGAGAACATCTCAAGAGAAAAGATAAAATCCCTAAAACCCCCTGAAGGAATTGAAAGAGAAATCTGCCATCTTGAGTATAACTCTGGCTTCTTGGGATGGATCAACAGGCTAACTTCGAGTAATTCCTTCAATTCTGACTTTCCGGCTTGGCCCTTTGGCCTAGCTTTGACACCTTTTCAAAGGTGGCACTTGGGGGATATATATAGGCTCTTGGAATGTGTTTCTTTGCCCTAAAGTATCCAAATCCGAATGAAATTGTTTATTGCCACGACAGGGACACGGCCATGTCACACGCCCCTATGACTCATCTTCAGGCCGTGTTCGGATTTCTAAGTTGAGGCACGGCCGTGTAAATCGGAGTTGAGGCCATGTTCCAGCTGTTTGTCAAGGCACGGCCGTGTGGACTTTGGGCCAGGCCGTGTCGATTTCATGATATGGCCCATTTACTCCGTTTTGGGCCCGTTTTATGTCCTTTTCATCCTCGGGTGCTTTCCTGGGTATAAGACATGAAAAGAAAGGATTAAGAGCACCTTTTTACATAAATTAATGTATAAATCATCCAAAAGTAAGCTAAATGTGGGATTAAAATATGTTATAATTACGATTTATTAATGCCATCTTTGATATAGTAAAATAAGGAAATAAAGCGAAAAAAAGGGAAATTTTGGAGTTATGACAATATTGGGAAGTATATTATGATATATTAATTCAAGAAAGGACTAAATGGTAAAAGTGAGAAAAGTTTTGTTGCCTAAGAGTAAATACGCAAAACTTGAGGGTTAAAGTGTAAATATGAAAAGTTGAATGACCAATAGTGCAAATATTTTAAAGGTGGAATGATCTAGAAACTAAGGAAAATGGATGAATTAAGACCAAATTGAATAGATACAGAATTATGAGGGACTAAATCGTAACTTTATCAAATTATATGATGATTCAAGGATGGAATTTTAATAGATCACAAAGGGAAAAATGGTCAATTGGAAGAGAGAGAAATCTAGAAAGTAATGATGATGTTGATGATATTTTATAATTATTTAATTAGATAAATATTATTTTATTAATATTGTAACACCCCAAACCCGGCCTAGACGTTACGACCGAATCTGACGTGTCACATCGAAGTGTCTTTAGAAATCAAGGCTTGTTGATAGAGAACCGTTTTTAAGTTAAAACCCATCTAGCTTTTTTTGCCTGGAAAAAAAACATTTGGTAAGTTAACTTATTAAGTTTGAAAAATCACTTATTAAAACGATTGCCATGTTGGTTACCGTTGCTATCTTAATTGATTTAAATTCGCGGAAGCTACTCTAATTAAACCAACTTGAAGTTTGAAAAATGCGTGTTTGTCTTTAAAATAGTTGTTATTTTTTGAAAACTTGTTTGTATCAGTTTGGCAATTCAAAAAGGAACTAAATCCACCAAAGGCCTTATTAATAATCAAGAACCCAATATATAATTTAAATAACTAAGATTAACGAACGTGTGGCCACCTCTGAATCCCTCGCGACTCTAAATCGTCTAAGGCTGGGGATTACCTGTACAGTTAAAAGAAAGGGTGAGTATATGAAACTTAGTGTGTAATCCCCTATCGTTCAGCCAGTGATATATGCGGTAACAGTCTGGTCCTGAGCCCTATTCAGTAACAATGCAGTGTGGGCCTTAGCCCATTACAGTAACAATATGGGCCTAAGCCAATACAGTATCAGTATGGTGCAAATATGCAACCCACCCCAATCTAATCAACACACCACCCGTACCAACCAACACACCATACGGGGATAAAATCGACACACCCAACCAACACACCAATATTAGCATAGCTGCCAGTAACAGTATATGTGGCGAAGCCACCAGTAACAGTGATTGTGGCAGAGCCACCAATATAGTACTTCCTCCATATCAGAATCCCAACCCCATGCAGTATGTCATGTCATAAAGGTTTCGTGTATGCAAAATGTCCTACTCAATATAGTCACACAAATAATATACATTCATCAGTCAACCTACCTCTAGGGGTAAAATGATCGTTTCCATGCATTAGGGGTAAAATAGTAAATTTTCCCTTTAGCGGTATTTTGGTCATTTTACCTACTTTGGGTCTCGGTGCAGTTAACAACCTTTTCGAAGGTCTACAGCCGCCTCGAGCGACACAAGTAACATATATGGTCCACACGATGTAATTGGCCCAAAGCCCAATATTCGGCCCAAGTGGGCCCAAATGCTCGTATAGCCCATCCAGCCCAAATTCATTCATGGCTATGCGAACTACGTGGCCCAATCCAGTACCTGCCACTTTTCGTGGATTTTATCCGTGTGGGGCCCATGAGCCCATTGGGCCCGCACGGCCCATTTCAGCCCAACGAGGCCCATAACAGCCCAAGAGCACGAGAGCGCTCGTGGTGGCCTCTACAGTTTATCGCCCATGATTTGTGGCTCAGTTTACCGCACGAGCAATCGCGCGCTCAAGACATAAAACATCAAAAGGATCTTAAATTGGAATTCTATAGCTCAAGATATAAATAATTTAGTGACAATGACTCAAATGGACAGCTTTGAATAAATTTATAAGTAAATAGTTAAATCATAGATAATGTTACTTATAAGCATGTTATATAAATTAAGGATGTGGAATGGAGAGGAGGAGGAGGAGGAAAATATATATGTATATTCACCAAGCATGGCTAATTTGCATGTTTTAGGCTCAGGGACTAAATTGAATAAAAGTAAAACTTTATGGGCGATTTTGTAAAAATGTCAAAAATGACCAAATTGCATGAAATGGATTATCTTATTATTTAAATTAAAAAATTGAATCAAATTATTAATTTAGATCAAGATCGGGTGAAAACATGCTTTGGGGATTAAATTGAAAAGTGTTGAAATTATGTAAAATTCTGACATTTCATAGAACTCGTGCGCTGTTGTCAATATATATCAGAATAATTAGGCTTGTAATAAGGATTAAATTACAAGAATTTTATTTTCCTGAGCCTAAGGATGAAATCATCATTAATTAAAAGCTTAGGGGCAAAATGGTAATTTTGTCTAGAGCATTAATTGAATGTATCAGAATATGAAATGAATGAAAATGATGGTCAAATTTATTTATGAAGATCCAGATGACTCAAATACGAGACTTGAACGTGGAAAAGAAAAGACATCGGATTAGTGAAATTATAAACACGAACAAGCAACGAAGTAAGTTCGTGAAACTTGAATTGAATTCTTGAATGCTTAAATTGTATATTTATGTGACTTGAATGCGAATTGAATGTTTAATGTATGATAATAGATGAAATGTTGATAATACTTGATAAAAAGAGAAATAAATCCCGGCTGGATGGAATGGAAATCGATGGATCACTAAAAAGGATTTGATAGTAAAAAGGATGTAGCCCGGACGGATGATCCTGATATAAGCCCTCCCGAACAATATTTGTGAAAAGGATTTAACTCAGATGTGTAATCCGAAGTAAATGTGAGTCTGGATTTAGCCTAGACTGGTAATCCAGACAAAGCTCTATAGAGTATTTGTCATTGCAAGGGATTTAGCCTAGAATGGTAATCCCGCTGTAAGAAATGAGGTTCGCGGGAGTGTTCTCTCTTACTGGGGATTTAGCCTGGACTGGTAACCCTGCTATAAGAAATAAGGTTTGCGGGAGTGTGCTCTCTGAAAAGGACTTATGTATATATATGTACGGATTGACAGTTAATGAGATTGTACACTATAAGTGTACTACTGGAAATCCATCGAAATTCTGAGAAATTCAACGGGATAAATATAGAAAATGGTAAGTACTTGAAATCATGAAATTAAACTTCAAATACGTAGAAATGATAACTATTTGATATATTGAAATAAGACATGGAAAATACATGTATGTGAAACTTGCTTGATAATTATGCATATTCAAGATTATGAACTGCTACTGGAATAAATATACACTAAACTCATGAAAATGATGGTACATGAAATATTGTCATAATGAATTGAATAATTTATATTTATGAAGAAACACAAAGGGAATGATATGTATCACGACATGTAAATATGAGACTATCTTTGATATGTTGATGCAAGGAAAATTATGTCTATTAAGATGAGTAATAAATTCAAGTGAGGCATATCGAGAAAATAAGCTTTTCAATATTAAAGTACTCTAACCAATGTTGTTGCTTGAAGTTTAGGCAAGTGCCAAATTACTGGTTGAATGGTAATATGTTTAATTATAAGGTGCATTGAAATGGTAAGTGCTTAGATGAAAATATAATTAAGCTTATGAAAGAGTGGAAAAGTTTCAGTTCTGCAATTTCTTATGAAATGATTTGTTATGTGATACGGCCTTATGAATCCTGCACCTAACATGAAAATAAAAATTAACTACACAGCCTAGGGACACGGGCGTGTGAAACCGCACAGCCTGGAGCGAGGTAAGTCTCATGGGCATGTTGGCCACACGACCTGACCACACAGGCATGTCCCCGAACCACATAGGCTTGCGACCTCTGTAGTTGAGAAAAATTTTAGGATTTTGCGAAAAATTCCCTATGATCTCGATTTAATCTCGGTTGGTTCCTAATGTATGTTTTGGGCTTCGATGGCCCAATAAAGGGACGTTATGATTATTTTCAGAATATGAGTAATAAATGACTCGGAAATATTTTAAATTGTTCAGTAAACTCCGGTAATGCCTTGGGCCCTATTCCGGCAACGAATACATGTAGGGGGCGTTACAAAGTCACACGCTAGTGTGCTAGGCCGGGTGGCGAATTTTTATTTTCAAAATTTAGGTACAGCATTCACACGACCGTGTCATCCACACGGCTGAGACACACGCCTGTTTTTATACCCATGTGCCCAATTCTGATCATTCTGTTTCTCATTTTTAAGATGCAGGGGACACACGGCCGGACCACATGCCCATGGGACAAGTCGAGTGTCACACAAGACCAAGACACGCGCACGTGTGTCTATACATGTGGACAAAATAAAGCCATTTCCTAGTCTCACTTCTCACCCAAAACTTACCCCTTTCCTGCACCAAAACTCACTAACATATATCCACCAATCCAAACATTAATACCAAACCAATTCAAGTACCTAGCATGGTATATTATCACATACAACTCATGTTTATAATTTTATTTTGAGTGAACATACACCTTACAATGGCTAGATTACAAAACATCACTTACAAGCCATCATTTGGCCAAATGCGCCTATACATGCCATTATACCAAAATGAGATTTATATTTATACCAAAATGAGATAGTGTATAGTGTGATTGATGCTCCGACCGACCTCCAACCTTCGCGAGCTTACGAGCATTATAAAACAGAGAAAATTATACAGGGTAAGCATTTTCATACTTAGTAAGTTCGTATAATGGTAATGAAACTTACCGATTATATTTATTAATACAAGCATACATGACCATACCATCCAAAATCTTTGGGTAAATTTACCTCAACATATACACTTAATCAAACAAGTTAGTCACATAACATCATAGGAATATCAAGTAAACATAGATGAGCTCATCCCATTATAAACTTCTATTTAGTTTCACCTTTCCGTATTTCAAGAATCTTTCCCGTTAAACTATTAAAATTTTGATGGACATTCAGGTAGTATACAGAAAGTATACATATCAACTATCCGTCAATTCATGTTCAAAAGTATCCATTTGGCACATGATCATAAAGTACACTCTCAAGCCACATATTTTATAACAGGATTACTAGTCCAGGCTAAATCCTTTCTTTAGCATATGCTCTAAAAAGCTTGATTTAGATTACCCATCTGGGCTAAATCCAATCTATAACATATGCTTGAGAGGACTTATTTCAGGATTACCCATCCTGGCTAAATCCTATCTGCAACATATGCAGTATTATACTCTTTTTGAGAAACCACCCTATTCCATCGATTTTCAACATTCAACCGGGACATAGCATTTTATCATCATTTTCCAATTTGTGGTCATTTCATAATGTATATCTTCACATACATATCATCATAAACATACAATTCAATTAAAGCACATTAACATTCATATTTAGGTTACACGAACTTACCTTGACAATTGTTCGTATTTGAATTTCAACTAATTCGAAACCTTCTTTTCGGGTCTATATAAACAAAATTAACTATCAATTTATCACATTCATATATATTTGCATTCGATTACATCATAAGCAAATTTATCATGTTACCCCTATACTTTTCATAAATTTCAATTTCGTCCCTAGGCTCGGAAAATGAAATTCATGGAATTTAACCCTCTTCCCAAGTCTAGCCGAAATTTATGTACAACTTTTATAGCACCCAGCTTTCTCAAATTTCAGCATTTTCTATGGGTTTTACCCATTTTATATTTTAGTCCCTAAACCGAGTTTTCATCAAAAATTACTTTGTAAGAGTTGTTTATCTACCAACAACCTTTCGTTTTCTACCATAAATTTCTAATTTTCAGCATATTCATCCATAACATTTCAAATAAATCCCCTAAATAGAAAGATTAGACTATCCCAATTCCAAAAGTATAAAAATTACTAAAAATGAGACTTGATTTCGTACCTTTTTCAGCTTGAAAAGTTGTCTTCCTCTCCCCTAGGGTTTCGATAGAAGTTTTGGGGAAGAAGATAAATAAAAAGATGACAAGTTCTTTTTTAATTATTTGTCATCTTTTAATTTTAGTGATTTCCAATTTAGTCCTTGCCCATTTCTAATTTTTCCATGGATGAGTCACTAAATTACCCACTAACTTTTCTTCAATGCTCTAATTACCATATAAGGACCTTAAGTTTTGAATTCTATAGCTATTTGGTACTTATAACTACTAGAAGACAACTTTTGCATTTTATGCAATTTAGTCCTTTCCCTAATTAAACATGCAATAGGTAAAATTTTCGTATCAAAATTTTCATATGACCTTCCTATAATAATGTAAATCAAAAAATAATATTAAAATAAATTTTATTTTTAACTCGGATTTGTGGTTGCGAAACCACTGTTCCGATCTCGTCGAAATTAGGATGTTACAAATTTAATTAAAGAATTCAAAATGCTTACCCGTTGCCTCCCTTTCTTCCATGTAGATTTTTTATTTATGGAGCATGTTAATTGGATCACCTCAAAGCTCACATTATCAAGCTTTGACTCGGTAGACTTTTGATCTTTTTAAGTCGGTTATGTCGCATGTATATAGATGTTATTTGTATTTGTGTTAATAGAACTTGCTGTTTGGTTGATGTTAAAATTTGGAAAGTATATTTTCATATATATATATATATATATATATAAGTCTATGTCAAGGAAAAATGTTAAGATATATACATATGGTATATGAATGTTCATTTTGAAGATGATTGAATAGGGTAAAATGATGATATGAAATGACCAGATGTATGTTTGATTAGTTTAAAGTTATATAAGTAGACTTGTAATGAATTGGTGCCAAATGAGGCATATTTGTAACAACCCATTTTTCAGTAGTGTCGAGAACAATGGTTTCAGGACCACAATTCCTACGAGTAAGTCCGTAAATATTAAAAAACATTTAAGAGTCCAATACAGTGTTATAGTGAATGTAACGACCCGGTCTCCGATTAAAAAGAAAGCGAAAATCCAATGTCTCTGTCACGCATCCATACCCTTAGGTCTCCGGTTAAAAATTTCAAATTGGCATGCATATCCATATTTGAAAATGATCAAGATCCATGTTTTGAATAAAAAGGAACATCATAATGTTCACAAAAACTTTCTGGGGAAATGTCTATCAACTCACGCCTTATGTATACCCGATCATCTTCTGATAATTTTAAATTAGAGTAAAACTCTAGAATTATGGGTAAAACAGAAGGCATAGTTGGTAGAACCTCAAATTGATTCCACCAATGGTGACGAACCAAGTTCCAAATTTCTTCGCAATCCGAGGTGGCTAAGTCAAAACCACTTTCATAGATGAACGATCGACCTTTATTGATATTTTTTCGCCTCTTTGGAAAGATATTTGTCCTCATTATATCTAGGTGACTGGATAGGGTGGGTTCGACCTCGAAATCATTTAGAGGCTCCTCATGGAATTTTGAAATTTATTTTTCTTTCAACAAGCAATCGAATTAAAAATAATCCCAAATGATCAAAATGACTATAGTATTAGAGAATTAAAATGAACGAAAGTAACTAATAATCAAAACAACTATTAAAAGTACAGAAGGTTTAACCAATTTGATTCGCTGTTAGTTGACGTGATTGAAGCGACGCTTCACGGTTGAACCCGAGCAATAAAGGATTCAAATATACAAGAAAGTAAGTACATAAGAACAATAAAGCAAAGAGACCAAATATTTCAAAGAAGTTTTAGAGAATTTGACAGAGAGATTGAGACAAAATAGAGATGGGAGAGTTTTTAGGGATTTGAATGAACGATCTGGGGAAAATGAGAAGAATGGGGGGTTTTGGGCTATTTGAAGGTGTAAAAAGCCACCAAAACACAGGGGTCACGATATCTGAAATTGGGTATCGCGTGACTTGACTTGGATATCGTGATACCCAGGGTTTGATATCCTGGTATCCCCTATTTTTGGACCCCTAATCTTCGAGCCTATCTTCAATGTTGCGATACTGGGGCTGGGTATCACGATAAAATTATGTAAAACAAAATATTTTTACTTTTGAAATTACAAGGGTATCACAATATCAGGGGTCCAATATTGTGATACCTAAAATATTTTTGGTCCATCTCAAAACTGTCCATGAAATCGTGGTTTCCCCCCGTGGGTATCACGATTTCACTGAACTAATCCCTAAAAACATGACAAATGTAACACCCCAAACCTGACCTAGAAGTTAGGCCCGAATCTGGCATGTCACATGGAAGTGTTTTTCAAAACCTTCTTCTGATTGATAAAAACTTGTTTGAGAATTAAAGCCTCTTTATTAAAATTCAAAACACTTAAGTAGTTGTTATCTACTTGAAAACATAATTACATTTAAAACCTTATCTGTTGCGGGAGCGTATTTGAAATAAACAATTTACAAAAATGTGATGTTTAGAAATAGAGTTGCGGAAGCATTTGGAAAACGTTGCGAAAACGTAGTGTTTTAAAAACAATTACCGTTTTGGAAATCGTATTCCACTTTTAGCAGTTAGAAAACATCATAAATAAATATCAAAAATAATAAGTTAAAAATAAATAGGCCTTATTACAAAATTATTAACCCAATGAATTAAAATAAAATGAAATAAAGTCATTAAGTTTAACTTTAAAGCATATCTGACGTGTGGCCACCTCTGAGTCCCTCGCAGCTCTAAATCCTCTAAGACTGGGGATTACCTGCAAAGTTAAAAACGGGGTGAGTTTATGAAAACTCAGTGTGTAATCCCCTTACTAGAGTAACAGTCAGTATACAGAAATAGAAACTGAAACAGTTTGGGCCAAAGCCCTTTTACAGTAACAGTACAGTCCAATTCAAAGCATACGTAGGCCATAGCCCACTACTATATCGTTTGGGTCACAGCCCATACAGAATCAACTGGGCCTAGCCCAAACCAATAACAGAACAAGTGGCCTAAGCCCAGTACAGTGATAGATCTCATAAACAGATATGCAATAGTATGAGGATGCATCCCACCCCGATCCAGCCAACACACCACCCGTACCAACCAACACACCATGTGGGGATAAAATCGACCTACCCAGCCAACACACCAAGCTTCACATCGGTTACGGCACTAAGTCAACCGAACGGCTTGGCGCCGTAGACAGAACGGCTAAAAGCCATAAATATCGTAGCAACGCTGCCAGTTAACAGAATGACTGAAAGCCGTAAACAAAATGGTTATAAACCATAATCAGGATGGCACAGAGCCATAATCAAGATGGCACAAAGCTATCGGTGACTGTAATAAGTTTGGCACATAGCCATCAACGACGGTAATATAATCGACACACAGCCACGGGTAATTATGATCAACACAAAGTCATCAATATATATGTTAGGCACATAGCCATGGGTAAATACGGTTGCAACAAAGCCATAATCAAGATGGCACAGAGCCATATTTATCGCAGAAACGCTGAAAGCCTTGTGTAGAACGGCAATGGGCCGTACACTTCCTCCGTAACTTTGTCCCAACCCCATGCAATATGTCGTGTATGTCATGCTCAATCATCACAGGTGTATGCAGAATGACCATACTCAGTAACAGTCACTTAAAACATATATTGCAAGCATATCAGTCACACGACCACAGTCAAGTTAGTTAAAACACGGTCATACGATCACAGTCAAGTCATGGCACAAGATCATTCTTTTACCCTCAATGGCAAAATAGTCATTTTACCCTATAAGGGTATTTCGGAAATCCTACCCTTGAGGGGTATTTCGATAATTCTACCCTACAGGGGTATTTCGGTAACTCTACCCTACAGGGGTAATTCAGTAATTCTACCCTACAAGGGTAACTTAGTAATTCTACCCTACAGGGGTATTTTGGCAATTTCGCAAACTGAGGGTATTTCGATAATTTACCCACTAAGGGTATTTCGATAATTTTACGACCTCCTAGAAGGTCTACAGTCACCTCGAGCGACTTAAGAAACCTAATTCGACTTAACGGTGAAAATGGGTCTGAGGCCCATTACCCTGCCCAACTGGGCCCACATACTCGTGTGGCTCATTTAACCTAGAAGCAACCACGACTGTGTGACGGCACAGCCTATACCAATAACTTGTCACATCACAGACATTTCATCTGTGTGGGCCCACAAGCCCATTGGGCCTACACGACCCCTTTATTCCGGTAATTTTGTAATCTAAGGGTATTTCGATAATTTTATAGATCGAGGGTATTTCGGTAATTTCCCAAATTAGGGGTATTTCAGTAATTTGTAAACCAAGGTTATTTCAGTAATTTGTAAACCAAGGGTATTTCAGTAATTTGTAAACCAATGGTATTTCAGTAATTTGTAAATCAAGGGTATTTTAGTAATTTATAAACCAAGGGTTTTTTAGTAATTTCATAAATCAGATGTGTTTTGGTAATTTTATAAATCAGGGGTATTTCGGTAATTTTCCAAATCAGTGGTATTTCGGTAATTTTCCAAATCAGGGGTATTTTAGTAATTTTACCCTTCAAGGGTATTTCTGTAATTTTACAACCTCCTAGAAGGTCTACAATCGCCTCGAGCGACTTAAGAAACGTAATTCGACTTAACGTGAAAATGGGCCTGAGGCCCATTACCCTGCCCAAGTGGGCCCACACACTTGTGTGGCCCATTTAGCTCAAATCTAGCCACAAATATAAGATTTACATAGACCAGTCCAATATCTACTACACAATCATACAATTTATTCATATGCTCCCACGAGCCCATTGGACCCACTTCGGCCCATCTTGGCCCAAACAGCCTAAACCCACAAAAACACCCATGATGGCCTCAACTATCGCGTCGAAGCTCCCACACGTGCTCTCGCACGCTCGTGTGGCTACGATCACCCAAACGCCAACCAAGGCATCCCTACTCTCCTCATAGATTTCTCTATTTAAAGCCAGCTTCTTTCCCACTCTCATGCTAGCTTCCCGATGTGGGATCCCTCCTTCAGCAGAGTTTAAATCCAACACAAACTTTGGCCGTCCCAACTTAGCAAAATAAATATCCCTTTTTGCTTACAATGGGATTCGAACCCTTGCCCTCTACTATGCTCCAAACGCTACATGCCACCACAACACAAGTCCCTTTTGTGTCTCAAAACATGCACAACTAAATATAAGCCTATGGGCCAAAGTCTAAGTTCCTTTAAAAAGAAATCAAAATGAATTGCAAGCGCCAAGACTTGAACCCATGCTCTCCCTTACTCCCTTAATGACGCCTTGCCACTAGACCACTCCCTTCATTGTATCATTTTTTCCCACATTTTATTCTTAAAGCCTACATACTTACTCCCAGAGTTTTATTCACCTAAAACCAATTTTTTTCCTAAAGCCCAGGTTTGAACCCGGGACTTCATGGAAGCCCCCTAACCTTCCAAAATCACTCACCTAATAGGTCCAACTTGCATTAGTGCTGTTACAACAAAATCATCAATTTTCATCTCAATCATCAAAAATCTGACCTTCCAAGTCTAAAATTAAACTAATATAATTTAAAATTCTAATCTAAATGCAAGAAATAAATAGGGTCCGTACTCAAAACATCTAACTACTTTCAACTCCTTGTTTAATTGCCATAAGCGGTGAATTAAAAATCAAACTTCAGGCGGTTAGTAACACCAAAAAAATTGTGTTTCATTGGTGTCCTCGACAATTGAACACGTCTTTTGTTCAGCGCGCTACCAAAGCCTATTAAGAGTCTTATTTCCTTCCTTATCTTCATTCATTTTCGGATTTTCTTGCTTGGCCCATAAACACCTGAAAAATTACACCACTCCATCAAAGTTGCAAATTCGTTAGCGTGATAATCTTTTATCTCAATCACTTGGCTCTTATATGTAACACCCCTCACCCGAATTCAACTTCGGAATAGGGGTAAGGAGTATTACTGGACTTATAACACAATTTATCATACATTTCACATACATTTCTCAAATTCAAATAATCATCATTCATTATCATTCACATTGTCCCTAAAACAAGCCTACAAGGCCTTAAACATATATTCAAGGTGGTTCGGGACTAAACCGAGAACTCAGGAAATTTTTGAAACACTTCGAAAATTTTTCAAACTACAGGGGACACACGCCCGTGTGGCCCGGTCGTTTGCCTTATGATGGAGCTCGAAACTACCTATTATTTCGACACAGGTAAGCGCACCTATCGAACAGTAGCATAGCTGTGGTGAGTCCGGAATATCGTATCATCAAGGACCAAGAGTACTAGTATTAACTATCTTTTTATTATCTAGCCTAATAATTAAGGGGATTTATTTTTAATCTAAAATTAACTAACTAATTTAACTAACTATGAACGCGACAGAGAGTAAATTGGGCAAATACTTTTGGACAACTTATATGAGATAGGCAATACCTAAGAAAGAATCCACCTAGACTTCACTTATTACTTTCGATTCATGCGATTTATCCACTTCACTTAATTCGTAGAAATTCCTAAATTATATTAATACCTCTTTCGAGGCTACTAACAACTGACTCTAGGTTGATTAATTGAAATCTCTTTCTAATTAAAACCCCTATTGTCACATTAACTCGATCTATGGATCCCCTTATTAGGTTTGACCCTAATCCGGTAGATTTTCGTCGCCCTATTTCTAGGGTTGCAATCAACTCCGCTTAATTGTATTAATCTACTCTTAAGCAGGGACTTTTGCTCCACCGAATAAGCACATTCGACTTGAATCAATAACTTGAATTATCAAACAAGAATAAGAACTTATAATTAAGAATAAGCACAAGTATTTATCTCATAAATCAAATAATAATAAGATCTGTTTTAGGTTTCATCCCTTTAGGTGTTTAAGGGATTTAGTTCATACTAATAAAGGGAAACATATTAGAATAGGGAAAACAACAAAACATAAGAAAACCCAAAAACTTCTAAAGAACTTGATGGAGATCTTTCTCCTAAGTTGTTCCCGACAGCTTTCTTGGAGTATTTTCTCCTTCCACTCGGCGTCCATTTGTCGTTCTGTCAAACTCCTCTTTTAGGTTGCCCCTTAGGGTGTTTATATAGGCTTCGAGATGCCTTTCTTGGCCCACAAGTATCCTATTCTGAATAGAATTCATCCTAGTTTCGGCAGGAACACGTCTGTGTGACACGCCCGTGGTCGATAGCCCAGGCCGTGTTCGATCTTGCTTATCACACACGGCCGTGTGGTCTGGCCGTGTGCAGTGGTCCAGGCCGTGTAGGCCAACTTTGTCCCTTTTTGGCCCGTTTCTCATTCTTTTCGACTTCCTAGGCTCTCCTGAGTATAAAACGTGAAACTAAGAGATTAGGAGCATCGAATTCATCAAATTTAATCTACATTCATCCAAAAGTAAGCTAAGCATGGGGTTAAAATATGTGTAAATTATGGTTTATCACCTCACACAGCCAAAGACACATTCATTTTACAGGCCGTGTGGACATTCAACATGGGAGCACATGGCGATGTCCCATCCCGTGTCCAACCCTGTGTAACTCCCTCACTTGGGTCACATGACCAACCACAGTCCAGTGTGCCCTTTCGGAATGGCCTCACATGCCCGTGTTGTAACACCCCAAACCCGCCCCATAAGTTTCAACCAGACCTGGTATGCTACGGGTTGTACATTGAAAACTTTTGCTTTGTTGGTTTTTGGAAATCATAAGTTAATTAGACAATATTTGAATAAATAAGTGACATTTGAAAAGAAAACTTTGTATTATTATTATTCCGTATAATTAAACCTTTGACATAATTTCAGGAGTTGCAAATAATAAAAACTACTTAGATGAGTATAAACTACGGGGCCTTATTACATAAATATTCCCAAAATAATAAATAAAAGAACTTAAAGAAAACCGAAAATAATCTATAGCGATAAAACTTGATGGCCCCTCGAGTCCGTCTCGGCTCCCATGTCCACGATCTACTGCTCATCTAAAAGAGTAGAAAAAAATAATAGGGTGAGTCACCAAGACTCAGTGTGCAAATCCCGAAAACACAAAAAAAGCTTGGGCCCACAAACACATTATGGGCCTTAGCCCATACACAATGGCAACAATCATAATTACATGATAAATAATAAATGGTGAATGGCCCAACCCAAACCTAGAAATCCATCCTCTACACACCAACCCGTACCAACCATCACACCTTGGGGATGTCGACAATCAACCCGCCAACCGCTACACACCATATCGACAGCTGTGCTGCCTGTCTTAAAGACCGATCACTGTGTGACCTATGTGGCAAAACCACCGATCGCCATGCGACCTTAATAATACATCGTAGCATTTCGATAGCTGAGCTGCCTGTCATAAAGACCGATCACTATGTGACCTATGTGGCAAAGCCACCAATCGCTATGCGACCTTCTTCCCCTTCAACATATCCATCCCATCCCATGCATACATACATGCAAAACCAAGCAATGTATTACCTAAGATATTTTAGTTTATAGCATACAGCGATACACATAGAGAAGTTTCTATGATTACGTACCTGGCATCCCGTGCCTACCCTTTTTGGGTAATCCGACTGTCTATACAGCCTTTTTTCATCTTTTAGCCCATAACATACATAATACAGTTTAATTAGTGTGTTAGAGATCTACACACCTGATTACCGTTAGAACGAGACTTTCTAAGTCAACGCTATCCATAGCCAACACCATCGCTATCTGCCTAAGGTGTTGTTCAGAAGCCGGTAACGAAACATTAGGTTAAGGCACAACTAACGAAAAGAAAATGGTTGATCATATTAAGGAGAATTGAAATCCTTACCTTGAAATCCCGATAAGTGATATGAGATTCAGGGACTAGTGTTTTCGGCTTTTAGATCTAAGAGATCTACTTCAATTCCCGAATGTCGCCCAACAAGAGAATACATAGAACCATTAAACCATTTGCTTTTCGGCTTTGTCTTCCAAAACCCGAAAGAGAAAGTGAAGAGATAGGGAAATCGGCATTCACCTTAACACAAAGAATTCGACTACCCCTTAGAGATTCCAGCTTTTTGAGAAGATCAGAAGAGAAGATGATAGGAAGGAGTCTATGTAGATTCGGCTTTTAATGAAGAAATCGGTAGGAAGAAGAAAAGAGAATTTCGGTAGACTAGGGGTAGGTTCGGCCTTAGCAAGGATAAAAAGAAATATAGAGAAAGGTTTATAAGGTTTCGGCTTTTAGAAGTAAGAAGAGAAAGATGGCTTAAGAAAGTTTTCGAGTTTTTGAAATAAAGTTAACAGAAATTGCAGAGGGAGAGAATGAGAATTTCGGCACAGAGAATAAAGAAAAGAGTAGGGTTTAAATGTCGGAATTGATGAGCTACCCCCTATTTATAGAAATTTCGGCACTTACCTATCAAAAACCGAAAGTGCCCTTCCTGATAATTAAAAATTAAGCCAATAAAAAGGGAAAATTCGGCACCCCTTTGCCATAAAGAAATCGATTTCTTCACTCCTCTAGGTGATGGAATTTCGGCCAACACCTGGCCTTGCAGATAGCTCATATCTTTTCTCCTTTTATCTTCCATATTATCAACTATAATATCTACATTATCCTATTCACATAAATCCTCCTATTTTTGAGCCTTGTTGCCGTCCACTCCACCTAACCCTAATACCGAAAATTAGCTAACTTAAATTAAAAGATTTGGGCTCCATGAAACTTAAATTTGGGCCCCTTACTCCCTTGTGTGGCGTCACCTCCTTGCTCCCTAAGTGGCGCCACTGACCACTGGGCTACAAGCCCATTTTGATATTTTAAACACAGATACTACCTTTTAAACCTTATAATGCCCAAACAGATAATTTTAACCAAGGCCTCTGCCTAAGCCTGAGCCCAATTTGGACCCCTAACACTTAAATTAACTCATTACACATGTTCACCCATTAAATGCATAGGCCCAAAAATTCAGGATGTTACAGTTCTACCCCCATAAAGAAATTTCGTCCTCGAAATTTCCAACTAACTATTAATCGTACTACCCAAGTCTCACCACTATGCTTTCGCTGCGCACTCTAATTTAATAATAAATAAACATTGCACGCATACAGTTTCTATACCGAAAAATATAGCATCCACACAAAACATACCTGACTTAATGGTGATTGAAGAATCTCGAGCCTTATGCTCCTTAGACCTGCATCTTAAACACGTTCCTGACTTCCTCCAACGTTCACCCGGATGACGCCTTCTGCAATATTCGCAATCCCGAAAGTTTGGATGTACCTTAACATGCTTCACAGAACGCGACTGTAACCCTAGAAAACTACGTTCTCTTTTTTTTCTTACAGTCCACGCACCCAACCCGAAGTGTTTCCCCGATTTCTTTAACCTCCTCAAGTACCTCCCTAACTAGCTGAGTCAGCACATCAGTCCTAACACTTCCACAGCCTCGGCCGCAGCCTCTTCTTCCTCTTCTAGCGCTCATCGTTGATTCTCGTATTATCTGAATTAGACATTTTATGAATTATTAATTTCTTTCACTGATTAACCACGAACAAACTTATGGACAGTAGTTTAAGAGTAGTTCTTTCGAATTCGGACCTATCTACAGTTTCAGCCTCAAGTTTATCTCCTAATTCTAGAACCCATATACATTCAACCATCACACATCAACATACATATATCATCCATGTACTCACAATTCATCACATAAGGGTATTTTAATCATTTCTCTACCCAAGGGTATTTCCATAGTTTTGTCCTACAGGGTATTTTCGTAATTTTCCAAAATAAAGTATCTTGGTGATTTCCTTTGTATTAGAGGTATTTTGGTACATATTTTTTATAAAGCAGGGGTATCTTGGAAAACAGGTTTTTTTTTGAAATAGAGATATTTTGATGTTGTTGTTTTTTTTTTTTGTAAAGCAGGGGTATTTTGGAAAAGTTAATTTTGCAAACCGGGTTACTTTTGTAAATCTAGGGATTTTCAGGTAAATTTGCAAAACATAGGTATTTTGGTGATTTTGCCAACCGGGGGGTGTTTCAGTAATTTCACAAATTTTGGTAATTTTACAAATTCAGGGTATTCTGGGAAATTTTTACAAATCAAGAGTATTTCGATTTGTTTTTTTACAAAACTAGGGAGTATTTTTAGTAATTTTGCAAAATAGGGTGGTTGGTCCCTTTCAGGTTTTAATTATAGATTTTGGCACATCAACAAGTCCTCGTGAATAAGGTGAACAGTCACTATGCACCAGATAGGATTCCAGCGAAGAGGACGTGAGTCACTCGGACTGCTTAAGTACCAAGCTCTCTCTGAATCCAATCTTAGACATGCGTATGCCTGTTGCCACACTCTAACCCAGCGATTTGTTCACGGGTTTGTTTGGATAGATTAAGTCTTATGAAGGTAAAGAGTTGTTTAAACTAAGCCTAAAGTCCATCAATACCTAACATACTAGTCTACGTCCATCAAGCCCATCAAACCCAACATGCATATCACATCAAAAGTTAGAATACTTACCTGCATGGATCAAGTGCCGGTAGACTCGAAGGCCATATCTTCTTCCAGAATTTTTTTTTTCAAATTCACATCAACTTTACAAAACATTACTAGGCCCATTTCACAGCTCGAGTTTTGAACTGGGCTCTGATACCAAAATGTAACACCCCAAACCCGGCCCATAAGTTTCGACCAGATCTGGTATGCTACGGGTTGTACATTGAAAACTTTTGCTTTGTTGGTTTTTGGAAATCATAAGTTAATTAGACAATATTTAAATAAATAAGTGACATTTGAAAAGAAAACTTTGTATTATTATTATTATTCCGTATAATTAAACCTTGACATAATTTCAGGAGTTGCAAATAATAAAAACTACTTAAATGAGTATAAACTATGGGGCCTTATTACATAAATATTCCCAAAATAATAAATAAAAGAAACTTAAAGAAAACCGAAAATAATCTATAGCGATAAAACTAGATGGCCCCTCGAGTCCGTCTCGGCTCCCATGTCCACGATCTACTGCTCATCTGAAAGAGTAGAAAAAAATAATTGGGTGAGTCACCAAGACTCAGTGTGCAAATCCCGAAAACACAAAAAAAGCTTGGGCCCACAAACACATTATGGGCATTAGCCCATACATAATGGCAACAATCATAATTACATGATAAATAATAAATGATGAATGCCCCAACCCAAACCTAGAAATCTATCCTCTACACACCAACCCGTACCAACCATCACACCTTGGGGATTTCTACAATCAACCCGCCAACCGCTACACTCCATATCAACAGCTGTGCTGCCTGTCTTAAAGACCGATCACTGTGTGACCTATGTGGCAAAGCCACTGATCGCCATGCGACCTTAATAATACATCATAGCATTTCGACAGCTGAGCTGCCTGTCATAAAGACCGATCACTATGTGACCTATGTGGCAAAGCCACCGATCGCTATGCGACCTTCTTCCCCTTCATCATATCCATCCTATCCCATGCATACATACATACAAAATCAAGCAATGTATTACCTAAGAGATTTCAGTTTATCGAATACATCGCTACACATAGAGAAGTTTCTATGATTACGTACCTGGCATCCCTTGCCTACCCTTTTTGGGTAATCCGACTGTCTATACAGCCTTTTTCGGCTTTTAGCCCATAATATGTAACATCCAAAATTTGAGTATTATTTGTGTTGGCTCGAGTATTAATTTTGTGTGTTAGCATAGTCTTGTGAAGGCTTGATTTTATTTAGGAAATTAGAATAATTTTTAGTATGGTTTATTTAATGAAGTGGATTAAGTGAACTTGACACTTAAGTTAATTTAGGTGTTAAATTAAAGCACATGAGGAGTTAGTGGCATAGTGGATAAGGAGCTTGAAAGGTTGCTTGAGGGAAATGGTTCGAGTAGCATGGAAAGCATTTTGAGGATTTTATTTTTGTACATTCTAGCATTGATGGACGGTCAAACTTTATTTATGATAGGTTGGACTCTTAGTTTTGGTAAGTTGAATATTGGTTTAAGGAAAGCATGAAATTGGGGATAAGAATCTTAAGGTTATGGAAAGTTGGGGAGACATAAGGCTAGGCTTTAGGAAGATGTTTTGGAAAGTATTCCAAGGCCTTTAGTGCTTGTATGTGGACGGCATGTATGGCTAGGGGGGTGGCCGAATGTTGTTAGGAGGCTTGGGGGGATAGTTGGCCAATTTTTGTTTTTGAGCATCTTTTTGCATTTGTTTTTCCTCTCCAAAAACTCCCTCTTTGGCTGAATGTGTCTTGTGCATTTTGTGCAAATTTTGCTTTTGGTTTAGTCTTCATTTTGTTTGAACCAAAAATGTTATTTTCTTTCTCTCATCTTTCCACTTGAAACCGAAACCTCACTTGGCATTTGTGCACTTTCTTTTCGGCAAATAAGTGTTTGGCCGAACCTCTCTCTCCCATATCTCTCTCTTTTCTTCTTTTGATATTGGTTCATAATCACATTTTATTTTACTCTCTATTGGCCGAATCTTTCTCCATCTCAAATTCCATTTCTTTTTCATTTGCTCAAAGTTAAAACATCCATTTTCCATTCTATTTTTCTTTTCTTTTTACTTCACCATAGCCGAATCTTCTTCCTCTCTTTTGGGGTTGTTTTGGCCGAATATTCAAGGGTAGATTCTCTTTGGTTTTCTTCAATCGGTTTTGGAAAAAGGGTAAGCGTTCATGGCCGTTTTCCTTCTTTTCTTTCTCTTTTCTATGTCGTTTTCTTGTGGACAAAGGCCGAACCTATGGGCATTTGTTTGCAAAGTTCTAACTATTTCAGGAACCGATTATTCTTTTAGGCTCCTCGAGACGTTGGAAGCAATCAATCTAAGCCTCGTTTCTTTGTCAATCGTTTTGGGTAAGTTTAGGTAAGATTGGTATTTTGAAGCGATAACTCTTTGAGATTAAGTGGTATGGCCGAATGGCCTTTGTTTATAATCTTAGTATTGGCCGATTGTAGGATAAGGTGATCTAGTAAGGTAGATCGGATCTTTGGAAATTAGTTCTTGCGTTGGTGAAAGGTGTGTATCTTACACACTTTATAACTTGGTTCATATATGTATATGTGTGTGTTAAATAACTATTCATGTTGTTAAAGCCGAAATGGTGAGATCTTGATATGATACCATGATGGTATGAATGAGGATTCAGGTAAGTCCGTTTCGATATGTTGTTAATACATGTGGATTGAAATCATGATCTACGATTTATGATATTTTTGTTATGTGATTCATATCAAAGTATATTGACATGATTTGTTTATCTATTGCATTGGTATGGGCAACATGAGAGGAGGGGGAAGATTGATATCGTGACTTCGGTCACCAGTGATTTGGTATCACATTTGTGTCTTTGGACATCAGAGGTTTGGTACCTCCAGTGATTTGGTATCACATTTGTGTCTTTGGGACACCAGAGGTTTGGCACCTCATAGCGACTCGTCCCTGTGGTTAACACCACCGTGGGTTGGCCCCACTTTTGAGATATGGGATCGTCGCCAGTGATTTGGTATCACACGTGGGTTGGCCCCACAACTTGATTATTCGTGACTTCGGTCACCAGTGATTTGGTATCACATTTGTGTCTTTGGGACACCAGAGGTTTGGCACCTCATAGCAACTTGTCCCTGTGATCTAGTATCACCGTGGGTTGGCCCCACTTTTGAGATATGGGATCGTCGCCAGTGATTTGGTATCACACGTGGGTTGGCCCCACATATGGATTATTAGTGACTTTGAGTCACCAGTGATTTGGTATCACAATATTGAATATCGTGACTTCGGTCACCAGTGGTTTGGCACCACCAGTGGTTTGGTACCACACGGGGTAGAAAAGGAGTTATGGATGGCTAGGTTGGGTGCATTATACATATATGTTGCTTTGTTATAATTTGTGTAAGTATGTGGCATTTACCTGGGAGAGGGAATATACACTGAGTCTTGGTGACTCACCTTCTCCTTTATCGTCTCAGGTGATTCGTGAGATCGCGGATGAGGAGCCGGATCAACTCGAGGAGGCCATGCAATAAAATTTGGTTTTACATGAACTACCATTTGGGTACTTTATTTTAATTTGGTTTTCATATTTTTATGGATTTGTAATAAGGCCTGTTTATTTATGTTTTGGATTATTTATATGTTTTGGATTTTTTTAAATTTGGCTTACAAATTACATGTTTGATATAATAATTTGAGCATAAAGTTTTCTAAATTACAAAATGCGATGGTTTTTAAAACGTTACCATCGGGTAACATAAATCATTTGATAATTTTAACATCTTAAGTATTTTCGATAACTCATACTATTTTCAAAAACTCAACTTTTCCGAATTTCTTTTAGATACAGTTTTCAACCTAATCACTATGGTTTCTTTAAAGTATTAAAAAGTTTTCTAATCTATGGATTTGCAACTAAGTTTTAAAGACTTATTTTTGAGATTTCAAAAGTAAATTATCAGCTTTCAATTTATTATACACTTATTTTCTACAAACAAAGTTCAACAAAGAGTTTTTCACAAAAATTTAATCGTTAACTCTTTTTTCTTCAAAACGTTTTCCTTCGTGGCATGCCAGATTCGGTCATGGCGTATTGACCGGGTTTGGGGTGTTATAAATTGGTATCAGAGCTAAGTTCAAAAGCTCGGCTATGGGCCCGAGGCCCAAAATGATTTAAAGTATGGTTTTAAAATGTTTCTGTTTAAAATTATATGGTTTGAAAGTCATGGCCCCGAGTCTCCGGCATCAATCCGCCCTGGTAAGTTCATCAAAACTGTTGATTTTGATGATATGATTATAGTGATGTTGATATGATTATATAGTAGTAGGAACTACTTTAAAGACCCAAAACTATAGGTTTGGTGTACTCGCGAAACCTCTTATTAAAACTTTTCATAAAACTGTGCTTTAAAGAAAGTGGAATATTGACTAATTCATAAAACTTTTAAATCAGATAAGTTGAGACTTTAGACATGAGTACTCGAGGTCGAGGTCGTGTTATGCGTGGACGTGGTCGAGGTAGGATGGCTGTGTCTGAGCCAGTGAGGTCTGGTCAAGGATCCGAGAATGAGGTACCACCAGTCCCACCACCAGCGGTTGGAGTTGAGCATCAGGATCAAACGGGGGATGACGCGGTGTCTCAGGCGATGCTGCGAGTTCTTGAGAGGGTAGCTGGAGTAGGTGGAGGCGCGGGAGCTCGGAAGTCAGTACCTGAACGACTCCGAGCCAACGGAGCCGAGGTGTTTCAGGTGTAGCTCCCAGTGTGGCTGAATATTGGCTAGAGGCGACGGAGTGAATCATGGATGATCTGGATCTGAATGCCGAGGAAAAGCTGAAAGGGATAATATCGCTTCTTCGGGATGAGTCATATCAGTGGTGGCTCACGGTGCGTAATGGTGCTGCGGCGGAGGATCTCACTTGGGATTATTTTAAGGCAGTGTATCAGAAGAAATATATTGGGTCTAGTTACGTTGATGCGCAGCGTAAGGCATTTCTGAGTTTGGTCCAAGGAAGTAAGTCTGTATCAGAGTATGAGGCTGAGTTCTTAAGATTGAGCCGGTATGCTGGAGGTATTGTGGCTTCGGAGCACGAGCGATGTGTCCGATTCGAGGATGGCTTGAGAGATGAGCTGAGGTTGCTGATTGCTCCACATCAGGAGCGAGAATTTGCTGCGTTGGTTGAAAAGTCTAAAATTGCTGAAGGGATAAAGGAATCTGGAAGACAGAGTTACGATCGGAATAAGCATAAGAGAGGTTATGGATTATCTAGGTCAGCCGGTAATTCTCAAAAGAGGGTTAGGCAGAGTGGGCCGAATCAATCTGGAAGGCCTGTTACTGCTAATCAGAGACCAGCACAGTGTAATCGATGTGGGAAGTTTCATTGGGGCGAATGTTGGACCGGAGGAAAAGGATGTTTCGAGTGTGGCTCGCTGGATCATCGTGTGAGAGATTGTCCACGTAAGCAAGCCAGGAATCAATCTGAAGGTCAAGGTCGTGCTCAGTTCAGAAAGGAGGGACCGTTACCACAGAGAGGTCGTGATAATGGTAGAGGAGGTAATGGCTCTGGTCGAGGCCGCGGAGCATCGGGCAGAGGTGCAAGCAACACTGAGGCAAGACAGCCTGGTTTGGTTATGCAGCGAGACGACGAGAAGAGGGCGACGCACCGAATGTCATAACCGGTACGTTCTTAATCTTTGGTGTTCCATATACTGCTTTGATAGATGTGGGTTCGACGCACTCGTATGTTGCTAGTAGCATAGTAAAGACCATGAGCTTAGATTCTGAGACTGCTTCTAGGAGGATGACAGTACTTAGTCCTCTAGGTCACTCTGTAGAAGTAGATAAGCTGTATAGGGATGTACCCCTAGAACTTCAATGGGTAGTGTTTGTAGCTGATCTGATGGAACTGCCGTTTGAGGAGTTCGATCTGATTCTTGGGATGGACTGGTTGGTCAAGTACCAAGCAAGTTTGGATTGCGCTGCTAAGCGCATGGTTTTGAAGACAGTTGAGGGTAAAGAGGTGGTCATGACAGGTAATAGAAGAGATTATCTATCCAACGTGGTATCTGCGTTAAAAGCTTTGAAGATGGTCAGGAAGGGCTGTGAGGCGTTTGTAGTCCATGTGTGTGCTTTGGAGGCTAAGGAGTCTTCTGTGGGGAATGTTCGAACTGTAAAGGAATATGCTGACGTATTTCCTGAAGAACTTCCGGGACTGCCTTCGGATCGTGAAGTCGAATTCGGAATAGATTTGTTACCCGAAACGGTGCCAGTGTCTATAGCTCCGTATAGGATGGCACCGAAGGAATTGATGGAATTGAAGGCTCAGATTCAGGAGTTATTGGATCGAGGTTTCATTCGACCAAGTGTTTCGCCATGGGGAGCGCCGGTACTTTTTGTCAAGAAGAAGGATGGAACGATGCGGATGTGTATTGATTACCGCCATTTGAATAAGCTGACGATCAAAAACAAGTATCCTTTGCCGAGGATAGATGACTTGTTTGATCAGCTTAAAGGGGCTGCGGTTTTCTCCAAGATTGATTTAAGGTCTGGGTATCATCAGCTAAAGGTGAAAGAGGCTGATATCCATAAGACGGCATTTCGCACTCGGTATGGGCACTACGAGTTTCTGGTGATGCCGTTTGGATTGACTAACGCGCCGGCAGCGTTCATGGACATGATGAATCGGGTTTTCCAGCTGTTTTTGGATCAGTTTGTTGTGGTATTTATAGACGATATTTTGGTATACTCAAAGTCAGAGGAGGAGCATGATGCGCATTTGCGAGTAGTATTGCAGATTTTGAGGGAAAAGCAGCTTTTTGCTAAATTTAGAAAGTGCGAGTTCTGGCTTAGGGAGGTGACTTTCTTAGGTCACGTTGTATCAGCCGAGGGGATTAGAGTAGATTCTCGGAAGATTGAGGCAGTGTTGGACTGAAAGCCGCCTAAGTCTGTGGCTGAGATTCGGAGTTTTCTAGGTCTGGCGGGGTATTACCGAAGATTTGTGGAAGGATTTTCCTTGATCGCCACACCGATGACCAAGTTGTTGAGGAAAGGAGTTCCATTTGTGTGGACCGAGAAGCAGCAAGAAAGTTTCGGCAAGTTGAAGAAGATTCTGACTGAAGCTCCAATTTTGATTCAACCTGAGGCAGGCAAGGAATTCACGGTTTATTGTGATGCATCACATACTGGTTTGGGGTGTATGCTGATGCAGGAAGGGAAGGTAGTGGCTTATGCATCTCGGCAGTTGAGACCACATGAGGTTAATTATCCGACACATGACTTGGAATTAGCTACTGTGGTTTTTGCTTTGAAGATTTGGAGACACTATTTGTACGGAGAGAAGTCGATAATCTACACGGATCACAAGAGTCTTAAGTATCTTTTGACTCAAAAGGATTTAAACTTGAGGCAGAGTAGATGGATCGAGTTGTTGAAGGACTACGACTGTTCGATTGAGTATCATCCGGGCAAGGCTAACGTGGTGGCAGACGCGTTGAGCCGTAAGGTTGTGTCTGACTTAAGATCGATGTTTGCTCGACTTAGCTTGTATGACGATGGGAGTCTTTTGGCGGAATTACAAGTCAAGCCGACTTGGTTAGATCAGATCAATGAGAAACAGTTAGAGGGTGATGGTTTGAATGATCGGAGGTTGCGGGTTCAGAATGGTGGTTTAGAGGATTATAGTTTGTCCAGTGATGGAGTTTTGTGTTTTAAAGGGAGAGCTTGTATGCCGAAGGATGTTCAGTTGAGGCAAAGGATTCTTCGAGACGCACATAGCAGCACATATGCTATGCATCCTGGAGGTAGCAAGATGTATCGAGATTTAAGAGAGCAGTTTTGGTGGCCAGGTCTGAAGCGGGAAGTAACTGAGTTTGTGGGTAAATGTCTGACGTGTCAGCAGGTCAAGGCGGAACATCAGTTACCATCTGGGTTACTTCAGCCGGTGAAGATTCCACAGTGGAAGTGGGAGAGGATCACTATGGACTTTGTCAGTGGATTACCCCTTACGCCTAGTAAGAAGGACTCAGTTTGGGTGATTATGGATCATCTGACTAATTCAGCTCATTTCATTTTGGTAAGGGTGGATTACTCGCTTCAGAGGTTAGCTAAGTTGAATGTGGCGGAGATAGTGAGGTTGCACGGTGTGCCAGTGTCGATCATCTCAGACAGAGATCCCAGATTTACGTCGAGGTTTTGGAGAGCGCTACATCAGGCTTTGGGTACGCGGTTGGATTTCAGTACCGCATTTCATCCACAGTCTGACGGGCAGTCGGAAAGAGTTATTCAAATTTTAGAAGATATGTTGAGAGGTTGTGTTTTGGACTTCAGAGGCAGCTGGGAAGAGTTTTTACAGCTAGCTGAGTTCGCGTACAACAATAGTTATCAGGCAAGCATTAAGATGGCACCATATGAGGCGTTGTATGGTAGGCGATGTCGCACACCTACATGTTGGACAGAGTTGGGTGAGCGTTAGATGTTAGGACCAGAGTTGGTTGCGGAAACTGAGGATAAAGTGAAGATAATTCAGGCTCATCTGAAGGAAGCTTCGGATAGGCAGAAGTCATATGCCGATCTCAAGCGGAGGGATATAGAGTTTGCCGTGGGTGACAAAGTTTTTCTGAAGGTCTCGCCATGGAAGAAGGTGTTAAGATTTGGGAGAAAAGGCAAGTTAAGTCCAAGGTTCATTGGACCGTTTAAGGTGCTGAGACGAGTGGGACCAGTAGCTTATCAGCTCGAGTTGCCAGCAGAACTGAGTCAGATTCACGATGTGTTTCATGTTTCCATGCTTAGACGCTATCGTTCTGATCCATCGCATATCGTGGCAGTAGAGGAAGTACAGGTGAATCTAGATTTGACGGTGGAGGAGGAACCTGTGCAAATCCTAGAGCGAGATGTAAAAGTTTTGCGGAGGAAGTCAGTTCCTTTAGTGAAGGTTTTATGGCGGAATCATGGCGTAGAAGAAGCTACGTGGGAACCGGAGGATGCGATGAGGCACTAGTATCCTCAACTCTTTTGATCAGGTAATTTCGAGGACAAAATTTTCTTAAGGGGGTAGAATTGTAACATCCAAAATTTGAGTATTATTTGTGTTGGCTCGAGTATGAATTTTGTGTGTTAGCATAGTCTTGTGAAGGCTTGATTTTATTTAGAAAGTTAGAATAATTTTTAGTATGGTTTATTTAATGAAGTGGATTAAGTGAACTTGACACTTAAGTTAATTTAGGTGTTAAATTAAAGCACATGAGGAGTTAGTGGCATAGTGGATAAGGAGCTTGAAAGGTTGCTTGAGGGAAATGGTTCGAGTAGCATGGAAAGCATTTTGAGGATTTTATTTTTGTAAATTCTAGCATTGATGGACGGTCAAACTTTATTTATGATAGGTTGGACTCTTAGTTTTGGTAAGTTGAATATTGGTTTAAGGAAAGCATGAAATTGGGGATAAGAATCTTAAGGTTATGGAAGGTTGGGGAGACATAAGGCTAGGCTTTAGGAAGATGTTTTGGAAAGTATTCCAAGGCCTTTAGTGCTTGTATGTGGACGGCATGTATGGCTAGGGGGGTGGCCGAATGTTGTTAGGAGGCTTGGGGGGGATAGTTGGCCAATTTTTGTTTTTGAGCATCTTTTTGCATTTGTTTTTCCTCTCCAAAAACTCCCTCTTTGGCCGAATGTGTCTTGTGCATTTTGTGCAAATTTTGCTTTTGGTTTAGTCTTCATTTTGTTTGAACCAAAAATGTTATTTTCTTTCTCTCATCTTTCCTCTTGAAACCGAAACCTCACTTGGCATTTGTGCACTTTCTTTTCGGCAAATAAGTGTTTGGCTGAACCTCTCTCTCCCATATCTCTCTCTTTTCTTCTTTTGATATTGGTTCATAATCACATTTTATTTTACTCTCTATTGGCCGAATCTTTCTCCATCTCAAATTCCATTTCTTTTTCATTTGCTCAAAGTTAAAACATCCATTTTCCATTCTATTTTTCTTTTCTTTTTACTTCACCATAGCCGAATCTTCTTCCTCTCTTTTGGGGTTGTTTTGGCCGAATATTCAAGGGTAGATTCTCTTTGGTTTTCTTCAATCGGTTTTGGAAAAAGGGTAAGCGTTCATGGCCGTTTTCCTTCTTTTCTTTCTCTTTTCTATGTCGTTTTCTTGTAGACAAAGGCCGAACCTATGGGCATTTGTTTGCAAAGTTCTAACTATTTTAGGAACCGATTATTCTTTTAGGCTCCTCGGGACGTTGGAAGCAATCAATCTAAGCCTCGTTTCTTTGTCAATCGTTTTGGGTAAGTTTAGGTAAGATTGGTATTTTGGAGCGATAACGCTTTGAGATTAAGTGGTATGGCCGAATGGCCTTTGTTTATAATCTTAGTATTGGCCGATTGTAGGACAAGGTGATCTAGTGCGGTAGATCGGATCTTTGGAAATTAGTTCTTGCGTTGGTGAAAGGTGTGTATCTTACACACTTTATAACTTGGTTCATATATGTATATATGTGTGTTAAATACTATTCATGTTGTTAAAGCCGAAATGATGAGATCTTGATATGATACCATGATGGTATGAATGAGGATTCGGGTAAGTCCGTTTCGATATGTTGTTAATACATGTGGATTGAAATCATGATCTACGATTTATGATATTTTTGTTATGTGATTCATATCAAAGTATATTGACATGATTTGTTTATCTATTGCATTGGTATGGGCAACATGAGAGGAGGGGGAAGATTGATATCGTGACTTCGGTCACCAGTGATTTGGTATCACATTTGTGTCTTCGGACACCAGAGGTTTGGTACCTCCAGTGATTTGGTATCACATTTGTGTCTTTGGGACACCAGAGGTTTGGCACCTCATAGCGACTCGTCCCTGTGATTAACACCACCGTGGGTTGGCCCCACTTTTGAGATATGGGATCGTCGCCAGTGATTTGGTATCACACGTGGGTTGGCCCCACAACTTGATTATTCGTCACTTTGGTCACCAGTGATTTGGTATCACATTTGTGTCTTTGGGACACCAGAGGTTTGGCACCTCATAGCAACTTGTCCCTGTGATCTAGTATCACCGTGTGTTGGCCCCACTTTTGAGATATGGGATCGTCGCCAGTGATTTGGTATCACACGTGGGTTGGTCCCACATATGGATTATTAGTGACTTTGAGTCACCAGTGATTTGGTATCACAATATTGAATATCGTGACTTCGGTCACCAGTGGTTTGGCACCACCAGTGGTTTGGTACCACACGGGGTAGAAAAGGAGTTATGGATGGCTAGGTTGGGTGCATTATACATATATGTTGCTTTGTTATAATTTGTATAAGTATGTGGCATTTACCCGGGAGAGGGAATATACACTGAGTCTTGGTGACTCACCTTCTCCTTTATCGTCTCAGGTGATTCGTGAGATCGCGGATGAGGAGCCGGATGAACTCGAGGAGGCCATGCAATAAAATTTGGTTTTACATGAACTACCATTTGGGTACTTTATTTTAATTTGGTTTTCATATTTTTATGGATTTGTAATAAGGCCTGTTTATTTATGTTTTGGATTATTTATATGTTTTGGATTTGTTTTAAATTTGGCTTACAAATTACATATTTGATATAATAATTTGAGCATAAAGTTTTCTAAATTACAAAATGCGATGGTTTTTAAAACGTTACCATCGGGTAACATAAATCATTTGATAATTTTAACATCTTAAGTATTTTCGATAACTCATACTATTTTCAAAACTCAACTTTTCCGAATTTCTTTTAGATACAGTTTTCAACCTAATCACTATGGTTTCTTTAAAATATTAAAAAGTTTTCTAATCTATGGATTTGCAACTAAGTTTTAAAGACTTATTTTTGAGATTTCAAAAGTAAATTATCAGCTTTCAATTTATTATACACTTGTTTTCTACAAACAAAGTTCAACAAAGAGTTTTTCACAAAAATTTAATCGTTAACTCGTTTTTCTTCAAAACGTTTTCCTTTGTGGCATGCCAGATTCGGTCATGGCGTATTGACCGGGTTTGGGGTGTTACATAACATACATAATACAGTTTAATTAGTGTGTTAGAGATCTACACACTTGATTACCGTTAGAACGAGACTTTCTAAGTCAACGCTATCTTTAGCCAACACCACCGCTATCTGCCTAAGGTATTGTTCAGAAGCCGGTAACGAAACATTAGGTTAAGGCGCAACTAACGAAAAGAAAATGGTTGATCATCTTAAGGAGAATTGAAATCCTTACCTTGAAATCCCGAAAAGTGATATGAGATTCAGGGACTAGTGTTTCCGTCTTTTAGATCTAAGAGATCTACTTCAATTCCCGAATGTCACCCAACAAGAGAATACATAGAACCATTAAACCATTAGTGTTTAGGCTTTGTCTTCCAAAACACGAAAGAGAAAGTGAAGAGATAGGGAAATCGGAACTCACCTTAACACAAAGAATTCGACTACCCCTTATAGATTCCGGCTTTTTGAGAACATCAAAAGAGAAGATGATAGGAAGGAGTCTATGTAGATTCGGCTTTTAATGAAGAAATCGACAGGAAGAAGAAAAGAGAATTTCGGCAGACTAGGGGTAGGTTCAGCCTTAGCAAGGATCAAAAGAAATATAGAGAAAGGTTTATGAGGTTTCGGCTTTTAGAAGTAAGAAGAGAAAGATGGCTTAAGAAAGTTTTCGAGTTTTTGAAAGAAAGTTAATAGAAATTGCAGAGGGAGAGACTGAGAATTTCGGCACAGAGAATGAAGAAAAGATTAGGGTTTAAATGCCGGAATTGATGAGCTACCCCCCTATTTATAGAAATTTCTGCACTTACCTATCAAAAACCGAAAGTGCCCTTCCTGATAACTAAAAATTAAGCAAATAAAACGGGAAAATTCGGCACCCTTTTTCCATAAAGAAACCAATTTCTTCACTCCTCTAGGTGATGGAATTTCGACCAACACCTAGCCTTGCAGATAGCTCCTATCTTTTCTCCTTTTATCTTCCATATTATCAACTATAATATCTACATTATCCTATTCACATAAATCCTCCTATTTTTGAGCCTTGTTGCCGTCCACTCCACCTAACCCTAATGCCGAAAATTAGCTAACTTAAATTAAAAGATTTGGGCTCCATGAAACTTAAATTTGGGCCCCTTACTCCCTTGTGTGGCGTCACCTCCTTGCTCCCTAAGTGGCGCCACTGACCACTGGGCCACAAGCCCATTTTGATATTTTAAACACAAATACTACTTTTTAAACCCTATAATGCCCAAACAGATAATTTTAACCAAGGCCTCTGCCTAAGCCTGAGCCCAATTTGGACCTCTAACACCTAAATTAACTCATTGCACATGTTCACCCATTAAATGCATAGGCCCAAAAATTCAAGATGTTACACGTGTGCCAGGTCATGTGCTAGGCTGTGCCAAACCTGTAGGGTATACTGACTTAGGCCACACGCCCGTGTGCTGGGCCGTGTGGAGCATACTAACTTGATTTTGAATTCAACACTAGGGGACACACGGTAGTGTAACATAATCGTGTGTCACACATGGCTGAGACACACGCCCGTGTCTCTGCTTGTGTGGACAAAAATAGGCTATTTACTAAGCTAATTTGCCACCCAACTTTGCACATACCTAAAACAATCCATTTGGCATCAAAACATGGTATATATAGGCATTCATCTACTCTCAACCAATCATAAATTATATCATTTCAATGCCCACCAATGCATATCACAACAATACCACAATATGCCATTCAATTTCATACCAAAACTCATAATCTCAAATTATAAATATGAACACTCCCATCTTGCATCATTTAGCCTAATCCAACAAGCATACCAAATTCAATTCTCAACCATTTAATACCTATAGTTACCAAACATTCATAAGCATAACATAACCATATTTAAACACCTAACCAAAGCCATACAAACATATATATACACCACCAAAACATCCAAATTAAGCTAAATGTCATGGCTATATACAATTTTTGCCCCTAACATTTAAACATTTTTACAATTCAGTCCTTATTTCATAAAATTACAAATTCATGCAATTCAACCAAAACCCATGCTAGCCGAATTTCAATTAGGTCCCTAGCAGCCCATATTTTTCATTTATTTCATAATTTAACCATGAATTTTACACATTTCACAATTTAACCCCTAATTTACAATTTTGTCAAAAATCACTCTACAAATGTTGTTTATTTCACAACAAGCCATTAAACATCAAAATACACAAACATTCATTAATGGTAAAACCCTAACCTTTAACAATTTTGCAAAATAGTCCCTGGGCTAGCTAGACTAAGCTGCAACGATCTCAAAAACATAAAAATCATTAAAAACGGGACAAAAATGAACTTACAATTAAGCTAGCCAGTGACCGAATGCTTCAAGCTATTTTAATGGCTTTCTCCAACCCTAATTTTAGCTAAGAAGGTTATAAATGAAGTTAATGGCTTTTTGTTTTATTAATTTAGTATGAAATTATCTAATTACTCAATTAACATTAATAATAAACCATTAATATCACCAAAATGATGTCCATCTTTGTCCTTCTTTTAATAATATTTTAATTACCACATAAGGACCTCCACTTTAATATTCCATAGCTATTAGACACCTTTAGCTAATAGACTATAAGTTTTACATTTTGCGTGATTTAGTCCTTTTTATCAAATTAAACATTCAAACGATAAAATTTCTTAACGAGATTTTCACACATTCATACTATCATACTGTAAACCTTAAAATAATAATAAAATAATTACTTCAACCTCAGATTTTTGGTCCTGAAACCACTGTTCCGGTTTGACTAAAAAACGGCCTGTTACAACTCTCCCCCCTTAGGAATTTTTGTCCCCGAAAATCTTACCATAAAAGAGGTTAGGGTATTGTTTTCCCATAGCTTCTTTGAGTTCCCACGCAGCTTCTTCAACACCATGCCGTTGCCACAAAACCTTTACCAAAGCTATGCGTTTATTTCTCAACTCTCTAACCTCTTGATCTAAAATTCTGATATGTTCTTCGTTATATGTCATATCAAGTTGAATTTCAATTTCTGACGGGGAAATTTTTGACGGTGCAACATTGACACATGAAACACATTATGGATCTTTTCTAATTCTGACGGTAAAGCTAACTGATATGCCATTGGCCCTATTCTTTCGATAATCTCATACGGCCCGATGAATCGCAGACTCAGTTTGCCTTTGCAACCAAATCAAAAAATTTTCTTCCACGGAGATACTTTCAGAAATACTTTCTCACCGATCTGAAATTCGATGTCTTTTTGTTTCAAATCTGCGTATGATTGCTGTCGATCTAAAACTGCATTCTAACTATCGCGAATTACTTTGACTTTATCTTCAATCTCTTAGATTCAATTAACCCCGTGAATCTTTTTCTCACTAAGCTCAGTCTAGTACAATGGACTTAGAAATTTGTGACCATACAAAGCTTCATACGATGTCATCTTTATGCTTGATTAAAAACTATTATTATATACAAATTCAACCAATGATAAATATTTCTCCCAGTTGCCTTCGAAATCTAAAACACAACAACGAAGCATATCTTCGAGAATTTGCATCACTCTCTCTGGCTGACCGTCGATTTACGGATGAAATGCGATACTAAAGTTCAACCTCGTACCTAGAGCTTCTTGCAATTTCTTCTAAAATCGCGACGTAAACCTCGGATCTCTATCTGAAATAACCAAAATTAGCACCTGTGCAATCTGACAATCTCAGAAATGTACAATTCAGCCAATTTATCAAGTGAATAATCTGTACGTATTGGAATGAAATGTGCAGACTTCGTTAGTCGATCAACGACAACCCAGATAGCATCTTTCTTTTTCGGAGACAGGGGCAATCCCGTTACAAAATCCATCGTAACTCTATCCCATTTCCATTCTGGTATCATCACAGGTTATAGTAATCCCGAAGGCACCTGATGTTCAGCTTTAACTTGTTGACAAATCAAACATCTCGACACAAACTCTGAAATGTCTCTTTTCATGCTCGACCACCAATACCACTGTTTCAAATCATTGTACATTTTAGTGCTCCCTAGGTGAACAGATAAACAACTAATGTGTGCTTCGTGTAGAATTTTCTGAATAAGCTCAGAATTCTTTGGTACGCAAATTCTATCTTGGAACATTAAACAATCATTGAATCTGATCTGATAGTCTGACTCAGTAAGTGACTCACATTGCACCCTTTTAGCTTGTAATTCGTTATCACCTTTCTAGGCTTCACAAATTTGTTGAAGAAACAGCGGTTTAGCTTTTAACTCAGCTAGAATCGAATTATTATCAAGCAAGGTTAGCTGTGTATTCATCGCTCGCAAAGCATATAGTGATTTTCTACTCAGAGCATCCGCGACTACTTTTGCTTTCCCCGGAAGATAATCAATCACTAACTCATAGTCTTTCAACATCTCGAGCCATCTTCGTTGTCGCAAATTCAAATCTTTCTTAGTCATTAAATACTTTAAGCTCTTGTGATCAGTAAATATGTGGCACTTGTTGAAACCATTTTTTTGTCAAATGGGGGTCGACTTTATATTTTGAAAATGAAAATGAAAAACGAGAGTCGCCACTGATCCTTTTTGATGAGGTGTGATCGGATCACCTCGTAAAATAGTTGTCTTTAATAAACAGTTTAATTGATCAAAACAAAATTTTTTTCTACGAAATTCAAAAAAATGGGTTCGGGAGTCGGTTACACATGAGGAAGGATTAGCACCCTCGTAACGCCCAAAATTGGTACCTAGTTGATTAATTATGTAACAGTCCGAAATTGACCCTAATCGGAAAAGTGGTTTCGGGACCACAAGTCTGAGTCTGGAAAATTTTTTAAATATTATTTTCGGTGTTTGTTATATTTGAATTAATGTGTGTGAAAGTTTCGTATGAAAATTTTATCGTTTGAGTGTTTAATTTAACAAAAAGGACTTAATCGCGTAAAGTGTAAAAGTTGCATACTATAGTGAAAAGTGCTAAAATGATAATGGCTTTTTAATATGAGGTATTAAAAGGGAAATTAGCCCATGTTTAAGTTAGTGGGTGGTATATGACATAAGTAACCTTAAGTTATATGTTATAAAATTTTATAATATAAGGTTATATTAGTAAATTAGTAAATAACATAATATATGTTAAATAAAACATAAGAAAAGCCATTATCATCTTTTTAGTTTATTAAGGCCGAATGTTCTAAGGAAGAAAGGAGAAAATAAGCTTGAAATTTTGGCACTTGTTGCCTTAAATCCAAGGTTAGTTTGATTTCGGTTTTCGATAATTTTTACGTTTTTGTCATCGTTGCTTCGAGTGCTATCCGACCCATGCTAGAATTTTTGAAATTAGTGTGTATGTGATGTTCGGCCATGATAGGAGCTTATGCTTTGTGATGTTAGATGAATATATGTTAAAGTTATGTTCTAGATTAAAATGGTTTGTATTGGAAATTTTAGTAAATTTGAGTATTTTGGGCTAAATTGCAAAAATAAATTTTTGAGGGGCTAAAATGCAAAGTAAATGAAATAAATGGACTTGTATAGTCCCTATGAACATTCGGCTCTTAGGTGGTGTAATGAAATTTTGTGTATTTTGTGTTTTGTGCAAATAGGACTAATTAGTAAAAATATGAAACATTAGGGTTAAAACGATAATTTGCCCACTTATGTGTTTTGGGACTAAATTGACATGAAAGTGCTTGAATGAGATTATTTTTATTATGTTTAGATCAAGAACAAAGAAAAGCGGTCTTGGATCGGGGAAAGGCGAAAGTTAACGAATAGCTGGTTATCGACGTTCGACGTTATCCGAGGTAAGTCTTTAAGCGATTATATATCGAAAACTATTTACATAATATAACAAATGTTGAAATTTGGAAATTTTGGGAATATAAATGTGGAATGGCCAAATGTTAGTAGTATAACCATGAATTGAATTTTTATTTGATGTAAAGTGATTAAGTTTATCCAAGTGTGATATGTGATAGTATTATGAAAAATATGTATATATGTTATATGTGATTTTGGTATTAATGAATGTGCATGGAATGGTTAATGATGTTGATATTCGGGCTTCGAGCCTAACAGGCCTTGTGCCGGTGAATTATGCCGGGCTTATTGCCTAGCAGGCTAAATGCCGGTGTTTAAATCACGGACCTCTGGTCTAGCAGGCTTAATGCCGGTGTGTATTTTCGGGCTTTGATGCCTAGCAGGCTTAATGCCAGTGATACATTATAGACAAGGAATTCGTGAATCAGACAAGGTGAGACATCTCTAATGCATTGAGCTAAAAGCTCGGGTAAGTATAAACCTTCTATATTAGTAAGGAATGAGGTAAGTTGATATATCATTATTTGAGTTAAGTATGAACATTATATATATATATGAAATTGAGTTTAAATACATCATTTTGAAGAATTGGCTATAAGTGGAAAGGTTAATCGTGGAATAGTTTTGGATGTGTTTGTATGTGTGTTCAAATGAGTATATGTAAACGTTATGTGTGATGTATTCATTTGACTTGGATTATGCGAATACATGTGATAATTATGTGCTGTGAAGATGTATGTGTTTTATGGTAATAAAATACTAATGCTTAGGTTAAGGGCAATGATAGCATTCGGCTATGATTAAATTACACATTGAAATATTTATACCTAATGCCATAAACCTAGTGATTAAAATGTTTAATTGTTGCATAGAATTTGCTTAAGACTTACTAAGCTAGTAAGCTTACTCTGTGGGTGTTCAATGTTCTGTTTTATAGATTTTGGTCAAGCTACGGGCTTGGGAAAACGTCAGCAAAGTCAACCACACTATCATCTAATTGGTACACCTTTAGTTTGGTTTATTTTGGATAAAGACATGTATAGGATGGATAATGTCCATGTTTTGGGTTGGAAACTTTGTCTTATATGTATTATAGCCATACAACTATGGCTTTTATCTTGTGTTTAGTTTGATGTTGAGATATATGTTTTTTTTAATGTTCAAATGGTGTATATATTTATGTCATTATGATCCAAGGATGATATGGATTTTATTTAGCTTATATTCGGTGATGGTCTAGGTGCATATAATAGGTATAAATTGGTCTTGTGAGTAATGGTACTACAGGCTATGATAATTTTTTAATAATATGGAATTAGTCATGGAATATATGAATGATGTGTTTGTTATGTTTATGTTTTGTATTCAATTATGTTTGATGAGGACTTATATTCATTTTGGCAAAATGTGAAATGACACATGTGATTGGTATATGTGAATCGTTTGATGTATATACATATATATATATATAGGAGTTTTTGTATGATTAATTGGGTTGAAATAATGAATATAACCGAATAGGTAGTTAACTTATTGGCTAAATGTATGTATTTTAACTATGCTATTTAGTCATTGAAATAGGTAAATTAGTAATTGTTACTTATGTCCAAAATGCTTAAAAAGATTATCGCTTATATGTTTAATCTTGTAATGAATAAAAAAAATGGTATAGTATATAGTAAGTTTGGTATATGTAAATTGGATTGATTTTAAAGCAAATGAATATGGTACACTATGAACTGTTTCTTTATGTTCATATATGTAAAAATGAGATCATAGTGATATGCGATGTATATACCGTATAGTTATTCTCGGTTCAACTATGTGCATGCAATCGAACTCGTGTGAATATTGATTTGATTGATTATTTGGATCTATCTGAACTTTGGTATGAGCTAGGTATATCTATATATATATATATATATATAATTGCATATTTGTAACTTTGTATTTTTGATCAAGTTGATATGTACTCATATGATGTTTATTGAGTCATGTTATTCAATCATACAGATACGGTTGGGTTTATTGCTTGAGTATCTCATAAGTAAATAAGGGTGTGATTTGAATTTAGTAAAATAAGTATGTTTTATGCATATGTAATTGTTGCTAATGTGCGTACCATTATATAAGTTTGTTTAATTATAATTTAATTGATTGAGTAAAGTTATGATTTGTTTGGTAATGCCCGTAACCCTAATTCGGCGACGGATACGGGTTAGGGGTGTTACAAGTTAGTGTCTTAGTGTTGAAAATCGAAAACCCGAAACGAATTTAAAACACGATCCCCTTTTGCATTAATGTACATTTTGTTTTGAAATGCGTAAATAAATCGAAAATATGTTGAAGACCTTCTTATCTTGAGACGACGAAACGTCACATCCCGTAAGTTAGGACATGAAATTTCAAATCTTGGAGAATAATTTGGTCTTTGATTTTTATTTGAAATCTTATGTGTTTTAACTTTTGAAAGGATATTCAATTATTCGAATTCAATGAGAAAAATTGAAACCCCGTAAGTTAGGGCACAAATTTATCGAATCTTTCAAATACAGAACATTGCCTATTTTTGAAAATTTTATTGACATGTTCGGATAAAAATTAATGATATAAAATATTACGCTGATGAATGACGGTACAAACGATGATATACGAATGAGATGTCGCGTTTAATAAAATGACGATAATGAATATACTAATGAAAACAATATATGCTAATCACATAATATACATTATTTTAACACTACTATGAACAATCAAAGAAAAATAAAATAAACAAACGATGATATAATAATGTTAGTGACAAGAAGATGCAAAAGAAAATACAAAATTTCCAAATATTACGAAAACAAAGAAATATATGTGTGCACGAATATATATTGAGAAAAATAATTTAAAATATTGAAAATAAAATATCAAATTAAAAAACAAATAAGAAGGGTGCAATTTGTAATAAAGCGCAATGGATAATGATAAATAATAATAATAATGATAATAATGATAATGATAATAATAATAAAATAAAGTAAAAATAAAATACTTAAAAGTACTAAAAAGTAAAGAACAATAAATAAAAAAAGAAAAAATAACAAAAAAATAAATAATGAATAAAAAAGAATTTATAAATGGTGAAAATTAAGTGAATGAAGATCAATTTGAGATTAAATAATGATAATAATAATAACAGTAATAATAAAAAAATATTACATTAATAAACGAATAATAATAATAATAATAATAATAAATAAATAAGAGTAATAATAAAAAATAATTATAATAATAATGGTACTAGTAATAAAAATAAAATGATAATAATAATAATAATAATAATAATAATAATAGTAATGAACAAATAATAATAGTAAGAAATAAATAAATAAAATAATAGTAATAATAATAATAATAATAATAATAATAATGATGATAATAACAATAATAGAAATGTTAAATTAATTTATTTTAATAATAAAATAGCAAAATAATTGAGAAAAGACTAAATTGAATTTAAAACAGAAGTTAGAGGCAATTCTAAAAATAAATAAAAGGAAAAGGACCACATTAAACGCGCGAATAACAAGGAGGGACTAAATAGGAAATTTTCCCTTCTCCTCCAAAACACATAGCTTCAAAGTGGACCAAATTGGAATTGAAAAAAATTATGGGGCCAAAATTACAAAATATGAAAAAATTAATCGCAAAACACTTAAAAAGCGGAAGGGCTAAAAGTGAAATTAGCCCTTCCTTCTAAAAACATGCAGATCCTAGGCTCTGGGTCGGGTCAAAATCGGGTCGGCTCAAAAAGACGCCGTTTTGGGTGTTTAGGGCCAGTCCCAAAACGACGTCGTTTTCGAGCCCTATAAAAGTCAAGTTTTTTACAAAAACTCTCATTTTTTTCTCTTCCAAAAAAAAGCTGAAAAATGCTCCCTCCCTCCCCCTCTCTTAGCTTCTTAGTCTGCCAGGGGTCTGGCCATCGACCGCCCGCCGGCCGAAAATTCTAAAAAGTCCCCTTTTTTTTCAGCGGTTTAAGGTAAGCCACCCTTTTTATTATTTTCGTATGTAAAAAAACAAAAAAGGAAAAAAAAGAACTTCAAAACGAAAGTAGAAAAAACCTTTGAAGCTTTGTTTTCTGTTTTTATTTTCTAGTCTCTGTTTTTGTATTCGGTGTATCTCCAAATCTGTTTTTTTTTTTTATTGAAAAGTCATCCCCTTTACATTTGGTTTTAATATGGCCTATATAGCCATTTTACAAGAATTTTAATCTATTTTTTTTGCTGTCATTTTCGTTGCAGGAGCAGTTGGGCAGTGGAGCAGGTGGTGGCATTGGCTAGGGGCGGCACTAGGGTCTGGCGCCACTTGGGTTACGGGCTAGGGTTTGTTTTTGTTTGTTTTTTATTTGGGCTAGGTTTGTTGGGCTGTAATGGGTTTAGTATTTTGGTTTTATGGATTGTTGGGTTTGATTTGTTTTGGGTCTCAGTAGGCTGGCCTGTTTGGTTTCTGACGGGCTCGGGCAAATTGGGCTATTCACAACACTTTTCACCATATAAATGATGTCGCCATATTTTCAATGCAAATACTATAATGGCCAACTCTAAATTGTGCGTCATATAATTCTTTTAATGCAGTTTCAACTGTCTGAAGGCATAAGCTATCACTTTACTCTCTTGCATCAAAACACAACTCAAACCATTCAATGATACGTCGCTAAAAATCACAAATTCTTTACCCGACTCAAGTTGAACCAAAACTGGTGCCTCAGTTAACAATGCTTTCAACTGTTCAAAGCTCTGTTGACATTTTTCGGGCCACTCGAACTTTACATCTTTCTGTAGCAACCTGGTCATCGACGTGGCAATCATTGAGAATCCTTTGACAAAACGTTGATAGTAGCCAGCTAATCCTAGAAAGCTTCTGACTTCAGACACATTTCTTGGTGGTTTCCAATCAACAACTGCAGAAATCTTGCTCGGGTCAACTCGTATACCTTCCGCTGAAACAATATGTCCCAAAAATCTGACCTCTCGAAGCCAAAACTCACATTTACTGAATTTAGCAAACAGTTGCTTATCTCTCAAAGTTTGTAGCACAATCCTCAAATGCTCGGCTTGCTTAGACCCATCTCGTCAATAGATCAAAATGTCGTCAATGAATAAAACCACAAATCTATCTAAATACGATATAAAAATTTGATTCCTCAAGTCCATAAAAACTGCAGGAGCATTAGTTAATCCAAAAGGCATAACAAGAAATTTATAATGCATGTACCTTGTTCTGAACACAGTTTTCGAGCACATCCGAATCTTTCACTCGCAACTGATAATAGCCAGAGCTCAAATCAATCTTCGAGAACATTGTTGCCCCTTTCAACTGATTACACAAATCATCGATTCTTGGCAACGGATACTTGTTCTTTATCATAGCCTTATTGAGTTGACGATAATCAATACAAAGTCTCATTGATCCGTCTTTTTTCTTTACGAACAACACTGGTGCACCCTAGGGCGAAAAACTAGGTCGTGTGAAACCTCTTTCCGTTAATTCTTGCAACTGAGCTTTAAATTCTTTCAACTCTGTCGGAGCCATTCTATACGGAGCTATAGGTATCGGTGATGTTCCTGATGCTAATTTAATGGCAAACTCGACCTCTCTTATCTTTGGTAGCCCCAGTAATTCTTCTGGAAACACATCCGAATACTCACAGACTGCTGGCACTAATTCAATTTTTGATTCAGACACTTTGGTATCCAGTACATAAGCAAGATAAGTTTTGCAACCTTTTTCCACACATCTCTGAGCTGACATAGACAAAATCACAACAGGGAATGCACTCGACTCATCTAATTCAATTTGAATGATTTCACTATTCTGACTTTTCAATTCCATAGTCTTCCGTCTACAATTTACAACAGCATCATGTAGCATCAACCAATCCATACCTAGAATTACATCAAACTCATCAAACGTAAAAGCATCAGATTTGTCGAAAAACAGAAACCTTGTGTCATCAAAGGACAGTTCTTGCAAACTTTATCAACTAGGACATACTTGCCTAAGGGGTTCGATACTTTAATCACAAATTTGGTAGTCTCAATAGGCAAACTATTACTAGACACCAAATTCATACAAATATATGAATGAGTCGATCCAAGATCAATTAATACAATAACATTAGTGTCATGGAGAGAAAATGTACCAGTGATAACATCGGGTGACAACGCATCTTCACGAGCGCAAATAGTGTAAGGTCTAGCAGGTGCTCTCACCTCAGATCTCAAGTCCTTTGTCGATCCTCTACTACTAGTCACATTCCCTACATTTCTAGGTGGTCTTCCTCTAGCAGTAGTATTACTCGATCTTGCATTCTGATATCTATCTTTCTCGGCTAACTTAGGACAATCTCGAATGAAATGATCTTTCGAGCCACGTTTAAAACAACATTTATTATTCATCCAACAGTCTCCAAAATGTCACCCTCCACATTGTTGACACTCGGGTTTATTATTTCTCACACTGCCGACATTTGACACCAAAGTAGCTTGAGCTTTAGAACTTGAATATTGCTTCCCATGATCTCTATTAGCATATCCCATTGAAACATTGGGACGACTATATGAATCCCATGATTTCTTTGACGAACATTGATATGGTTTACTAATTTACCTCCTTCTCAAATTTCTAGTCTCGAAATCAACTTTTCTCTTTTCATTGCCAAGTTCTTCGGCTTTACAAGCCCTGTCAACTAATACCATAAATTCTTTCAATTCTAAAATCCCAACCAACAGTTTGATGTCTTCGTTCAACCCGTCTTCAAATCTTTTACACATAATGGCTTCGGTTGAAACACATTCTCGAGCATACGTACAAAGTCTAACAAACTCTCGCTCATATTTAGTCATAGACATACGGCCCAGTTTCAACACCAAAAACTCTTTGTGTTTTCTATCGATAAACCGTTTACTAATGTATTTCTTTCTGAACTTAGCTTGAAAGAATTCTTAAGTAACTCTTTCTCTCAATACCACGAATACCAAAGTATTCCACCATTGATATGCAGTGTCCTTCAGAAGTGATACGATACATTTTATACACTCAGCTGGTGTGCAAGAAAGTTCATCAAATACCCGAATAGTATTTTCAAGCCAACACTCAGCTCTTCAGGATCGTCGTCAACAGTAGCTCTGAACTCTTCGGCCCCGTATTTTCAGATCTTATCAACTGGTAGTTTATTCCATCTTAAAAGTTCCACACCTTGAAGAGCTACGGGAGGAGGTTGGGGATTAGGTGGGGGCGGGGGTTGTTGAGCAGCCGGATTTCTTTGAACAAAGTTTGTGAACCACTAGTTCATCATTTGGACGAAGGCTTTCTTATCCTCTCCTCCCTGACTACCCGATACGAGTCTCGATTCCAATTGCACTACTCCATGAACGGAGGCTGGCGTATTACTTTCAACATCATCAGCTACAGCTTTGTAACACCCCAAACCCGGCCCAAACATTATGACCGAATTTGGTATGTTACTGAGGAAAATATTTTGAAAATGAAGAAAACATTACTTAGTGTTGTTTTTAAAAAAAATACATTAAGTCATGTTGTTACCGATTTCAGATGTACCCGATGGCACAACAAAACATTTTTACGTTTGATTTTGAGAAAACATGTGTACCCATTTTAATATCATTAAGTAATTTGACCAAATCATTCAAAGCATGTAAAAATAACCAAAATATAATCTTAGGAGGCCTTATTACAACTTGGGAAAAATAAAACCAACAATAAAATAAAAAGTAGTTCAAAATTCATTTAATCCAAATGTTCACTGCATGGCCACCTCGAGTCCATCCGGCTCCTCATCCGCGATCTACGAGTCACCTGAAAAATATTAAAGGAGAAAGGTGAGTCACCATGACTCAATGTGTAACCCTTTCCCCAATTTAATACAACATCATACACAATTTATAACTAAGTTAACATGCACAAGTTTAGTATGCACCCAACCTAGCCATCCAAACGGCTTTTTCTACCCCGTGTGGTACCAAACCACTGGTGGTGCCAAACCACTGGTGACTTATAGTCACGATATCCATCAATACTGTGGTGCCAAACCACTGGTGACCCGAAGTCACAAATCGGATGATGGGGCCAACCCATCGTGTGATACCAAATCACTGGCGTCAATCCCATAATGTAAACCGTGGGGCCAACCCACTGTGGTGCTAAGCCACTGGGACGAGACGCTATGAGGTGCCAAACCTCTGGAGGTGCCAAACCTCTGGTGACCGTAGTCACGAAATGTGGTACCAAACCACTGGTGTCCGTCGACACGAATATCACTACCCCCTCCACTCATATATCCCACATCAATCAATGATATTTAACAAAAATCATGCCAACATGCTTATTTAGCGACATACATGGGATTTATCAATAATCATTTATAAACCACATATACCAAATGTGTCATGCTTCCCAAAACCATTATAACATCAAGGACTTACCTGGATCCTTGCTTATACCCTTTTATGGTATTAAATCCGAATATACCTGGATTCGATTTGCGTACAATACATTTAGTACATTAACTAGTTATAAGTGTGTATGTACACACTTGATACTAACGAGAGCCCCAATTCCCGAAGAATCAAATCGGCCACCCTAGACTTCTTGCTCCTATATTCCCAAACATGAAAGTTAGTGCCATTGTCCATTCGGCCAAACCAAATAAACTTAAGGGGTTATCACTTGAACCCGAACCTTACCTACACACTTTTGAGTACTAACCACAGCACACGATACACGAATCTGCTTCACCAAACCACAATCGGTCAATCACATGATAATAGCCTTCGGCTTTAATCACTAAATAAATAACTTATTAGAGTAGATCCTTACCACTTTACCAAAACTGATTACTAGAGGATAGGAGTTTGGATTGAGCACTTAAAATCCCGGAGTACCTAGATAGAATCGATTAAAGAAGAGAAATAGTTAACCATCACGAATGTCATATCTCGGCTCTTCCATTCATCCAAGTCGACAAGGAATCAAGAGAGGAAAGAAATAGCCATTCGGCTATAAGCACATACCTTCCCAAACCGAATGAAAGAAAAGTCCCCACAAAATCTATGCCACTCCAATATTCGACCAAAGTGCTACCAAAATAAAAGAAGGAAAATTCGGCGCACCTAGGGGGTAGATTCGACTAAAAGGGAAAGAAAATAATTAGAAAAGTGGAATAGGGGTTTCGGTCAAAAGGTGTGAGAAAAGAAAAGAAAAGTGTAAGGAGAAGGTATTTTCGGTTTAGAAACAATGGAGAAAGAAAGAAAAATGAGTTTGGAGAAGAGAGATATTCGGCCAACTCCTTGTTTGCCAAAAAAAAGTGCATAAAATGACAAAATGAAGTTTTGGTTTCAAAAGGATAAATGAAAGAAAAACAATGGTATTTGGTTTAAACAAAATAAAGGCTAAATCACAAGCAAAATTTGCACAAAATGCACAATGACATTCGGCCAAAGAAAAAGTTTTTGGAGAGGGAAAACAAAAATGCCAAAAAGATGTTCAAAAGAAAGATTTGCCAACTATTCCTTCCCCCAAGCTACCTAACAAAATTCGGCCACCCCCTAGCCTTACATGCTGTCCACATACATGCACTAAAGGCCTAGGATTTCTTTCCAAAACATCCTCCACCTTCCATGCCTTTTGTCCCCTCATCATACCATATCCTTAAGATTCTTATCCCTAACTTCAAGCTTTCCATAACCAATATTCAACTTACCAAAAGATGAAAGTCCAACCTGTCATAAACATAGGTTGACTGTCCAAAAAGAAAATAAAAAGGAAATCCCGCGACTCGAACATAGGCTCCCCTTGCTCCCTTGATGGCGTCAACTTCCAGCTCCTAAGTGGCCTCCCTTTTGCCACTTTTCCAAATCATTTTTAATGTCAAATGTTCCCTCTTTCAACCTTGTAACTCCTACTTACTAACGCTCCCTATCCTTAAAGCTTCACAAATAAATTTTCTACTAAACCGGGCCTACTCAAGACCCCTAATTAAGTCTTATTACACTATGAATAATATCACAGCAATCCAAACACAAGCAAAATAATTCAAACACAAATAACCCATATTTCAGGATGTTACAGTTCTACCCCCTTAAAAATAATTTCGGCCTCGAAATTACCTGATCAGAAGAGGTGGGGGTATTGCTGCCGCATCACATCCTCGGTTTCCCATGTAGCTTCCTCTGCACCATGGTTTCGCCATAATACTTTCACCAAATGTACTGACTTCCTACGTAGAACCTTGATATCTCGATCTAAGATCTGGATTGGTTCCTCCTCAAAAGATAAGTCCGAGTTTACCTTAATCTCTGCCACAGGCACAACGAGTGATGGATCTGACCGATATCGCCTAAGCATTGATACATGGAAGATGTCATGAATCTGACTCAACTCTGCCGGCAGCTCAAGCTGATAAGCTACCGGTCCCACTCGCTTTAACACTGTGTAAGGCCCGATGAACCTTGGACTTAGCTTCCCTTTCTTCCCAAATCTCAATACTTTTTTCCAAGGCGACAACTTCAAAAAAACTTTATCTCCTACTGCATACTCCATTTCTTTACGCTCAATATTAGCATACGACTTCTGTCTATCTGATGCCTCCTTGAGACGAGCCCGAATTACCTTAACTTTGTCTTCAGTTTCCGTTACCAACTCTGGACCCAAAACTTGTCGTTCACCCAACTCCGTCCAACATGTAGGAGTTCGGCATTTACGTCCATACAGTACTTCATATGGAGCCATCTGAATGCTCGCTTGATAACTATTGTTATAAGCGAATTCCGCCAATGGTAGATACTCCTTCCAACTACCACTGAAATCCAAAACACAACCTCTCAGCATATCTTCTAAAATCTGTATAACCCTTTCCGATTGCCCGTCAGACTGTGGATGGAAAGCTGTACTGAAATCCAATCGTGTACCCAAAGCCTGATGCAACGCTTTCCAGAACCTTGACGTGAACCTTGGATCCCTATCCGAAATAATTGATACTGGCACACCGTGCAATCTTACTATCTCTGCCACATACAACTTTGCTAGCCTCTGAAGGGAATAATCCATTCTCACCGGTATGAAGTGAGCTGATTTAGTCAGGCGGTCCACAATTACCCACACTGCGTCCTTCTTGCTGGGCGTGAGGGGTAACCCACTGACGAAATCCATAGTGATCCTCTCCCATTTCCACTGAGGGATCTTCACCGGTTGAAGTAGCCCTGATGGCAACCGGTGTTCAGCTTTCACCTATTGACACGTCAGACACTTTCCCACGAATTCAGTTACTTCACGCTTCAACCCTGGCCACCAAAACTGTTTCCGCAAATCTCCATACATCTTGCTACCTCCCGGATGCATAGCGTATGGGCTGATATGTGTATCTTGAAGAATTCTTTGCCTCAATTCTACATCCTTCGGCATACAAGCTCATCTTTGAAAACATAGTACATCATCACTAGCCAAACTATACCCTTCCAAACCACCATCTTGAACTTGCAACCTCCTCGCATTCAATCCTTCGTCTACTAACTGCTTTTCCTTAATCTCCTTGATCCAAGTTGGCTTAATGCGCAGTTCTGCCAAAAGACTTCCATCGTCGAATAGACTGAGGTGAGCAAACATTGCTCTTAAGTCTGTGACGACCTTCCGGCTCAACGCGTCAGCCACCACGTTAGCCTTTCCTGGATGATACTCAATTGAACAGTCGTAGTCCTTTAACAGTTCAATCCATCGACGCTGCCTCAAATTCAAATCCTTCTGAGTCAAGAGATACCTCAGACTTTTGTGATCTGAGTAGACTATCGACTTCTCCCCGTACAGGTAATGTCTCCATATCTTCAAAGCGAAGACTACTGCCGCTAACTCCAAGTCATGAGTCGGATAGTTAACCTCATGCGGTCTTAGCTGACGGGACGCATAGGCCACTACCTTCCCTTCCTGCATTAATACACATCCCAAACCAGTATGGGACGCATCACAGTAAACCGTAAACAACTTCCCTGCCTCAGGCTGTACCAGAACTGGAGCTTCTGTCAGAATTTTCCGGAGCTTGTCAAAACTTTCTTGCTGTTTCTCCGACCATACAAATGGAACTCCCTTCCTTAATAACTTAGTCAACGGCGCTGCGATTAAAGAGAATCCTTCCACAAATCTTCGATAATACCCTGCCAGACCCAGAAAACTTCGAATTTCTGCCACTGACCTAGGCGGTTTCCAATCCAACACCGCTTCCACCTTGCGAGGGTCTACTCTAATCCCTTCCGCTGACACCACGTGACCTAAGAAAGCCACCTCTCTAAGCCAAAATTCACACTTACTGAATTTGGCATACAACTGCTTCTCCCTCAGTACTTGTAGAACTATACGCAAATGCATGTCATGCAACTTCTCCGTCTTTGAGTAAACCAATATGTCATCTATAAACACCACGACAAATTGATCCAAGTATTACTGAAACACCCTATTCATTAAGTCCATGAATGCTGTCGGTGCGTTGGTCAACCCAAACGGCATTACAAAAAACTCGTAATGCCCATACCGAGTTTGGAATGCTGTCTTGTGCACATCAACCTCCTTCACCTTAAGTTGATGATAACCTGACCTAAGATCTATCTTTGAGAATACCGATGCACCCTTCAGTTGGTCAAACAAGTCGTCATCCGAGGCAACGGATACCTATTTTTTATCGTTAACTTATTTAACTGGCAGTAGTCGATACACATCCGCATTGAACCGTCCTTCTTCTTGACAAACAACACAGGTGCTCCCCACGAAGATATACTTGGTCGAATAAACCCTCGATCCAAGAGCTCCTGAATTTGAGCCTTTAGCTCCACCAATTCCTTTGGTGCCATTCGGTACGGTGCTATAGACACAAGTGTCGTTCCGGGTAACAAGTCTATACCGAATTCAACTTCCCGATCTGGAGGCAGACCCGGAAGTTCTTCTGGAAACACATCAGCGAACTCCCCCACAGTTCGAACCTTCTCAACTGCTGACTCCTTAGCTTCCAAGGCACAGATTCGAACCAAAAATGCCTCACCACCTTTCTTGACCATCTTCTCAGCCTTTAAAGCAGACACTACATTGGATAGGTAATCTCTTCTATTACCTATCATGACCACTTCATCACCCTCAGCCATCTTTAGAACCATGCGCTTAGCAGCGCAATCCAACCTCGCCTGATACTTAACCAACCAGTCCATTCCGAGGATCAAATCGAACTCCCCAAACGGTAGTTCCATCAGATCAGCCACAAATACGACCCCCTGGAGTTCTAGGGGTACATCTCTATATAGCTTGTTAACAACTACAGAGTGACCTAGAGGGCTAATTACAGTCATCTCCCTAATAGCAGTCTCAAAGTCTAAGTTCATAGTCTCTACCACACTACTAGCAACGTATGAATGCGTCGAACCCACATCAATTAATGCAACATATGGAAGACCAAAAATTAGGAACGTACCGGTTATGACGTCCGGTGCGTCACCCTCCTCGCGACGCCTCGCTGTATAGACTAAACCAGGCTACCTTGCTTCTGTGCTACCTGTACCTCTGCCCGAAATTCCGCGACCTCGATTAGAACCATTACCTCCTCTACCATTACCACGACCCCTCTATGGTGGTCCTACATTTCTAACCTGAGCACGGTTCTGACCCTCTGATTGATTCTTAGCTGACTTCCGAGGACAATCCCTTACACAGTGATCCAAAGATCCACATTCAAAACATCCCCTTTCACTGGTCCAACATCCTCCCCAATGTGATTTTCCATAGCGATTACACTGAGCCGGTCTTTGATTAGTAGCCATGGGACTTGCTGCCTGATTCGGCCCACTCTGTCTCGCCCGTTTCTGTGTATTATTACCCGATCCAGACGACCCAAAGCCTCTTTTCTGCTTGTTTCTATCATAGTTCTGTCTCACGGACTCCTTGACCCCTTCGGCTACCTTAGCCTTTTCCACCAAGACAGCAAACCCACGCTCCTGCTGTGGAGCAATCAATAATCTTAACTCATCCCTAAATCCGTCTTCAAAGCGGACACAACGATCATGCTCCGTTGACACAATTCCCTGAGCATAGCGGCTCAGCCTCAAGAATTCCGCTTCATACTCCGACACAGACTTATTTTCTTGTACCAACCCCAGAAAAGCTTTCCTCTGTGCATCAATGTAGCTAGTGCCCACATACTTCTTCTGATAAGCAGTTTTGAAATACTCCCAAGTAAGATCATCTGCCGTAGCACCATCCCGAACCGTGAGCCACCATTGATATGACTCATCCTTGAGAAGCGACACCGCTCCTTTCAGTTTCTCCTCATTCGTCAGATCTATCTCATCCATGATTCTTTCAGTCGATTCTAGCCAATACTCAGCCGTATTGGGCGCTACACCGGACACACCTCGAAAAAATTCAGCTCCATTAGCTCGAAGTCGTTCAGGTACCGACTTCCGAGCTCCTCCCCCTCCACCTATTCCAGCTACCTTTTCCAGAACCCGCAGCATTGCTTGTGACACTGCGTCATCTCCCGTCTGATCCTGCTCTCCAGCTCCAAAGGTTGGGGGTGGTGGTGGCGGTGGTACCTCATTCTCAGATTCCTGACCCGACCTGACAGGTTCTGACACGGTCATCCTGCCCCTTTCGCGTCCATGACGGCCACATCCTCTAGAGCTCATTCTAACTATCGCGCTTTAATCTGATTAGGAGATTTTTATGGATTAATACATGTTTCACTTGGTTATCCGCGAAGAAATTTTATGAATAGTTTAATAGAGATTCTTTCGATCAATCAAAGTTTTAAGTCTTCTATCCTAGTTTACACAGAAAAGAACATCCATTCCCTAATACCTTTCATACTTATTCACTCTTCGGACATTTATGTCTGCTTCTATCCCAAGGGTATTTTCGTCATTTTTCCTACAGGGGTATTTTGGTAATTTTGTCAATCAGGGGTAATTTTTGTAAATTCCAAAAGTCAGGGTATTATTTTGAAATACAAAATTTTGGATACTTTTGCAAATCAAGACATTTTGTTGAAATCGGGGTAGTCTGGTAATTTTTAGAAATCAAGGGCATTTTGGAAATTTTGGTAAGTCGAAAATATTTTAAAAATAAATTTGTTCTACTATTTAAAAGAATATTTTAGTGATTTTAAAATTAGAGTTTTCATAAAAACATGGCTAATCCCTTTCGGGTTTTATTTAGCGTGTTTAGCCTATGACCGAGTCCTCTTGGTTAGGATGAACCGAAGCTACGCACCAGGTAGGATTCCTGCGAAGAGGAGGTGAGTCACGAGGACTGCTTAAGTACCAAGCTCTTCCGGATCCAATCCTAGACATGCGCACCAGGGTTACCACACCCTAACTCGGCGACTTGGTCGTAGGTTTGTTTAATTAGGCTTTTAAAGTCTTATGTCTTTGTTTGGGGTATCTAGTCCTAATGTTCAACACCTATCACACAACTACGTTACATACCTACCCTTCTACAAATAATAATTCACGAAGAAGTCGGAAGTACTTACCTGGGCGGATCGGTGCCGGAGACTCGGTGCCATGCTGTTTAAAACCCAAGAATTATTTCAAAAAGTCCTACCAAAAACATTTTGAGCCTTGGGCCCCCACAGCCGAGCTTTGAACTGGGCTCTGATACCAATTTTGTAACACCCCAAACCCGGCCCAAACATTACGACCGAATTTGGTATGTTACTGAGGAAAATATTTTGAAAATGAAGAAAACATTACTTAGTGTTGTTTTTAAAAAAAAATACATTAAGTCATGTTGTTACCGATTTCAGATGTACCCGATGGCACAACAAAACATTTTTACGTTTGATTTTGAGAAAACATGTGTACCCATTTTAATATCATTAAGTAATTTGACCAAATCATTCAAAGCATGTAAAAATAACCAAAATATAATCTTAGGAGGCCTTATTACAACTTGGGCAAAATAAAACCAACAATAAAATAAAAAGTAGTTCAAAATTCATTTAATCCAAATGTTCACTGCATGGCCACCTCGAGTCCATCCGGTTCCTCATCCGCGATCTACGAGTCACCTGAAAAATATTAAAGGAGAAAGGTGAGTCACCAAGACTCAATGTGTAACCCTTTCCCCGATTTAATACAACATCATACACAATTTATAACTAAGTTAACATGCACAAGTTTAGTATGCACCCAACCTAGCCATCCAAACGCCTTTCTCTACCCCGTGTGGTACCAAACCACTGGTGGTGCCAAACCACTGGTGACTTATAGTCACGACATCCATCAATACTGTGGTGCCAAACCACTGGTGACCTTAAGTCACAAATCGGATGATGGGGCCAACCCATCGTGTGATACTAAATCACTGGCGTCAATCCCATAATGTAAACCGTGGGGCCAACCCACTGTGGTGCTAAGCCACTGGGACGAGACGCTATGAGGTGCCAAACCTCTGGTGACCGTAGTCACGAAATGTGGTACCAAACCACTGGTGTCCGTCGACACGAATATCACTGCCCCCTCCACTCATATATCCCACATCAATCAATGATATTTAACAAAAATCATGCCAACATGCTTATTTAGCGACATACATGGGATTTATCAATAATCATTTATAAACCACATATACCAAATGTGCCATGCTTCCCAAAAGCATTATAACATCAAGGACTTACCTGGATCCTTGCTTATACCCTTTTATGGTATTAAATCCAAATCTACCTGGATTCGATTTGCGTACAATACATTTAGTACATTAACTAGTTATAAGTGTGTATGTACACACTTGATACTAACGAGAGCCCCAATTCCCGAAGAATCAAATCGGCCACCCTAGACTTCTTGCTCCTATATTCGGCCAAACATGAAAGTTAGTGCCATTGTCCATTCGGCCAAACCAAATAAACTTAAGCGGTTATCACTTGAACCTTTAACCTTACCTACATACTTTTGAGTACTAACCACAGCACACGATACACGAATCTGCTTCACCAAACCACAACCGGTCAATCACATGATAATAGCCTTCGGCTTTAATCACTAAATAAATAACTTATTAGAGTAGATCCTTACCACTTTACCAAAACCGATTACTAGAGGATAGGAGTTTGGATTGAGCACTTAAAATCCCTGAGTACCTAGATAGAATCGATTAAAGAAGAGAAATAGTTAACCATCACAAACGCCATATCTCGGCTCTTCCATTCATCCAAGTCGACAAGGAATCAAGAGAGGAAAGAAATAGCCATTCGGCTATAAGCACATACCTTCCCAAACCGAATGAAAGAAAAGTCCCCACAAAATCTATGCCACTTCAATATTCGACCAAAGTGCTACCAAATAGAAGAAGGAAAATTCGGCACACCTAGGGGGTAGATTCGGCTAAAAGGGAAAGAAAATAATTAGAAAAGTGGAATAGGGGTTTCGGTCAAAAGGTGTGAGAAAAGAAAAGAAAAGTGTAAGGAGAAGGTATTTTCGGTTTAACAACAATGGAGAAAGAAAGAAAAATGAGTTTGGATAAGAGAGATATTCGGCCAACTCCTTGTTTGCAAAAAAAAAAAAAAAGTGCACAAAATGACAAAATGAAGTTTTGGTTTCAAAAGGATAAATGAAAGAAAAACAATGGTATTTGGTTTAAACAAAATAAAGGCTAAATCACAAGCAAAATTTGCACAAAATGCACAATGACATTCGGCCAAAGAAAAAGTTTTTGGAGAGGGAAAACAAAAATGCCAAAAAGATGTTCAAAAGAAAGATTTGCCAACTATTCCTTCCCCCAAGCTACCTAACAAAATTCGGCCACCCCCCTAGACTTACATGCCGTCCACATACATGCACTAAAGGCCTAGGATTTCTTTCCAAAACATCCTCCACCTTCCATGCCTTTTGTCCCCTCATCATACCATATCCTTAAGATTCTTATCCCTAACTTCAAGCTTTCCATAACCAATATTCAACTTACCAAAAAATGAAAGTCCAACCTATCATAAACATAGGTTGACCGTCCAAAAAGAAAATAAAAAGGAAATTCCGCGACTCGAACATAGGCTCCCCTTGCTCCCTTGATGGCGTCAACTTCCAGCTCCTAAGTGGCCTCCCTTTTGCCACTTTTCCAAATCATTTTTAATGTCAAATGTTCCCTCTTTCAACCTTGTAACTCCTACTTACTAAGGCTCCCTATCCTTAAAGCTTCACAAATAAATTTTCTACTAAACCGGGCCTACTCAAGACCCCTAATTAAGTCTTATTACACTATGAATAATATCACAGCAATCCAAACACAAGCAAAATAATTCAAACACAAATAACCCCTATTTCAGGATGTTACAAGCTTGATGAGGAACCATTTACTATACAAAAACACGATTTAAAACTATCAGGAGATATCACACTATCACAGGTTATATATGGCACGTATAGCTAGACTCTCACATATGCTAAGTTAGTCTGAGAATCGACTAAACCGTAGCTTTGATACCAATAAATGTAACACCCTTCACCCATATTCAATGCCAAAATAGGGTTACGGACCATTATCGGACTTATAACACAATTTATCATACATTTCACATACATTTCTCAAATTTATATAATCATCATTCATTATCATTCACATTGTCCCTAAAACAAACCTACAAGGCCTTAAACATATATTTGGGGTGGTTCAGGACTAAACCAAGAACTTAGGAAATTTTTGAAACACTTCGAAAATTTTTTTAAACTACAGGAGACACACGCCCTTGTGGCCCGGCTGTGTGTCTCATACGGCCAAAGACACGCTCGTGTTACAAGCCGTGTGGACATTCAAAATAGGAGCACATGGCCGTGCCCCAGCCCATGTCCAACCCCGTGTAACTCCCTGACTTGGGTCACACGGCCAACCACACGCTTGTGTGACAAGCCCGTGTGCCCTTTCGAAATGGCCTCCCCCGCCCGTGTCCCAGGTCGTGTGCTACGGTGTGCCAAACTTATAAGGTATACTGACTTAGGCCACACGGCCAATCACACGCCTGTGTGATGGGCCGTGTGGAGCATACTGACTTGATTTTGAATTCAAAACCAGGGGACACACGGCCATGTAACATAACCGTATGTCACACATGGCTGAGACATACGCCCGTGTCTCTCCCATGTGGACAAAAATAGGCTATTTACCAAGCCAATTTGCCACCCAACTTTGCACATACCTAAAACAATCTGTTTGGCATCAAAACATGGTATATATAGGCATTCATCTACTCTCAACCAAGCATAAATTATATCATTTCAATGCCAACCAATGCATATCACAACAATACCACAATATGCCATTCAATTTCATACCAAAACTCATAATCTCGAATCATCAATATGAACACTCCCAATTTTGCATCATTTAGCCTAATCCCACAAGCATACCAAATTCAGTTCTCAACCATTTAAAACCTATAGTTACCAAATATTAATAAGCATAACATAATTATATTTAAACACCTAACCAAAGCCATATACACATATATATACACCACCAAAACAACCAAATTAAGCCAAATCTCATGGCTGTATACAAAACTTTAACATTTACATTTACAAGCCAATTCAAATGGAAAAATTCATTATCAATCCAAAACCAAAATGACCAAAGTTCCTATACATGCCATATACTCAAAATATTTAACTTCAAAAGTACCAAAGTAATAGTAGGATAGTGTGATGAAATCTCCGACGGTCCCCGAATCCGAGCTAGCTTTGAATTGAATATAAAACACAAAAAATTAAACATTGTAAGCTATAAAGCTTAGTAAGTTCGTCTAGTAATAAACTTAATTTGCCAAATATGCACAATTTAAGTAATTTATACATATCATAACCTATATCATTTTAAACCATCAACCTACCACAATTTCATTCACAAGATTAGATACACATTTCACAAGTTTCTTCAATTCAATGCTTGTACAGTTTATGTACATATCTGTACCATCTCGTATCAATTACATACCCATCCTCATTGTTGATTTACCTGTTGAACCATTTAGAATACTATCGGATACTAGGGTATCTCACACCCTAACTGCCACATACATTGCCGAAGCTATCTCAATCTCGTATCACATATAAAGCTCACTCTATAGCTATCAACGGCTCTATTCACACAAGCTGACGGTCATGACAAAGCTATACGGTACTGCTCACACAAGTTGACGAGTATCCGCAACACATGCCGGATAACTCAGCCACCGGTAGGACATACGGACCAGACCCTAATCACATAACCTCTAATGACATGTCATCTGTATCCTAATTTATTCCTAAGGTTCAACTGGGATTCATCACTTGTCGAATCGTCATCGAATATGTCCGTAATGTCATTTTAAAATTTATGTAATATCAAAACATTTAAAACACAATTATAACAAAGCTTATTACATACGAACTTACCTCGAATGTAAAATCGAAAAAATAAGTCGATTAATCTGAAATCTTGTTCTTTCCCCGATCTAAACCCGTATTTTACCTTTCTTGATCTAAAAGTAATCAAAATTAACTTATTTAATTATCTCTCTATTCAAACCACACATTAAGGAATATTTACATTTTGCCCCTAACTTTTCAACATTTTTACAATTCAGTCCTTATTTTATAAAATTACAAATTCATGCAATTCAACCAAAACCCATGCTAGCTAAATTTCAATTAGGTCCCTAATAGCCCATATTTTTCATTTATTTCACAATTTAACCATGAATTTTACACATTTCACAATTTAACCCCTAATTGACAATTTTGTCAAAGATCACTTTACAAATGTTGTTTTTCTAACAACAAGCATGCACTTTCTACCATTAAACATCAAAATACACTAACATTTATCAATGGAAGAACCCTAAACCTTTAACAGTTTTGCAAAATATTCCCTGGGCTAGCTAGACTAAGCTGCAACGATCTCAAAAACATAAAAATCATTAAAAATGAGACAAAAATGAACTTACAATTAAGCTAGCCAGTGATCGAATGCTTCAAGCTATTTTAATGGCTTTCTCCAACCCTAATTTTAGCTAAAAAGATTATAAATGAAATTAATGGCTTTTTGTTTTATTAATATAGTATGAAATTTTCTAATTACTCAATTAACCTTAACAATAAACCATTAGTATCACCCAAATGATGTCCATCTTTGTCCACTTATTTTAATAATGGTCTACTTACCACATAAGGACCTCTAATTTAATATTCCATAGCTATTAGACACCTTTATCTAATAGAATATAAGTTTTACATTTTACGTGATTTAGTCCTTTTTATCAAATAAAACATTCAAACGATAAAATTCCTTAACAAATTTTTTACACATTCATATTATCGTACTATAAACCTTAAAATAATAATAAAAGAATTACTTCAACTTCAAATTTTCGGTCCTGAAACCACCATTCTGGTTTTACTAAAAACGAGCTGTTACATTATACTCTTGTGATGGTTTCACTTCCTTAGACCTAGACTTGGGCTTGACACATTTAAAAATTTTGGCTTCTTCCTCGATGTCCATAGTCAATTTGCCCCGTCCTACGTCTATGGTGTCCCTAGAAGTGGCTAAGAAAGGCCTCTCTAAGAGTATCCAAATTTCTAGATCCTCCTCGAAGTCAAGCATGATAAAGTCAACTGGAAAAATGAATTACCTCACCCTCACTACTACATCCTCAAAGAATCCCTTGGGCATTTTCTGAAGGAGTTCTGACAAATGGAGGTTCACATTTGTAACACCCCAAACCCAGCCTAGAAGTTAGGCTCAAATCCGGCATGTCACATTGAAGTGTTTTTTTTTTTGCGAAAACCTTATTTTCATTGAAAACCCTTCTAGAGAAAAGTTAAGTAAAATCCAGTTTGCTTTCAAAAAGAGGTGTATCCAAAAAAACATTTCCTTGTTACTATGTAAAAAAAATTTCCTTTGACAGCGGAAGCTCGTTCTTAAAACACAATTATTTTCAAAAACTTGAAATATGCTTAAAGGAAATAAATCTAGATTCCGATTCAAAATTTCAATGCATAGTGGAAGTAATGGAATAATAACTAGAGGGAAAACCTTATTACAATCCGAAATAAAATAACTTAAAATAAATAACCTAATATCTAGAATTTAGTTATTAAGAAAAATAGGTCTAATTGTCTTGCTCGTTGGCCACCTCTGAGTCCCTCCATCCGTCGAACTACCTATTGAGGATTACCTGAGAAAAAAATAAAAGAGGGAGTGAGTTTTCGAAAACTCAGTGTGTACGACCCTCGTCAAACAAATAGCATACATATCATATTATTAACATAGTAATATCATACATGCAATGTAGTGCAAACCCTCCCCAAATAATCGATCCGGTACACTTCGTCTCCGTCATACCGAAACACTTTTGTGGGGATTTCTAAATACACCCACCCATCCGATACACTTCAAGGGTAGTCCGGTTGCGGTACTACGAAACGTTGTAGCAAAGCTGCTAATCATATAATGGGCTTAAAAAAGCCATCGGTGGATCCACAGTCGTCAAGCAACCATGCGATCCTCATATACTTCCTCCGTTGCATAATTCCCAACCCATATGAAACCTAAACAGCATATCATATGAATGCAGCAAATGTACATGTAACATCCATAAATCTTACATTCAACACATAGGGCATTTTAGTCATTCTCGCCCTTAAGGGCATTTCAGTCATTTCACAAATCAAGGGTATTTCTGTAATCCTACCCTACAGGGGCATTTCAGTTATTCATAATAGTATGGGTCTTAAATACGAACCTTGGCCTGTCAACAAGTCCTCGCAGCTAAAGTGAACAGACACTACGCACCAGGTAGGATTCTAGAGAAGAGGAGGTGGGTCATTAAGACCGCTTAAGTACCAAGCTCTCCGTAGATCCAATCCTAGACATGCATATACCTGTTGGCACACTTAAACCTTATGACTTGTTCACAGTCGCACTTAATAAATTATTAAAGTTTTATGTAAGGTTAAACAATTTACCAAATACTAAGCCCAAGACCCCTTACAAAGCCCAAACAAATTAACATACGTTCATATGGCCCACCAGGCCCAATCTCATTCGTATGGGTCATTAGGCCCAAATCACATTCATATGGCCCATCTGGACCAATCACATTCATATTGCCCATCTGGCCTAAATCAATTCCAAGCCATGTAACCAGCATGACTAGTTCATCACTTATTACCAAATCATCAAATTCGCCTATTTTGAGCCTACAGCCCATCGGGCCCATTTTGCCCATTCTGGCCTGATTGGCCAAAACACGGCCCAAGTCCATGAGATCGCTCATGGGGCCTCTGATAATGTATCGATTTTCCCTTACGAGTGTTCGCGCACTCGCAAGACTACCATACATAAAATTTTCGGCTTTTCGGCATTTCGGCTTTTCGGGATTTCCCAATCCATTGTGTGTGTATAGTGTATGTACACACCTGATAACAAAACGCGCTGCGATCTCCTTAGCCACGATCCTACAAATGATGTCACTCAATGATTAATCACATATACTTATCGAATACTTTACCAAAAGTCGAAGTCTCACCTTAACCTTACTTGAAACACCAAGCCTTAATAGCTTTTCCTCGATCACTAATCACGAGTACTTCCTAAATCTGCATCAATCTTAATTATTAAAAACTGAACCATAAGTGACTTATATCCATCTTAAGTCACCCTTACATTACTTACGACCATTCGGCCAACCTTTAAAACCAAAAGTGAAGAATACTTACCTAAATCCCGAAACGCATAAAGAGTAATTCGGCAGAGATCTGAAGAACAGAGATTCGATATCAATCCCCTACCAAAATCGATTTAGAAAGAGTGAGGAAGAGGAGAAGTTGGTTCTAGCAAGATCAATTGAAAGAGTAAAGTACTTACACAAGAATCGGCTAGGTTGAAGAAATAGTGACGGCAAAAAAAGAATTTTGGCAAAGGGAGGGTGGAATTAGTCGGCTTTAGAGGGTTTGGAAAAGGTAACAAGAAGAAAAGAAAAAGATCCAATGTGCTTGTGTGAGGGTAACTACAGGATATTCGGTAAAGAAAGAAAGACTGACCTATTTGCAAAACTCTACAAATGCCGAAAGCCACAATGAAAATTCGTAATACCCCCTAAAAGACCCAAAAACGGCACTCATTTACCCTCCTAAGCCGAATTTATACACTTTCCACTTCCCAAAACGCCACCAACTCTTCACACTTCTCAGCTTCTAACTTTTCTCCCTGATAACTCCTCAATCTCATCCTAAATTTTCTCCATGATAAGCTCCTGCAATCTCTCTATAACCATTTCAAACCTCTCATCCATCATACTTTCACTGCAACACAAACTCTAGTCGTCCTGACAGCAAAATAAATACCCCAATAAAATACCATGCCACTACTCGAACCTTGGACTCCCTTACCTGCTAATGACGCCACCTCCCTGCTCCCTAAGTGGCGCCACTTTGCCACTACACCACAAGCTCTTTTGTGATATTTTCTTCTTTATTTATTTAAAAGGCCTACTAACTGAAGTCACAGTTCCCTTGGGGCTAAAACCAAAATTCTCTTATACCCTTACTTGATCCCAGGACATCTCCAACACCCCTAGACCTCCAAATTCATTAACCCTCAAAGCCCACATGCCAATTGTCATTTTCTCGCTCACTTAAAAATTTTCTAAGACCCAAAGCCCAATTCATCTAGGCCCCAAAATTCAGGACGTTACAACATTCAAGGTTTTAAACATCTTAAGAAAGTCCATGAACTCCTCATCATCTCTCTTCTTCTTCTCCTCTAAACGACTCAGAAAGGGTACGAGTTTTGGGCCATGTGGTGGTGGAAAGTGTCTATCCTCGATTTCGACTTGCGTAGGTTCACCCTCAGGTTTTTCCTTCTCCGCTACCCCTTCTCCAATACTAGGAGTGTAGGTCCTCTCGTCCATCTCACCTACTTCTTTCTCCTCACAATGTGGTTGGATAGGTTCCTTAACCACAACCCTGGATCCAAGGATGATTGCCTTCGCGTGGTCCTTTCCTTCTCTCTTCAGATTAGGTTCGGTATTACTAGGTATGCAAGAGGCTAAGTTATTTTGCAATAGTTGCAAAACTTGGTCCAATTGACTCCAGATTTTACGCACATTGGTTTGCACTACATGTAAACCTTCCTCAAATTTACTCACCCTAATCGATAATAGAAGGTCACTACTATAAGTTGGCTTCCTTTCTTGGTCTTGGGGTTCTCTAAAAGGTAATGGAGGTTGTTATGGTGCGTTAGGTTTTAGAGTGCCAGCGTTTTGGTTTCCTTGATCTGAAAGTCCCGCTTGGTTCCCTCCCCACCTAATGTTAGGATGATCACGCCATCTGGGGTTATAGGTGTTGGAGTAAGGGTTATATTCTCTATTCCCTACATAATTAGCCTCCATATAGTTGCTCTCATCATCGTGCCCTGCATTAGAATTGTTTAGATTGGGTTGGTTTTAGACTTGCGCCTTGGTCGCATTCATCTCAAATTGATTAATCCTCTCGAGGACTTTTTTATACTTATCCTCGCTAGTGACAGAATTTGTTGTTTTCTTGTTTGGCTCGATATGTGAACCGCTCAACCGGCCAAATGTAAGAGTCATCGCCATATCCTCTATAATGAACTATTTTTTAGTGGTGTCAGAAATAGTGATTTCGGGGCCACAAATCCGACGAGTGAATTTATAAATATTATTATTTAATATTTACAAGTCAAATATAGTAATATAATAAATTTTTCTATGATAAATTATGTTATTTGAAAGAATAATTAAGTTCAAGTGGTAAATCTTTAAGTTAAGTGGTTTTGGAAAATGAGGTTTTGGGACCTCATTTTTATAAACTGAGCCCGTTAAAATTTTATTAAATATTTACGGAGTACTACTTGGGTCATATTAAAGTTTGGTTAAGAAATTTTAACGTTTAGATAGCAAATTAGGCAAAAATGACTAAATTGTAAAAGATGCAATAGTTGATTTCTATATGTTAACGAGGTCAAATGTCTATGAAATGTTAACTCAATGGACTTATATGTTAAATAAACCATATAAATAGTTAGTGGACAATTATGGGCTAAGGTTAGTTTAAATTCTAATTAATGGAGTAAGGGTAAAATTGTAATTAGTGAAATATTAACATAAATCAAAGAAAAAATAAAAAGTCATCTTCTTCTTGATTTTGTTGGCACCAAATATTTAAGGAAAAAGAAGCCACTAGAGGGTTTTACATTCGGCCATTGATATATTATTGCATGTGAGTTCATTTTTCTGTTTTTAGTAATTTTTATGTTTTTAAGCTCGTTTTAACTTAATCTAGCTAACCCGGGGTTCAAATTGTAAAACTTTTAATGTTATAAATTAAGTCATGGATAAATTTGATATGTTTTTGAAGTTTTATGGTATATTGTTAAGTTTGGTTGTTACATAGACATATTTTGTTAAGTAATTTTTGATGATTTTAAGGTTTAGGGACTTATTTATGAAAATTGTAAAATTCAAGGAATCTATTGTAAATTTTTTATAAATATAGGCTGTTATAGGATTAGGAAAAAATTGATTAGCATGATTTATGGTCAAAAATGGTGAAATTGCAAGTTTCGGGTTTAGGGACTAAATTTCATAAAAGGTAAACTTTGAGGGAAATTTTGTAAATTTCCATTATTACATGTTTTAAGCTATATTGATTATTTCAAATGCTGGAACGAGATTAATTAAATAAAAATATTTATTTAGATCAAGAAACAACTCGAAAAGACACAAATCGCGGAAAAGCCAAAATAACGGAATAGTGGTCGGTTCGTGTTACAAGTCGTTTATAAGTTCAGGTAAGTTCGTAACTTGGTTAATTCAATTAATTAATATTTCAATAAATTATTATCTATTTTTGTATATATGTGAATCACATTTTTTGGCTTGAAGGAAATGAATAAGACCATGGTTGAAAGATATTATGACAATATGACGTAAAAATGTATAAGACCATAGTTGGATCATGGAAATGTTTACGTAAGACCATAGCAGGGCTATGGCAGTTGTAGAGACGTAAGACCATGGTTGGACCATGGCAATGTATATATATATATATATATATATATATATGTAAGACCATAGTTGTGCTATGGCATTCTGATGATAAGACCATAACCAGGTTATGACAGTATGAACATAAGACTGTGGCAAGTGTAACACCCCTTACCTGTATTCGAAGCTGGAACAGGGTACGATGCTTTACCGGGCATAAACACAAGCAATCATACAAAACCAAGACGTGAATCTCCATCCAAGTTTAAAACTTTTCATTTAAATTCCTATCGTCCCTAAAATGAGCTTACGAGGCCTAAAACATGCTTTGGAAGCGGTTCGGAACTAAACCAAGAACTTTAGAATGTTTTACGACACTTAGAAAATTTTTGCTAAAACAGGGGTCACACGCCCATATGGGTTCTGGGCACGCTCGTGCGACCCTGAGACACGCCCGTGCTATAGGCTGTGTTCAAAATAGGATGCTTTCTGACTTTGCCACATACCCGTGTGTTAGGCTGTGTGGTAGATTTAATTTTCATAATTTTTCATAAAATAGGTGCAGACTTCACACGGCCGAGGTATACGCCCGTGTCCAAGGTCGTGTAGCACACACGGCTGAGGCACACGCTCGTGTCTCTGCCCGTATGCTATATACTTGACATTCTGTTTTGCATCAATTAAGGTGCAAGGGACACACGGCCAGAACACATGTCCTTGGGGCAGACCGTGTGTCACACACGCCCGTGTGTCTACCCAAGTGGTCAAAAACAAGGCTATTTACCAAGCCATTTTGTCACCCTTCAATGCACATACCTACACAACAAAACATAGCACCAATCAAAACACATACACTCAACCAAATTAGCCATAACATTCACATGCTATTTTCTATCACATACAACATCACATGTCAACTCAAACCATGCAAATTCTCACATCCATGAAAGACATCATCATATGCATATATTACTAAACCAATGTTAGCCAATTCAAATGGCCACTTACAAACTGAATTATCCGCCATACTTTACACTTAATAATTTGGACATACATTAACATCATACATGCACCATTTGAACATCCTTAGCCATTCCAATGGCTAAGTCACAAAATATTACTTACAAGCCTTCATCTAAGCCACGTAGCCTATACATGCCACTATACCAAAATGAATCATTTAGCTATACCAAAAAGGAGATTTGTGGATAGTGTGATCTTGCTCCGACCAAATCCTCCAACCTTCGCAAACCTTACGAGCACTATAAAACAAGGAAAAGTAAAATGGGGTAAGCATTTTCATGCTTAATAAGTTCTCATAATAGAAAGAAACTTACCTGTTATAGTTATTCAAATAAGCATATATATATATGCATTCATTCCATCAATATTTTGAATAGTTACCTAAATACATTCACTCATTAAACAAGTTAGTCATACACATCATAGATGAGCTCACCATAGTATAAACTTTCACATCATTTCACTCTTCCATTTTTCAAGATTTCTTTTCATTGAACTATTGTAATTTTGATGGATACTCGGGTAGTATACTTGAGGTATACATGCCAGTCATTTGTCAATTCACATCCAAAGTGCTCGTTAAGCACATATTCATAGAGCGCACTCTTAAGCCACATTTATATAACAGGATTACCAGTATAGGCTAAATCCCATCTTTAACATTCGCTCCCAAGAGCTTATTCAGGATTACCAGTCCAAGTTAAATTCTTTAGATAACGTTAGCTCTAATGAGCCTATTATAGATTACCCGTCCGGGCTAAATCCATTTCATAACATTTACTCAAGAGAGTGTCGCTTAGGATTACCCGTCCGGGCTAAATCCTTTCTATATCATTTTGTTCATTTCAAGGAAATTATTATAATCCATCGAAATATAATGTTCAACCGGGACAATGATATTTTATTCGTGTTTATCATCTTGTGATTATTTCATAGGGTATATCATCACATATATATTATCTCAATTATACAATTAAATTAAAACATACTAACATACGAAATTAAATTACATGAACTTACCTTGAGAATGGTTCGCATTTGAAACTCAACTAATCCGAGACTTTTCGTTTTCCTCGATCTAGTTCCGTAATTGGTTGTTCCGGGTCTGTATAAGCAAATTTTGACTATCAATTCATCATTTTACAATACATTTACATTATTTTGCATCCTAGACAAAATTACTATTTTTCCTTAACTTTTTGACATTTTACATTTTAGTCCCTAGGCTCGTAAAATGAAATGTGTTCAATTTCTTGGTAACCCAAGCCTAGCCCATTTTCATGCTTATAGCAGTCCACCTTTTCCATTAAATCAGATTTTTACTACCCATTTTATAACTTTTTACAATTAGGACCTTCAAATTTTCGGCACAAGATAAGAGAAGATAAACAAATTTTTGCTTTCATTTTGCTTATTAATTCATTTAATTACTAAATGACCAAAATGCCCCTTTCCCCAAACTTTAAAATTTCACCTAATCATGTCCATTTTTTTCCATAAACTTAACTAATTGTCTAATTATCATATAAAGACCTCTAATTTAAAATCTCATAGCAATTGGACACCTTTAACATCTCGAATTCAAGTTTTTTACTTTTTACAATTTAGTCCTTAAAACTAAATTGAGTGCCCAAACGTCGAAATTTTCGAACAAGATTTTCACAGAATAGATCCATAAAACTGTAGACCATAAAAATATAATAAAAACAAATTTTACTGCGTCAGACTTATGGTCCTGAAACCACTATTTTAACTAGACTTAAAATCGGGCTATTACAACTCTCCCCCTTAGGGATTTTCGTCCCCGAATATCTTACCAGAAAAGAGCTTTGGGTATTGTTTTCTCATAGCCTCCTCAGGTTCCCACATTACTTCCTCAACTCCGTGTCTTTGCCACAAGACTTTCACTAGGGCTATACTTTTATTTCTCAACTGTTTCACTTCCCGAGCTAATATCTTGATCGGCTATTCGTCATAGGTCATAGTCGGTCTAATTTCAACCTTTAAGGGCAAAATCACATGTGAAGAGTCAGATTGATACCACCATAACATAGACACATGAAACACATCATGGATCTTTTCCAACTCCATCGGTAAAGCTAGCTGATATGCTACTCACCCGATTCTTTCAATCACCTCATACGACCCAATAAAACGTGGACTCATATTGCCTTTCCGGCCAAATCTGAGAACTTTCTTCCATGGAGATACTTTCAAAAACACTTTATCCCCAATTTGAAACTCAATCTCTTTTCCTTTCATATCTGCATGACTTTTGTCTATTAAAAGTTGCTTCCAAACTATCACGAATTACTTTCACCTTTTCTTCAGTTTCTCTAACTAAGTCAACCCCGAGACTTTGTTTCTCACTGAGCTTTGTCCAATACATAGGAGTTCGGCACTTACGGCCATACAATGCTTTATACGGTGCCATCTTTATGCTTGACTGAAAACTATTGTTGTAGGCAAATTCAACCAACGGTACATATTTCTCCCAACTACCTTAGAACTCTAGAACCCAACATCAGAGCGTGTCCTCAAGAATCTGAATTATCCTTTTGGATTAACCGTCGGTTTGCGGATGAAAAGTGGTACTAAAATTTAACTTCATACCTAAAGCTTCTTGCAACTTCTTTGAAAACCGCGAAGTGAATCTCGGATCTCTATCCACAATAATCGATATAGGCACCCCGTGCAATCTCACAATCACAGCAATGTACAATTCAGTTAGCTTATCAAGTGAGTAGTCAGTACGTACCGGTATAAAATGAGCCAACTTCGTCAATCTATCAACAACGACCCATACTGCATCTTTCTTTTTCGGGGTCAAAGGCAAACCCGTTACAAAGTCCATTGTGATTCTATCCCACTTCCACCGGGAACCATCACTGGCTGAAGCAGACTTGAAGGTACTTGGTATTCGGCTTTCACCTGCTGGCAAATCAAACATTTTGAAACAAACTCAGAGATATCTTTTTTCATACCCGACCACCATTACATTTTCTTTAACTCATTATACATTCTCTTACTACCCGGATGAATGGATAAACAACCACTGTGTGCCTCTTGAAGAATTTTCTGAATAAGTTCGTCACTTTTCGGCACACAAATCCTATCTTGAAACATCAAACAGTCATCGGATCTGATACTAAAATTTGAGTTATTGTCCGATTCACACAGAGCTCTCTTAGCTTGCAATTCAATGTCACAATTTTGGGCTTCAAAAATCTGTTGAAGAAATGTCGATCTAGCTCTCAATTCAGCTAGAATCGAACCATCATCCGATAAAGTTAGCCTCGTGTTCATTGCTCTCAAGGCAAACAAGGATTTCCTTCTCAGGGCATCTGCGACTACATTCGCCTTACCTAGGTGATAATCAATCACCGACTCATAGTCTTTCAATAACTCAAGCCATCTTCATTGCTGCAAATTTAAGTCTTTCTGAGTCATCAAATATTTCAAACTCTTATGATCAGTAAAAACATCACATTTCTCACCGTACAAATGATGTCTCCAAATTTTCAAGGCAAAAACTATAGCGGCCAGTTCCAAATCATGCATCGGGTAATTCTTCTCCTGTGGTTTCAACTATCTCGAGGCATAAGCTATCACTTTGCCATCTTGCATCAATACACATCCAAGTCTATTCAAAGATGTGTCACTATAAATTACAAATTCTTTTCCCGGTTCAGGTTGTACTAAGACTGGTGCCTCAATCAATAAAGCTTTCAATTTCTCAAAACTTTGCTGACATTTTTCGAACCATTTAAACTTGACATCTTTTTGCAACAATCTCATCATAGGAGTAGCAATCATCGAAAATCCTTTGACAAACCGGCAGTAGTAATCGGCTAAGCCCAAAAAGCTTCTGATCTCGGATACATTCTTCGGTGTTTTCCATTCAACTATAGCAGAAATCTTACTCGGATCAACCCGAATGCCATCACCTAAAACAATGTGCCCCAGAAATCTAACTTCTCAAAGCCAAAACTCACTTTTACTGAACTTAGCAAATAATTATTTTTCTCTCAAAATCTGTAAAATAGTTTTCAAATGTTCAGCGTGCTCAGACTCATCTCGAGAATAAATCAGGATATCATCAATGAACACAACCACAAACCTATCTAAGTATGGTCTAAAAATCTGTTTCATCAAGTCCATAAAAACTACAGCAACATTCGTCAATCTGAAAGGCATAACAAGGAATTCATAGTGCCTGTACCTTATTCTAAAAGCGGTCTTTGGTACATCTGACTCCTTAACTCTCAACTGATAATAGCCCGATCTCAAATCTATCTTTGAAAATATTGTTGCCCCTTTCAACTGATCAAACAAGTCATCAATTCTCGGTAATGGGTACTTGTTCTTTATGGTCACTGTGTTGAGCTGTCGGTAATCAATGCACAGTCTCATAGAATCGTCTTTCTTCTTTACAAATAATACCGATGCACCTCATGGAGAATAACTCAGTCTTACGAATCCCTTATCTATCAATTCTTGCAACTGAGCTTTCAGTTCTTTTAATTCAGTTGGGGCATCCTATACGGAGCAATTGATATCGGTGAAGCACTAGGGACTAAATCAATACCAAACTCAATTTTTCTAATAGGAGGTAACCCTGGCAATTCCTCTGGAAATACATCTGAATATTCACATACTACTGGCACTGGTTCAATTTTCAATTCAGACTCCTTAGTGTTCAACACATAAGAAAGATAGGCTTCACACCCTTTTCTCATGTATTTTTGAGCCGACATAAAAGAAATCACAACATGTAGTGTATCTGACTCATCTGATTCAACCTGAAGAATTTCACCATTTTCACATTTCAATTCAATAATATTTTGTCTACAATTTACTATAGCATCATGTAGTGTCAACCAATCCATAACCAATATAACATCAAACTCATCAAATGGCAACAACATTAAGTTAGTTGGAAAACAGTGACCTCGAATTATCAAAGGACAATTCTTGCAAACTCTATCAACCAGAACATATTTGCCTAAGGGGTTCGAAACTTTAATCACATATTTAGTAGACTCAACAGGTAAATCCTTACTAAATACCAACTTCATGCAAATATAAGAATGGGTTGATCCAGGATCAATCAATGCAACTACATTAGTATCATAGAGAGAAAAAAATATCGGTGATAACATCGGGCACCGAGGCCTCTTCCCTTGCACGTATGGAATATGTTCTTGCTGAAGCCCGTGCCTTGGATCTGGCTGCTGATTCTTTTGCAATACCACGACTACCATTGGCATTCCCGGGGTGTCGTGGAGGTCTATCCCTCAAGGTGAGATTACTCGATTTTGGAGTCTGTTCAGTATCCTTCTCAGCTCTTTCCGGGCATTCCTTTAGAAAATGATCAAGGGCACCACACCTGAAACAAGCCCCACTTTTCATCCGGCATTCACCATAATGCAATTTATTACATACATTACACCGTGGCGTATAATATTATTTGTCATTTGAAAACATTTTTTTTCAAAATTGTCCCTCTGTATGCATAATATCGCTTTATGATCACCTTCTTTGGCACATTCTTGGCTTAGTCCCCATTATCGAACTAGTTCAAACCTAACAACCTACATTACAAATAAACACCCATAAGTTCAATGGTACTTAGTAAGTCTTGCCCATTATTGCCTTTAAAAGATATTGTAGAATTTCTCGACTCAATTCAGACCTTGGCAGATACTTTTCTGATCCCTGGTTGGTAGATAACCATATGTCAATCTCTACACTTAACCATCTTATACACATTTCATTCGATTGGTGGATCTCAAACTTCACACTATATTTTGAATCCCATTACATAATTTCTTTACAAATAGTAGTTGGATATGCTTCCCAAACGATACTCAACGGATGGCACTCTTAACTGATCCCTTCACAGGATCCAGCGATTATCATCACACCAGTTACATTATATCCTCAAATCATTCCAAACAACCATACTTGTTTAGAAGAATACAGCTTTCTAATTCAAGCAATGAAATCATAGATGACTTCAATACAGGATCTAAGAAATTTCAAGTTTGGCGGACACTTGCACCACCAATATTCCAAATACACATGGTTCCTTGACATGACAGATCACGATGGCGGAATCATTAAACGGGTACACTATCAAGATATCTTTCAAATAATGCCTCACAGACATGCCCAGATCTTGGCCCAATGGTGGAATATCAACTCATCGTTTAGGCGTTGCAAAATCCACAATACAGGCTTTCCAAAAAATTTGCTACAAGTATTTCCCAAATTACCACGCCACAGAGGCTTTTTGAATAATATGGCATAAAGGTTTTTTAGATAGTTCGCCACAAAGGCTTTTCAGATAATTCATGTTTTCTATCCCCTGCGGACCATTTCTATGGATGTTATGGGGCTTCTCCCACATGGTATTATACCTTCATGCCCTCTTGGCGTATTATCATATGATGCCATGGCCATGGACTTTCCATAATTTTATTCCATAATCTTCCAGTCCGGTTAGCATTATAGCTACCCAACCGGAGGCTACACAATAAATCTCCAATTTTCACAGTGATTTTGTCTGTCCAGTTAGCAATACATCTGCCTTACTGGAGGCTACACAATATATCTCATCTCACATTTATACAAACCACAGACTCGCCTGTACTAGTTCGTACCACAACAAAGGTCTTATTATTTAGACTTTGACTATACACACACATAGAACACTAAATATTATCACCCATACACTCTAGAGATGACGTTCCAACTCTCTAATAGCAAAGACATTTATCAGGCAACTTTGTATTCAAACACATATCAATACTCTTCCTTTACATCTATACAAATATCTTCTCAAGGAGACATACTTATCTACAGAGGCATCTGCCATTTATTTGAGTTAAAATGTATACAAAAGTCGATTCTAGAAGCTCACTAGAAACTCACATTCACCTTGGCTTAGAACCCTAGTTTCAATCATCCTTCCCGATCCAGCAGTAAAAACTACTTAAAAGATCATGGAACTTCCATTAGAATCCCGATTTATAATTAGTTTAATATCGTTTCAACTGCATTTGACCCCCAAGCAAGGCCTTACACTCACATCCTACTGCTTTTACACCTTTTATCATCCTCACTCTTCAACAACCATAACATACAGGGCTATAAGACTTACTAGGAGGTTAAATCATCCCTTGATTAAACAAGATCTTAGTTCTATTTTAACGAAGAAGAATAAGAAAGTGTTGAGTTTAGAAAAAAGAGTCTGATCATTAAGCAGAAAGAAAACCCATCTGAAATACCCCTTCTCATAAATATACTCTCGGTCTCCCTGTTTTCCCTTCCCAATCCAAGGTAGGTAAGAGAAAATCTAGCGAAGGTTTACTTTATTGTTGACCAGTCATAGGGAAGGTCAAATCACTCCAATTGACTCCTAATGAGAAGTGGCCAACCATGCTACTGTGATGATTTGTTTAGTTTGCTTGTTTTAGTGTACAAGCAACCCTTCATACATCTTACTACTCTGCTCTTTACTCTGATCTCTGCTTCTGGTGCTGCAGAATCCCAACAACTCCTAACTAACTCGATACAGATCTACTTGAACTGTATCCATGCAGATCGAGCATACTATATCTCAGTGGTGACCCACGTATGGTTTATCCTTAAGGACAATTAAGTATCATATCGTTTTCTCATACGCTTGGTAAGTTCTTAGTGCTCAATCAAAACTTTGGAGTGTATTTTTTCTTCACTTGAAGTTACTCTGCAATTAAATCCTTAGATACAGCCAACGAGCAGGTTCTTTGTTAGTATGCGCCAATACTATGACTCATCATCAGGCCAACATGGTGGTGGATTATGCTACCCCAGCGTGCCAAACAGTCTACATACATACCTGTCTTTCTAAAATCATCGATTCTTGGGAGTGTGACACTCATCGTCCCTATCTATTTATTGCTTTCACCATAACCACATACCAAAGCATTTATTCTCCCCAATTTATGTTAATCTTCCTCTTTGTCATCTCTTTAAGACCTTTCAATCACTAGTTTGTAACATCTACTAACGTAAACCAAATAGCCATTAAAATTATGCAACAATCAACATGTGAAAAACCATAGGTTTTAATCAAAGTTTGGCGGATGTAAATTATGTAGGGTTTTGTTTATTTATTGTTCCTGCTCTAACTTTCCTTTTCTAGTCCTATATAAGTTTTCAATTTGTATTTGATATATTATTTATATATATAAATGGTTAAATTTTGTTATTATTCATTGTCCTTTGCAAAAGTTGTGAGTTTAGTCTCTGTACTTTACATATTGATTAATTTTATTCATTGTATTTTTTGAATTTTAAAATTTTAGTTCAAACTAAAATAGTAGCAGTTAAATTTGTTTAGTTAATCATTCATTCTTGAACTAAGAGGTGACTTTGGAATATGAAGAGGTGATGCCATAGGTGGAGAGATAAACAATGAGAGCATTAGAGAGACTAATGACGGGGTTCAAAAGTGGAGCGATCAAAGTTAAAGAGACCAAAGGAGGTAGGTCGATTGCAGGTGATTGAGTTTCAATTTAATAATAATGAAAATCTTAGTCAAAGGAAGTCGGAAAGAGAAAAAAAAGGAAAACATGCATTTGAAATGGGATTTTTTTTGATGAATTGGATGATTGTATATCTAGGAAATTAAGTAAAAAGCAAGCAAAAACAATTAGAGATAAGCCAAGAAAGTTGAAGTATGTTGATTCAAATTTGTGAGATGAGGTATTGTTGATTTTGTATTTGAGGTTAAGCTCAAGTGTGACAACATTGAACGAGAGAGAGTTTGCAAAAATGGTGGCAAGAGATTGCAGGTTTGACTTATTTTAATTTATGCTATCGCCATGAGATTTTTTTAGATGTTTTGGGTTTTTTTTTTTTTTTCATTTCTCTTAGGGCATGGTTTTAAGGATGAAAGCTAGTTTTTTGTAGAGTGGTTATCATTTACTGTGTTTAGGTGGGATTTAATTTAAGGTGTTTGACTATGAGTAAGGTTTTCTAATAGGTGTCTATCATTGTAATCCCATTATCTCATTAGAGATTTTATTCAACATTGGTTGAGCAAAAAAAAATTGTCTGGTTACATTCAACTACTAGTCTTATACTAGGAGTACAATTGTAGATTTGGTCCATATTCTCCAATTGGATCACTCTAAATGCTTATACTTTTCTAATTTTGAAATTTTAGTCTTGGCGCAAATGATAGTTGTTAATTGATTAACTAGATTTTTTGTGAGTAATATGTGAAAATAATAACCTAACATTGCATTACACATATTATAATATGTTTGGTGCATCAAATTTATCAAAATTTGATGAATTTAAGTTGTAGATGAACTTAATAGTTACCATCTAGTGAAGACTTAAATTCTAAATTTTGAAAAAGTATAAAAATTAAAAAAGACCAAATTAAAATATTAGAATCAAATCCACAACTTACATAAAATATAACGAGTAAAATTTAACTTAAATAAATTAATATGCCAAACGATGATGGCTTAGACTTTGATGCCCAAACCAACAACAAGCATTCAAAAATCATAATAGAAGGAAGAGTTTTTGCCATGGTTGTCAGGATTTGATCAGTTCAATTAATACTATAAAGTTGAAGGGGAGTGAATTGGTGCAAAATGAAGTAAAAAATCAACTTCTAGTATAAATAGTTAATATTATTGTTTTGTTCTATAAAAATATTAGTTATAATTTTGAAATGAATGCTTATGTCTATATTATTATTCGATTATATTTGTTAAATTTTTTTCCTTTATTTTTCTATTTTTATTTAACAGATTAAACTAAAATTGATGATAGGAGGATTGAATTCTTACACATGTGGTTTTGGCGAAAAGGACAAACCGGCTAATGACTCCCCAAAAACAGCCAAGGTTAAAATTTAAAAACCTTGTGATTATACTCCACTCTTTGGAATTTTATTTGTTTTCATTATGACACCCCTGCTTTTCTTCTCCACGGGTTTAAAATTTTGGGAGCGCCTTCTTTGCATGTGTCAACAAATTCAATACTACCATTGGCGTTATTCTATTTCAAATTTCAACTTTAATCAAGGCCTTTCAACCTTCACCATTTACTTTAACCTAAAACAATACATCATAAAAAAAATACATTACATATTTTCAAATATTGGTTAGTAAATGGTCATGAGAAATACAACCGTTTTATTCATTTCCTTTCTAATCGGATAATCCTTATTACACTATAATTGTTCTGGTCGAATAATAAACTATAGAACAGTGCAAAAAACTTCCTTGAAGAAATCTTTCAAGTCAATAATCAAGTAATTTCACTCATTAATCATCACACTAAACTCCTATTACAGCATCTCATTTGAAATGACATAAGAAATCATAGCACTACCTTACCTAAATCTATACCATCAAGCCATTTTGCCATTTGTCTTTTACCTGCTAATAATAACATGACAAGCGACACCTAAGAATAAGGAACTAACTGTATATAAGCTCAGAGCAATTGGACAACAAAGAGATCTCTTCGAGACCACTCACCCACATTCTCTCTCATTCTTTTTCTTCTCCACATCCTCCTCATTCTCTTCTCTAACCACTTTACATGATGGCTATTTGTCTTACACCGAACAAGGTGAATCGTATATCTCCACCACGTTCTCCACCTTACCCAAATTACCGTCATCACTTTCTATAATTAATAAGTGAATTGCTTATTGCATAGCTTAGATTACTTGGTTTGGTTTCCATTAATCAATGCCTTTTAAATATTTAGGTCGAACATACATGGTTAAACAACTTTTTCTTTATGAAACTCAATTTGTGGTCTACAATTGAGTGTTAATCTAATTTAAGAATAATTTAGATTCGAATAATCATTGTAAAAAAATAATTAAAATTTTTTTAACGTTAAATATCCGGTTATAAAGGATAACAATTTAACTAAAATTCACACAAATAAAAGCAAATAAAACGATGGTGTGATTAAGTAAAACATTAACTTGATTTGTTAATAAGATATTGCGTTGGGGTTGTTGATATTAGCAGTAAGCTTGTTTGGGCAAGTACCAAGTACTCAGTACTAGTACTAGTAGTGGAAATAAGATAAGATGAAGGCTAAAAATGAGAAAAGAGCAGGAAAGTTTTACTGAAACAAACACACATAATATTATATATTTAAAATTAAAGAACAAAATGAAAAAGGAGACATGTTCTTAGGAAGCTGTGATTGGTTGGAAATTTCAGTTCTGTAGATTCCCTACTTTGTGTGTGATTCTCCACTCTATTTTCTCCTACACCCTCTCTCTTTCATTTCCTTTTTCAGATATTTATTTACATCCATCTCAATCACTTAAAACTTTTTGAACCCCTAGCCTAGATGGATAAGGGTGTTCACCACTCCAAGTGTGGTCTGGGTTCGAATTGCGCTAGTCACGTTTGTTGCAAGGACTTTACCCTGTTATTGTAATACATAAAAAAATAATCACTTAAAATTTAAAAAAAAAAATACGTATGGAAATTTTACTAAATAAGGTTTAAAAGTAATTAAAACAAAGTTTACTTTATTAAAAAAATTCAAAACTTCAAATTAATATACAAAAATCCAGAATCAAATCTGATTAACTCACCCCCTTAGTTCAATTGAACATCCAAATCCCGCTGCTTAAGCTTTGATTTCCGTATATAGGACCAAAAAGAAAAAGAAAAATCCTTATTTCAAATTTACTTTTTGGTTAGAAAAAGGAACACAGATTTGGTTCGTTAACTCACGTCACCTATCAGTGTCCATCCAATAAAAACACAACACGTTATCAAACGAATCCTTGGCGCTGGAATTGACGGGCGGAGTCAGCCGGCTCCTCCGCCTCTTCTTTTCTTTTATGTTCTGGATTTTGTTTTAACAATTAAGACACGTTTGGTAAAACCAAGTATAAACAACAATTTTAAGTCATTTATGCATACTAAATATATCAGTGAAATATAAAATAAAAATTAAGAAATAAATTATATTAAAAAATGAGAATTAACTAAATATAATTATATTAAAAATAGGTTTAAACGTATAATAAAATCTGATTGTCTTCAAATATGAGAAGCTGACTCATCTTGTATTCAACACATTCTAAATTGTAATCCTTGGAACAGAATCTAATTTGTAAAATAAAGATAATTACTATGACGGGCAATGTGACATTGCGAATAAGGATTAATGAATCATTAGGGTAGTGTTACGTGGGAACAAAAGCTGGCCCTTATAATATATTTTTTTATTAAACATTGTCTTTGCTTAGAAGGCATGTCCTGTCCCCAAAGACTTTGCTCATAATTATCACTGCATACTTTTTACTATTTATATTCTTTTTTTATTTTTAATATATTAAACATGCATTTACTAAATATGTCACCTGCAACCTTAGGTGTGGTGTTGTTACATAGCTTTGGTATTAATTCCTTAATTTAGAGTTGGAGTTGGTCCATTTTTTTGAGTCTCGAGGTGCCTGAAATTATCTCTCAATTCTAATGATTTTATGTTGTTTTAACCTTTTGGTTACATTTCTTCCCACTCTTTTTTTTTCCTTTTTTAAATTGGAAGAATAAATAGACTAAAAATAATAGTTAAAACAAACCCTTTGTAATTTTATCTGTAATTTAGTCTTTTCCTCACTTTTAAGGGTTAAAATCTTTTTAACGTAATTCAGCATTGTATCTTAAAAAAAAAGTAATAATATCTTAAACCTGCATTATAGATATGAGAGATTGGTTGAATTACTAGCAATCTTACCTTTATATAAAAAAGATCTTCTAGCAGTACTAGAAAATGGCCTTACTACATTTAGGAAATTTCAATTAAAAGTTTAAGAATAATATTTATATTAATGTACGAGAGGTTTTATAATATAAAATTTAGGCAAATGAAAACAATACAAAAAATGGAATGAAGTTAGGTATGATAAGACACAAAATAATAGAGAATGTAACATAGATACAAAAATGTATAAAATTTTTATTATTTTGAAAACGAACAAAATTACACCAACGTGAATATATCATGGCACACAATTTTTTTTTATTTAACTTGAATTACTCTAACAAATGTGCAAAATATATAATTAATTGAGTACACAAAAAATTTACATAAATCGCAAGTTGTTTTCTAATTGAGAGTTAGATAGACAAGCTATAAAATGAATTAATACACCAAAAGAAAATAACATAGAAAAATAATTAAAACACAATGCTGAAAATAACATCAACAAGACACACATTGAAATTCATAAATATATAATCAAGTATATTCAGGCAAAAAAAATCAAATATATATAAATTTGCAATATTTCAAACATATTAAAAAAAAACTCAAGTGTTGTCAAATATATCATTTTCTAGTAATTTAAACACATAAAAAAAATTATAATACACTCACAATATAGGTGAAAAATAATATGATATTATAAACATATATTAATAAAAAATTAAATGAAATTTTAGTTGAATGGTAAAAATACAAATGATGAAAATCATAAAGGCTTGCATTCAAATCTTATTAGGTGAATTTTATTTTTCTGTATAAAATAAATGAAATGACAAAAACACCTTTAAAATAATATAATTTAACTTGTAAAGTAAAAGCATTTTATCATTACCTAATTAAATTGGTGTTTAATTGACTCGTACAGTTTTTCTCTATTTCTTCCTTATTTCATTTTCGTTCTTTGCATATGACCACAACAATAGTTTTCCATTATTTTCTTGTCCTTGAAAAAAAATTCAAATTTTCAATTGAAGGTTTGGGACAACTATAATAATTGACATTGAATAAATAATTGACATTGAAAATCTTACTCACAAACTTAGATATTTGTTTATAGTATTGCTGTAATACCCCAAACCCGGCCTAGATGTTATGGTCGAATCTAGCGATGTCACGTGGAAGAGATTTCGAAAACGGAGCTAACTCGATAAAAACCTTAAGCTTATGAATCTTTACTTGCTTTCATTTATTTTCAAACATATATTCAATTAGTTGGTTTGCCTTAAAACGTATCAATTTAGCGGAAGCTTAGGAAAATCGTCGTGTTTAAGAAAACAGTTCGCATTTTTAGAAAAACGTGTTTTTAGGTAAAACCATCATCGAATCAACAGGTTAAATCCAAAAATCCCAAAACCAAAACCAAACAGTTTTAAAGAGTCTAGAGAGTCCCAAGAAATACTACATCTCAAATTTCAATGCCAAAACTTAATTAAAACCATAAAACAAAATAAACAGTAATAGTGAGTGGTCACCGTCGAGTTCTCCGCTACACCGATCCACCAAACTCTGTGGATTACCTGTACATTAAAAACAGAAAAAAGTGAGTTTACGTAAACTCAGTGTGTAACCCCACAGAATTAAGCATGCAGACAACCAGGAAATCAAAATCAGTCAAATACAAATTCAAGTTCAAGCCTATTACAGTCACAGAAGCATATTCAGGCCTAAGCCCATCTCAGAAACAGATGCAGATATGCAAATCAGAATCGGAAATCAGATATCCTACCCCCAACCTCTACACACCATCTCCGACCATCCCTACACACCATGTGAGGTTTAAAACACCCACCCAGCCCTACACATCATGTTGTACCGATGCGATACATAACAGATATAGCGCAGCCCCGCTACCAGATAATAGGCAAAACTACCTTTCAGAATACTTCCTCCAATATACATCATCCCACCCAAATAACAGTATCAGTACATACATACAAAGTTAACAGATCGAACATGCTTAACATGCTAAAATAAACAGATAGCAGATACACATGGCATAGACATGCTCAGAACAGTACTACAATCTAACAAATCACATAGTTATAGGGCTTAGTAAGCTTTTACCAACCCTAAGGTACGTCCACAGTCGATTAGGACGACCCGTGCGACCCTATGAAAAATTTCAGTATAATGGGCCCTCAAGCCCGTGTGGGCCCACATGCCCGTGTGCCCCACAAGCCCAGAATAGCCTTGCCCGTGTGGCCTACATGACTTGGCCCAATAATCGACACGCCCATGTGTCATGCCCGTGTGAGCCCACAAGCCCAACTTGGCCTAGCCCGTATGGCGTCAGCAGTGGCCTTTTTTGGCTTTTGCTGAAACCTCGTTTTATGCATTTCGGGTACACACCTGGTTTGATTTTGACGTTAACACGGCCATGAAGCAACCAGGACCTAAAAATAACCACAGAAACATCCACAATTGCTTTAATTAATGAATCCAGCCTAGATTTCCTTTTGGCTACATTCGACACCACAACAGAAAATAGTACTCAAATGCTCCAGACTTACCCTTGAAAAAAGCAACCTCGTAACTCCACTACAGCACCGATGGACCTTAATTTTCCTCAAGTGCACCTAACAAAATGGTTACCAAAACAAAATCAAGCCTTGAACCCTAGGTAAAAGTACAAGAGGAAAGTTTCCCCCAACAACGACAACCCTTACCTTTGAAAGCGAACAACAGAACCGAGCAGCCCAAAACCACGATTTGAAGAGGAAATTTTTGACAAAAAGAGAGTGCAGAAACGTCAGAAGGGAAAAAGAAAGAGAGAGAAAAATTAAAAATTGGGATAATCAAAAAGAAACTAATTAGCAGATATAGCATATCCCAAGATTTTCTCCTACTCCCCCACTAACGCTTAACCGCCTCAAAGTTCTAATTCCATTGAAACACTAACACAACACCGAGCAAAAATCAATTCCCATACTCGTGCTGGGACTCGAACACAGGAACTCCAACACCAACTTCCTTACCACTTGAACCAGCAGGCTCATTCTGATATGAAATTACAAACAATTAAATATAAGCCCACTAAGCAAGGATAAGGCTTAATTCCAAAAATAACCAAAATTGCTAAAAGTAAGGCTTGAACTTAGGACCTCACACACATACCCAAAACACATAACCATTGAAATAGATACACATTTGTGTCAAAATTTTACAGAAACAAATATAAGAAATTTGGGGCATTACAATTGCTATAGTGCTCACTATTACCGATTCGCTACTCGATTACCTGATTGGGTTCTAACCCGTACTCCACGTAGTTCGTACCTCTCTATGGGATCACATCATGTGGGTTCGCATCACCATGTAGGAGAACCCACATCAAGAAAACACATGTCAATCTTAGAGTAGGGTACGTGTTGGCATGTATGGGGACCTACCTACGATGTCACGTCCATAAATAGTAACCATATCATATAAGTATACAATTTAACCTTTTTTAAGGCATACACTCTAAAGCACTTAACAATTTGGTGCGATGAACCTGTACAGACTTCTGATTTTCATATCTTTAGATTGCCAAAAAACCAAGATGACTCACCCAAAAGAGAATTTCCTCAGTAGTTTTTCATTGGACCAAGAAGGAGGTTCTGGTATTGGTAATCAACCTAGAGAAATTGAAATCTTCACTGGTCGATTTGCTGACTGACCAGAAAATCTAGGCAACTCAAGTCAATTAGGTGCCTCCAATTATTTTGACCTCAATGCTCCCTTGGGTCGAGACTGTCATTTTCCTCTAACCAGAGAGCATCGCCGCAGCAATTATTGGGTTTATAGGAGTAGTTGAGGTTTATGAAGGAACAAATGACTTAGCAAAGTGCTAGGTTCGAACAACAAGTTTTTTAGCAGAAGTTGTTAAGATAGAACGAGGAGTTGAAGAGGAGGATGTAGTTTGACAACTTTGACCTTCAAGATCATGTCACGCCTCTCCAGGACAAGGCTATAGGAGCACATGCAAAGCTATGGCGGAAAGAGATAGATGCTTTGCGAAAAGATGTGCGAGCATTGCACCCTGATGTGCAAGATATGAACTGATTGTTTTGCTCTAACAACCCATTGTCTCTTGAAGTAGCAGTTGTAAGCCTACCAACTAAGTTTAAAGTTCTAAAATAAATGTTCGAAGGTGAGAGGGATCCTCGAGCACGTCTCATGTAGTATAATGATTATATGAATGTGCCAAGGGATTTCGATGCAACAAAACGTAAAGCTTTCTTGATGACTTTTAGAGAGAGTATGAAAGATTGGTATTTGTCTCTACCACATGGCTCTATTCAAAGATTCTCGAAGCTGGGTCAGATGTTTTTGGGAAGATTTTAAGCTCATAGGACAATAATGAGTTTTCCTCTAGGTTTGATGTCATCAAAACAAAGGGATAGGGAATCTTTACAATATTATGTCAAACGGTTCTATGCAGCCATGTTAAACACAAAAAACTTAGAAGACCAGTGGGCCATTGATGCCTTCATCATGGGAGCCCAAAATGAGCATGTGCAATATTTGTTTACTGATAATAGGTTACAACGTTTGGCAGGTTTGTATGAGAGGGCGCATAAGTTTACAAAGCCAGAGGAAATTAATAGGGTAGCTCGCAACACTTTCCAGAGGGATGACAGACAATTTAGGGGTCGTCAGGGAGTTTGTAAGCATTAGGGTCCTCTTTCTCAGAGTCTACGTGTACAATATGGGGGACAACAAATTAACTATTAACAAAATGAATCGCTGAGAGCATTTCAGAGACCTCAGGTTGAACACATAATAAGGTACGTTTCTCATGGAAAATTTGAAACTTATACTCCCTAAAATGCTCCACGTACCTACATTCTTAGTCAAGTTAAGAGTTTGGGTATTCTACCAAGCCCTCCACCCATACGACACAACTAGTCAAGATCTAACTTGAAAGATGGAAACAATTTACATAATGGTTGGGGCATAAGACCAAAGATTGTTTCATTTTGAAAGATGATATAGAGAAAGTTGTTAGAAATGGAGAGATGAAGGATTTTGTAGCTTAAGATGCTTCGATATCAAGTCAGGGTTCGCGGGGCGCTGATAAGGGAAAACAAAAGGTTAGAGGCATAATACATGTGATAATTGGTACCAATGAAGAGTGGATGACCTTTAATACGAAGAGAAAAACTCATCTTAGAAGTTTGATGTCAATCAGTTCACCAAAGAGGTTGCGCCAACAAGAAAAGTGGAATGTATAATTTAGTGATGTGGATAAGGATTCAATATGTGATGAGGAAGGGAATGATCCAATGGTCGTGTTAGCAACTATAGCAGGATTTGAGGTGAAGAGAATCTTGGTTGACAGTGGAAGTGCTGTGGAGGTATTAACTTGGGACGCATATCAGAAGATGAGGCAGAAGAAAAAATCTAGAAGGAGGCAAGCCCTTTTTTTATGGTTTTACGAACCATCCAATTGACATGAAAGGGTTTATTACCCTACCTGTTACTTTAAGGGATGGCGAGCACACCACTACAGAATATGTTCAGTTTTTTATGGTAGACCATCCAATGGCTTACAATGCCATCTTCAGGCATCCTATTATGAGAATGGCTAAAATGATTATTGTAACTTTTTGTATGAAGATTAAGTTCCCTACTAGGACAGGAATAGGTTTCATGAAGATCAACCAGTGAACAGCTAGGCAATGTCATATGTTGTCAATTAAGTAAACATGTGAACAGGTACTATAGGATCAGAGTTCACAACAGGAAAAAGTGGCTAATCAAGTTTTAGATTTGGATAGTTTGAATGTCAGAAGTGAGGAGAGAACTTGCAAGCCAGAGGTAGCAGAGGTTATAGAAACTTTGTAGTTGTTTTATGATAACACAAATAAGTTGGTATGAGAATTTAGTTCAGTACTTAAGGGAGATCTCATACATATTTGCATTTCAGTTGTAGACATGTCTAGTGTGGATCCTCTAGTAATTATCCATCGATTAAATTTGTTCCCTAAAGTCAGGCCAGTCAAACAGAAAAAAAGGTTCGCTCCCCAAGTTGTGGAGGCCATCAAGTAAGAAGTAGGAAAGATGCTTTCAACGGGATTTATTAGGGAAGTGGTGTGCCCAGATTGGGTGTCAAATATTGTGATGATGAAGAAGGCCAATGGAAAGTGGAGAATGTATATTGATTTTACTAGTCTTAACAAGGCTTGCCCAAATGATAGTTTTCCTTTACCCTCGGTCGATAAGCTGGTAGATGCGTCCTCAAGCCTTAAGTTCATGAGTTTTATGGATGCATTCTCAAGTTATAATCAAATTTCTATGGCTCAAGAAGATCAGGATAAAATAGCCTTTGTCAAGAAAGAAGGCTTGTTTTTCTATCGAGTTATGCCTTTCGAGTTGAAGAACGCAGGTGCAACTTACCAAAGATTGGTTAATAAAATTTTCAAAAAGCAAATTGCTCGCAATGTTGAGGTTTATGTTGATGACATGTTGGTAAAGAACTCTACTTTGAAGGGGCATATTCAGAACTTGTCTGAAGCTTTTATTGTTCTGTAAACTCTTAATATAAAGTTAAATTTGGAAAAGTGGGTTTTTTGTGTGAGAGCAGAGAAATTCTTAGGCTTTTTGGTTTCAAAAATAAGAATAAAAGCGAACCTTGAGAAGATTCGGGTCATTCTAGATACGCCACCCCCAAAGACTATTAAAGGCATTCAACTTCTAACGAGAAAGGTTGTCGTACTCAACATTTTTGTCTCTAAAATGACAGATAAGTGCTTACATTTCTTTAAAGCCTTAAGAACTTCTTTTAGTTGGACATAGGAGTGTCAAGCTGCTTTTGAAAAGGTAATAGTAGTTTTGATCAGGGCTGAAGGGGTTTGCCAATTTTCCGTATATTATGTTAACAAGGTGTTGCAACCCTACTTTCAAGCTCATCTCGTGATTGTCATGAAAAAAACAACCCATCAAGGACATCTTGTCTAAAGTAGATATTTCAGGTAGAATGACAAAATGGGGAATTGAATTTGCACTATTTGGAATAGAATATGCTCTGAAAACAACTATTAAAACTCAAATCTTAGCTGATTTCATGGTGGAATATTCTTTTAATAGATCATCAAACCCTACAAGTAACTTTTAATTTCAAACACTATTACTCACACAAATGACACAATAGCATGTCACACAAATTATTGGAAATTTGTTTTAAAAAACACATTTTGTTTTATGATGTTCAATTACAAATATACAATTGGTTCTAAAATTTTTTTCTATTGATTACACAAGCTGTAGTAGTTAGCTCATCACAGGGACAGTTTATATGGATGGCTCAATAGCGAAGATAATATTAGGAGCGGACATTCTTCTTATATATCCTAATAGGAATGAATGGCAGTATAGGCTATCCTTCGACTTTCAGACATTTAACAATGTTGCGGAGTATGAAGCATTAATTTTAGGACTACAACTAGCTCCACGGTTGAGGGTGAAGGAATTGATAATATACATTGATTCTCAATTTGTAGCGAAGCAAATGAACGATGAGTATGAAGTAAAAAAGCCAAGCCTAAAGAAGTACCATGCCATAGCCGTCCAACTACTTGCTCAGTTTGATAAGGCATAAGTTAAACAGTTATCCAGGATGGAGAACACCAAAGTTGACATTTGGTCTAAGTTAACGTCCTTTATTACTATCGAGAAAAGAGAAAAGTTCTGTTAAAGCATAAAGTCATCCCAATCTGTGACACCCAACAAGTACTCAGTCTTAGCCAAGAAAAAACGTGGATGACCCATAATGTAAGTTCTACAAGGGGAAATTCACCACCTCAACAAAAATGAGCTCACCACAATACAACATAAGGCTACAAGGTACAATGTTATTATTTCCATTTAATATATCTTTGTATCTGCAAGCTACTCATCTCTTAGATAATTAAAATTATTTAATCTATCACCCTTAGATATATCCTATTAGAGGGTGGGCTTTATAAAAAAGGTTACTCATAACCACTTTTGATGTGTCTAGCTCCCATAAAAGTTGAGTATGTTATGAGAGAAATTCATGAAGGAATATGCGGCGATCATCTAGGTAGGATATTGTTAGCACAAAAGGTTCTCAAGTAGAGATATGATTAGCCAACTGTACAAAAATATGCACATTATATGATTCGCACTTGTGATTTCTGCTAGAGACATGCTCGAGTGCAACGATCACCAGTTGAACATCTATAAGTAATGTCTGGCCCTTAGTCGTTTGTAACTTGTGGAATAGATATTTTGGGTCTTTTTCCAAAAGCCATGACTTAGAAGAAATTCATAATTGTAGCTGTGGACTATTTTACTAAGTGTATAGAAGCTGCAGTTTTAGCTACAATCACAGAAAGACAAATGGAGTCTTTTTTTTTGGAAATCCGTTGTTTGCAGATTTGGCATTCCAATTCTGATTATAACAAACAATGGAACCCAATTCGAGGGAAAATTCAAGAACTCTTGTAAGGACTTCCAAATTGCTCTCGCTCAAAGCTCTATAAAAACTTCCCAAACAAATGGTTAAGTAGAGGCAATGAATAAGAAAATTCTAACGACTCTAAAGAAAAAGGTTGATGAGGCTAAGGATGCCTGGTTAGAAGAGCTACTAGAGATTATATGGGCCCTGCAAACCTCACCTCACATAACAACTGGATAGATAACATTCTAGCTAGTATATGAGATAAAAGCAATAATCCCTACTGAGATAGGTCTATGATCTTATAAGACATCTCATTTTGATGAAAGTGCCAACTAAGAGGCCATCCGATTCAACTTAGATCTCATTGATGAGGTTAGGGAGTAGAAATTAAGAATGTTGCACGAACTCAACAAGTTGCTCGATACTATAATTCCAAAGTGAAGAACAAACAGTTTCAAGTGGGTGATCTTATTTTGTGAAACACTAAAGTAAATTTCCCAGCATCATAGCTAGGAAAAATGGACTCTAATTGGGAGAGACCCTATAAAGTTGTCAAAAAAATAGGCTATGGAGCTTATAGAATAGCAAAAATGGATAGCCCTATTCTACCTCACACATGGAATACACGCCATCTAAAAAAAATACTATGTATGAATGATCTCTCCCTTTTATCAATAAAGATACTCTATTTGCAAATATTGTTTAGTTTATCTAACATGAACAATTTTCTTTGAGTTAGCTGATTTAATATCGTTACTCTAAATAGCTCGCTGGTTTAATATCACAACTAATAATGTTAAGGCTCGCTGATTTAAAATCACAGCCTAAGTTCATTCGATTTAATATCATGAAAATTTTTCTTTGAGTTAGCCGGTGTAATATCGCTACTTTAAATAACTTATTGATTTACTATTGCAGCTGATAATGTAAAGGCTCGTCGATTTAGTATCGCAACCCAAGTTCATTCGATTTAATATCATGAATAATTTTATTTGAGTTAGTTGATTTAATATTGCTACTCTAAATAGCTCACTAATTTATCGCAACTAATAATGTTAAGGCTCGTTAATTTAATATTATAGTCTAAGTTCATTCGATTTAATATCATGAACGATCTCATCTATATTAGCTGATTTCCTGATCACTACTTAAATAATATTTGTTAAGTCATTTCTGGTGGCAACTTAGTTATGCAGTTAGCTCAAATAAATTCACAATCAAACACCACACCGTTTCAATTCAAAACAAACATAGATTTTACATATCAAAATAGATAGAAAACAAGTACAATGAAAGAAATTGAATTATAAATTAGCACTGGTATCCTAGGGATCGACAAGCTCTTCATCTTCTTCTTCATCCTCTCATTCTTTTCCATCCCCTTTACACCCAGTAGTGAGAGCTACACTGGTTTCAGCAAGATTATCAGCGAAGTAAAGTTTGTTGGAGTTCTTCCATTCTTCTACAAATTTTTTCCAAGTAACTCTGAAAGGAAAGTACACATCAAAGTCCAACTAAGCACCTGTGAGGTCGCTGAGAGCATCGGAGTTTACCCTGCATGGTATCTTGTAACCTGCATGGTATCAGAGTTAGATTTCAAATCTGGAAAATAATCTTGAAAACTTTGCATGGTATCTGTCTTGTACTTTTCCAAAGCATCTTCATTACTCTTCATCAGATTAATCATCACAAGCTTATGCCACTATTCCATGCTTTTTTATGGTCGTCTCCAAAACAATTTTATCAGCTTGCTCCCCTACAACTTCTCCATGCAATTTCTCAATGTCTTTTTCAGCGAGAGAAAGGTGATCTTGTAACCTTTTATATCGCTCCACCAGTTTTTTATTTTCTTCATCTAGTTGTTTATGCAACTCGCAAGCCCTTTCCAGAGCCCCCACAGCAGATTGGTGAATATTTTCAAATTCCACATTCCTTACCTCTTTTTCATTAATGCTTTCAGCAATCCCCACACTTACCATACCAGCTTCGGCCAAAGCAACTTGAAAATATAATATTAGCTCTTTTAACGATGGTTTCTTCACAAAGTTGGATAAGGCAGTAGGACAAACATGTTCCTTCGCTTCTTAGGGAATGCAATCTCTCCACTACTTGCTTACTTCAATAAGACAATAAGGAAATTTTTGCATACTTAAGTGCTCGCGCTATGGGAACAATGTCTGTGTCTCACCACCAGTGGGCATAAATCTGATTAAACCTTTAAGATGACTACGATCAACAATCGAACCAAACGTATCCCCTATAGGTGGTCTTGGTGGAGATACGAGATGAGAACTAGAGGGAGAAGGAATCACAGTAGGGACCGTAACAATGTTGACCATATCACCAGATGTTACAACGCGATCTTTCCCTTTCTTTTGACGAAGCTCCCTTACAAAGCTATCTTCATCTTCGCTGCTTAGAACAATATTGGCACCTCCAACAGTAGTTTTTGGTTTCTTTCTACTACTTGCACTTCCTTCCCTAACAAATGTACCAGAGGGACTACGTCGCACATTTTGCATAAAGGATGGAATGTCCATTTACTCGTCGATCTCCCTCAATAAACTTATGGAGCTCTTGAGTTCTCCTCAACAGTGCGAACTATGCCTGCTTTACCAACAAGTGTATTATCAACACTGACAGTTATCATAAGGGGGTTCGCACCACTTTTTGGATCCCTTAAAGGTTTAAGGACCACGGACGAGGCTTTAGTTTACTAAAGGTATAAAAATATTTCTTAGGCTTTTCCTTCCTTCTTAAGAGAATAAGTCCTAAACCATTAATAGATCTGTGTGGCCATACAAATTGCGCGGGCAACACAGTCACGATGTTCGCACTATTGTTATCATCAATTGATCGTCATCCATTAGGACTCAGATTTAAGAAACAATGTTGAAATGTGTTTCTACAAGTTAACACTTCCTCCAAATCTAGTATGCAACCTCGGCGAAGCTTATAATATTGACCCCACCCTACTTTAGATATAATCTCTTATTTTTTTAGGCATATGTTCTTACTAGGTATTAACCATTCGATTAGAAAATCAAAGCCAATTCCAAACTTGCACTTAACCCATATGTATTTATAGTGGTTTAGGTGAAGATCCAAAGACTAGTTTAAGATGATTGATTCCACATTTTTGCGAAGAGAAAAATAAAGAAGGCCTATCGAACCTCCTTGATTGCACGCTCTCAGTTGGTACAAATTCAAGAAAATGTCAATCAACGACATTTCCTCTTGCTGGCTACATTCAATGAAATACGCTATTACGACCCACCATGAAAAGCCAAATAGCTGCATGGGGCTATCTTTTATTCGTCAAGAAGATGGCAGAAGGACTGGAGTGGTAAATGAAAGCTCGCTTCTATCACGTGTAATGGAAGTACGAAACTTTCGTCGGTGGTGTTGCTTAATCGATTCAATCCTTCGATGATTGAGAAGTCGTACGCGAAATTGGGTAGTTGAATTCCTCGAGCAGCCAAAACACGACTCATTTCTTCCTCTTTGATGGTACAAACATAAGCTTTTGCCTCCACCGGAGCATTTACTTCACGGCGTTGTGAAGGGACACCCTGAATAACACGACCACTTCTTCTTGCCCTAACCATCATGTTCTAATAAACCCCCCCAAAAAAAACTACAAGAACGATGGGAATTTTAAGAAAATTACCTCTGAAATTGTTCTTCTCAACAACAGCTCATTTTCCAAAATTTCAAATTTAGACAATTTGATTTTTAAGGTTCAGGTAACTTTCTTTTAAAAGGGTTTTACACTTTAATGATTCATGTACTCGAGAAAAAAGGCACAATAAGCTGTGTACAGTTGTATCACTCTTCAACACGTGGCGAAGTATCCATAACAAGTTAAAGCAAAAAGCGTATGCAATAAGTTTCTTCTTTAGTAATCTCTCTCGCCTCACGAAGTCAAGTTTTCTGAAGAGTCACTTTGTAACTCTTCTTTAAACAAGATGGGGGACAAATTGTTATGGTACTTACTATTACCGACCCGCTACCTGGTTACCCTATTGAGTCTTGACCCGTACTCCACGTAGTTCGCACGTGAGGTGTTCATACCTCTCTATGGGACCGCACAATGTGGGTTCCTATTAACATGTAGGCGAACCCACATCTAGAAAACATGTGTTAATCCTAGAGTAAGGTATATGTTACCATGCATGGGGACCTACCTACGATGCCACGCCCATGAACAATAACTATCATATAAATACACAATTTAACGTTTCTCAAGGACACACCCTAAAATACTCAACAAGTATACTTCATTTGTCCTGAATAATTTTTAAAAGTTAAAAATTTTAAAACTGTGAACTAAAATTTAAAAATTTAGCATTGACACCTTGAAAAGAAAAAAAGCATTGGCCGTTTACGTACTACTTTAATCACATAACTAAGCACTTCAATTTAATTGTTGATTTAGATTGGTGAAGTACAAATATCAGATTTTAATAACTGTATTAAAAGATTATATATTTCAGTCTACACTAAAAATTCTACAAAATAATACTATTGGGACTAAGAAAGTATTGTCCAAAATGATTGTTTAATTACCAACAGATGAATACATTATTCATTTATAAATAAATGAATTATTAATAATAACTATAACAAGATTTTTCAATCTTAAAACGTATATATTAGCATGTTATGTTATTAATATACACGAATAACTTCTTTCAAAAAAATACTAATTATACTCAAATATTAATAAATACATATACATTAACAAACATGTATAATATTATTCTGGAAAAGGCATTTCAAGTGATAGTCACCTGCTGCTACATGTTTTTAAAATAACTTAAATTTTCTCATTTTATAATACGGAAATTTTTATTTCATATATTCGTTACTTCTTAAAAAAGATATTCTCATTTATTACTAATACAGGAGCTTGAATGAATTACTAGATTTTATTAATTTAATTATTTTTTTTAAGTTATCAAGATTTTATCAGCCAAAGAAAAAAAAAGGGAAAAATCTCGACAAAAAAGAACAAACTGATGGAAAATGTATTTATTTATTTTTTCTCTTTTCCCAATAAAAGTAGGAAAGCAATGAATGGGTATGAAAAAAGATAAAAAAGAATGAGCAGTCCAATTTTGATTTCCGGTCTTTTTGAGGGTCAATTTCGTAATAAACTAAAAATAAAAAGCAAAGGGAAAAAAGAAAGAAAGTGAGGAATATTGTTATATTATATCGCAAAAAAATTAAAGAGGGCGTTAAACATTAAACAGCCAAGACGAGCGGCGATCAATGCGGTAGGCAAATAACGTAAATTAGTCAAAAGAGAGGGGCCAAACCGAATTCTTACCAAATAAGAAAAAAGAAAATCATTTTAAGATAACATAATTACGAAAAAGAACAGAAAAGGGTGGCGGTTCCCTTGGTTTTTGTTATGCCGGACCGGACGACGCCTTAGGCCTTACCCTTTTACTTATTATTATTATTATTATTTAAATAAAAAGGGAAATCGAGAATCTTAGAATTTGGTCCGACCTGACGGTTCCCAGACAGTGAAAAGTCCGATTCTTAAAGGGTAATCCTCGTAATTTCAGTCCTTTTTTTTTTAATTTATGCGTTATAACTTATAAATTTGTAACGTATAAATAAATGGAATAGAGAAAAGAAGAAATAGAAAATAAAACAAGTGAGAAAATCTCTTTGTTTTGTATGTCGAAACAAAAGAGAGAGAAAAAGTAAAAATTAAAGAGAGAGCTTCACCAAACTCATCACCACCCCTTTTTATTTATTTTTCTTCTATTTCCTCTTCTTCTTTACCTTTCACATTCTTCTTCTCTTTTCAACTACACCTTCGCTCTTGCCTTCGTCTCTTCAGGTAGTCAATTTTAGAAAATAAAGTCTTTAGCTTTTGTATTTTTTTTTTCCAAAGGGCTTTTCTTTTTCTGCCTTGTTTTTAAGTTTCTGAGATTTTTTTTTAAATGTCTTATGTCCCAGGAAATGGAATGCGTTGAGGCAGCTTTGAAGACCAGTTCTAGAAAGGAAATGGCTTTGAAACCAAGCCCCCAGGCGTTTTTGGAGGATATTTGGGTTGTTAATGGACAAAATGGGGTGTCTTGCGATGATTTTTCAGTTGACGACCTCTTTGACTTCAGTAACGAAGAGGGTTTCCTTCAACAGAAACGTGAGGATGAAGAAGATGAGGAAGAAGAAGTACCAGCTTCTTCTTCTTTGCCTAAGAGACAAAAGCTAAGCCAAGACAACGCCCACTTCTCTAACGACAGTACTACAAATTTCGATTATGGTTCCTTGTCCACCAACGAACTCGCTGTTCCGGTACTTGAAAAAAAAAAAAGCACCCTTTTGTTTTAAGAGATTTATTGCTTCTGCTATTATGCTAAGGTTGTTAATGGTGAAAAAAGGTGCCATTTTTACAGGCGGATGACGTTGAGAACCTCGAATGGCTGTCTCATTTTGTGGAGGATTCCTTCTCGGAGCACTCTACGGCGTATCCGACCGGGACGTTAATGGAAAAGCCCAAGTTACTCGACGGCAAATTGCCCGAACCGGAAAAATCAGTTACGACAACGGCATGTTTCGAAACTCCTGTTCCAGCAAAAGCCAGAAGCAAGCGCGTTCGAACCGGAGGCCGAGTTTGGTCCCTTGTCGCCACCCCTTCTCTCACAGAATCCTCTTCGAGTTCCACGTCATCATCTTCCTCCTCAAGCCCTTCCCCTTGGATGCTTTGCCCCAGCAGTGGTTCGGGTTCAATCTTTGAACTGTCTGAACCTCTCTCTGTTGAAAAGCCGCCGGTTAAGAAGCATAAGAAGAGACCGTCAACCGACACAACAGGTTGCAATGGGACCCAGCCGACGCGTAGGTGCAGCCATTGTGGAGTTACTAAGACGCCACAATGGAGAGCCGGTCCAATGGGGGCTAAGACTTTATGTAACGCATGCGGAGTCAGGTTTAAGTCGGGCCGGCTTTTACCTGAGTATAGACCAGCTTGTAGTCCGACGTTTTCAAGCGAGTTACACTCGAATCATCACCGGAAAGTGCTAGAGATGCGGCGCAAGAAAGAGACATTGGGTCAGGCCGAACCCGGTCTAACACTTCCTGTTGTGCCCAGTTTTGGATAATATTAGACAAAAAAAACCAAATAGTTCATCTAGGTTTTAGAGCAGTAGGGAAAAAAAATACTGAATAGGATAATAGAGTGAGAGAACGAGTTGAACGAACCCGGTTTGATTGTTTCCGGTTCGAAAGGCCAAAAAAAAAAAATAGTTTAAAAAAATTTCCAAGGTGGGTGCGGTAGGTTTTCTAGCATAGGGATGTAACTGATTTAGAGAGGACTTTATTGTATCTGTTTTATTTTTTTTTTCCTTCTTTTTTAATTCTCCCACTTTTTCCCTCAATTATTTTGAATTTAATTTGTTTTTTCTTTCCATAAATGAATATTGGTTTGAGTGAGTGGTTTAATGAGTGAGTTTGAAACGGTTCAACCTTTTTAAAGGAATGGGCGTTGGAAAGCAAAAATATTGTGAATTGGGAAATGATGTGGTAAGCAAAGGAAACTACTTAATGGCGTGAGGACTACGCACTTTGCTTTATATCCTTTCCGCCTCACAACTAGTGAAATTTGAGGTTTATTGGGGTTGTTTTTGAGCAGTGTCGTGTTTGGTGTTTGATTGTTGGACGGAATTTGGAGTTTGATGTTTGGTTTTGGACATATTTAAAAAAGAAAAGAAAAAGTTAGGGTTTGGTAATTGGTATTTGAATTGAAGTTACCGATAATAATATCTAGGAAAGGGCGCTAGGCAGCCCTCTCTGCCTTTTGTTGTTTCCCTCCAGGATGAATTAAAATTTAAAGTTTTTGAGTGGGGACTGAGATGGATAGGGACATTGGGTTTTGGAGGGTCGAAAAGTGGAGCCCGTGAAGGAGCATTCTTTAAGTGGAGGGACCCCCCCCCCCCCCAAAGTTAAATGACTTGGAACAACTTACCAGACAGGTGACTCAGTTTTTATCTGCTCTTGTTTTCTTCATCGAGTCTGGTGAAAATCATGACATGCTGGAATATCCTTGCCTATGATTTTAAGACACTCAAAGCAAAGCTGTTTATGTTTTGGTACTAAGACAAAAGCTAATAGGAGTGTTTATGTTTTGGTACTAAGACAAAAGCTAATAGGAGGGCTGATGACACTCAAAAGGATTTTAACTGGCCATGCTGAATATTTGGGTTTCATTGGATAAGTCCTATGCACGTAATAATTAATTATAAATAAATACTAAAATTTTAAATTCGAAACTTATGACTTTAAATTTTTATATTAAAAATTTTAAATTTAAAAGTTATTAATATTTATTTATAATAATAGTGATTAATATTTAATTATTGAAATAAAATTATTAATATTTATTTATCAATTCTTCATATTTGTTTATCAGACTGATCAAATACTATTCCTTATTTATTTATGTACATTCAAGAAACTAGAAATGCTGCAACAGTTAGCACCAGGGCACTGAGTCTACTTCTTTCGGTTTCCTTGTATATAATATATATCATCACCAATTTCACTCAAATTTGTATTTTAAATACATTTAAAGAATTTATATTTAATATACCAATAATAAACATATATTATTATATATCAACTCACTTGATTTAATTTTAAAACTCTGTAATGATGTATTAGCATTAAATTATACTTGGTATGCTTTTTTTTTTTAATATTAGAAGATTATATCACTATATTTGTTTATACACATGAATCAAAAATTAAATAATTATCAAGTGATTGAGTAAAATGATAAAACATATTATATTTTTAAGAGGACAATGTAGATTTAAATTTTAGATATAATATTATTGGGAGAGATAATTATAAATCCCAAACATGATGAAATAAACATGGAAAATAATATATTTATCAAGTTATAGCATTTAAAATGTGAAATAAGAAGCCTAGATACTCTATCTATCATTGATAGAACAGGAGTAATAAGTAGTATTAATGATTATTAAAAACTTGAAGATTGAGACTTGAGAAACGAGAATGGCCATTAAAACAGAATATGTGAATAAGCTTTCGGCCATTTTGCTTTTGTATTGGTTTAGGGTTAGTCATCAGCTGAGAAATGTGAGGCTGATGAATGATAAAAAAAATAACACTAAAAGATTACAGGAAGAAGAAGACAAGTAGTTAGGGTCAACGGTGAGATGAGGGTATCGCCTAATTAAACTGTATATTAGCATCGTATTCGTAATATTGGGGTTATTTTCATGCCATGCCACTCAATACCTAAATATACTGCATGACAAATGTCGAGCTTAAAATTGTTGCTGAGACTTCTCCACAGCCTGCTTCAGTACGATAAAATACAAGTAAATACCATATTGATCCATATGCTAGTAAATACAACTCCAAGCCGCTTTTGTTATTGATTTATGGCGCCTGCAATACCCAAACATTTTGAGTTTGATGTTGAAATTATGAAAAGAATTAACAGTATATTAAAATGGGTTTGTATTTTATACACTAGTAATGAATCATGTGCTGACAATTAGTTAAAATTTTTTTTGAAGTGTAATAGGTATTCTAGAATCGAAGTACAAATATAAATATATATATATATATATATATATATTTATATATATTCAAGTAATTATAAGTATCAAATTAACAAATGGATTATCCGAGTAATCAAAAAGTGCAATCGAATTATTACCATATAAATGGGCTAATGATTAATACAAGCCAATAAACTGGACTAAAACTCACACATGATAACAATATATGATGAAATTTAAAGAACTACACATAGGGGTGACACTACCGGCTGCCCTCCTAAAATGGGGAAATATTATACTGGTCTCTTTATATCTGATAAAATTATAAATGAATAAATAGTTAAAATTTATAAATTTTAATTTAAATCGTAAATATATAAATTAATACAACAATTAAATTATATTTTAACTCTGGGACAATACATAACTTAATTATGCATAATTGCAAATAAAATTTTTAAAAATTGATTGGTAGATTGAATGCATAATAAAAAGATATAAAGAGGTTTGAGTCAGCATATAGTCGCAACTAATTGAAAAGCCAGAGGCATAAGAAATTTCTAAAAGTAGAGAGAATTTGATGAGAATGGCCCAAATCTTGAGTGCACTCACATAATTGTTGCGTGGCAATCACGTGAAAGGCTATCTCTCACCAGTTCCAACCACTCTTTGTTGTTTCTTTGTAAGAAGAGCAGGGGCAGCTGTAAAGTAAGATGGGGATTAAGTACTTTTGTGCTTTAAAAGCCCTAAGAAAGGAAATTTTGGTTTTTGTAGTTTCAGTCATCAAAATCTGTAGCCCATATCTCATCAAAACCAGTTATACATGATTCCACTCAGACTCTTGTGCATGAATTTTTTCAATTAATTTTGACTATTCATATAAATAAACCCATCCGTAGAGAAACTCAAAGATTTCAACAACGGGAAGCATAATTAAACCATTGTTTAATCATTAAAAGTTTCGTACAATCAGATTTCATTTAATTTCCGTCACTTCACGTTGACTTTGTAGTATCCCTTATCCACATGCCACATGGTAGTTAAGCAATAGTGATTATGCCCACCTCACTTCCTCAATCAAGAGTCAGAGGCTTTTTTTTTTTTTTTTTTTTTGGTTTGACTCGGGTGCTTAAGCATGTGCATTGGGCTCCTTACGCTTTGAATTTTGATGGGTGGTCCGATTTTCATTTGGCTAACTAATTAATAATTCAATTGTGGTGATTGGTTGGATGTTGAAATGGGAGCAATTTTTCGTTAAATGGGATTTAAGGATTGCGGATGGCCTCAAGCAATGCGACAATGGGGCTTGCTTTGCCCTTTTCAATGCGGACATGGCTTAACCTAATGGCCTAATTCGTGAAAGCTGACATGGTGCTAGGTTGAATAATTAATACAAACCACAACGTATATTACTTTCGAAACTAATACAAAATGATTTTTATCTGTATAATATCTGGAATAGAAGAAAATTGAGACTATAAATTTAGAAAAAGTGGAACACACAAAAGCATGCAGGGTATTATTTAAAGTTGTTGCATGGGAAATGCAAAAACGAGAGGCAAATGACGTTTGCTATAATATACCGTAGGAGTTGGATTGGAGGGGGATCAAGTGCATGTTTCTTTACTCCTTTCAACGTGCACGGTTTGGCGTTGCAGAAGGAGAGGGAGCTTTCCCTCCAATTGCTTTTCTTGCTCCACCATGGTTTCCACCGCCACCGTTAACTCCTCCCCAACCCCATCCCTCACCTTGGCCACCCCTAACCCCACCCCCACCACCTTCTCCATTGCCTCCCCCCCATCCGTGACCTTTGTGGTTTCTTTTCTTGTGTGGTTTACCTTCTCCTCCACCATTTCCATTTCCACCTCCACCTCTACCTCCACCTCCACCCCCTCCACCACCACCCCCCCCACCCCCACCCCCACCCCCCCCACCACCACAACTACAGTGGCCTCTTCCTTTTCTTTTCTTGTGAGGTTTACCTTTTCCTTTTCCTTTACCATTGCCTCTGCCACCTCCACCTCGACTGCAACTACCACCATTTCCTCCTCCTCCTCCTCCTCCTCCTCCACCACCACCACCACCACCACCACCACCTCCACCACCATTTCCTCCTCCTTTCCCAGCATGGCTAAGATTAATATTGGTTTGGACTAAAGTTTCTGCTGAAGAATTTGTGCCTTTGTGTTGTACATCTTCAATAAAACTATGGCTCTCACTAGAAGTAGAATTGGACCACCCTGGAACCTCATTTGTCCTCTCAAACTCATCCCTTCCATCAACCCCACTCTGGCAGCCGATCAACACCACCGTTACTAGAAGCAAAACTCTAACTTCTCTTCTCATTTCCATTTTCTCTATGTCTCAACTTGATAATGCAAGAATATTGTTCTCCCTCCAACCCCTTTTTATACTCTTTTGACTGCACTCCGAAAAGGCTAAACCCCATGAAACAAACTCCAAGCTATCCAACAAGACATCTTCAAAAGGCTGCAAAAAGCGAGGGAAATGAGATGAAATTATCCCTTGCGACGCAATATGTCCCCACCTTCCACTTTCAAGCGGTTAATGCCTATTGCACCATGGAGCCTTGAACCATACACTTCACAGTAAACACTCTACTCTGTTCCCTTCCACTATGCAAACAAAATCTTTATGTTTACTCCTCAAGCAACCATGAATTTCAAGGTCACCATCCCAAGTAAGCACCAAAAGGAGAGGCTGCTTAACCATTCCAATGCTGAATCTTTTGAAACCCTGTTTAATTTCTTTAGGACATATGATTAAGAGGGCCTCATTCGTTTTCAAATACTACCATGTCTTTTAGCAACTTGGGTTCATCGAAGGGTATTTGTCTCAAATAATAATAGTTCTTCATACAACTAAAAGTATAATCTCACACTCCCACATTAAAAGAAATATGAAAAAGAATATTTATCTTTAAAATTACAAATGCTAATTTTCTATTGGAGTATTGGTTTAAGTATCTTTGTCGATCAAGTCCTAAGGTTCAAACCTTATATCCTGATTTTTACTAGTTTTTTTAAAGAATTGCTTGACCTTAGAATTTTACCTCCTTTTCACTAAGGCCAAATGCTTCCTTTGCTTTCTAAATATATATATATATATATATATATATATATATATATTTGAAATAATGAACAAATATTTGTACTAATTTTTCTATAATAGAAATATGATAAATAAAATAAAATAAAATAAATTCTACATTTATACGGACTCAAACTATGGTATTAGATTTAATACTTGAAAATTTGTTGAAAAATAAATTTATTTTACATTTATATGAGTTTGAACTAGGGCTAATCCATTTAAAGATAAAAACCATTATTTTCATCATATTCAATTTTACAAAGCATTTTTAGTGAAAACAATAAAAAGTTGTTCTAGTTTTCACATATTTTTATTTTTTATTTAAAATTACTTTAAAATTTTTCAATTAAACATGTTTTCTTCAATGTTTTTAATTTTTCAAGAAAATGAAAACAAAAACAAAAATAGCTTCTTCTTTTTTCTTGAAACCAAACAAAGCATAATTTTTGAGTCACACTTTTTTTTTTATCTAAATTATTAGATTTTTTATTTAAACATTTAACATTTTGAGCTATTATGGATGCAATTATGATCTCGTCCAACGACTGAGATGGTGGAGGTGAAGACTATAATGAAGATCGAATCACTAAGAAAGTCCGTGTCAAAGAGTTAAAGGATGACATGATGTGAACATGGTGGTAGATTTGTGCCCAGAAGCTGGAGTCTCTTGGAAGGACAAGCTCTTGGGAGGGACAAAGGTTGTTCCCAAGATGTCTTCAATGAATACAGGTAATTTCAATGATGAGAATTTTGATTTCGTAGAGGGAGACATCTTGAAATCCATAGCCAACGAAATTTCAACCATCAATTTCTTGAATAGGATCCAGAAACTATTAGTTAAAGATATGGAAACCACTATGGTTGTAAAATTGTTGGGACACAATATAGGGTATGCAATGTTACACAATTGGATCTCTAATCTCTAGAGGCCTTCTCAACCTTTCCATCTAATGGATGTGGAAAATGGATATCACTTGGTTAGGTTTCAAAACAAATAAGATTATGAAATGGTTTTAACTCAAGGGCCATGAATTTTTTTGGGCTTTACCTTACTGCCCAGTCGTGGACGGTGGACTTTGATCCATTGAAGCCTTTCCCTACTATAGTTTTGACTTGGATCCGATTTCTTGGAATGTCAGGGTTCCTCTATAAATGACAGGTTTTGGAGGAGATCGGAAGCCTGGTGGGCAAAGTAGCAAGATTGGACATCAAAATGGATAATGGCATGACGGGACCTTTTGCAAGGATGACTGTTTATGTTTGATTTGAAGAAGTCGCTTGTATCCCAAATCTTGAATAATGGAAGGATTCAAAGGGTTGAATTTGAAGCCTTACGCTTGTGGTTGCTATGGACACCTCAAGAACCTTTGCCCATCCATCGCTTTAGATCAGTGCACCATGAATGGTAATGCAAAAAGTTCCAGTCCGATGGTTGAGGGGTAAACTCCGGCGGTGGGAGAGGAGCCTCTTGGGCCATGGATGATCATTAAGCGAATATCTCGCCGAAATTAGAAGGATACTCATAATCAAAAAGCAAAAAAAAAAAAAAATCAAAAATAGATTTTTGGAAAGTCTAGATTTGAGGGGTTGGCCTCGTTAAAAAAAGAAGTTAGTGGCATTGATGAAGTATAGTCAGATATTCCAGGAATTAGGTTTCAAAAGGGTAAATTTTTAAAGAAATTAAGAAGCTTAAAAGAAGGGGCGAAATCTGAGCTGTTAGAAAATAAGAAGACTGTGGCTGGTAACATGGGCCTATCGAGTAGGGTTTCAATTGTAAGGCCAAGTATGAGTTCAAGCTTGAGGAATGTTGGGCCTAGTTTGGATTTTAATGGTCAAGAACAAGGAAAATCAAATGTGTAACTGGGTGAAAATCTTAGGCCAGCGGTTGTTGAGGGCTTTCGGGGCCATGTTGACTGTTTGAATAATTTTGACGATCAAACTGTAGGGAATTCGACTCTCACTAAGTAGATTGAAATGAAAAGACAGGGAATTATGTCACATGTCGGAACTCATAGGAATTCCCCTCTTTATTTTAATCTTGTTTTTGAAGGTCCCATCAAGTCAGTGGTGGAATTAAATCCCAAAATCTTGGATCCCAAACGACACTCAGCCGTGACTTTTTAAGAGAACTTAGATCCAAATTCGAATATTACTTCTCAATCGGATGGGATTTTGGAAAGTGGAAATTCTCTAGCAGAGCCAAAAGGGGGAAATAGTATACGTGGTAAGACCCTAAGCAAAACTATCTATGGCCGTAAGAGACGTTTCAAGGTTATTGGTAATTCCCATGTTCCTCTTCCAAAAACCATGACCTCTTTAGCTAGACTTATAGTTCTTAAGCTATGCTAAAAGCGGACAAAACCAAGTAATTTTCAGAAAATCATGATGGTGATGTTAGATCTGAGGCGACTTCCTAGTGGTCGTCATCTTTTTCTATTTTTTGATTTTTAGGAATTTTATTATCTTCTGTTGGAATTGTCAAGGGTGCGCAAACTTTAAGTTCCCAAAAGTGTTTCACAAGTATAACAGTGAGCATAGGTCGGATATGATTGGTCTTCTAGAAACAAGGGTCAGCATTGGTAAGTTAGATGCGATCATCGCTAAACTTGGTTTTCAACATTCACATTGAATGAGGGTGGTAGGATTCTTAGGTGGCATTTGGGTTGGGTAGAAAGGTTCGATTTGCATAGAGATTTCAAAAGTCATCATCAGATGATTCTTTTTAGGATTTCAGGTAACTCCTTTAGAAGACCCTTCATTGTTACTTTCGTTTATAGAAGTCCGGATAATCAGAAAAGAATATATCTCTGGAATGTTTTAAAAAATAGTGTTTCGATAGACAGGACCTTATGGTTAGCAATCAGAAATTTTATTGCTATCATTTCTTCTGATGAAAAGAAAGGAGGAAAGACCTTAGGAAAAAGGTGTCCTCTTTTTTGTGACTTAATGAATTCGGTTGATATTCTGGATATAGTTTTCCAAGGTTCACAATTCATTCGGCAAAAAGGAGGGATCTTTGAGAGGTTAGATAGGGCCATTTGTAATGGTGCTTGAAACTCAGTTTTTTCACACTCTATGGTGACAAATTTTCCTAAGCTTAAATCAAATCATAGACCCCTATGATTATCCCTTAGACATGTCTGCAATCATTCAAAGGGATGTCCTTTTATATTTCTAACAGGTTGGGTTGAGTATCCTACTTTTTCTAATTTTGTTAAGGAGAATTGGAATATCTCTGAAAGCATGTCGATGACACATTATATCTTTACTAATCAAGTTAGACATTGGAATAAAAAAGGCGTATGGCCATATTAGCTCTCATAAGAATCATCTTATTTGCAGACTTAATGATATTCAAAATGCGCTTGATTCTACAGACTCGATTTTCTTTCATCAGGCGAAAATAGAGATATAGGAAGAGTTAGATAGTGTCTTACATCACGAGGAGCTTTTATGGCGTCAAAAGGCAATGTGCGATTGATTGGTTTTGGGATATCGCAACACCAAATTCTTTCACATGCGTACTTTGTGAAAAATAAAAATACATAGAATTGTCACTTTAAAAAATGACATGGGTGATTGGGTTTTGGATGAGGAAGAATTGAAAGTTGAGGCAATTAACTTCTATGCAAAATTATATGGTGAACACCCTGGTCCAATGCGAGAGCTACCCCCTAGTGCCTTCCCGCGTCTTATTGATTTGGATACTTCTTTTCTAAGTAAATTGGTTTCTAATGAGGAAACTAAATCCGCTCTATTTGATATGGCACCGTTAAAGGCTCTTGAAAGTGATAGGTATCATACTTTGTTTTAGTAGAGTTAGTATGAGCATGTAGGTGCATTTGTCTGCAATTGGGTTAGGAAGGTTTTTTTTTGAAGACAACATTGACTTGGATTTAAATAATTCACTCATCGTGCTCATTCCCAAGGTTCAGAATCTAGAAAGCTTCTCCCAATTTCGTCCAATCAACCTTTGCTCTATCTTTTACAAGCTAGTTATGAAGGTCATTGTAAATCGTTTTAAAGTTGTCTTTTCATGGATTATTACTCCTGAGTAGGCCGAGTTTGTAGTAGGCAGAAACATCATAGATAACATTATTATTGCCTAGGAGGTTATCCACTTTATGAGGAGCAAGCACAAGAGCAAGAGATGGATGACTATCAAAATTAACCTGAAGAAAGCTTATGACTATATTTGTTGGGATTTCATCGAAGCTTCCCTCCAAGTTGCAGGTATTCTTATATTTCTCTTAAATGTTATTATATCAGCTATTTATAATTCTTCTATGTAGATTTTGTGGAACGGCATCCCATTTAGGAAATTTCGGCTGTCTAAGGGGGTTCGACAAGGATGTCTATTGTCCCCCTATCTTTTCATCCTATGCATGGAATGGCTAGGCCATAGTATCAAATTCACCATTGGTTCAGGCAGTTGGACTCCTATTCGTCTAGCTCGTAATGCCCCACCTCTATCACATCTCTTCTTTGCGGATGATTTGATACTCTTTAGCCAATCAGATGAATATCAAACAAGAGTTGTCAAAAGAGTTCTTGATGAGTTCTGTGAGATTTCAGGTCACCAAATTAATATGTAGAAAACTAATATTTTCTTTCAAATGGAGTAGATGATGAATCAAGGGAATGCATAAACAAAATTCTTGGATTTTAGGAAGTGTGTAATTTGGGGCATTATTTGGAAGTACTGCTATTTCATGATAAAGTCACTAACAACACTCTGTGTTTCGTTGTTGATAAGGTACACAACAAACTTTTTGGTTGGGACGTTAAACATCTCTCTCTAGTTGGTAGGGTAACCTTGGCACAGTCGGTATTACTGTCGATTCCAAGTTATTTCATGCAGCCTATGACGATCCCTAAAGTATTGCGTGAAGAGATCGAGCAAATGGTGAGACAGTTTATTTGGGGTTCTTAAAATGTGGCTAAAAAGATAGCTACAGTGAGCTGGGATTCGGTGTGCCAACCTAAATCATATAGAGGTCTTGGGTTGAGACATTTAAAAGATCATAATGCTTCTTTCATGTTCAATGTTGGTTTCAATATTGTGTCCAATTCCAATGCCTTGTGGGTTTAGGTTCTTCACACAAAATACAGGGTTCAATGTGGATTGCCTAAGTTTTTATCGAGACGACGTTGTTTTTTCTTATGGAGATCCCTCACCAAGGTATAGCCAATCATTTGTGAAAATTTACTTTTTTTTTTGTAGGTGATGGGAAACATAATAATTGTTGGCGTGACCTGTGGATTCCAAATTTCGGACCCTTGTTTAAATAGATTCCTTCTTGCTCTAATCTTGATATGGATTGCCCTTTTAGTAATATGGTTACAGCTGATGGTTTGTGGAATTTAAAGTTTTTCCGTTTGTGGGTTACTATGGAAACCATTGATAGGAATGTTGGAATTTCGCCACCCCACCCTTCATCTGGACTTGACAAGATCATTTGGGAAGGCATTTTGACAGGCTCTTTCTCTCTCAAAAGTACTTATGGCAAGCTTCAGGAACGTACTTGGAATTTGAAGGAACCCATTTGGAAACTTCCTTGGAAATTAAAGGTCCGCAAAGAGTTGGATTTTTTCCATGGCTCGTTCTCAAACAACGTCTGCTCATAAATGCGGAGAGGGCAAGAAGATGAGTTGGAATTGACAACGCTTGTCAAGTTTGTAGACATGGCTCTAAATATGTATTGCATATTCTAAGGGATTGCCTTGCGGTGAGGGACATTTGAAACAAGATTATTCCAGTGGATAAACTAAACAAATGTTACTCTGGGTCACTTATTGAGTGGATGACGGAAAACCTTCTTAATCAGCAGTTTCTCTATCCAAAGGGAGTTGATTGGCCGTGCTTTTTTGGGATGATTTCTTGGTGAATTTGGAAGAACCGCAACATTTTCATTTTTCAGGGCTACTCATGGAACATTGATGAAATCATCAAGATATCCTATTGTTGGGTGAAGAAGTACGATTCTGTTCCAAAATCTCCAGTATATAGAACAAGAGGTATTGTTAGTAACCCCATCTTGAAAGGAATTGGGTGCGCCTGACTACGGATGGTTCGGTCAGGATGGATGTTAGCTTTGTTGCTGCCAGGGGTTATGTGTGTGACCATAATGGAGTCTGAATTTTCAACTACAATAGATATTTGGGTATGTGCATGGTGTTGGACGCCGAGCTTTGGGGGTATCTTGGATGGTTTGAATCTTATTCGTATCTTGGATGGTTTGAATCTTATTCTAGAAAGGGGTTATAGAAGTGTTTTGATTCAAACTGACAATCTTGAAATGGTGAATGCTATTTAAGAGAATTCATTCGGAGGTTTCACTTTGGCTCTTGTAAGGAGAATTCATTGGAAATTGTAAGGCTTTAGAAAATTCAACATATCTCTCGTGATGAAAATAAATATGCTGATGGTCTTGTTCGAATGGTTCGTGACAGGAGATTAGACTTCAGATTATTTGAAAATTCCCTCTTAGAGGAGTTAGTTTAATTTCAATTGTGTACTTTATTATTCACCAAAAAATATTATTAGATTTTTGTCTAAAAAGTTAATGTTGTTAAAAAAAAAGCGACGCACCATACATCTATCTTTCTTCCATGTTAGCGATGATGTGGCCATTGACCATTAATTAGATCACATTTATCAAAATTGACTATGTTGTTTGGTCAACTTTTAACCTGATTTTTTATTTTTTTTTGTAGCTTTTAAATTTTTTTTAGAAATTAAATATATATTTTTAGTTTTTTTAAGTTTATTTGAAAAAATATATTTATTAATTTTTATATATTTTAGTTACCGAAAATTATATTTTTGAGTTCACATTTTTTAAAATTTTAAAATTTTAACTAATTTTTAATATATAATTTTAAAATTTTAGAAATGTTTCCTATTTTATTTTTTGAATTATTTATATTTTATAAAAATTTTATTTCATATAATTGATATATCATAAAGGTTGATTTTTTAATTTAATATTTCTTTTATAACTTGAAATTATATATTTTAATTTGAATATTTTAATACTTAATAAATTTAAAACATATCATGTCATCAATTATCACGCATAAATAAACGTCACCTAACACGATTTCATTGATTGAGTGTGCTGCTTATTTTCTTTAATACTGTTAATTTTTTTGGACTAAAATTTATATATAATAAAAGAGTAATAAATATTAAAATGAAATAGGAAAAAAAAAACTAAGAAGCATAGTAGTAAAAGAAATTTAAATCGGGCGACAGACAATTCAGTAGCGAAACAAAACCATCCACACACAATCATAAATGCAAATTCTTTGGTAAGTACATGAAATAAGAAAAATATTTTATTTTATTTTATTTTGTATGTTACAATTCATTTTGATGTATGCTAAAGGTATAAAGTTTAGACGAAAAAAAAAATCCTTTGCTAAATTGACACACTCAAAATAATATATATTTACTAAAACATTAATAACTACCAAAACAAATGTAGATGATATTAAGTTTGGTTTGTTACATTCTAAAATATATTTTTATCCTTTTTAAAAGAAATAAGACAACTATATATTTTTTAGATAAATACATTTATATATAATTATACTCAACTATCAACCATCTTATGTTAATTTAAATAAAAATTTATCATATATCTCACCCTTTTCAAATACCAATGAAAACTAGCACTATACCTTCCTTTTTATTTTAATTAAAATTACTAAATTAACCATTTATTTGTCCCTTCATTTATATATATAAAAAAATTATTTTAGCTCTTAATTTAATTTTTCGTCTCTTTCAGCCCTTAAACTTGTATTGCTTGCTAAATTATCTCAAAATGGATGGAAAAATTAACGTTTGTTAACTTTACTGACATGTCACGTGAATTACTATGTCGATGTCACGTCTATAATTAATTAATTTTTTAAAAATTTCTTTTAAAAAAATTAAAATTATTTAAAAGTATAAAAATTATAAACAAATATTTTTAAAAAAAATTAAAATAATTAATTGTACATGCCATGTCAGCAAGGTTAACAAATGTTAATATTTCTATTCATTTTGGATTGATTTGACAAGCAATGCAAGTTGAAGGATAAAAAAGATAAAAAATTAAATAAAAAGCTAAAATGATTTTTTTTTATAAAGTTGGAGGAGAAGTAAATTATTATGCCATATATTTATACTGAAACTCTTAGAGGAAAAGTAATGGCACCCGCATGAAGAGGACAAAGGTGATGAAAAATGTATTATAGGAGAATGTGAAGCAGCGGATAACTCATTTTGATATGAAATGGTAATAAATTCCCCAAAACATAGCATGTGAGGTGGGATAATATGCCTTTTGCTTGACGATTGAAATTTGTAGGGGTTGAAATATGATGGAGCTGGGACAGCTCATTCCCTGTTTCAACTCTAAATCCCTCAAGTGCAATCCAGATAATCTCATCATTTCTCCATGTGATGCGACTCAAATCCCATTTCTTCAAGCTATGTCTTTCCCAGTTGCTTCATGGGCAAAACCTTTTTTCATAATTGGCATAAGCCTGGTGAAAATTTTAGTTAGTGTTGCTTCGGCCCACAGATGAAAAGCATGGGCTTTTATCATCAATTGAAATCACAGGATTCAAAATTTCATTTAAGAGGATGGAACCCAAGATTTGGTGGATAAAAGAATTTGGTAGCATTCAGCTGAGCGAAATGACAAGAGAGCTGGTGAAATTTTGAAATATCCCATCCTGACGTCTTTTTCATGTATTAATGGCCCCTTCATTCTTCAACATGTATTTCATTTCTGTTCACATTACTACAAACATGTATATCTTTATTTGAATGGGAAAGAGTTTGAAGTTTGAATATTTTAAGTAAACTTAAATTTCAATATGAATTTTAAAATTAAATATATTTAAATTCTTGAATTTAAAATTTTTATGTGAGTGATAAATTATTTTAAATTTATTGTTTGAATAATTATATTTAGATTTGAATTTAATTAAATCAAACTTTTACCCTTATATTTTATTTGTAATATTTCAAGCTCATTAGTCGACTCTCTTTTTTAATCCTTGCACACTTGTACTAAAATTATTATTTGTAGTTTAAATTTTGTGATTTAGAGTTAAGTTCCTCCCTATTTAATTTGGTATTTAAGTTTTTTTATCTAATTTGATATCTAAATTTTACATTTCTTTTTCTTAATTTGGCACCTAATGTAACACTCTCAACTCGACCTAATTTATCGGGTTCAGATCTCGAGTGTTACTGCACATAATGCTTAACGAAATTCGAAATAGTAGACAAAAACTCTTTACTTAAAACATTTTTTTTATCATTTCTTTTAAAGACTTTATTTCAAAGAAGCAAAAGTAAGTATTTAAAAATTAAATTATTGCATCACACTTGGTATAACACATTACTACATTGCAACACATAAATTTACTAAAGATAGACTCCTAGGGCATAACCCTACAATACACCACTTTTCCATTAAATGAATAATAACTCACTTCGTCGCTACCTTGGCATACTCCTAGCATAATCTCTCATGGCACATTCTCTTACCACATGACATGAAACAATAACAAGCATTGTAAGCTCAAAAGAACTTAATGAGAGTTAATACAAAATACCTTGGTGAATTCTTTTATAATATTTGAGGAACTTCTATACGCCAAATTCCTTTTTTAACTACTTACTTCTGTTTGGGCGGATGCTATCGCAGTTTCAGGCTTACACTTACAGCCAACTACTATACTCTTAATCGTACTAATTCTCTCTGAACTATCTAACTAACTTAATATCCTTCTAGATATTACCTTAATCTCTTCTTTTTCTTAGAACCCCAAAGGGTCTTTTTAAAGAATATCTCTTCAGAGCCCGATACAGACAGACCATCTCTTCATACATACACTAATTTTAAAATTTGTTGATTACGGATATTGTTTACTGGCTGATATGTACACATTTGGCGGATACTCACGCAGATTTAAATACTATCAGTTTACTAGTCAAATCATATTCTCATTTGATAACCTACAAGATCATATTGATAATGAATTATACAAATCATCCAAATAAATTCCACACAATATTATTTCAGAACCCCAGATACTCAGAGATACGATGACTCAGATTTCACAAGATTTCAGAAGAATACATTATACTGTTCAAATATGGCAGATACCAAATAGCCTAGATTTGACCCTACAGGGTATAGACAAATTTAGACTAATGGATACTTATCTCATTCATAACTACGAACACGCCCAAATTCCAAACTAATAACTTATCATGGCGGATACCCTTTATGAACATACAGATACACACTTTTTTTCAAGAAATTCCCTTATGAATTTTTCAATTACATTACAGATCTTATTCAACTACCTTAATTCTAGATGTATCATAACCCTTACCAAAGCAGTACAGAGCAATAAGAATTTATCCAGAACTTACCCTAAGAGTAGATAATCATTTTCTACTAGAAAAACTTAACAAAGTACGCTACAAGGGCCAAACATAATACGCCATAAGGGCATCATACAAAATCATGTGTTTATTGTCCCGATGGACTTTCACAGAAGGTGCCATAGGTTTCTCCCTTATGGACTTACACATAAGTTCATGAATTGTGATATGCACATCCAATTTACACATTATCGAAAGCTACACCATGAACATTCATACAATCATATATTGTCATGGGTCTCACCCACATGGATTTGCATACTGATCGTTGTTTTATGTTATATCAAAGTCTTAAAATTTATATAAAGAATGATCGAACCTAGAAACTAACTATGAAAACGATGTGAGGCAAGCGCACCTATCGAACAATAGTATATAAGGCAAGATCGGAATGTCGAACCCAAAGGAACCAAAAGTACTAATACTAACTCTTTTTTTATTATTTAGCCTAAGATATAAGTGGATTTTTATCTAATCTAAAATTAACTAATCAACTAATCTAAAGATGCAAAGACAAAGAGAACGAATTGGGGAAAATAACTTTAGGAAAAACCAATTGATTAAGACGATACCCAAGGAAGAATCCACCTAGACTTCAATTGTTACCTAACTCTGAACCAGACAATTTATTCATTTGACTTGATCCATAGGATTCCCTAACGTATATTAATCCCTCTCTCGATGCGACTAACGTCTAACCCTAGGTTGATTAATTGAAATCTCTTTCTAATTAAAACCTCTAAAATTGCATTAACTTGATCTATGGACTCCCATATTAGGTTTCACCCTAATCCGGCAAAATCTCGTCGCCCTATCTCTAGGCTGCGATCAACTCTGCTTAATTATGCTAAATCTACTCTTAGGCAGGGACTTTTGCTCCTCCACCTAAGCACATCATACTTGAATTAATATCCCGGAAATATCAACACAAGAATTAAGAACACATAATTAAGAACAAGTCAAATATTTATCATATAGTTCAGCAAACGATAACAAGATTCATCTTAGGTTTCATCCCCCTCAGGTATCTGAGGGTTTAGTTCATAACAATAAAAGAAAACATCTCAAAAGAAAAGATAAAACAAAACATAAGAAATCCATAAAACCCCCTGAAAGAATTGAAGGAGAGATCCTCCGTCTTGAGTATGATTTCGGATTCTTGAGATAAATCAACTGGCTATCTTCGAGTAAATCCCCACAAATCTGCCCTCTTTGGCCTAGTTGGACGCCCCCTGACTAAAGCCTTCGGTTCCCCCCTTTTAGGTCATACTTAGGGTGTTTATATAGGCTTCTGAATATGTTTCTTTGCCCCTAAGTATCTTAGTCCGAGTGAAACTCTTCTTTCTCACGGCAGGGACACGCCCATGGCACACGCCCGTGTAAGTTGTGGCCAGGCCGTGTTCGAGACTGTTGAATGAGGCACGGCCGTGTGGATTTCGTGGTATGGCCCATTTACTCCGTTTTGGGCCCGTTTTTCGTTCTTTTCGTCCTCCGGTGCTCTCCTGAGTATAAAACATAAAAACAAAGGATTAAGAGCACCAAATTACATAATTCAAGGCTTAAATAATCCAAAAGCATGCTAAATGTGGGCTTAAAATATGTTACTTTTACGGTTTATCAAATACCCCCACACTTAAGCTTTTGCTTGTCCTCAAGCAAAATTCTCAACTTACAATTAAAACAAACTTCCTCAATTCATAATATTTATCAATAATGTTTCGTCATAATTCAAAGATAATTCATACATTGATAATTTAACTCAAGGGGTCCTAAAGATTCAAACAATCAAAGTTATACATTTATAGCCCGAAAACGTTAGGTGTTTTCCCCTTACCTAATTAATTACCTCTGATTCGAAATCGACAAGAGTTGACATCCTCACTAAAGATTCACTCAAATCACTCAAAGTGTTTAAGGTTCAAAAATTAAGCATTCAAAAGTCGAACATGAAAAGTTAATCCCATAGGCTTGCATGAAAATCAAATATCCACCACAATAATATGAGATGATACACAAATCAAAAGGTCTTTAACAAGGTTGTAACAGGACTTGGGTTAAAGGTGTGGATAAAGGCTGAATTAACGGATTAGAATCGAGATTGACTTGACAAATCACCTAACTAGAGATATCGAACTGATAATAATTACATAAATAATATTCTGATATGAGCTTCTTCTTCAATAATTGGAATTTAACGTATAAGCTCGCCTAATCACAATACTAATAGTGAATATTCTCTGATTTTTTTTAAGAAAAAGTCAAATTACATAATAAAAGATGAATTCCACTAATAAAATAATTAGGTAACAAATCAAATCAGATCTCGACAGAAAGGGTAGTCAAGGAATGGTGATAACAAATACAAAGGGTTTTGGGGGAATATTAGTGGGTAAGTTAATGAAAAGGGTTGTTAGGCTTAAACGGGGTTCACTAAGGGTTAATTGTGAAGGTAGGCTTTTAATGGAGTGAGTGGGTTAAAACTTAGGTGCCTTTATCATCTCTGTATATCAAATCAAAGGTGTGGTCTCGACATGTATAATCGATGCAAGTTCTAGAATAACAAATCAATGTTGACACACTCATAATCAATAAAGTGAGCAAGAAAAAGAATATATGCTCTATAAGTCTCAAAATCTCACAAAAATTATGGGTATTTGATGTCAACCTCGCAAATTTCATACTTCAATGTAATAATTAAATTCATGTAGACAACCAAAAAAATTTAATTTTGAAAAATAAACTTATCATGCTTGATTCTCTAGTATCCTTCAAATTTAATCATCAATGCACAATTATCAATGACTTAATCCAAAAATCATCAATAAAAATCATAAATCAAAGGAAATTTCATTCTAACCATAATATGGGAAATTTACTTCAAGACAAGATATCATTTAGAGATTTAAGAATAATGCAGAAAGTTAGGCACTTTTAAGATTCACCCCCCACACTTAAGATGTACATTGCCCTCAATGTACAAAGATGTATATGCATTTTAAGAGAAAGGGAGAGGTGAAACTTCCTAAATTTGGATGGTTTCCTAGAGTTAGAAGGCCCGAGGTGTGGTGGCTGCTACCGAGCTCTGCGCTAGATGAAGAAAATGGAAGGCTCGTAGAGAATTAGCCAGGAAATAATAATACTAATTCAAAATATACTAAATATATTTTTAAAGACAAGAAAGGTAAAGAGAAAGAAAATAGCAAGTAGAATAAAATTAAAATAAAAGATGAATAGACCGAGGAGTCCTTATTATTAGATTGTTCGTGAGGTGGGTGTGACCTCTAAGGCTGTATTGAGGTAGTGGTCGTGGTTCCGGTGTGATTCCCTAGCAGCCTTTTGAACCTAAAATCAAGAAACTAAAATGAAATAAACTAATTTAAGCATAAGATAGTCAAAGAGAAGGAAAATAAAGGAGAAGAGTAAAGAAGAAGAATTAAATGGTCTCAAAGACCCTTGGCTTGTCGAGTAGATGAAGCGACCGGCATGAACTTATGTAGATCGGTCTCCTTCGGGGAGACTGTGCTTGGCTCCTTCCGCTTCTTCGACATGGATATGGTGGATGTCAAGGGTTGGAAAAATGAGAATGAAGGAAGATGAAAGGGAGAAACAAAAGAGGTGTGAGTGAAAAGAGGTTTAGGAGTAAGTGAGGAGTGAAGGGGGTGGTGGTTTAAATAAAGTTTCAAGTCTGACACATCCCCACGCCCGTGTACCTTGAGCGTGTCGAGTCACACGGCCGTGTCGCACGACCATGTTTATGCTTTATTTATTTCTCCCACGCTCGTGGTTAGGGTCCAACGCCCGTATGTGATCTAACAGTGTTGTCCACGGCCGCGTCACACGGCCGTGGGGTTTTCTCGGTACCCATGGTGTGGTGGTTGGAGTACGGAGATTCGGGAGGTCCACACGGCCACGGCCAAGGCCGTGTGCAAGGCCGTATGGCCTAAAAATCTGCACCTTTGGTTAGTTTATAATTAGACGCTGAAGTAGAAGAATAAAATGAAAATTAAAGGAATGTAAAAAAAAAATTATAATGTTACTACTCCGGTTGCCTCCCGAGAAGCGCTCGTTTAAAGTCTTAAGCTAGACTTACCTCTTATTCACCGAATTATGGCAGTTTGAAGAGGTGAGTATCTTCTCTCATACTATCAGTTCCATTATCATGATAAAGTTTAAGATGAGTAGCGTTTATTTTCAAAGTGCCAAACATAGGATTACTTACCTCGATTGTTCCGTATGGGAAAACGTTGATTACCTTAAAAGGGATTTCTTTGTTTGTGTTAGGATCAGGAGGAGGTATTCGCGGATCTGCTGTTTCTATCAATACTTGATCTCCAATTTTGAACTTGTCTGTCTCGTAGAATGGCTTTGGTTCTACTTCGTCTATACTTAGTTTTTCTTTGAGATGCATATTCCACTCTTCTAGTTCATCGATCTGAATCCCTTGTTCCTCATGAGTTATTTCTGTGTTGGCACGGGGTCTAAGATCAGAATCAGTTGTGTTCTTTTGTGGTGCTTCCTGAAAAGAAGGGTTAACCAAATGGTTATCAATAGAATTTACTTTCTCACCTTGATTATTCAATGTCCTAGCTAAATCGAGAGCTTGAAGAGTGACTATTTCGTCACCTACACAGAGTATGAGTTCACCTGCGTCGACATCAATTTTAGTCTTGGCAGTTGCTAAGAATGGTTTTCCTAAAATTAAAAGGATCGTGTTGTCCTCATCCACGTCTAAAACGACAAAGTCTACTGGGAATACGAATTTATCAATTTTCACGAGTACATCTTCGATTATACCCCTAGGAATTCTAACAGTTTTATCAGCTAATTGAATGCTCATCCTGATTTGTTTGGGTTTCCCTAGGCCTAGATGTTTAAACATTTTATAAGGCATGACGTTTATGCTTGCCCCTAAATCAGCTAACGCATTATCAATAGATAAACTACCAATTAAGCATGGAATTGCAAAACTCCTTGGATCTTTTAATTTCTATGGTAGTTTATTTTGCAACATTGCTGAGTATACCGCGTTCAGCTCCACATGTGATTTCTCGTCTATCTTCCGCTTATTTGTCAATAGCTTCTTTAATTCCTAGAATCTGGCATCTGCGAAAGAGCTTCAAGAAACAGTAAGTTAATATGTAATTTTTTTAAAAGTTTAAGAAACTTACCGAACTATTCCTCTGTGTCGTCTTTCGTTATCGCTTCGAAAAATGGTATGCGAGGTTTATACTCTTTGATTACCTGTTTTGATTTTACCTCAACCTTTCCTTCTTCTACCATATTCTCATGCCTTAAATTGGTCTCATCTAACCTTTCACTATCTTGAGCTATTATGGCTTGAATTTGCTCCTTTGGGTTAGTCTCGGTGTTGCTTGGTAGGCTTCCTTGTGGTCTTTCAGAAATCTGCTTAGCGAGTTGCCCTAACTGATTCTCGATCCTTTGAATCGAGGCTTGTTGATTTTTTAGGGTTGTCTCGGTATTCTGAACAAGTGTTTCTGTGGTTGCTATAAGTTTTTCCAGCATCTCTTCGAGGTTTGGCTTCTTTTCCTGTGTGTAGGGCTGTTGTTGGAAGTTTTGGGATGGTTGTTGTCTTTGATTTCCTTGGCCACTGTAACATCCTGAAAATAGGCCTATGCATTTTTGATTTAAGTATACGAAATGGCATGTCTTGTGTGTTATGAATGTATTATGAACATTTTTGGAAACTTGGAAATGATTTAGAAATGTTAAGTTTCAAAAGAGGAAAGTGAATATTTCTGGAAACTTGGAAATGTAAGAAATGTTAAGTTCAAAAGAGGAAAGTGAACATTTCTGGAAACTTGGAAATGTAAGAAATGTTAAGTTTAAAGGAGGCAAACGAAAATTTTTTGAAACTTGGAAATGTAAGGAAATGTCAAGTTTTAAAGTTTAAAAAGAGGAACCTAAGGCAAGGTGGCCTTAAGAAAAGTAATAGGAGGAATTTGACACACAAACAGTCTTGGAAAAGTGGCCTGAAGATATCACTTAAGGCCCAGGTAGGTGACGCCACAAGCTATGCAAGTGGGCCTGGGTTCGAGTCACTTGGGGAGCAAATAAAGGAGTTTTATTTTTGCTTCCAGAAGCAGAGAGGTGGACGACACAAGGCTATAAACTAGGAGTTTTTATTCTTTTATAATTAGTGGATAAATAAGGGATAAATAAAGGATTTATCTATCATTATTTTCAAGGAGATAATAAGGGATTATTCTTTTAATAAAGTGATAATTCAAAGGGTAAAGCTATCAAAATAGAAGAGTGGTGGCCAAGTAAGGGATTCTAAGTTAGTAAATTCGGCTATAAAAGGAAAAGAGAGGCCATTCTGCATTATTTTCTGTTCTTTGGAAGCCTCTGCCGAATTCTCTTCACCAAATCTTCTTCTTCTTTTATTTTTGCCAAGCCGAAATACCTTGTGTTCTAGCTGAATCCTCCATCTTTATTCTTCCTTCTCTTTTCTTTCTAATCCCTCCAAAAGCCGAAAGTTGTGAGAGCATCATTTAGCCATAGCCGAATCTCTGAAGGTTGAAGTAAAGGTGCAATCGATTTATCCAAATAAGGGGAATTTTGGGATTTAGGTGGTATCGATTAGAGAAGGAGTTCTCCGGGATTTCAACATTCAAGGTAAGCGAATATAAGATGCGGCCAGAGGCCATTCTATAGTGTTTTAATGTTAGATTAAACTCTAACATTTGTCTATAGGGTTTTCGACAACATTAAGGAAGCAAAGATCAATTTCGGGATTTAAGATTTGGAAGGTAAGCATCTATGTATATTCGGCTAAGGCCTAGATTAGTATTTAGATCTGTTCTTTAAATGTTCAAGAGCCGAAAACTAACCAAGTTAATAGATTCAATGCCTGGCCGAATACAACGAGGAATAAAGCAAAGATTTCGAGATTTGTTGGTGTCCCAATTGGCAACAAGGTAGGTATTAAGTGTACAAATCCTACTAGGATTTGGTTTTATAGCCAAATAGGCTTTATGCTAATATATTAAGGTTGGCCGAATGTAGGAATTGAGATCTAAGGCATTAGATCAAGCTTTTCGGGATTTAAGTGAACCGCTAAGAAAATCAGGTGTGTACCCTACCCTAAGTTTTGATATGATCATGGCTATGTTTAAATTAAATGTATTATTAAGAATGTGAAAATATGGCTAAGTACCATGATATGGTACCAAGTACTCAGGTACGTTTCCTACTTCCAATAGGATTATGAAATATGTTATAAGTAACATGAGAATAATGATAAGAATGTGAACTTTGGCATGTTAATGCATAATATGATTTGGGCATATGGGTTATTGAAAAGGGGAAGTGAATGTGGTGATCTAAGACCACGTAATCTGAATGCGGTGACCTAAGACCGCGATATCTGAATGTGGTGACCTAAGACCACGAAATCTGAATGTGGTGACCTAAGACCACGAATTCTATAAGGGCGATGAGCACGTCGACTGCAGCGATTGCCTTCGATGGAGTGTAGCGGAAGGAGGGTCGACTTAGTAGTCCCCACGGTGTACAGGTTGGTACGGGGAAGTGTAGCGGATGGTTAATTAGGTTTGGGTTTGGGTTGCATCATTATTTTTACTTGTTATTTGAATATGTATGTGATATGATAATGCATGCCTGAAATATTGATTCTTAGTGTTGGTTACACATTGAGTCTGTTTGACTCACCCCGTTGTGGGAACATGTTTCAGGTGACGATCAGTAATGGACCGGGTCGGCAGGAGCTCAAAGGTGGCCATGCACAGCAAGGAATTTAATTAATTTGGATTTTTATTTTATTAAGTACTTTGATTTAATTTTGGGAATTATTTTGATGTAATAAGGCCATAGTGAATTATTTTATTTCTGTTTTATTCACTATGTTACGAAATTTTAATTATTAAAGATTAAGTTAATTTATTTTAAGATAAACCTTAATTGTTTGTCACCTGAAATAAATGGGTTTTCAATATAAAATAAACTCTTTTTCAACTCAAGCCCAACCCAAAACAAACATTCTTTCAAAACACACAAGTTTTCCTAAGTAACAAAAGAATTTTGAACTGGTTTACATCGAGGAACATACCAGATCCGGTCAAGGCTCGTGGGCCAGGTTTGGGGTGTTTCAGCCACCCCATGAGAAATTGGGGTGGTTCTTCCAACCTGGATTATAAGTATTACTGTAAGGGTTATTGTTAGATCGGAAATTGTTACCTATATAGATCATTTGTTCGCTTTCCGTGCCCTGTCCGTAAGGTGGGTACTCAGGATTCGCCACTCCTCCACTTGCGTCGCACTGCATAACTGGATGTGCCTGCGAAGAACCTTATAAACCATCAAATTTTTTATGTAGCAACTCTACCTGATTTGATAGCGCGGTCACTACGTCTAGGTTGAAAACTCCGGTTGCTTTAGCTGGCCTTTTCCTTGTAACTTGCCACTGATAGTTATTCAATGACATCTCCTCTATAAACTCGTAGGCCGCTTCAGGAGTTTTGTTGTTCAGGGTTCCGCCGGCGGCTGAATCGATTAGTTGCCTTGTTGAAGGGTTCACACCATTGTAAAAAGTTTGGACCTGTAGCCACAAAGGTAATCCGTGGTGTGGGCACCTCCTCAACAAATCATTGAATCTCTCCCATTCATCGTAAAGTGTCTCTAAATCCATCTGCACAAAAGAAGATATATCATTCCTTAACTTAGCCGTTTTGGCCGGCGAAAAATATTTTAATAAAAATTTTTCGATCATTTAATCCCATGTAGTGATTGACCCTCGTGGAAGAGAATGCAACCACTGTTTGGCTTTATTCCTCAGAGAAAAGGGAAATAATCGAAGACGGATGGCATCATCAGAAATGCCATTTATCTTCAAAGGTATCACAGAATTCTAGAAAATTCGCTAAGTGTGTGTTAGGATCCTCATCCTGCAAACCATCAAACTGAACAAACTGTTGTATCATCTGTATAGTGTTAGGTTTCAGTTCAAAATTATTTGCAGCAATAGTAGGCCTAACAATACTAGACTCAGTTCCTGTTAAACTAGGTTTCGCATAATCATACATAGTGCGTGGAGCATGATGTTCGGACATCTCTGGAGGTGGCGAATTATTCTCAGCCATCTCTTCAGTGGTATTAATTTCGGATTCTTACTCTTCTTCTATGTAGTTTAAGCTTCGCCTTATTTCTCTGCGATTTCTGCGAACGATACCTTCAATATCACTGTCGTAAAGTAGGAGTCCTGTCGGGTTTCTTCTAGTCATAAACTAGAGGTACCTGAAAGGAGTGAAAAAAGAAAATTTAGAAAAACAAAAAATAAAATTTAATTGTAAAAATAAAATAAAAATAAATATGGCTAAATTAATAAAAATTAAGCGTTCTTAATATTTAAATTCCCCGGCAACGACGCCAAAAACTTGATCGTTGTTTTATGTGATATTAAAGTCTTAAAATTTATATAAAGAACGATCGAACCTGGAAACTAACTATGACAACGATGTGAGCCAAGCGCACCTATCAAACAATAGTATAGTTAAGGCAAGACCGGAATGTCGAATCCAAAGGAACCAAAAGTACTAATACTAACTCTCTTTTTATTATTTAGCCTAAGAATTAAGTGGATTTTTATCTAATCTAAAATTAACTAATCAACTAATCTAATGATGCAAAGACAAAGAGAATGAATTGGGGAAAATAACTTTAGGAAAAACCAATTGATTAAGACGATACCCAAGGAAGAATCCTCCTAGACTTCACTTGTTACCTAACTCTGAACTAGACAATTTATTCATTTGACTAGATCCGTAGGATTCCCTAACGTATATTAATCCCTCTCTCGAGGCGACTAACGTCTAACCCTAGGTTGATTAATTGAATCTCTTTCTAATTAAAACCCCTAAAATTGTATTAACTCGATCTATGGACTCCCATATTAGGTTTCACCCTAATCCGGCAAAACTTCGTCACCCTATCTCTAGGCGTGCGATTAACTCTGCTTAATTATGCTAGATCTACTCTTAGGCAGGGACTTTTGCTCCTCCACCTAAGCACATCATACGTGAATTAATATCCCGAAAATATCAACACAAGAATTAAGAGTACATAATTAAGAACAAGTCAAATATTTATCATATAGTTCAGCAAACGATAACAAGATTCATCTTAGGTTTCATCCCCCTCAGATATCTGAGGGTTTAGTTCATAACAATAAAAGAAAACATCTCAAAAGAAAAGATAAAACAAAACATAAGAAATCCCTAAAACCCCCTGAATCAATTGAAAGAGAGATCCTCCGTCTTGAGTATGATTCTGTGAGATGAATCAACTGGCTATCTTCGAGTAAATCCCCACAAATCTGCCCTCTTTGGCCTAGCTAGACGCCCCCTGACTAAAGCCTTCAGTTCCCCCTTTTTAGGTCATACTTAGGGTGTTTATATAGGCTTCTGAATATGTTTCTTTGCCCCTAAGTATCCTAATCCGAGTGAAACTCCTCTTTCTCACGGCAGGGACACGCTCATGGCACACGCCCGTGTAAATTGTGGCCAGGTCGTGTTCGAGACTGTTGAATGAGGCACGGCCGTGTAGATTTCGTGGTATGGCCATTTACTCCGTTTTGGGCCCGTTTTCCATTCTTTTCGTCTTCCGGTGTTCTCCTAAGTATAAAACATGAAAAAAACGGATTAAGAGTACCAAATTACATAATTCAAGGCTTAAATAATCCAAAAGCATGCTAAATGTGGGCTTAAAATATGTTACTTTTACGGTTTATCACATACTTTCATGTATTGTGATCTGCCTGTCTAGTTTTCATCTTTCTGGAGGTTGCACCGTTAATGTTTACATATCATGCGATGCCATGGGTCTCAACTTTATGGTCTTACACTTGTTTCTATATCGTGATCTACTAGTCTGGTTAGCAATATAATTGCTCTACCAAAGGCATCACAGAGGGACATTGCTCCGCATTCACTTACTCAGATTTAATCCCATTCTAGAATAATTCATACTTTTCGCATATAAAGCCTTATAAGCATGCTTACCAACCAACATTCTTTTCAACGAAACTTGTAAATATCATTACAATACATCTCTCATCTTTACTATACTTATACACTTACCAATTGTCATAGATTACATCATCTTATATATATAATTCTACTTGAACATTTCACATATAAGAGTCAGGGTAGGGACTCACCTGATATTCACCTACAGTAGTTCGATGTTCCGGACTCAAACATCCTTCTTGAACCAGTAACAACAACTGCTTAAAAAACATAAATTCACTATCACAACTCTTATACACACAATTTACTTGTCATCTCAATTACTAACAACTTCAAGCAAAGCCTTGTACTTAAAGCCTTACTGTTCATATCCCACATACAGACTTACTCATTCAGAACTTAACATGCAGAGCTGTAATACTTACTTGGAAAGGGAATGAACTTTGATTAAACCAAAAACCTTAGCTTCCAACTTAAGGAGAAAAAGATGTCATTGAACTAAAGAAAAGAATTAAAGAGTAGCGTATTTAAGGGAAAAAAAAACCTCTTTACAGAACCCTTCTCACACATATAAATATGACGCATCCTACTTAGTGGAATTTAACAAGTGTCACAAATTTCAGAATTTATCCTTGTTAATAGTATACAATTTCTGAAAGAAACATAAATGAGAACCCTGCATAAAAGATATAAGACTAGTCTATCTAGTTGGTTTCTAATTCGGTCACTTAACAACCCAACCAGCACAGTACTAAGGCAAACAAGGCGTACTATACCTTTAACGATAACTCATACCATAATTACACTACAGCAAAATAGACATTTAGCTGCGCTTTTAGTGGCATTTGAAATAAAAACGCCGTAAAAGTTGTACATTCACGGCGCCTGAAGGAAAACGCCGCAAAAGGTTAGACCTATAGTGGCATTTTTGAAAAAAACGCCACAAAAGATCAGTATTAGCGGCGCTTACTTGAAAAACGCCGTAAAAGATCGATAATTAGCGACGTTTCTAAAAAAACGCCGCTATATGAAGAGTATTAGCGACGCTTCTCAAAAAACACCGCAAAAATGTTAAGCAATACGACGACGTCTTGTAGTTCAGCTGTAGTGGCTAGATCGAGAATTAGTGGCGTTTGTTGTTAAACGCCGCAAAAGGTCTTCATTAGCGGCAAAAAAAATAAATTTAAGGGTTATGATTTTAGGGGTTTGGCTATTAGGCTTTAGGGGTTAGAGTTATTAATAAAAAATTAATATATTTTAGGGTCTAGATAAGCATTAACATTCTATTTTAATTACTTTTGTCCCTTATAAAATTTATATTTTGGGTTTAGCTAGCTACGTTTAATTTATGGTTCAAGGAAATGATACTGTTGGAGAATTGGATGTACAACCGTTAGGTTTTTCTGAGATTCATGTCATTTTGTACTACATTGATATTATTTAATATAATAATTTAAAATAATATTATTTAAAACAATTTTAAAGTAAAATGTGATGATTGTTTTTTAATTTATATATTAAATAATTTCTGTTATATAATCATAAAGGAGATGGTATTAATTTAATATATTTTTGGTTTAACTTAACTTGTAAGCATTCTCTTATTTTACTTAATTAGAAATTCAGTCACATATATATTTATGTTTGGGGTTTAAGGTTTAAGGATATATATTGTTTGGACTGAAAAACATTTGGATTAATTTTACTAAGATTCATGCCATTTTGTCTATATCCATATTATTTAATATAAGCATATAAAATATATATATGTTTTGTACTACAGTAACATTGGCGATACGAATTCCCAGAAAATATGGTCTAGGATTACGGTTTAGAGTTTAGGCCATGTATGGGTTTTATGGTCTAGGATTTATGGTTAATTTAGGGTTTATGGTGTATGATTTAGGGTTTAGGATTTGGAATTTGGGATTTAGTGTTGGTGTTTCGTGTTTAGGGTTTAGGGTTAATATGTTTAGGTATATGGTTTAGGGTTTAATTTTGGATTTTTTAGAATATAAATCTAAATAATATAAATATAAATTATTATTTTTAAAATATATATATCAAAATTAATGGGTTAAATCCCAAAGGCATACATGAACAATAGTTTAGTGTGCAATTGTATACTTTAATTTGATCCAGATCTTGTAAAATATTAACACAACTATTGATATAATTAACACCATTTTATTATTATTTATATATTGCATGCATAAATATTTATATTTATTCAGTATAAAAATATATTGATGTATTTATTTTTTAAAATGTGTATGATTAAATCAAAATTAAAGTTTCAACTATACTTAGGGTTGAGAGTGTGTTTATGGTTTGAGGTTTAAGGTATACTGTTGATAACTGAAGCAATATTTGGAATTTACTGAGATTCATGCCATTTAATTTGTACTATACCCGTATTATTTAATATAAGTATATAAAATATATATTTTGTTTATATTAAAAATTAAAATATAGGAAGTGGTTTATATTCAAATTTAAAAAATAAAGATCAAATATGAAATATGAGGAAAAAGTTGAGCAATTTTAGTGGAGTTTTTATGAAAACGCCGCAAAAGAGTCTGCAAAAACTTGGCTATTTTATGTGTACTTTTAGTGGCGTTTTTGGTTATAAACGCCCCAAATATGCTTCAAGGTATAAAAAATGATGTCGTTTTCAGCTTTTTTTTTTAGTGGCACTTTCAAACAAAATGCCGTAAAATATGGTGAACAGGGAAACGGTGTTATTTTCACCTGTGCGTAATTAGTGGCGTTTTTGAGAAAACGCCACAAAATGTTATGAATTACCGGCATTTTTTTGGAAAACGCCGCAAATTTGTAAACTAAGATCGTAAACGTCACCATTTTGTCGTGGTTATTAATGGCGTTTTATCCTAAACGCCGCAATATGTTTATACATTACCGGCGTTTTTAACTTAAACGCCGCAAACATTGATAAGTGTTTGCAATACGGTGCCGTTTTTATGCTTTGTTTTTAGATTTCATTTACCTTTTTCCTCCAATTCAGAAATCCCGATTTCCTTCCCCAAATTTCCTAACTTCCTAAATCCCCAATTCCAAAATCCCCAATTTCTTCCCCAATCTCCCAAATTTGAGTACCTTCTTCCTCAATCTCTACAAATTATCAAAACCATTAAAATTCCTAAATCCCCAATTACGCTCGTGTGTCTGAAAAACTGTTCGATTCATCTCTCCGTCGCTTCAAAAGGAAGTTCTTCGCCTCTGCTCTCCGTCGGTGCATCTTCTTTCCGCCGCCGCGGTTGGATATTCGGGTCGTGGAGGTATTTTTAAACCATTTGCATGTAATTGTTAGGAAGTGCTAAAACTTGCTTTTTATTTTCCTCTTCCATAACTGTTATGGTTTTAGTATTTTTCTCTTCGTAACTGCTTTGAAATGTAAAAGAGCAAGTGTTTCCTTGTTTTGGTTTTAGTATTTTGCTTCACTTTTGAACTTAGCTCTTTGTTTATATATGATGTATGATAGCTTCCAATTTTTGTTTCTGTTGATGTTCTGTTTTTAATATTCACCCCATTATATATGTAAAAATTATGAATTTTATTTTCCCTTTTTCTTAAAATAATAAAAAGTTACCTTTTTGTTCTTAGTCATATCATCTCACAAGTTCTTCTTGTTGCTTTTATTGAGAGTTCATGTATATATTTGGTATTTTTGTCTTTGCAGTATGGTATGAACAGTGGTGATAGATACAACAGCGCTGATAAATATGATTTACTAAACCAGAACGCATCTAGCACGAAGTCCAAGTAGAGCATGATCAAGACAACCGTTCCCATCTCTCAGGTGACGATATCTTCTGTATGTTCAACCCATATTATTATTTTCTTTTTCGTGTCAGATTTGTGTTTTAAAATAGTATATATATTTTGACATGTTTATGTCTGTGTTGTGTTCATGGTTGTTTTTTTAGCTTATGTGTAATCATATTGTGTAGAAAATTGTCAGGTCTCAAACTGATCAAATAGGATAGCATCACAGTCGTTTGATGTGTATAGCATATAGGTCTGTAAACCCAGTTTTAGCTGCATTGCTTTGTAATTGAATGTGAGAGTGAATGTACTATTTTCTGAAGCTATAAATATATAATGCAGTTGATTTATGTCCCTTATTTCCCCCTTTTCATCAACCCTATTGTTCCAAATCGTATATTTTAGATGTAGATTATTTCAAGCCATATATTTTCTTTTATTTTATTTACTTCTGACGATTAAAAAACTGATCCTAGGTTCGAGTCTAACTTATTAAATGTGTGAATTCTTATTCTGATTTATTTTTGTTAATTAGTTGGTTTTGTAGAGATAAATTTATTATTCTGTTTAATGATTGATCTATACTAGAGTCTTATTTTACTAAATTATTTTATTTAATTGTTGTTCATATCATCTCACAAATGTTTCCTTGTTTTGGTTTTAGTATTTTGCTTCACTTTTGATCTTAGCTCTTTGTTTATATATGATGTATGATAGCTTCCAATTTTTGTTTCTGTTGATGTTCTGTTTTTAATATTCACCCCATTATATATGTAAAATTATGAATTTTAGTTTCCCTTTTTCTTAAAATAATAAAAAATTACCTTTTTGTTAAGTTATGTTATATCATCTCACAAGTTCTTCTTGTTGCTTTTATTGAGAGTTCTTGTATGTAACTGTTATTTGTAGCTCTGTTCCTGATTTTTAGAAGATTGGCTGCGATCAAATCGTCTCAGAATTCTTCCATCGGACTAAGTTCATAAAACTAATGACTAGACGATTCTGGTAACTGCTTTATATTCAACATGTAAATTTGCTAATCAAAAGTTCATTTCAACTTCAATTCTTGGATATCAGTTCTAAATGAAACCTTTACCAAAACATAAGGGTGCTTTTAAATCCATAAAAATTTGTACAAGTTTAACCTAGAGAGGTTGGTACGTTGTACTCCAAAACACCCCTAGAGACTTATTTCACATGGGCAATGGAAGTAGAGATGACATCGTCGAAAAATTAGAAACTTTACCTTTTCCAGAACAAAACTTAAATGAAAATATCCTTAGTACTAGTACACAATTTCAATGGGTTCGTCAAGACGTGGACGAAGATATTTACGAATTATGATGTAGTAAGATTTTATGATTTTTTAAATATATGTAATATTATAATTTTAATATTGGTCATGTTATATAATTTAACTATTTTATATGTACTATTATTGTTGTTTTTTGTTACTAAAATTTCAACCATTTTATGTGTATTGCAGGAAAAATGCGTAGAAGAAAATTACGAAATTTAAGTATTGTCCAAAATACTCCAAATTTGGAAGAAGGAAATAGTGAACAGCAGACAGCTATTGGATCTTCGAATGTGCCGGAGACAGTTGACGAGCCTGCAGAATTTCAAAGTAATGTTAAGTTTATTTTACATGCGTATAGACTTTTATTATTGCTTCTATTTCTCAATTTCAATATAATAATATATTATTTTCCAGCTGAAAGTGGTGGGACGCGCAGAGGTCGAGGACGCACACTACTTAAAGATTTATACGAGTTAAATCCTGTCGAGTGTGTCAAAGTAAGTAGAAACAGTCATGGTCAGCCTGTTGGATCAGAAGCTTGACTGTTAGCAGGCTATTTGGGCATTATAGCACAAAATGCCAATATGTTGCCCATCAACTACGAATCATGGCATCACATGCTTGATAGCAACAAGAATCAAGCTCTCGATAATATTAAGGTAACAAAACGTGAATGTAATTTATAATACTTTGGTTTAAGTTTCATTTATATTTACTTTATAAACCTGTGTTTTTTAGGAGATATTTGCTTTACAGGTTTCGGATGCCTATATCAAGAAGGCATTGGGTAAAAAATGGAGAGACCATAAAAGCATTTTGAAAAAAGATTATTTTAAGAAAGACATAAGTCTCGAAGAAAAATTGCGAAATGTCCAGTCGGGAATGCTGAGGTACCAATGGGAAGATGCAGTTAGATTCTGGAATCCAAAGAAGGTAGAGGTATTACGTACTTCCAAACTCTTATAAATTTTTTGATTTATCGTATTTATTATATACGTAATAATAATTTCATTATGTAGGACCGTGAGCTAGTTGGAACAAGCAGCAGGTAAAAACAAAAATTCACGCACACGGCAGGGTCGAGAAGTTTTGATTGTGTAGCTGAGGCCTAGGTATTATGAATTTATTGATTCTGTCAAATATTAATGTCTTTCTACTATTAATTGATTAATTTTTTCTACTATATTGTAGGAAGCATCGTCTGGTCAAAAAGTTGGACGCCTTCAGCTTTTTGACATTACGCATAGGAAGAAAGATGGATCTCCGATGACATCCGAAGCTGCAGAAATTATGGTATATTTACTTAATAAAATTTGATTTATTATAAATATTTATAATGTTTAATTATAATGGTTTAATTCGTCTTTAGTAGTTTTAAATAATGTTAAGTTATGTTGCATTCCTTTTTTATTATATATTTCATTTTTAACTCTTTAATTGATTTATTAGGCAGAGTATGAAGCGGTTGCTTCGACTGATAGTTCTATTAATTTTGAGGACATTGATAACAAAATTATTAATGAAGTTTTGGATCCTGAAAGGTATGGTCAGGTTCGATTTCAAGGATCTGGTGTTAACCGGACCCAATATTTTGGATCCAGCTCGCAGCAATACATGTCTTCCGAGAGTCAAGCTCAAGCTGAAGTTCAGAGGTTAAGAGACCAGATAGCTCGAATGCAAGCGAGCACAGTCGAGCAAATTTCTCAAGTTAAAGCGGAGGCAACATCGAGAGAAGCTGAAGTTCAAAGAAAATATGAAGAACTCCAACTACAACTTAAAGCAGGGCAGCATCGAAAGAAGCTGAGGTTCAAAGAAAATATGAAGAACTTCAGCTACAACTTAAGGCAGAGGCAGCAGTGATGGTAGCGAGGGAAGCAGAGCAGAGCAGAAAGTATGATGAACTCCAGCTACAACTTCAGACTATGATGAAGATGTTCCAGCAGCCACAAATGCCGCCATCGTAGACATTTATTTTCTTGTAACTTTTAACATTATTGTAAGAAATTTTTGAATTATACTTCATTTATAATTTATGTCATATATCTTTCGTATAATTTTGTATCATTTTGATTTGTTGTTTCTGGTTGGATTTCATGCTATATTTGCTGTTTTGGTTGGATTTCATGCTATCTTTGCTGTTTTTGGTTGGATTTTATGCAGGAAGGGTGGGATATTGGTGAAAAATTTATGTTGCAAATTTGCCCAAATTAGCGGCGTTTTATAAAAAAGCGCCGCTAAAGACCAGGACTTTTAGCGGCGTTTTTTATAGAAGCGCGTTTACGCCGCAAAATTTAGTGGCGTTGTCTATAGTGGTGTTTTTTGGGGCGCTTAAAAAAACGCCGCAAAAAGTCTGTTTTCTTGTAGTGTTACTATTTCGCTTAACAAAACATTTCTCTTTAATTAACAGAATAATCTAAAATAGAATCTTCACTATCTAAAATAGAACCTTCACTAACTTGCATGGAAATTACTATACGCTAAAGAAGCAATTGGGCAGATTATACTTTACCAAACAATTTATTTCACCACCTACACTCCTAAATCTTGGATCCGCCAAACTTGGGGTGTGACACCTAAGCTTTTTTATTATTATCTAATTTGGTACTTGAACTTGACATTTTTTTTCCTAATTTGACCTAAGCATTTTTTTGTCCGATTTGATACTTCAATTTCTCAAATGTTCATACAAATTACCAAAAAAACACTTTTATGTAGAACTAGAAATAGCTAATGTATCACCAACATGTAGTAATTGTCATGAGATTTAATGGCATGAAATATTACATTTATTGAGAGTTTCCTCTGTTTCACTCAACAATATGCTGAAATCTTACTTTTCATAGAGGCTGGGGTTACTTTGATTGTTAATGGCAGGAATGACTCAAGAGGGATATATGCTTAAAAGTTTGATCTGGTCTTCACAAGACGCTCAATTTCCACAAAAGTGTCATTAGTATCAAAGGGAATCCATGTTAAAATTTTTTTCTTTGAGCTATGCTTAACTAATGAATATTGAAGAAGAAAACAAGAGTTTTAAAAACCCAAAAGAAAATAAATTCAACATTTTAAATTTTTTTTAAAAAAAAGTAATTGAACATTTAAAATATAAAAAAAATCCTTGTCATCTATCACATGTTGGTGATATATTGATTATTTTTGCTACCTCATAAGAAAACAACACTATTAGTATATTGGAGTAGTTTGTATAACATTTGACAAGTTTGAGTACTAAATTGGGAAAAAAGGTTTAGGCAACAAATTAGGGTTTAAGGTTCAGGTTAGTTTCTATTTCATTCCATACTTTTTTGGATTAATTATGTTTTATTCGAATATTATTCATTTTCCATCATTTTTAAAGCTAGTTTGGATTTATTTACTATTTTCATTTTGCCATTGTAGGTCTAAAGTGAAGAATAAATTAATTACAGCATAATGCAAGAAGTGGTAAAGATAACTCTTCTGCTACAATGGATTAAATTTATGGTGGAGCATGTTTTTCAATTAAAAAAATTTGACAACAAACAATTCGCCCCACCACAATTTCTTTGATGGAGTGCCCTAATAGAAACCCAAAAATTAAGGCTATGAGCTAAACAGTTTTTGAGTGAAAGAAAATAAAAGAAATTATTTAGAGGCAAAAGAAAATTTTTGTTACACTAAGAGAAACTTCAAGCTTGCAAACAAGAAGAAATAAGATTTGGGGAGCTCGATTCAACTTCTTGATCTATTTTTTCTTTTACTTTTTATTGATGCAAGTTTGTTTTGAATTTATTTGTGTGATATTTTCTCAACTCATGTTGAACTAAACTCTTTATTCTAGAATGATGATGGATCTTATATCTTAATTAATTTTTCTCTTTAACTATTTTCATCTATGTTAATTATTTATTCAATCCTATGCTTATTTAATCTTCTTGTTGGACCATCAAGTTATACTTAATTGATAACCTTAATTTGTCTTGAAAGAGAAAGTTAGGGTTGAGATTAGACTTGTCCATGGGCCAGACCACCCGGCCCACTTGAAAAGTGGGAGCGTTTAGGAAAAAAATATAAGCCCAAAAATGGGCTTCAACAAAAAAATAAGGCTAGTTTAGAAAACAGATCAGGCCTCGGGTAACGTTTTTTGTACACTGGTTTGACCCAAATTTGCCAAAAAAAGGTGTTTTGCTGCTGTTGTCCCACTGTTTTATTGTAATTTCACTATTATATTATTATTGTTTAAATATTGTATAACTCTTATTTTATTGTTAATTTTGCTACTATTTTAGAGATATTTTGTAACAGCTCAATTTAGACCCTAGTCGGAATAGTGGTTTCGGGACCACAAATCTGAGGTTGGAAAAATATTTTAATATTATTTTCTGTGTTTATAGTATGTGATGGAGCATGTGTGGAAAATTTTGTGTGAAAATTTTATCGATTGTGTGTTTAATTTGCAAAAAGGACTTAATCGCATAAAGCGTAAAAGCTGTGTGCTGATTGTTAAAGTGCCTAATTGGCATGGCTTATTAAATGAAATGTTCTTATGTTGTTAATAAACCATTTGATAGTAAATGGATGATAATGGCATGGTTTGTGGTGTTATTATTAATATTCATTAAGGGTAAAATGGTAAAAAGCTTATTAATGTATAATTAAATAAAACAAATAAGAAACAAAAGACCACTATCATCTTTCATTGCCGAATTTGCTAAGGAAAAATAAAATAAAAAGAACAATAGGGTTCATCTAGAAGTTGGTTCAATTAAGGTATGTTTTGAGCTCCATTTTTTATGATTTTTATGTTTTTGTGATCGTTGCTTTGTGTTTTATCAAACCCATGCTTTAATTTTAGAACTTGATGGTGATTTAGAGCTATGCCATTGATGAATGTTTGAGCTATGTGATAGTTGTTGATGAAATGTGAAAGATATATGAAAGATTAATATTTTTAATTTTGGAAATTTTAGTGAAATTGAGTAATTTGGGCTAAATTGTGAAAATAAGAAATTGGAGGACTAAAATGTGAAATAAATGAAATGTGTGAGCTTGTATGGACATAGGGAGAATTCGGCTAGGCATGGGTGAAGTGAGGTTTTGTGTATTTTATGATTTTGTGAAATAAGGACTAAAGTGTTGAAACGTGAAAATGTGAGGGCTATTTTGTAAAATGCCCTAAATATATGTGTTTGGATTAAATTGAATTATTTGGTGATTGAATGATCTAAATTTGAATATGTATAGACCAAGAAAGGAGAGATTCGGATCGAGATCGAGGCAAAGACAAAGTGCTCGATTGATCGACTAATCTCGGTATATCTATGTCCGAGGTAAGTTCGAATATAATACGTGTTCTTAAATTATGTTTAAATGCTATGAAATAAAAAGTTATGTGATTATTGGATTAGAGATGCTTTGTGTGGAATCGAGATAGGTGGCACTAAGTGTGTGTAATTAAAAATGATACAGAGATGATTAGCACTGTGTGTGCGAAATAATAGAAGCTTCGGCTTATTGATTTGGCACTGTGTGTGCGATACCGAAACAAGTTCGGTTTAAAATACAAGCACTAAGTGTGCGATGATATTTATGCTTCGGCTACGAAATTGGCACTAAGTGTGCGAATAAATCGAATGATTAACAAAGGTTGATCGAAATGTAATATCAAGCATTGAGTAGCATGAATGGTGAATAACTATGTGTCGGCTAAGATATGTATTGAACCTTTGTGGTTGTTGAAATTGTAAATGGATTTATGAATGATTGAGTGAGTATATTAGCTATGGATGATATGATGTGTATATTTGTGAGTTGATCTATGTGATGGATTAATTTTGTATATTGTATTTGATCTAATGAATTGAATGTATTATATTACGAACTTACTAAGCTTTAAAAGCTTATTGTGTGATGTGTTTCTCTGTTTTACAGTGTCAGTAAAGCTAGCTTGGATCCGGGGATCGTTAGCTACTCAATCACACTATCGGCTAACTATTTTGGTACTTTTGAAAGATGTGTATATTTGATATATGGCATGTATAGGCTATTGAATGTGGCATGTTTTGAGTTGTTTAAATCTTGCCATGAGATATGGCTTGAAAGTTGAAAGATGTTGATATAAATATATATATGTAGTGACCTGAAATTTAGTACGGGCGCTAATTGAGAAAATTATTGAAAATTTGAAAACAGCGTTTCGATTTCATTTTAAAAAAAGAGAGTCGCCACCGGTCTTTTTTCTAGGTGTGATCGGACACCTAATAAATCCTCTTTTCCTTTAAAGAAAAATTATTTTCTTTGAATTTTCTTTAAAAAAAAGGGCCGAGTTTAGGTCTACGTCAAAATTCCAGAGAAAAATAGGGTTCAGGAGTCGGTTACGCGCGAGGAAGGTATTAGGACCCTCGCGACGCTCAAAATTGGTATCTCGTTAAACGGGTGTTGTCTTAATTTTCAAAAATATGAATGCAATTTAATATTTAATCGTGATCCGTTTTAAAAAAAGAGAATTTTTGAAAACACGAAAATTTTGCAATGCGAGAATTTTTGAAACACGAAAATTTTTTAAACTCGACAATTTTTGAAAAACGAAAATTTTGAAAACACGAAAATTTTGAAACTCGAGAATTTTTTTTAAACACAAGAATTTTTGAAAACACGAAAATTTTTGAAAAAAATGAAACTTTTTGAAACTCAAGAATTTTTTTGATACCCGAAAATTTTTGAAAACACGAAACTTTTGGAAAACACGAAAATTTTAAAAACACGAAAATTTTGAAACGCGAGAATTTTTTAAAACACTAAAATTTCTGAAAACACGAACATTTTGAAACTCGAGAAAATTTTTTAAAACCTGAGAATTTTTGAAAACACGAAAATTTTTGAAAACGCGAAAATTTTGAAACTCGAGAAATTTTTAAAACCCGAAAATTTTGATAAATTACATATTGACGTAGTATAATCTAAAAATGAAATTTTGATAATTTAAAAAAACTACAAAAATAATCATTTTATTTTAAAACCCGAGAATTTTTTTTAGATTTTTTGATTTTTAAAAGGCGCATCGTATTTAATAAGAACCGATGATATTCACCCAACATAGCGATGAAATCAACGACTTAGTGTTAAACCGGTTCATTGCTTTATTTATTAAAATTATTAAAATTGTAACTAGAATTAATATAATAATTTTTCTAAAAATTAAGAAAGAAAAATATTTAAAAATACCAAAAACACGAGATGTCATTGAAATACATATGTATAAATTTAAAATGGGTTAAAAGGTTACCAAAAAAAATTGGGCTTGAAGAATGGGCTGCTCTTTTTTTGGGGGGGGGGCTTGAAAAGTTGGGGTGCTTCCTTTTTTTTCTTTTTTTGATTGGGCTGTTGCGTTGGGCCCTTTCTTCTTCTTTTTTTTTTGTGGGCTGCTATGTGCTGGGCCAACTGCTAGTGCGGTTCGGGTCGGGTTACGCGGGTCGGGTCGACCCGCTGTCTTATTTTTTTCTTTCTTTCTTCTTCTTCTTTCTTCTTCTTCTCCAACCGTCGCCGTCGACGCATCCGTCTCCTCCGCCTCCATCTCCTCCGTCGGTGATGCGCCTTCTCTCTCCCTCATCTCTTCTTCTTCTTCTTCTTCTTCCTTCTTCTTTCTTCTCCTTTTCTCTTCTTCTTCTTTTTTTCTCTTTTTCGTGGGTGTTGTTGGGGGCCTGTTTTTGTGGGGGTTTCTTGCTTGGCCGATTTTTGGGGGATAAGAACCCCTTTTATGTTTGTTTTCTTGCAGGTAGCAGGTGGCTAGGGAGGAGGGAGGCCATGCCCTAGGCCGGTGGCCGGAAATCACGGAGGGTAGGTGCCCCAAATCACCTAATCTGCCAGAAGGACTAAACCGCAAGAGTAGTGAAACTTTTGGGGCCGAAGGTCAAAATGTAATTTTAGAAAAGTTTAGGGGTCAAAAGGTAATTTTGGAAAATATGAGGGGTTAAAATGTATTTTGGAAAAATTAAGGGGTCAAAATGTAATTTAGATTTTCTTGTATTTTTCAATTTTTTTAATTTTGAAAATTAAACTCGAGATCGAGCCCGACAAAATTTAGTGTTTACAGCTGCCCTTCTTTGCTCATCGCTGTGAAACAGGAATAGTGCAAAGACTTAAAAGCACTAAATTTTGTTCGATTGTCCAATCTTTATTCTTTATTGAAAAACAGAAATCGAAAATAGCTCGGCATGCGACCCGAAGCTCAACTCAACTCTCGGATTATGAGTTGATCTTTTGAAAAAAAAAATTGAGAAACAGAATTTGAAAATACCTCAGCATGTAACCCGAGACTCAACTCAACTCTCGGATTATGAGTTGATCTTTTGAAAAAAAAACAGAATTTGAAAATACCTCGGCATGTGACCCGAGATTCAACTCATCTCTCGCATTATGAGTTGGTTTTTGAAAAAGAAATTGAAAAATAGAATTTGAAAATACCTCAGCATGTGAACCGAGACTCAACTCACCTCTCGCATTATGAGTTGATTTTTTTGGAAAACAAAAATTGAAAAATACATCAGCGTGTGACCTGAGGCTCAACTCACCTCTCGCAATATGAGTTGATTTTTTTTTGAAAAACAGAAATTGAAAATACCTCAGCGTATGACCTGAGGCTCAACCCACCTCTCGCAATATGAGTTGATTTTTTTGAAAAACAGAAATTGAAAAATACCTCAGCGTGTGACCTGAGGCTCAACTCACCTTTCGTAATATGAGTTGATTTTTGAAAAAAAAAAATTGAAAATACCTCAGCGTATGACCCAAAGCTCAACTCACTTCTCGTAATATGAGTTGATTTTATTATTATTATTTAAAAAAATAGAAATTGAAGATACCTCAGCGTGTGATCCGAGGCTCAACTCACTTCTCGCAATATGAGTTGATTTTTTTGAAAAACAAAAATTGAAAAATACCTCAGCGTGTGACCCGAGGCTCAACTCACCTCTCGCAATATGAGTTGATCTTTTTGAAAAACAGAAATGAAATAATTTAAAAAATATTAGAATTTCAAAACATATCATCTGGTGGAACTCGGATATCTTCTTTTTCCTTGATTCAGTACAACTATCATTAAAACCTCTTGCTTTACTGGAGTACCTGTATATGTCACGCATGATGTCATCATGATATGCACGTGTTTGTCTTAAATGCTTTTATGCCTACATGATTATGCCATGCGCCTTGGGCTTGTTTGTCATATATCCCTTTTCGTTACGATTTTTGTGATGATCTGCATTCATTGCTTCAATTCTCGACTTTCCTTTCAGGTTTTGTACCCGTCCTCAAGCTTTATGAGTAATCTGCGTTTCTCGTATATCACCCTTTTGTCCCCTGTTGAACTTTGTCCTTGCTTTGAGACTCTTGTACTTACCAAATTCTCATCGGGGTAATGCTTAACATTCCTTTTGTTTATAATATGTCATTTTACTATTTATTATTTAAATAAACCATACATGAGATGCATGAAAATGACAAAGTAGGCATGAAAGGGATATCTCACGTTCATATTTATTTCAAAAGCAACAATCAAATAAAGTTGACAAGGAATAGCTCAATAAAGGAAACATTATAAAGAAAGGAAAGCAGATTCAATTGTTACAAAGGCTCTAGATATCCAACGCATGAACTTATCCACGTTTCTTCATCCTGGATCTTTTCGAGCAAAGCTTCTTGTGTAGAAGATTTCAAGGTTCCGAGAATGCTTCAAATATTGTAATCTCACCATTTGACTCCATGTTCAAATTGCCGTGCTCCTTAAGCCCAAGTCTACTTCATTAGGACGCCCTTTCGGGTTTTCATCCTAATCCTTTTTGTTTATCAAGACGCCCTTTTCAGGTTTTCATCTTGATCTCTCTTTCTTTTCTTTTTTTTTCCAAGACGCACTTTTCGGGTTTTCCTCTTGATCTCTCTTTTTTTTTTATCAAGACGCCCTTTTCGGGTTTTCATAATAATCTCTTTTTTTTAGGCATAGTACTTTTTCACGGCATCTGAGTTCACTAGATTAGGTAACTCCTTCCCATCCATCTCAGTGAGAATCAAAGCTCCACCTGAGAAAGCCTTCTTTACGACGTATGGCCCTTCCCAATTTGGTGCCCATTTTCCTCAAAAGTCTTTTTGTATTGGGAGAATCTTTCTCAGTATGAGTTCTCTCCCGCGGAATTCTCTTGGCTGCACCTTCTTGTCATGGGCCACCATCATTCTCTTCTGATACATCTGTCCATGATAAATTGCCTTCAAGCATTTTTCTTCGATAAGATTTAGCTAGTCATATCGAGCTTGAACCCATTCTGATTCCTCTAGTTTCGACTCTATTAAGACTTGTAGAGAGGGGATCTCAACTTCGATGGGCAGCACAGCTTCCATTCCATAGACCAGAGAGAAAGGAGTTGCTCCCGTAGATGTCCGCACAGATGTGTGATATGCATACAAAGCAGCTTCTCGTGCCAGTCTTTATATATCTCAATCATTTTCCCCATAATCCTCTTAATATTTTGTTAGCCGCTTCTACTGCTCCGTTCATCTTTGGGTGATAGGGTGAGGAATTATTATGCTTTATTTGGAATTGCTCGCACACTTCTTTCATCATCTTGTTGTTCATATTCAAAGCATTATCTGAAATGATTCTCTCAAGATAACCATATCGACATATGATCTCTTGTTTTAAGAACCTGCAAACTGTAGTCTTCGTCACATTAGCAAACGAAACGGCTTCTATCTATTTTGTAAAGTAATCTATAACCACAAAAATGAATCAGTGCCCATTAGAAGCTTTTGGGGAAATTGGCCCTATAACATCCATGCCTCACATAGAAAAAGGCCACGGAGAAGTCATGACATGAAGGGGCGAAGGGGCTGCGTGAATTTTATCGCCGTAAATTTGACATTTGTGGCACTTTCGTGCGTAACCAATGCAGTCGTTTTCCATCGTCAGCCAGTAATAACTGAGTCTCCTAATCTGCCTAGCCATAGTGAAACCATTGGCATGCGTCCCGCAAATTCCTTCATGGACATCTTCAAGTATCATTCTGGCTTCAACAGCATCCAAGCATCTCAAGAGCACTTGATCTTTTCCTCTTTTGTATAGGATATCCCCATCAAGGACAAATCCCACCGTCATTCTTCTGATTATTTTTTTATCGTTCTCATTTGTTTGCTCGAGAAACCTTTGATTCTTGACATATTCTAAGATATCATAGAACCATGGCCGTCCATCTGTCTCTTTTTCAATGCTAAAACAATGTGCAGGGACCTCATATACGCTCATTTGGAGAGGCATTATTTTCGTTTCTCTGTTTGCTTTGAACATTGAAGCCAAAGTGGTCAGGGCATCAGTCAATTGGTTTTCTTCTCGTGGGAAGTAATTAAAAGTCACTTCTTTGAATTCTTTAATCAGTTCTGCAACTAGATCGCGATATTTAACTAATTTTGAATCTCTCACTTCCCAATCTGCACGAATTTGCTAAACCACCAATGCTGAGTCCCCGTAAACCTTTAAGATTTCGATGTTTCATTCAATAGCTGCACAAAGTCCTATGACGCAAGCCTCATATTCTGCTACGTTATTGGCACAGAGGAAATTTAATCTGGCAGTGAGCGGATAATGGTTCCCCTCTGGTGACACTAAGACTACTCCAATCCCATGCCCCAATGCATTCGATGCACCATCAAAGCTCATCTTCCATGATTTCTCTTTTGACGACTCACACTCTTTTTCTGTAATGCACATCAAATCTTTGTCTAGGAAATCAAATCTCAATGGCTCGTATTCTTCCGTTGTTCGAGTTGCTAAGAAGTCAGCTATTGCACTCCCCTTTATTGACTTTTGGCTCACATAGACAATGTCGTACTTCGATAGTAGGATCCGCCATCGTGCCATTCTTCCTGAGAGTGCAGGTGATTCCATCATGCACTTTATTGGGTCCAGCTTTAAAATTAACCATGTCGTATGATACAACATATATTGCCTGAGCCTCCGAACTACCCAAACCAAAGCGCAACAGAATTTTTCAATTGACGAATACTTTGCCTCATACTATGTGAACTTTTTGCTGAGATAGTAAATCACATTTTTTCTTTTCCCCGACTTATCATGTTGCCCCAGTACGCAACCCATTGAATTTTCGAACACAGTCAGATACAATATTAACTGTCTCCCTAGAGTTGGCGGTACTAGTACCGGGGGGCTAGACATACTGTTTTATCTTGTCAAAAGCCACTTGACACTCCTTGTTCCATTCTCTAGGATTGTGTTTTCGAAGGAGTCGAAAAATTGGGTCACACTAGTTGGTAAGTTGAGCAATGAACCGAGCGATGTAGTTCAACCTCCCTAAAAATCCTCTAACTTCTTTTTGTGTGCGCGGAAGTGGTAGTTCTTGTATGGCTTTTATCTTACTAGATCAACCTCAATACATCTCTCACTGACAATGAAGCCTAGCAATTTTCCCCAAGTAGCCCCAAACGTACACTTGGCTAGATTAAGCTTCAGCTGGAACTTTCTTAGTCTTTCAAACAACTTCCTGAGGTTCCCAACATGCTCTCTTTCCCCTCGAGATTTGCAATCATATCATCGACATAGACTTCTATTTCTTTGTGCATCATGTCATGGAATAGCATCACCATTGCCCTCTGATATGTTACCCCAACATTCTTTAATCCGAATGGCATCACCTTATAACAGAATGTCCCCTACATTGTTAAAAATGTAGTTTTCTCTATATCCTCGGGAGCCATCTTTATATGATTATAACCCGAGAATCCATCAATGAAAGAAAACAAGGAATGTTTTACCGTGTTATCCACCAACGTATCGATGTGTGGCAAGGAAAAATTATCTTTAGGACTTACTTGATTCAGATCGGGATAATCCACGCACATTTGTACCTTGTCACCTTTCTTCGGTACTAGGACTATGTTAGCTACCCATTCTGGGTATTTGGAGACTTGTAGGAAGCCAGCATCAAATTGTTTCTTGACTTCTTCTTTTATCTTCAACAGCATTTCAGGTCTCATTCGTCTTAACTTCTATTGAATGGGTTTGCATTATGGTTTCAGTGGGAGTTTATGGACCACTACATCCTCGTTCAACCCTGGCATGTCCTGATACGACCATACAAAAACATCTTTGTACTCACGAAGCAATGCGATCAAATCATCTCTGGTGTTCTCTGAAATGGAGGTCCCAATCTTCACTTCTTGCCTCTTTTCTTCATTTCCCAAGTTTACTGTCTCAACAGATTCTTGATGGGGTAGAATCTGTTTATCTTCTTGTTCTACCATTCTTAGTAGGTCAGGAGACGAGACATAATCTTCAGCATTTTCCTTAGCTTCGAATTCTCCTAAACAAATAGTTTTCTCGAAATTGATTTCAGAACTTGTAACGGGATTGCTCATGTCGTTGATATCTGAGCACCTGAAAGGTGAATGGAAAAGAAAACTATAGAGGAGCATCAAGGTATCAACAAACATAATGTTATGGCATGATATGATATACATGTAAGGACAAGCTATGAGAATGAGGAATAATTATGAAGTTAATGAGAAGGAAAAGACCATGACAAAATGCATCTCTATTAATGTTCATTTAAATGATAAAGAGCAAACATAAGCTCTTACAAAAGAATCCCGCTATTACATAGGGGCATAAAAAAAGGAGAGTTAACATTGAGCATTACTCTGGAGAGGACTTAAAAACTACAAGAAGATCCACAGCAGTCCAATTGTTCAAAACGAATCCAAGAAAACAAGGGCGTATCATTGAAACATCTTTAATTGCATCATCTCCTTTGTCAATAACATTTATACTGACGTTCTGAAGACCCCTTTCAATTAATGGCAGCGTGCTTCGTGCATTATCTCGCGCTGGGTACATCATTCCTGCAGATGTAAATGTTTTTGACAAAGGAGGATACGCTATGGGCTCCCATTCCAATTCAGGCCTGAGGCTCTTGCAATCCTCCTTTCTTGATCTTTTTGCAACTGTTTTCTTCTTTGTCACATATCCGGCTTAAATCCTAAACCGTATCGAGCCTTATGATGTACTGGTTTTAGTGCTCTAACTATCCCTTGCTGATTTCTTCCCAAACCTTTCTTCGCTCGGGTTCCCTTTTCCACAGTCAGCTTAATTCCCATCTTGGGTGTAGGAATGATATTTCCTTCAACAACAAATGTAGCATTGATAAATTCGAAGGAACGAAAGGAACATTCTACTGCAGCTTTGTTTACTTCGATGTAGGGTGCGTCAGTAGAGATAAATGCAATAATGTCTTCTTCACCAGCGACCATGATCAAGCGGCTATCCATGATAAACTTTACTTTTTGATGGAGAGATGAAGGAACTGTCCCAGCAGAATGGATCCAAGGCCTCCCTAAAAGGCAATTATATGAAGGCGTGATGTCCATGACCTGGAACTCGATATCATATGTACATAGGCCCACTTCTAGAGGAATTTCAATCTTTCCCATGACCTCTCGTCGTGTCCCATCAAATGCCCTTACTGTGGAATGGCAAGGCATTCGGTATTATATAACCCTGGAAACTGGTTGATAAGACATATCAACTGGCATCCTGGAAACAGTGGCCAAAGGCATGACACTGAGTGCAGATCCGTTGTCAATGAGCACATTCGGTATTATATAACCCTTGCAACTGGTTGTGATGTGCAATGCTTTTATGGAGCCCCTACCATTTGGCAGTATTTCATTGTCACTGAAAGAGATGAAATTATCCGCATTCAAGTTGTTCACCCACCTATCAAGCTTTTCAATAGATACGTTTCTCGCCACATAAACTTGATTTAACACTTTCATCAAAGCATTCTGATGTGGTTCTGAATTCAATAGTACGGATAATACCGAGATTCGCGCCGGTTGCTTGTTTAATTATTCTACGACATTATATTCACTGTGCTTAATGAACTTCAAGAATTCATGTGCTTCCTCTTCATTCACAGGCTTTTTAACTTCTTGTTCGGATGGAGTTTCAAACTCGACCTCAGCCTCATGCATCGGTGCCTTTCCTTTTTGGTTCGAGTCATCAGTCTTCTTCCTTGGTTCAACCACCTCAGGAGAATAACATCTCCCGCTGCGAGTAAAATGTCCCACTTCGCCAACACTTCCAGTCGTAGCTTTGGATTTTTCACCTTCGGGTATGATAATGTTGACATCATATTTCGATGGTACCACATTGTTGTCCTTGTAAGGGAAAGGAGATGGTACTTCAATTATCATCTTTGGTTTCACTTTTTCCTTTTTTGCCTCGTAATAGATCACCAAAGGTCGATCGGCGCTATAAGGGGAACTTAATGATTGATTATCAGAAGCGCATATTTCTCCTTCATCAGCCTTTTTCACTCTGTTAAAGATCTCGACCTCCTTTTTGTCCATCATGTCTTGAAGTAATTTTTTGAATCCTTCACAAAACTGAATGTAATGCCCTTCTATGCCATGGAAGACACAAAAACTTTGACCTTTTGTACTTTCTTCCTTGAAACTTCTGTTGAGTGGACAGAACAAACCCTTCTCAGCCATTATTTCCCATACCTTCCACGAAGGTGTCTTTATTTCAGAAACACAACTTTTGGCTCACCACTTATCTTCCTTTGTCACTGCACTCACATTCCCTTCAGTATGGTTAGGGAGTGGATTTTCAGCCATATTACCGGCACCATCAAATCGTAAAATGCTTGCATCAATAAGACCTTGAACCCTCCTTTTAAAGGCAAGCCAATTTTCTGTAGAATGCCCCTGGTTTCCAGCGTGGTACATGCAACTAGCATTAGGATCGTACCATTTTGGGTATGGAGGCTTTAGGGGCTCCATATAATGTGGGGATATTAATTGTTTTTCCAATAGTTTTGGGTACAGCTCTCCGTATGACACGAGAATATGGGTGAATTGAGATTTTTCAGGATTGGGTCTTATCGGTCTTTGTTCATTTTTGGGTTGGCATTGAGCAGGCATGGTATTTGGTGGGAACATGGCGAATGGTTTTTGGTTATTTGTGGCATAGACGGGGTAAAGAGGAGGTGCTTGATAGTAAGGGCTTTGGGGAGGAAAATAGAAGTTTGGAGGTGGGTGATATCGAGGTCGTGATTGAGTTGGGTACAGATTAGAAGTGTAGTGGCTCTCGGTTCCCACCATATGGGTTTCTGCCTCTTTTTTCTTTATGGGTACTGCCCTTTTCGAACTCTCAAGGCCTTCCTTCCTTCCACTCTTGATGGCATTCTCTATAAGTTCCCTGGATATTACAATATCTGCGAAGTCTTTCGTGGCGCTTCCTACCAACTTATCGTAAAATGACACTTTCAAAGTGTTGATAAAGAGGACCGTTATCTTAGTTTTAGTTAATGGGGTTCTACTTAGGCCGAGATATCCCTCCATCTTTGCGCGTATTGCCTAAAAGTCTCCGTCGGCTTCTTTTCCATCATTTGCAGAGTTAGTCGATCAGGCACCATGTCGGATACATGCTTGTATTGTTCACAAAACGCTGATGCTAAGTCTTTCCATGATCGGATCCTTTCTCTACTGAGTTGATTATACCATCGAAGAGCCGATCCGACCAAGCTGTCTTGAAAACAGTGTATTAGCAATTTATCCTCATTCACGTAACCAGTCATCTTCCGACAAAACATGATACGATGCGCCTTTGGACATCTCGTTCTATCATATTTTTCAAAATCTGGCACTTTAAATTTCGAAGGTAGAACCAGGTCGGGCACTAAACTGAGCTCTTCGGCACTCAATGCAGAGAAGACTTTGGTACATTCTATCACCTTGAGCCTTTCTTCCAGACTCCTATACTTATCCTAAGCATTATGATCATCCATTTTCAACCTGGCTATTTCTACCGGATCATACCAATCTGGAACAATTGGATCAGCAGGATTAGCTCCGGGGTTCGATACGAATATACCTTACCCCTCTTGAGCAGGTGGTACAGGTTGTTGCTCTAGGCCTGCAGGTTCCCCTTAAGGATATCCTCTTTGCATTGCATGGAGTGAGGTGGAGTGAATCCTGGGGGATAGAACGGACCCTGATTAGCTATTGATTGGGGTTCTATGATATCAGGGCTCTGCATGGGTCCTTTTCCTTTGACCAAAGATGTCATCATCTCCATCATTTTGGCCATTTGATCCTTTTGCTCGAGCGATTCCTCTCGAGATCTTACCATCAGATCTCTTGCTTCCTGGTGTGACTTGACCAACTGCTCTTGTAACTCTCTTTAGATCCTTTCCATCATTTCAATTCTTTCGTTGAGTTCAGCATCCATAGTTCTAGCTCTTAGACGGGTCCTATAAGAATGACGTGATTCCAGATTCGTGGTGTCGCAACTGTGGATTATACGGTTTTAGCCTCAGTAAATGATAAGGGTGATATGCACATGCAATGAATGGATGAATGGATAAATGACAAATGAATGTTAGTCATGAATAAATATGCAAGAATTTGGTGTTGATTTCAAGATAGCCTCATACTTAGGCATTTCATTAATCAAAAGAGTCAATTACAAAACATTTTGCCATCTCTGATTTAACAGTTACACAAATTTCCTAGCCACATCGCCTTGTTTCTTCACTCGTTCTAGAAATTCCGACATGCTTGATCTTTGGCTCGAAGGGAATTAGCAACTGAGAGCTTTGGCTTCATATGATAATTGCACGATTTGCACAGCCGCCTTGCGAATTTGATTTATCAAACTGCTGAGATGCAGATCTTTTTCTTGGAGAGCTTTTTCATAGGCGCGAGTGTCTCTGTCATGCTGACCATTCTTTTCTTCTAGGGCTTTTAGGAGAGTATCTAAATGTTGTTGATGAGCTTGCAGCGTATTTTCTAAATCTCGTATTTTCCGTCTTAGCTCTTGATGCTCAGACTGACTAGCCATTAATTCTATAGATACGGTTTCGTATTCAATATTCTTCTTCCTTAACTCTATCATAGCACGCGCAGCTTTTTCCTCTTCCTTCTTCGCTTTCCCTCTCCAAAATTCCATCCCACCTTTGATGTTGCTTAGTTCTTCCTTCCATTCTACCGATGATTTGCCCAACCCGCTATTCTTTATGGTGCCTCTTAATTTCTTATTTTCCAAATGAAGATCCCTTAAGTCATTTCTCATAAACTCAGCTTCTTTATGGACTTTCTCGGTTCTAGATTTTTTAATTTGAACATCGATCTTCAGCTGGTAGTTTTCCTCTTGAAGAGAAATAATATCCCATAACATCTTGGCCTTTTCACGTTCAAATTCATGTCCTGCCATTTCCAGTTCGGACGGCCTTTCTTCTAAGAAAGGATTCTGGAAAGTGTAATCCGTCGGCGATATTTCCTGACTATTCACTCGTCGTTGTCTCCATATGTCATAATCTTGAGTGATAGTGTCAGCATACAGAGCTAACTCCATTAGGTAAATTTCTTTCCAAGACTTTGTAGTATCTCGGACTTTTTTCATGTAACCTTCACCTGTAAAAGCAAACTCAGACTGTGCCAATCCCCCGGTAACTGATATTAACTGTCATGAAGCAAACTGCCTTTGAACCATTAACGGAGCATATCCAACTCCTCCCCATATTCCGAGTAAAGACACCCACGCTTGGCTTCCACACTTGTATAACAGAACTGAAGGACGGATCTATGGTGCTCTCCAAGTTATGTCTTCGGCGCGGAGGTTCTGAAAAACAGAAACCTAGTGCTGTTCAGTGACATCCTTCAGCCAATCTTTCCCAAGGTAAGCTTCCAATGGAGAGAATGTTTTCGAAAACATGTGGAAAGGTGTGTGCTCCACTTTCCAGAAGTGGCTCAGAATCCAATCATTAAGTAACTATGCACATCCGATAAAACGTCCTTCCCCTTTCCTCCTACAACTACTTAGAGATCTAAAAGTCTCGGTTAAGATAGTTGGGACGGGGTTGATTCCTTGCCTCAACTTTTCAAAAAAATCTATTACCACAACTTCTATATGTCCAAGAACCTTTGGGAAGACGATTAATTCGTAAATGGCCAAAGCAAATAGATCCACTCTCTCTAGAGTATCTGGATGGTTTTGAACTAAGTCTCGTAGAGAAAACCATGGAACACAACGGACTTCGTTCTTTTTCTTTATCTATTTTTCAGCCCATGTATCAATCATTCCCATCAATTTCATTAGCTTTTTCTTGAAGATAATAGGTTTGGGCTCTTTCACATATATCTTGTTGTACTCTTCTATGGTCGGAGTCATATCTACCAGATTGAAAGTGAAACATTGGTAAGCTGGGTCCCAGAATCGAACCATGGCTTGAATCAAATGTTCGTCTACGTTGACAGCAATCAAGTGAGCTATATCCCCGAACTTTTCAGTGAAGATGCCCCTAGTGTCTGAGTCCCACTGTTTCCAGATCCTAGTCAAGTCTTCGAGGTTATTCTGACGAGCATTTGAAGTTACATGCTCAGGAAGATTGGAGATACATCTTCCTTTAAACTGTCCCCTTTAGCTTTCTGGGTTTTCAAAGACCAGTCTCGAACCACGACATTTTTCTCGGTTACTTGTGTAATTGACTCCTCCATCAAAAACCCGTTTTTGGCAACCAATCTCTAATCAACACCTTCCTAACAAGATGCCTATGATGCATGATTAAAAATAAAAATGAAGACAAATAACCTTGGTTAGTAATCACAACAAATATAAACAGATAAAAAAATGGAAAATCTAACAAATTAAGCTATTTAATCGTGCATTTTAGTGGAACCGACCTACTTTTTTTTTTACACTCATCATGCTTTACAAAAACCTACCCCACATGCTCATCAGATAATCTATCCAATCCAAATTATTAAACGGACCCGATTCCCTTGCATAAAAAGTGTAAATGTAAAAGGTAAGAGGCGTTTCTCCTATGTACTTATTTTGGTGACTATTTAACAGACAAAGGTTCGGCATGGCTCTAGTCGGGTGGCTCATACGGTTCACTATATGCAGTTTCAATTCTAAAAAGGTACTCGAATTGTCCGTACTGTCGCCTACTAAGGCCAGTACAGAGCCTCGATTATCGCCCATCATAGGCTCGCGAGCTCAATTCGAGGGATTACATTTACTTATGCCTATGCGGGGGGACAAGTTAACTCACGAAAGCATAAGTCATATGTAACCCGGAAGTATTCACTAGCCTGTGCGGAAGGACGAGTTAACTCACGAAGGCATAGCGTTTACTTCCACTTAAGCGGAATGAGCCTGAGTAGAGAGCTCATGTTTTGCAAAAATGCAAGTGCACGGTGTGTGGGGAGAAACTCACAAACCTTTTATTTTTTTTATTTTATTGAAAACAAACTAAAAATCGTAAAACTTAAAGATGAAAAAACAGAAAAATAAACAAGTTAGAAAAAAAATAATATTAATTTGAAAACCGAAGGCAGATGCATGACTTTTCAAAAATAAAATTCAAAGATCACGATTAAAAATTAATTTGAACGAGGAATTTTGAAAATTTTGACAACACGCGTTTAACATCAGACTCGACTCCAAAAAAAATCCCCAGCGGAGTCGCCAGCTGTAGTGACCTGAAATTTTAGTACGGGCGCTAATTGAGAAAATTATTGAAAATTTGAAAACAGAGATTCGATTTCATTTTAAAAAAAGGGAGTCGCCACCGATCTTTTTTCTAGGTGTGATCGGACACCTAATAAATCCTCTTTTCCTTTAAAGAAAGATTATTTTTTGAATTTTCTTAAAAAAAGGGGGCCAAGTTTAGGTCTACGTCAAAATTCCAGAGAAAAATAGGGTTCGGGAGTCGGTTACGCGCGAGGAAGGTATTGGCACCCTCGCGGCGCCCAAAATTGGTATCTCGTTAAACGCGTATTGTCTTAATTTTCAAAAATACGAATGCAATTTAATATTTAATCATGATCCGTTTAAAACAAGAGAATTTTTGAAAACACGAAAATTTTACAATGCGAGAATTTTTGAAACACGAAAATTTTTTAAACTCGACAATTTTTGAAAAACAAAAATTTTGAAAACACGAAAATTTTTGAAAAACACGAAATTTTTGAAACTCAAGAATTTTTTCGATACTTGAGAATTTTTGAAAACACGAAACTTTTGGAAAACTCGAAAATTTTTAAAACACAAAAATTTTGACACGCGAGAATTTTTTAAAACACTAAAATTTCTGAAAACACGAACATTTTGAAACTCGAGAAAATTTTTTAAAACCTGAGAATTTTTAAAAACACGGAAATTTTGAAACTCGAGAATTTTTTAAAACCCTTGAATTTTTGAAAATTCGAAAATTTTTGAAAACGCGAAAATTTTGAAACTCGAGAAATTTTTTAAAACCCGAAAATTTTGATAAATTGCATATTGATGTAGTATATCTAAAAATGAAATTTTGATAATTTAAAAATAACTACAAAAATAATCATTTTATTTTAAAACCCGAGAATTTTTTTTAGATTTTTTGATTTTTAAAAGGGCGTATCGTATTTAATAAGAACCGATGATATTCACCCAACATAATGATGAAATCAATGACTTAGTGTTAAACCGATTCGTTGCCTTATTTATTAAAATTATTAAAATTGTAACTAGAATTAATATAATAATTTTTCTAAAAATTAAGAAAGAAAAATATTTAAAAATACCAAAAACACGAGATGTCATCGAAATACATATGTATAAATTTAAAATGGGTTAAAAGGTTACCAAAAAATATTGGGCTTGAAGAATGGGCTGCTCTTTTTTGGGGGGGGCTTGAAAAGTTGGGCTGCTTCCATTTTTTTCTTTTTTGATTGGGCTGCTACGTTGGGCCCTTTCTTCTTCTTCTTATTTTTGTAGGCAGCTATGTGGATGGCCAGCTGCTAGTGCGGGCCGAGTCACGCGGGTCGGGTTGACCCGCTGTCTTATTTTTTTCTTTCTTTTTGTTTCTTCTTCTTCTTCTTCTCCAACCGCCGCCGGCGACGCCTCCGTCTCCTCCGCCGGTGATGCGCCTTCTCTCTCCCTCTTCTCTTCTTCTTCTTCTTCCTTCTTCTTTCTTCTCTTTTTCTCTTCTTTTTCTTTCTTTTTTTTCTCTTTTTGTGGGTGTTGTTGGGGGCCTTTTTTTTGGAGGTTTCTTGCTTGGCCGATTTTTGGGGGATAAGAACCCCTTTTATGCTTGTTTTCTTGCAGGTAGCAGGTGGCTAGGGAGGAGGGAGGTCATGCCTTACGCCGGTGGCCGAAAATCACGGAGGGTAGGTGCCCCAAATCACCTAATCTGCCAGAAGGACTAAATCACAAACGTAGTGAAACTTTTGGGGCCGAAGTGTAATTTTGAAAAAAATGAGGGGTCAAAATGTAATTTTGAGAAAAGTTTAGGGTTCAAAAGGTAATTTTGGAAAATACGATGGGTTAAAATGTAATTTTGGAAAAATTGAAGGGTCAAAATGTAATTTTAATTTTTTTGTATTTTTCAATTTTTTTAATTTTGAAAATTAAACTGGAGATCGAGCCTGACAAAATTTAGTGTTTACAATATATATATATGAGTCGATTAAGTGATTGATGAATATGGTATCTTTCATGCTCAAATGGTTGATGACAATGGTGATTTAAATGTGAACATGTGATAGGGATTATATGATGTATGACCTATATGAGTTGGGATGTGAAATTTTGGTATTTTTGATGAACTTATTTGAGATGAAATTGAGTATGAAAATAGATGATGTAGTTGATGGTTAATTGGTGCATATATTGATAGGTTTTGGTTGCCAAATGAGGTATAAATGCATGTGATTTGAGGTTTGTAGGCGAATCTAAGTGTGGGTGGCAAGTTTGGCCTTGAAAATGGCGTATAATTGCCCACACGGCTGAGCATTCAGGCGTGTGGCTCAACCGTGTGGGCAATTATATGCCATTTTCAAGCACACGGGCATGTGGCTCGACCGTGTCCTTCGAGGTTGTGTTTCAAAACAAGTCAGACTCGACCACGGGCTAGACACACGGGCGTGTGACTGGCCGTGTGGTGCAAGTCAGTGTCGACCACGGGTGAGGCATACGGGCGTGTCTCAGGCCGTGTGAACAAGTCAGTATGTATGCCCTGTTTTGCCACGGCTTGGACGCACGGGCATGTCCGAGGCCGTGTGGGCGTGTGATCTCTGCAGTTTTGAAAAATCTTTAAAATTCTAAAAATTTTCATATGTGTTCAGTTTAGTCCCGACCCCTTTCTAACACATGATTAAGGTCTTGTAGACCTCGTTAAGGGACTATATGTTTATGTTGCGATACGTTTCAATGATGATTGACTTTGTGTTGTAAAATGATATTAAATGTTCAGAAATGATTAGTAATGCCTCTTAACCCTAGTCCGTCGACGGTTACGGGTGAGGGGTGTTTTATATTTGCTTATTAAGTTGCACCTATCTTAGTGTTATTTAAGTATAAAGACTTTTTTAAAATTTATTTTTAATTTGTTGGGAAACATCTATTTTAATTTTTTTAGTATTTTTGATGTATTATTTTTTTTAAAAAAAATTATATATAAAAATTTTAATACATATGGATCAAGCTAAGCCTGGGTTTTAGCATTTTTACCCGGCCGAGCTTGGGAAAACTTTTAGACCCATTTTTCGTTTATCAAACGGGCCTAAAATTTTGTTAATGCCCAACCCGAACCCGACCCGACCCATGGACACCTCTAGTTGAGATCTAGACTTAAAAGACTAAGATTAACTCTAGTAGCTCTGACGAACAAGTTAATTTGCGACTAGGATAGAAATATAACTGATGCCCTAATCAACCCAATAAGTTTATTCTTAATGGCTTAACCCAACTTGCCTAGCATAGGAATATAGCTAGTGGGAAGAGGGATTAACTTAGCTAGACATTGGAAAGATTTAGTTAATGCCATTAAATCCTGAGTTAGTAATTATATAGATTGAACAATTGAATAAGAGATAATTGATTGATTGGATTAAGTGAATTTAGAGTTTTAGCTACATAAAATTGATTGAGAAACTCAAAAGTTTCATTGCTTTAATTTAGTAAAAATCTTTGTAATTTGCTTAGTTTAATTTTAGTACTAACTAAAATTACTTTTATTGACATGAACTAGATAAAATTAAATAGTTGGTATTTAGAATTTGGTTTTGTGGGAACGGTCTCTTCTTATCACTTTATTACTTGATCAATATGTGCCCTTGCATCATGATAGACCTAATCATGGGCTAGGCCAAGTTCGAGTTAGACCAATGCATGATGTCTAGGCCCATTTTTTAGGCTTGGGCTAGACCCAACCTAAAAAAAGGGTAAAAATTTCTACCTAAACTCGATCTAGATTAAAAATGCTAAACCCAAGCCTGACTTGGTCAACATTAAATCTTTTAGATTATTTTTTGTATAAAAACAAATTTAGAAATATAATACATCAAATACACTAAAAATTTTTAAATAAATGTTTCCCAACAAATTGAAAGTACATTAAAAAAGGTCTTTATACTTAAATAACACTAAGATAATTGCAACTTTGCAAATAAATGTATCTAAAATAGCAACAAAATTAACAATGAAACAAGAGTTATACAATATCCAAACAACAATAATATAGTAGCAATATAATAGTGAAATGACAACGAAACAATAATAAAATGATAGCGAAACAATAACAAAATGGTAGCGAAAAAACATTAAAACCAACAGTGAAATAGGAAAAAAAAACAGCAAATCAACACCAAAAACAACAATAAGCCAATAAAGAAATTGCAACAGAACAATAGGGAAGCAACATCAAAACACAATAGCAAAATGCGCAAAAAAAGAAAGAAAACATGATAAGTGTCAAAAGTAACATATTTTAGCATCATTCTTAGTGCATTTTTGGGTGATTATGTGACATTAATTGTGAATTTTATACTTCTAATCCTTTTATATTCATGTTTTAATGCTTAATAGGGCACTTGGGAGCAATAGGAGTGAAAAATGGGTAGAAATTAGAACATTGAAGCAATCTGGAAACTATAAACATATAATAGACTTTCACACGGGCAATACACATGGCCATGCGATCCACACAGTCGTGTGTCTAGAGCATGCCAATCTTGAAAACTGTGTGCACTAACAGTTGAAAGTTGCGATTTTTAGAATCTTTTGGCACTTTAAGAAGTCATAAATACGGAAATAAAGGAGGGAATAAGCAGTCATCAAGATTTGGGGAGCTTGATTCATCTTCTTGATCTATTTTTTCTTTTACTTTTTATTGATGCAAGTTTGTTTTGAATTTATTTGTGTGATATTTTCTCAATTCATGTTGAACTAAATCTTTTTTCTAGAATGATGATGGATCTTATATATTAATTAAATTTTCTCTTCAATTATTTTCATATATGTTGATTATTTATTCAATCCTATGCTTATTTAATCTGCTTGTCGGGCCATCAAGTTATATTTAATTGATAACCTTAACTTGTCTTGAAACATTAAGTTAAGGTTGAAATTAAGCCTGTTCATGGGCCGAACCACCTGACCCGCTTGAAAAATGGGAGGCTTTAAGCAAAAGCCCAAAAAATGGGCTTGGGCAAAAAAAAGGCCCGTTTAGAAAATGGGTCAGGCCTCAGGTAAGATTTTTTTTGCTCGAGACCGACCCAAATTTGCCAAAAAAATGTTATTTTGCTGCTATTTTCCCATTGTTTTATTATCATTTCACTATTATATTGTTACTATTATATTGTTATTGTTTAGATATTGTATAACTCTTGTTTTATTGTTAATTTTGCTACTATTTTACAGGTATTTGCTTGTTAAGTTGCATCTATCTTAGTGTTATTTAAGTATAAAGATTTTTTCTTAATTTATTTTTAATTTGTTGGAAAACATTTATTTTAATATTTTTAGTGTTTTCGATGTATTATGTTTTTTAATTTTTTTATATATAAAAATTTTAATATAGGTGGATCAGGCTAGGCCTGGGTTTTAGCGTTTTTATCTGGGCCAAGCTTGGGAAAAATTTTAGGTCCATTTTTTGCTTTATCAAATGGGCCTAAAATTTTGTTAGGGCCCAGCCCAAATCTGACGTGACCCATGGACACCTCTAGTTGAGATCTAGACTTAAAAATAATTCTAGTAGCTCTAACAAACAAGTTAATTTGCGACTAAGATAGAAATATAATTGATGCCCTAATCAACCCAATAGGTTTATTCTTAATAGATTAACCCAACTTGCCTAGCATAGGAATATAGCTAGTGGAGAAGGGGGATTAACTTAGCTAGATACCAAAAAGATTTAGTCAATGCCATTAAATCCTGAGTTAATAATAATATAGATTGAACAATTGAATAATAGATAATTGATTGATTGGATTAAGTGAAGTTGGAGTTTTAGCTACATAAAATTGATTGAGAAACTCAAAAGTTTTCATTGCTTTAGTTTAGTAAAACTCTTCGTAATTTGCTTAGTTTAATTTTAGTACTGACTCAAATTACTTTTATTGATATGAACTAGATAAAATTAAATAGTTGGTATTTAGAATTTGTTTTTGTGGGAACGTCTCTTCTTATCACTTTATTACTTGATCAACATGTGCCCTTGCGTTACGATAAACCTAATCATGGGTTAGGTCTAGTTCGGGTCGGGCTAATGCATGATGTATAAGCCCATTTTTAGGCTTGGGCCTGACCCAACCTAAAAAATGGGTAAAAATTCTACCCAAGCTTGGTTGAGACTAAAAATGCTAAACTCGAGCCCGACTTGACCCGCATTAAATTTTTTAGATTATTTTTTATATAAAAATAAATTTAAAAAAATATAATACATCAAATACACTTTAAAAAATTAAATAAATGTTTCCCAACAAATTGAAAACACATTAGAAAAGTCTTCTACTTAAATAACACTAAGAAAATTGCAACTTAGCAAACAAATTTCTCTAAAATAGTAACAAAATTAACAATAAAACAAGAGTTATACAATATCCAAACAACAATAATATAGTTGCAATACAATAGTGAAATGACAACGAAACAATAATAAAATGGCAATGAAACAACAACAAAATGGTAGCGAGAAAACGCAACAAAAAATGGTAGCGAAAAAACATTAAAACCAATAGTGAAATAGGAAAAAAAACAGCAAAAAAACACCAAAAACAATAATAAGCCAATAAAGAAATTGCAACAGAACAATAGGGAAGCAACATCAAAAACACAGTAGCAAAATGTGCAAAAAAGCAAGAAAACATGATAAGTGTCAAAAGTAACATATTTTAGCGTCATTCTTAGTGCATTTTTGGGTGATTATGTGACATTAACTGTGAATTATATACTTCTAATCCTTTTATATTCATGTTTGGATGCTTAATAGAGCACTTGGAAGCAATAAGAGTGAAAAACAGGTGGCAATTAGAACATTGGAGCAATCTGAAAGTTGTACACATATAATAGACTTTCACACGGGCAATACACACGGCCGTGTGTCTATAGTATAACACCCCTTACCCATGTCAGACGCCGGGACTGGATATGAGGCATTACTATCCTTAACCTTTCTTAAACATGTATTAACGGGCTATAAAATTTCGTTCCAATTTAAAAACTTTCTTTTCTTAGTCATAACATTCATCTCATGGGCCTACGAGGCCATAAACATACATTCAGATGGTTTCGGAGTTCAACCGGAAACTTTTACTCTCTTTGAAAATTTGTCTCAACAGTGGTCACACGCTCGTGTGACCTGAGACACGCCCGTGTGGTCTCACATGCCTATGTTCCTGGCTCGTGTACAATTTATTTTTATTACAAACCTACAGGGGTTTTCACATGGCTTGACACACGCCCGTGTCCTTCACACAGCCTAGACACGTCCGTGTCCTCACCTGTGTGAAAAACTAGGGGTATTCCGTTTGTGACGTCAGCAACCCCTTAAGGAGCACACGGCCTAGACACACGCCCGTGTGGCTAGCCTGTGGTCGACACTGACTTAAAACACTAACATGCAGGGGACACACGACCTATTAACACACCCATATGGGTTGACCATGTGTGACACACGGCCTAGGCACACGCTCGTGTGACTACCCGTGTGGACACTTAAAGGCTATTTTCCAAGCCAATTGCCACCCTGAAATCAAAATCATTCATGTACCCAATCCAACCACTCAAATACTTCATCAAAAACATGAACATTAATGCATAAATCATCATCAATTGATGTATAAACTTAGTATATATTAGCCAATCTCTTTAGCCATATACAAAAGAATAATAACCTTAATAGCCAACACTTTGGCCCCTCTTAGGACTTACATCAAGACGAAATAATTCCTATACATATCATACTTAATAAAAACAACTTGACTATACCAAAATAGTGATTGATAGTGTGCTCCGAGCTCCGACATCAATGATCCACGAGTTAGCTTGGCGAGACTACAAGGAAATAAGAAGAGAGAAAAGTAAGCATATAGCTTAGTAAGTTTGCATGAAACTCATATAGCAACATATTAACTCATTATAACTCAACCATTTCGAGATAATAACAACATAAATCTCAAGTGCATAGTTTACTTACTCTTCAAATGTTACATAATAATTTCATACTTGCATTATAATCATGGTACCTGTGTCACTTGATCACATATATTAGTACATTTTGTTGATGCAAAAGTAAACTTAACTTTCATCTTTCTTAACATGAATAATACGTTACATCAACCTTGGATAACTTAACTTAATACTATCTTTACTTGCTTGACTTTCTTGTTGCCTCTTTCATATTTTGCTCTTTTACCCGATGAATTTCCCGAAATAATTAAGGTTACTCAATCTCATCAAGCATGTATCTCGATGCCAATGCCATGTCCCAGACATGGTTTTACATGGGATCACCTCATGATGCCAATGCCATATCCCTGATATGGTCTTACATGGGATCTCTTAACTTGGTGTCGATGCCATGTCCCAGACATGGTCTTATACGAGACCTTCCTTGTGTGTTTCTTAAAGAAATTTACCATTGCCATATCTTGACATGGTCTTACGTGGTATCCTTGCCTTATGAAACTTATCAATGCCATGTCTTGACATGGACTTACATGACATCTTTGCCTTATAATTCTCCAATGCCATGCCTTGGCTTGGACTTACATGGGATCCTTGCCTTATGCCGATGCCATGTCTTGACATGGTCTTACACGGACTTTCCTTGTCTCATGTTGTGATATTAGTATCCTCATTATTCTGAGACTTCAACCGGGACTTTCTCATACATATTCTCATTTACTTTTCTCATCATAATATCAATAATTTAACTTTATAGAAATAATGTACATTATACAACATAATAAGTAATTGAATGAGAATGCATGTAAATATTTAATTCATATAAACTTACCTCGGTATTCAAAATGTATGTAGAGATGTAAGTTAGTCCTTGACTTGGTTTTTGCCTCGGTTTCGATTCGGGTTTCGCGTTTCTTGGTCTATAGTAACAATTTCACTTGTTAAATTCACATATTGACTAAATTGACTCATAATTCATGTTTTGAAAAAATTACAAATTTGCCCCTAGACTTTGGCAAAATGACCATTTTGCCCATAGGCTCGGAAATTAATTCTAATCACATTTCTACCTTCAACAAGCCTAGTTGAACATTTAATACTCTTATAGCTATCATCAAAACTCAACATTGCACATACTTACTACAAATTTATAACCTTTTCATCAATGTTCAATTAGGTGTTTTCAAGACAACACTTTTCATAAAAGTTGATCATCTAACAACTAAGACTCAATTTCTTCTACAAAAATGCAGCAAATAACAATGATAGCTCTCATGGAAAAACCCTAAACTTTTCACCATATTGCACCAAAGTCCTCTCATTTGAAAGCTTAAGCTTTAGGGGTCTCAAAAGTACAACTATTTTCAAGAAAAGATCACTAGAACACTTACTAGAGAAGAGATGAGTGTGCTGAAATTTTTGAAGCTTTCAACCCCTATTTTGCTTGAAAATTTTGGTGGAAGAGATGAACAAGAAAGATGGACATAATCTTTTCTTTATTTTAATATTAACTATCAATTTAATCCACCTACATCAACTACTTTGACCAATTTTGTCCATCTTTGTCTCCTATATAGTCTATGGCTGGCCAAGCAAATATTGGAGGTCTAATTGCCTTTTAAAGACCTCCAATTATCAATCTATGGCTATTTGATACCTTTAGCTTATAGAATGGAACTTTCGCACTTTATGCGATTTAGTCTTTTTCGCAATTAAACTTGAAATCGCTAAAATTAAAATACCAAAATTCTCATGTACTTATACAATCATATACTAATTCATAAAATCACATGAAAATAAATTTCTCAAATCTCGTATTAGTGATCTCGAGATCACTGTTCCGACTAGCCCCTAAATCGGGCTGTTACATAGAGCATATCAACCTCGGAAAATGTGTGTACTAACAACTGAAAGTTGCGATTTTTAGATTTTTTGGTACTTTAAGAAGTCATAAATAAGGAAATAAATGATGGAATAAGCGGTCATCAAGAGATAACACGAAAATTACCAAAAGAACACTATTGAAGCTAATTTCCAAGCAATTCTCTATCAAGATTCAAGAGTCCAAGCTGATTTCCAAGGGAGTTATCATGGATTTCTTTTATTTTAGTGGTTATATTGCATTTTTGGTATTTATTCTTGCAAGTACGAGCTAATTCTCTTAATAGCTAGGGGAGATGAACCCTAGGATTTATTCTATTGTTTGATTTTTATTTTTATGCAATACAACCTTAGCTTCTTTATTTTTAATTATGAATCCGTTATTATTCTTGGTTTAATAATTCTAGAGTGTTAATCCATGTTTGATGTGCATAAGTCTGAGATTGAATAAACCCTTTTTGTGATTAGATATTGCATAATTGAAAGGAGTTGCATTCAATCCTAAAAATAGGATGACATAAATCTACCAAATTAGAGTAAAATATAATAGGAGGATCCATAGAGTGAATTAATACAATAATAGCGGTTTTAATTAGAAAGAAATTTCAATTAATTAACCCAGAGTTAGTTGTTTTTATGCTTGAAAGAGAAATATATTAAATTTCATATCTAGTTTGGGTACAATTTCCTTAAAAAATATATAAATAATATAATATTTTATATTTTTCACAATATACATTTGATTGAGGACTAAATTGATAGAATTTGTAAATGTAGAGAGTAATATTTGTTAAATTATAAGAATTAAGCTCAAATTGATAGAATGTGTAAGTATTAAAAACTAAATATGTTATTATACCAATTAAAAAAAGGACACACCATCATTTTCGTTAACCATTTAATGGAGAGTAATCAAACTAGAACCGATCGAAAACCCTAGTCCTAAAATTGAAAGTTTTTGTAGTTTGATGACCAAAACAAAAACATGCTAATTCAAAGTTTATTAGGAAGTGTTCGAATTGGATAATGCTTGGTTGTCTATGATTACTCTTTCTTTAGATTATTTAACATATTATTGGATACATTATATTATTATGTTCAGTTCATTTGGCTGAAATGTAATTTTCTGTTGTTTGGTCGACAAAATACAAAATTACTTAAAAGTATATTGTAATAAATTAACCTTAATCCTAAAAAAGGATGAAAAAGAGTTATTAAATTATGATGAGAGTGGAAATTAATTATGAAAATAGAGAAAAAGAAAACAAACGAAAATGTTAAAAAAGTTGAACTACAAAATAATTAAATAATAAAAAAACTCTTTTATAATGAATAAATAATTAAAAGTTAAGATACTATAGTTAAGTTTCCAACAATTAATAATAATATTAAAAACTGGATAGTTTAATTCATTAATGTTGATTTATTTATTGTCTATGTTATAATGAAAATAGATTGAAGTAATTAAGATGTGATAAAATTATGAAAGTAAGATTATCACTTGTATTAGCATTATTGATATTAACAAATGATGGATTTAAGATCTTATATTTGAAGTAAACATGATTATATATTTACATTCTGAGATCCAAAACTGTCCGTAAAACCATAACATTTCTAATGTGGGTGTGATGTATTCATTTCTTTGCTCCTACTTTTACTTTTCCCACAATTTTGATTTGATTTTAGAAATATCCAGCTCCAAAAACTTAAATTGAAGTCATTCCACATTGTAATAAATAATAAAACCCATGGAGAATGGTTTGTCTTGTGATGAGAATGTTTTTCTTTCAACCCCAATATTCTTCATCTTTATTTTAATATAAATAATATATATTTTTAAATTGATTGAGATACAGTTTGATTGATATCTGTGTTGTTGCAATGATTAAAAGACTGTAAATTTAAATATGTTTAAATATATATTATTTTTTATTTAAAATTTTTTCAAATATAAAATAATAACTAGACTTATATAAAAAGTAATTATCAAATATATAATTTTTTTTTTTTTAAAATATACTCGCGTCCCGCGTCCGAGTTGAAATAAGGGTAGTTTGAAAGTAGGAGTCGGTTTTATTTTCCACCATTAAGTCGGTAGGAGAGACTGCCTACTATTATTGGGGTAGCTTGAAAATAGGGGAGAAATTATTATTATTATTATTATTATTATTATTATTATTATTATTATTATTCCAAATTGAAGATGTGAACTAGTTTCTTTTATTGCCTAAAGATCAAAAGTAGGCTACCAACCCAGTTTGGAATAATTTGATAGACATGTCTGGTCCCAATCGTATCAGAAATTTGTTTGACACTATTCCACTCTTCTCCAATACACATTAAAAAAGGAAAAAAAATCCATCTTACGGATGAACCCATAAACCCTAATACAAGTCATCTTCCCGACTTTCACTTATTGAGAAATGGTTTAGGAATCTTTTTATAATTATTTTCACAACCATTCTAGCCCCAACTATGTTGAATTTATGATTTATGATCATTATAGTACGTGATTGAATAATTTGTAAGATGTACTGATTTTTCTGTGTCATTGGGCACCATCAATTTTGCCACCTTATTTTCCATTAAGTCATTCTCCAATTTGTTTATCAAATTCTAAATGAAAATATTCACAATTTTATTGTAATGAAAAAGTAAAATTTAGTTAGATATTTTACAAGTTCAATTAAAAGATTCGCATAATAATTTATTTAACTCTTCAATTTTATAAAAAAATTATTCTACCTTTTTATTTGTGTTTTCGTTTTTTTTAAGTCTTGAAATTATATTGCTTGTCAAATTATCTCAAACTAGATAAAGATGTTGACAAAACATCCACGTGATTGTCTACATGTATACTTGTTATCAATTAATTATTTTTATAAAATTTAATTAATTATACATTAATAAAGTCAATAAATATTATTTTTTATTTATTTTGAAACCATAAAATTTAAAAAATTAAATGAAAAATTAAAATAATTTTTTTTATAAAGTTGAAAGGTAAGTGATTGTGAGTAAAAGATTTTGTTAGTGCCCTTCATGTCAATGGCGTAAAGGGTCCAAATATTGGAAAATTAAACGCAGAGATTGTTCCACCACCGTCACATGCTTATGTGGACATATTTAGAAAACGTGTTTATTCTAAAGCCACACAAGTGTTTTTTACTTTCGGTACTCAAGTTCACCATCCACTTTAACATATGATTTGGTATTATTTGATGGGGGAGTTTTATTTCTCAATTCTAAAAGACTCTAAATGCTTGAAGAAGCAACCCCTTTATAAAATAATATTTGGTGGAATATTTAAATATGTGTAATTGCGTATAATGTTGAAGGTTACGAATCTTTGACTCGATAAAATATTTTTATCTGAGTTCAAATATTTAGAAAAAAAAAAACGATGAGGCCTGATTTAGTTTCACTACATCATAAATGTTACAAGGAATAAGATAATGATTTTACAGTTTAATCTACAATGAATATACTTGATAATTAACAACGTAAGCATCCTGCATAGGACAAAAGGTTGGAAATGGGCATATATGAGTTTCAACATTCACCACACCAAAACTGGAAAGCTATATTTGTCTTGTACGGAACTTGTGAAAGTATTAGTTAAAAAGTTGTGAAATAAAAAATAAATATTTCTAAATTAATTAACCTTGAATCTCAAATGCTGCCCATGGTTCAATCACGACCTCATAATTTCTTTTTAAAATTCAAGCAAATTTTGTTTATATTGATATTTCCTTTAAACTTTTTAATTAAAATAAATTATGTCTTATAATCATTTATTTTTACATTTTAATTGTTCTTTTTCTGAATAATTATTTCACTTATTATTATTTTTTAATTACATTATCTTTCAATTGTTATTCTTTTTTATTTTTTACTTATATAATTTGTATAAATTAATAATTGTAAAATTATATCTTGGTCTCCTCAAAAATAATAAAAAAATTGATTTAAATTTTTAAAAATTATAAAGATATAAACCATTAAAATAATAAAATTATATTTTATTATCATAAAAATATATAATTTAATTCCGACAGTCTCAAAATTTTCTTGGATTCTTCAACGATTATATAATTTGTTAAGTAGTTTGAAAATGACTATTGATTATAACAAAAATCATGAGAATCCTTATATTTTCGGCCCTTAAATTTACCATTTATCCTATTTTACTAAAAATAAAAATAAAAATACCCAACACTCAATTCTTTTTCTCTTGGTTTTACCATGCAAATGCAAAATGTAACTCAATGTTCTCATGTCCCAGCCCTTTTTAACTCTGTTTTCTATAAATTCAATCCTATCTTTTTTTCATATCTAAAAATTTAGTTCCAATTATTAAAATTATTTTGTTAAATATATGTTTGTTACAATATCAATTTTTTAGTTATATAACTCACAAGTGAGTACTTTTTTATTTTAAAATATAATATTAACAAATTTAATAATATTAACAAATGGATCTAAATTTTAAAATCTAAAATGTAAAATGACTAAAATCCTAAAAATGTGGATTAAATTCTAAATTTGAAAAGAATACAAAAATTTATGACATATTTTAACCTTAATGATATTTATGGTGCTTAATAGATTCTAGGAAGCCTTTTTTTGACATAATGACCTATTTGACATTCTAACTTTGCAAAAAAAAAAAGTAAGTAATTTTAACACTTCATTTAATTGTTTACCAATTTTAGCTCTTAAACTAATGTTTGTTTTCAAAATATTCTCAAATGGATGAAAAAGTTAAAGTTTATTAACTTTGTTGATGTGAAGTCAACAATTAATAAAATTTTAAAAAAACCCAAAATTATAGAATATTATTATAATTTTATTATTAAATAAATTTTACATTTTTCTGAATTTTTATATTTTCAAAATTTTAAAAATTATACACATGGATATCATGCCATATTAACTTTTTCTATTTATTTTAAAATGATTTGGTAAATAATATAAATTCAAAAGTGAAAAAAAAAGTTAATTCTATAATTAAAAATACTTATTTTATAAAATTTGAGGGTTGTCATGCTCTTTTTTCTCCTAGATAGTGGAAGACAAAAAGAAAAAAGGAAAAAAATGGAGGAATACGCTGAATAGTACACCATTGTTCCTAAGCTTTATAGTTGCATTTTTCTATATCATGAACCTCTATTTTCCGCCTGTTTTTTTGTGAATGTCAAACATTTGGACTGTTTCATCGTTGATAAAAGTCCACATATTCAATGTATCAAAATAAGGGTAAAGGCGGAAGTTTAATTCAGGGGATGAAGATAAAAAGAATAAAATTTGAGAAGTTAAATTTATATTTTTTTATTAAAAATACTTAATTAAATTATTAATTTTTTAAAGGGACTGAATTTTTATTCAATGAATAAGTTAAAAAAAATTGAAGAGGGATTATAAAGGAATTTTCCCCTTCCCCGGTTACTATGTAGATTAAACTCATCTTCCAAACCCCTTTTTTGTATAGAAAATTAAAATTGAAATTAGGGTTGTACAATTTTGATAAAAAGAAAAGGGAATGTTTGAATGAGATAAGAAAAATAAAATAAAAAATTATATCATTGTATTAGGAAAATTATATTGTTGAAGTAAATGGGACGTGTGTTATAAGTGATTAACCACCATGAATTTGTTTTAATTCAATGTCCTATTTTGCTTTTAATAAAGTTGAATACCAAGTCATAAAACGGCAGCGTCCAAGTTCTCTCTATTTTTATTGCTCATCCAAATAAGAAGCTGATTGTATTTTCCATAATCCAAATTTTATTGGATCATCCGAATGAAAAGTAGAAAGTTTGTCTTGAAAGCAAATTAGATTAAGTTATTCCCTAAAATAAAAGTCAAAGAATAAAATCATCTCATCTATATAAACACATAAAAGGTCAATTACTAGATTTCCATCTTTTGAAAATGTCAATTATATTCCTATAACATTGGAAAACCATAGACCTTCAATCTCAACAATTTTTGTAAGTTCCCATTAATTTACTACAATTCTATCATTTTCATTCTCATTTATCTATCTTCACATAAATTTATTTTTAATGGGAAAAAGTCAATTTTTGGTAATTATACTTTCAATGTGGTATTTAAGTTATTAATATATGTTTTTATTATGGTGCCTATGCTTTTATAATACATCTAATGTGGTATATGAACTATCAATATGTGTCCAACTACGGTACATCTTGTCAACACTATTAGTGAACGTAGAATTCTATTTTCCAAATCATCTTGTTAACACTGGTAGTGAATTACTAAACCAATCATCAAGCTTGCAATGGAAAACTTTTTGGAGATGTTTTTGCTTATGTAATTTTAGTATTTACTTCTTAACTATATATTTACTTAATTTAATTTATTTTTTATTTAGCTTTTCACACAATACTATATTATTTAAGTGGACTTGATGATTAAAAAAATCTATCTGTCAAGTTTTCATTGGCTTGCTTAGTAATTCACTAATGGTGTTAACAACAAGCACCGTAATAAAACACATATAAAGAGTTCGGATACCACATTGGACATTTTATGAAAGACCATAATAAAACATATGTTAATAGTTCATATGCCATAATAAACATTTTCAAAGTACAAGTACCACATTAGACATTTTATGCAAGTATAGATACCAAATGTGACATTATCCCAATTTTAATTGTTTAAACATTTAAAAGAATTCTTACAATTGGTGTGGTAAGTGTGGACAAACATATCAAACCTAGGTGCTAGTGATTCTCCCAGCACCGAGTTTTATCCCACCAATGACCATGTTATAGACTCCACTGGTTGTAACATAGGAGTAATTATCAATCAAACTAGAACAACCCAAAATCTAAATCCTTTGCATGGCAACTAGATCACAAACCTACAAAATTAAACCAACCCTCAATAGCAAAATCAAAAAAATTCGTATTAGAAATGTAACACCTGGTTTTCAATTAACTCGGAAACTTTAAATAATTAGAGGATTAAATTGAAAGAGACTGAAGGTTAGAGGCCTCTAATGAAGAAATGGGAAAGCTGAAAACTAAATTGGACATGATTAAGAACCAAACCTGGTTCAGTTAGAATGGAACCAGCTAATTCTTTAGTGGGGGACAACATGATTAGAAATGGATGGTTCTCATAAGGTTGGTATTAGCGTGGGAATGGCTATAAATAGCTAGAAGATGACTTCTCAGGGATGATTTTATTCCCGATTATGTTTCATTTTCTCTCTTATTCATCATCTTCAGATACTTTGAATGAGAGTAGGCTATGAAAGGTTCTACATGGAGCAGTTCTTAAGGATGAAGACGGAAAAGTAAATAAACCAACAAGCTATTGCCAGGAGAATGGAAGCTCTGGTATTCAAGAAAGCTAAGCTATGGAAATGATGAAGCTACAGGTAGTTTTTAAAATATAATCGTGGTTGTTCTGGCTATTATCATTTAAGTATGCCATGAAAAGGATGTTCATATGAGTATTGGCAATCTGCATGACAATATGCATAATGTAGATGTGTGCATGATTGCATGATAATTGTGGGAAAAACTTCTATGGGATAGATCAAGTTAGAAAAGAAAAATGAAGAGTGAACTTGTTAGATACCGCCATGGGCAAAGCTTAGAGCTTTGCGGAGGGAACATTGCGGTGTTCGAGCATCAAAATTAGGTGGTATAAAATAGGTAATGGAATGAGGTTTCGGGAAATAAGAACCATGGAAAGGTATTTATCGCGATGGTAGTATCGACCGATCCTTCAGAGTGACATCGTGACGATGGTATATGGCGTAAGACCATAGATGAAAGACGCTATGGAAGTCTAATATAAGGTACGTAGCGCAAGACTATGGGTGAAAGATGTCATGACAACATGGTAAAAGGTATAAGGTATACGGTGTGAGACCATAGATGAAAGAGACTATTACAACCAAGTATAATGAGTAAGACCCTTATGTAGGATTTCATGGCATCATATGATAGTACGTTAGGAAGGTAGATCAGTGTAAGACCATGGATGAAAGACTTCATGACATTCACAAAAATAGTCTGCTAAGATAATAAACACAGAGATAGTCATAGTAAATACGGGGTAAGTCCGACAAGATAAAGGAAACGAGGTAAGAAGGGTATAAGACCATAGCTCAGTTACAACAATCCATAGAGTCCGCCATGTCCTCAAGCGCGGGTATACTACCAGTGCGCCAAGCATCAGAAATCACGCAGGTGGAATAATGCATCGTGAACCAACTAAAAATTCGACTAAGGCAAGCGTATCTATTAATTAATAGTATAGCTATGGTGAACAAATATATTATTCCCACGAAGACTAAAAGTACTAGTAATTACTGTCTTTTTATTATTTAACTAATAAATTTGAGTGATTGATTAAAACTAAAATTAACTAAATTAATTAACTACGAAAATTAGTTAACTAAAATAAAAATCAAACGACAGAATCCATCATACGGTTCATCTCCCTAGGTATTTAGAAAATTAGTTCAAGCTTGAAAATAAAAACTTCTAAAACACAGTGTAACCGAAAGAAATTAATAAACTTATTATAATCTACTAAAAAATCAACTGGGAGTCTTTAATCTTGACGAAAATCTACTTTAGAATCATCTTCAATGGTGTTTTCAAGTTGTTTTCTCGAGTATTCTATGATGATTCTCTCATATCTCCTTATTTTTGTCATATATTCATCTTAGCATGCTTGAATAACTTAAAAATCATGTTTTTTTTGTAGTTCAGAGTGTCAATTGCAAAATTGACACGACTTACCACATGGCCATATGGAATGGATCAGCACATGTAGTTCCCGTACCTTACTCCGATATTTTGGTTTTTGCTCATTTTTAATTTGTTTTGCTCTTAAATGTTTTCCTAAGTATAAAAACATGAATTTAAAGTATTATAACCATAAAATTCACCATTAACATCGAATAATTACCCAAATACACATTAAGAGTGAGATTAAAATATGTTACTTTTAGAACTTATCAGGGAAGAAGAGTTAAAAGAAAGCATAAGTATGATAAGTGGATAATGAGGAATCCGCCAAAAATGATGAAAGTGGTAAGGATAGATGTGAAATCTGACAAGGCATGGGCGAAGACTCGACAAAATGATTTGATTAAGAACATGTGATATCTGAATATGTTGAATTGATTAGTACTGATTTTGATTTATAACCTGCATGTGACTTCATGGCAAATATGATATTATTTGTTAAGTTTTGATAAATCTGTTTATAACGCATGGACTCCCATGCCTATTGACTCTACTATTATACGATAGCATGACTTACATGCTCTTCACTCTGCTTATATATGCATGCCATGACACATTGCATGAGACTTGGGATGTTGTGAAAGAAGAAAGTTTTTGACAATTTAATGGTCTGCATTATCTGGTGGTTTATCCATGGTTATGTTTTAGTAGCTTGGCTGCAATATAGTGGCTTGATCACATATCTAATATGGCAGTTTTAACTGCAAATATTCTGGTGGCACTGTCCACAATTATCTGTTGGTGTGATTTGGGGGAACTCTATTTTTGTGTGTAGCAGAGTTGGGTAGGATGTTTTCTGATAAATCTGTATTCTGATCTGTTTGAAAAATACTGCATCTGCATAAACATACATGCTCTGCTTTGTTCTATTCTGTTATGTTCTGCTCTGCCTTGTTGTAATAGCCCGATTTTGGGGTTAGTCAGAATAATGGTTTTGGGACCACTAATCCGAGGTTGAAGAAAATTATTTTGATATTATTTTATATGTTATAGCATGATTATAAGGATGCATGAGAATTTTGGTGCATTAATTTTAGCGATTGCATGCTTAATTGCGAAAAAGGACTAAATCGCATAAAGTGCAAAAGTTCTATTTTACAAGCTAGGGGTGTCTAATAACTATGGAATATTAAATTGGAGGTCTTTAAAGTGCAATTAGGCCAATAAGAAAGTGTTGGCCGACCCTAGAGACTAGGGAGACAAAGGCATTTAATTTGGTCAAAAATTTGGTGATAGTTGGTGACTAAATAAATAAAATATGATAAAATAAAGGAAGGTTATCATCTTTTTTTTCCTTCTCTTCTCCTTCCACCGATTTTTACATTCAAATAAGGGTTTTGAAAGCTTTGAAGCAACTTATCCTCTTGCAAGTAAGTGATTTTGGTGGTTTTATTTGATAATTTTTGTACTTTTGGAACCCCCAAAGCTTAAGCTAGCTAATGAGGGGACTATTGTAACAGCCCGAATTAGACCCTAGTCAGAACGGTGGTTTCGGGACCACGAATTCGAGTCAAAAAATATTTAAATATTATTTTTCGTGTTTATTATATGTGAATTAGCATGTGTGAAAGTTTCGTATGAAAATTTGATTGTTTATGTACTTAATTTAATAAAAGGACTTAATCGCGTAAAATAAAAATTTGGTAGCCAAATGTGTAAGTGCCAAATTGATGATGTTTTTATAAATTGAAGTGTTGATATTGTAAATTGGCCATAATTTAGAGTAGTGGCCGGTTTGGTATGCATGAAATAGTAAAATGTTTGTTTATGATTAAATTACTAGCATTTTGGTAAATATGTAATATATGATCATATATGTTATAATAAAACATAAAATAAACAACTGCATTCATTTTTATTTGTTTCATGACCGAATATCAAAAGAAAGAAAAGAAAATAAGCTTTGTGAGTTTCGGCCATTTGGAAGCTTAAATTCAAGATCAAGAACAAAAGAAATTGGACTTGGATTGGGGAAAAACGAAAGTTGTCGACTAGTCGTCCCGTTCCGTTTTACATCGTCTGAGGTAAGTTTGTAGGCAAATAGACGTGTTTAATTGTAGATAAATGTTATATATATATATGCTGGTATGAAAAATATGAATTTATATGTGCTTATGTCAAATGTGAATAAGCTTGGTAACCATGTTTGAATAGCCGATTTATAACGTCCGTCGATATCCGAGGTAAGTTTTTAAGCAATCGCGTTGGATTGGATTTATCTATAATGATGTACATGAATTTAATGGAAGTATATGTGTTTATTGTTGATATAGCCGAATGTGATATTGATTTGAGAGATGAATATAGCCGAATGTGATGTATACATATATCTCAATGATATACACGAATGTGATATTAATTCGAGAGATGAATAAGTTAATACGTATATATATATATGGTTGAGTTTTAAGCTTTATATATATATATATATATATATATATAGATACATGAATGAGTAGTAAGTTTGAGATATGCACTAAATGTGCAAATTTGATACCGAGTACTATATGTGCAAAATCGGTCATTTAGCACTAAGTGTGCGAATTGAATTTCCGAGCACTAAGTGTGCGAAATCGGTTAATGATCACTAAGTGTGCGAGTAATTTTAATCTCAAAGATTGAATTTGGTAAGTTTATAAGCATATATGTGTTGATTAATTATATATAAACATGAGATTTATATGCTGATTTGTAATATGCGAAATTGATGTACGGAAATGATAGTATGAAATATAACACTAAGTGTGCGAGATGTTAAATGTGACGGCACTAAGTGTGCGATACATTGCAATGATTTGGCACTAAGTGTGCGAGATGTTAACGTGACAGCACTAAGTGTGCGATACGTTACAAGGTTTTGGCACTGAGTGTGTGGGTTTGCTGATCCTTTAAGAGTATCAGTTAATGAATGTGTTAAACGTGATAAAATGATCAGGTATGTGATGATAGATCATCTTTTGGATAATAAAGTAAGTATTAACTATTGAAATGAAATTATGTATTATACATATTAATATGTGATTTATATGGGTTTGAAATGCAAGTATAAATTCGGTAAGTGATATATGCATATGAAATTAAGAAAATGTGATATATCTTTATACTTGTATAAATGTATATATATTTGTTTTGAGATGGGAAAGTGATTTATAGATCGATGTGAAATCTATTATTGAATGTGTGAGTGTTCGGTCTTAAGGCTATGAAATGTGAAAGTTTACGAATGGTGATATAAATTATAGTTATGGTTTTAAACCTCGATTGTGATTATATTAAATTGGCCTTACTAATATAATGATATAATGCATTGTTATTATGTAATTGCTTATAACTTACTAAGCTATGATAGCTTAATGTATGTGTTTATTTGCATTGTTTATTAATTTTGGAGTCAAGTTACGAGCTGGGGATCATCGTTAAAGTCTATCACACTATCGACTGTCTTCGGTATTTTATAAGCTGAATTTTTCGACCTATGGCATGTATAGGCTAGATTGAAATTTGAAATGTTGGATTTTGGTTTTGTATAAATTAAGCCATGCGAAAATGGCCTAACTTCAATGTTTTATTATGGTTTTGTTTGATTATGGCTTACGTTCATTTGGTTATTATGCTATATGTCTTGAATGAATGGTATTCATGATATCTATTTTGTGCACTGAAACTGGTTAGTAATTTTGGATGTGTGCATTTGGTTGATTCGGTTATGACATATGGATAGATAAAAGTATGAGTGAATTTGGTTGTTAATTTGGTCAAGATGTTATTCATGAATTAGTATTAATTGATAATAGGTTATGTTCGAATATAGAAAAAGTTTATTTTGATATGTTTATTACATAGTAGATAAGATTTGCATATGGGATGTAATAACCAATTTTGGCCCGGGGCCCACACACACAAAAAACCAGTATAAAAAGCCAAAAACAAAACAAAATAAACCTGATAAGATCTGACAGTCCAAAAATAACAGTCCAATTACAAAAAAAACCAATACCAGGCCTAAATTACAACAACAATCATGTCTATTCACAAAATTACTAAAACCCACGAAAGCCCAATTACAAAACCCGAATAGCCAGCCCAAACCCAAAGACCCACTAAACAGAAGCCCTAGGGTTTCCCTCTCAGCGCCGCCGCGCGTCCCCCACACGCGTATCGCTCCAACTCCCCACGCGCCGCACGACTCCCCGCACCTTGGTCACTGCGCTGCACGCCTCTTCAGCACACCACGCGCCTTTGGTTTCGCACGCCCTTACCCATACCCTGCGACAAAAACAGAAACGAAGGAAGACAAATAGAGAAAGGAAGAAACAGAGAAGTATAGGGCAAAATACTAGATTAATAAAACATTTGTAAACTTTAGGCTATAAAGCCATTAAAAATCGATGTAAGCGGGGCTTTTTTTTTTCGAGAGGGGGAAGGCTTTCAGAAAAAAGGAACTACAACACAAGAAACAACCAGAAATCAAAAATCAAAAGATTGAAAGGCTGATTTCGTTTAGTTTTCTGCCATTAATTTACTGTCATTTCTATTTTATCTATTTATTCATTACAAACGGAAATAGTAAAGGAATAGAGAAGGGTAGCCTCACCTGCCCCCGTAGCGGACGCGGTGACGGAGGGCCGAGTCGTCATTACCGTCGATTTCGAAAGGGGAATCGAACGTTTCCCCTTTTGTTTAGGACGGAGCGTCCGGGCGTTAGCCTCCTAACACGTTCTGAAACGGGGCTAAAACCCCCCTCTCTACGCGCCGTTGGCCACTGGTTACGAACGTGGCGCAACGATCGGCCTGCGAAACTCAATCGACGGGCATGAGAGAAGAGGGGCAGAGAGGGTTTGTAAATGGTGGCTGCGGAATTTTGAAAAATATTAAGGTTTAAATGATTTTTCGGAAAGAAAATTGGCCTTTATAGAAGGTAAAACGACGCCGTTTGAGGGGGTAGGATCCGCGCATCGACCCGCTTGGTGACCCGGATCCGCGCCTCCCTGCTTTGAAGGATTATTTACGCGAGTGGTCCCCCCGCTCTCTGATCCCTTTGCAATTTAGTTCTCTCAAACGCACCGTTTTCTCGACTGGGGACAATTTCTATTTTACTCCCTCACTCTCTGCGCGCATTTCATTCACGTCATCCAATTCTCTTTTATTTTAGACTTTTGCCCCAGATTCTAGCTTTCATTTTAATTTAACCCTTTTATATATATTTTGGTTTTCTTTAAATATTTTTCTATTTTACCATCATTTATATATTATTATTATTATTATTATTATTATTATTATTATTACTATTATTATTATTATTAATGTTATCATTACTATTATTATTATTACTTAATTATTTTAAAATTTTTTTGTATATTATTAAACTTTACGTATATCGTTGATTTTAAATTTTGACTATCATAAATTGTCTCACATATTATTTACTTTTTTTTACGTATTCTTTATTCAAAACTTTTTATTAATTATGTTGAATCGTTTCACGTGCTATTTCTATTAAAATTGTTTAATTCGTTTTTTATTATTGTTGATGTTTAAATAGTGTAAAATATGTGATTATACTCTTGCATGTGTTGTGATTTGTCCGTTTGTATTTTCATCTCATTGATATTATCATCAGCATTATTATTGTTTATATTATTGTTCTGTTATTACTGTTATTATTCATGTATGTTAATATTCTAGATTAACGATTCCAATGTTATGTATTACATGTATTATGCCAAATCCGTGTTACATTACCATTATTCGCCGAGCATAGCCCTCATTCGCGTTTTAAATAATGTTTCTTTAAAACCTAAACTACCCAAATGTGTATCATTTTTAAATATATTTATCAATTTTATCCAAAAGCAAAAATTTTCAAAATAAGGCAATATTCTATGTTTGGAAACTCGAGAGATCGTGCCCTATGTGTTGGGTTTCGGTTCTCTCGCTTGGCCAAGCGATCGAATATCCTTTTGGTATTTCTAATGCATGAGTCTCAGGGATTAAAAGATGATCTTGGATTCGAGGATTCAAATTACCGTGTCCTAACGTACTGGATGTGATATTTTGTTCCTTCGGAATGAGAAAATCTTGATATTCAACTCGAGAAGGCTCAAATATTTCCATAAAAGATCGATTTTTTTAAAATTCTTTTTAAATTTTTTTAAATTTCGACATTGAGACATTAATTAATCAATTTGGTACCAATTTTGGCCGTGACGAGGGTGCTAACCCTTCCTTGCACGTAATCGACTCCCGGACTCATGTTCTCAAATTTCGTAGGCCAAAAACAATGTTTTAGTAAATCAAAATATTTTATTAAAACAAAGGTGATCCGATCACACCTAATAAAAGATCGGTGGCGACTCCCTATTTTAGAAGTCGATTCCCGTTTTGTCAAAAAATGGTTACGATAGCTTGGCGACTCCACTGGGGACCTCGAGAGTCAGGCCGTAAAATTGATTATTCTTTGTCCTTTGTCGAAAAGTTGGAAATTTATTTTGAACAATCATGCTTCTTTCGATACATTTGCTAATATTATAATTCCAATGATGTTGAGTTTTATAAAATACTTTGGCATTGCACTGCATGACCGTTGTGGCCACACCCTCTTAAGTGGGAGTGAGAAGCTACTCTTTCATGAGGTTTTTACCTCCGTGCAAGATAGTGGATCGCTTCCGGGATACATCCGTACCTATGTCTTCGTAAGATTTTTATCTCCGTGCAGCCATAGGGAAATGTATTCCCCTGAACCGAACTCAGTCCATAGGAGCCTATAATGGGTGAGGATCGAGGAATCTGCTGGTTCAGGTACCCTCGCTTTAGAACTGAACCACATATAGAGAGACCTAAGAGCGCATTGTAGGTAGAGCCGTAGTTGTTACCTTAAATAGGGGTTCGATTATTTCCTGCTCGTTTTAAGTTCTTTTTGTACATGATACTAACTTGTTGTGTTTTGCTTTTATTGCATAGCATTTCATCATAAAAGGTGTTGATTCACATTCGGTTACTAAATAGAAAAGCTTGACATGGAAAAGGGGTTTCTCGATAGAGTGGAGGATAATGCGGCCGTTCAAACATGGTCCGAAAGGATACAGCAAGAGAAAGGAGACAGCCTAACAGCGGGATATGAATCAAAGTTATGGGATTTCACTCGCATCAGCGTGACTCAAAATGACCTGCAAGAATTGAAGGAAATATGGGATTCGTGGGGCAACGAGGTCAAACAACTATTCTACTATAATTACGGTGATTTGCACTATCTGCTGGATATCAAGGTAGACGAGTACCTACTCCGAGCTATTACCCAGTTTTGGAACCCCGCTTACAGTTGCTTCACTTTTGGAAAGGTGGATTTGGTGCCTACCATAGAGGAGTACACAGCTTTGTTTCGATGCCCAAGAATTCAAACTGGTAAGGCTTATTCAAGGTTTGCTAATGTGCCAACATTCTCAAAAAGGCTAATGAACATTACAAGGATGAGCGAGCAATGGATTACAGCTCGGATCAAGCAAAAAGGAGATTATAAGTGCATCCCTTGGAAACATCTGAAAGATCTGATCTTGGCGCACCCAGATAAGAAAAAGAGGGTCGATGTCTTCGCTTTAAGCATCTATGGTTTGGTCATCTTCCCCAAGGCGTTGGGGCATGTAGAGGAAGTGGTCTCCGACTTATTTGATAAACTTGACAAGGGAGTCACACCTGTCCCTACAATCTTAGCCGAAACTTTCAGATCATTGAATGCTTGCCGAAGAGCGGGCGAAGGGAGATTCATGGGATGTGCACAACTTTTGCTATCATGGTTCCATTGCCGTTTTTGGAAGATAGAAAAGGTCTCATGTAAAGTCTTTTTCGAAAACTATTCTCCTCTAAAGGAATTAGCGGATACACCAAGGCGGGACGACTTATCTGGAGAGAAATGGATAGCGATTCTCCAAAATTTGCAAGTGGAAGATGTAGAATGGAAGACTCCGTGGATGATCCCCAACGAGATCTTGTATCGGTGCGGAGAGTTTGAGTGGGTCCCTTTACTCGGGATATGGGGAGCTGTTGGGTATGCCCCATTACTAGTGATGAGGCAGTATCGATCAAGGCAGTTCATACCAGCGACACATGGATTAGCCCAGTGTGAGTTTTCGTACAAGGACGATAATTATAAGAAAAGAGTTCGCGAAATATCAGATGCGTGGACTCAAACCCGGAAAATGAAGAAATTTGCCATAGGGCCAATGACGACCCCCGAGTATGATCTGTGGTGGGGCAAAAGAATCAATGACAATATCCCAAGGCCAAGCCAAGGAGACGTTCGGCCAACAAAGGAGCAATTACAAGTAATTCCATCTGAATTAGAGATTATCAAGCAAGATTTCGAGAGAAGGAGTCGGGAATTGGGAAAGAGGATAGAACATCTAGAGGAGGAAAAGATGCAGTTAGGGTTAGATGTCGACATCCACAAGATCGAAGCCGAGAAATTGAAAAAAGGAAAAAATAAAACCGAAGAGGATTTGGATAGCTTAAAGACAGACTACAAGAAGCTACGCATGTCCATCAGAACCGCTGGTCTAGGTAAAACTTCAGAGCAATGGCGGCAGGAAATTGAAGAAGAAAAATCCATAGCCAATCAGTGGGAAAAGAAGTTCCGAGATGCTCGAGTACGGGAAGACGTTTTGAAAAAGAGCCTGTTGGAAAGTCAAGGTGAGAAGGAGAGGTTACGCGCCCGAATAGCAGAATTAGAAAAGTCGCTGCATCTGCACCGTAGCCGCAACTCGGTAATCGAATTAAGAGCCAGCCAGAACAAGATTGAGGAGATGAAAGGGAGGATAGGAGAGCTCGAGACTGCATTACAAGATAGTAAAATTCGAGTTGAGCTCCTTGAGGCGAACAATGAACATTGGAAAGAGCAGCTCCACCATTCTCAAGGACAGATCAGAGATAGAGACTATGTGATGGGTGAAGCTGTGGTTCAAGTCCGAGAGGTGGCCGATCATTTACAAACTTTGGCTACTCAAGCTGATGTATTAAGTCTACAATACGAGTCAGCGTCGGATCGAGGCCAAAAATTAGCTTGGCTTCTTAGGAAAGTTAAGGATTTAGGCATTAGGGCGAAGTCGTATATGTAATCGTCCGTTCTATGAAAGGAAATTTGTTTTCTAGTAAAGTTTATCTAATGGAATTGAATCAAATCAACACCTTTTTGCATTCATACCATGCATTTGCATTACATTTCATGCAGTAGCATCATATCACCCTAATCATTTACTAAGGCTAAAATCGTATAATCCACAGTTGCGACACTACGAACCTGGAATCACGTCATCCTTATAGGACACGTCTAAAAACTAGAGTTATGGATGCTGAACTCAATGAAAGAATCAAAAGAATGGAAAGAATCCAGAGAGAGTTGCAAGAGCAGTTGGCCAAGTTGCAGCAAGAAGCAAGGGATCTGATGGCAAGATCCCGAGAGGAATCGCTCGAGCAGAAGGATCAAATGGCCAAAATGATGGAGATGATAGCAACTCTGGTCAAAGGAAAATGACCCGCGCAAAGTCCTGATGTTACAGAACCCCATTCGAGAGTTAATCAGGATCCGCTCTATCTCCCAGGATTCACTCCACCCCACGCCCATGCAACGCAAAGAGGATATCCTCAAGGGGAACTGGTAGGCCTAGAGTAACGACCTGCACCACCTGCTCATCCAGGGCAAGGTATGTTTGCATCGAACTCCGGAGATAATTCCGCTAATCCAATAGTTCCGGATTTGGATGATCCGGTAGAAATAGCCAAGTTGAGAATAAAGGATCATGATGCTGATGACAAGTATAGGAGTCTAAAAGAAAGACTCAAAGCGGTAGAAGGTACTGGAGTCTTCTCTGCACTAAGCGCCAAAGAGCTCAGTTTAGTGCCTGATCTGGTCCTACCTCCGAAATTCAAAGCGCTAGATTTTGAAAAATGCGATGGAACGAGATGTCCCAAGGCACATCTTATCATGTTTTGTCGCAAGATGGCTGGTTATGTGAATGAAGACAAATTGTTAATACATTGTTTTCAAGATAGCTTGATCGGATCAGCCCTCCGATGGTATAACCAACTCAGCAGAGAGAGGATCCAATCATGGAAGGACCTAGCATCAGCATTTTGTGAACAATACAAGCATGTCTCCGATATGGCTCCTGATCGACTAACGCTGCAGATGATGGAAAAGAAGCCAGCAGAGACGTTTAGACAATACGCTCAGAGGTGAAGGGACGTCTCGGCACAAATAGAACCCCCACTGACTAAAAGTAAGATAACGGTCCTCTTTATCAACACCTTGAAAGCACCGTTTTACGACAAACTGGTGGGAAACGCCACAAAAGACTTCGTTGATATCGTAATGTTTGGGGAACTCATTGAAAATGGCATCAAGAGTGGAAGGATGGAAGGTCCTGAGAGTTCGAAAAGGCCAGTATCTGTGAAGAAAAAAGAGCCTGAAACTCACATGGTGGGGACTGGGAGCCACTATGCTTCTAGTCCGTACCCAACCCAGCTGAGACCTCGATTTCGCCTACCACCAAACTTCTATTTTCCTCCTCCTCAAAACCCTTACTATCAAGCGCCTCCCCCTTACCCCGTCTATGCCACCGATAACCAAAGATCATTCACTATATTCCCGCTAAGTACTACGCTCGCTCAAAGTCAGCCCAAAAATGAGCAAAGACCAACAAAACCCAATCCTGAAAAACTTCAATTCACCCCTATTCCGGTGTCGTATGGAGAGCTGTGCCCGAAATTACTAGAAAAACAATTAATATCCCCACATTACATGGCACCTTTGAAACCTCCATACCCAAAATGGTACGATCCTAACGCCAGTTGCATGTACCATGCTGGAAACCGGGGGCATTCTACAGAAAATTGCCTAGCTTTCAAAAAACGGGTTCAAGGTCTTATGGATGCGGGCATTTTACGATTTGATGGTATTAATAATATGGCTAGAAATCCGCTCCCTAACCATGTTGAAGGGAACGTGAGTGCAGTAACTAAGGAAGACACGCAACAGGCTAAAAGTTATGTTGCTGAAATAAAAACAACTCTGTGAAAAGTTTGGGAGGTGATGGTCGAAAATAGGTTGTGTTGTCAACCCAACAAGCATTTTCAAAGAAAAAACACAAAAAATCAGAGTTTTTGTGATTTTCATGGCATCGAGGAGCATGACGTCCAGTCTTGTGAAGAATTCAGAAGATTACTCCAAGACATGATGAACAATAAGGAGGTCAAGATCTTTGATAAAACGGACGAGGCCGAGGAAGGGGAAATATGCGCCTCTGATAATCAACCACCAGCCATCCCTTATAGTGCTGATCGACTTCTGGTGATATATTATGAGGCCAAGAAGAAGGAAGTCGAACCAAAGATGATAATCAAAGTACCAGTTTCTTTCCCTTACAAGGATGACAAGGCAGTGCCATGAAAATACAATGTCAACATCACCATACCCGAAGCCACTACTGGAAGTGTTAACGAAGTGGGGCATTTTACCTGCAGCGGGAGATGTTATTCCCCTGAAGTGGATGAACCAAAGAAGAAAGCCGTTGACGCGAATCAGAAAGGAAAGGCACCAATGCGTAGTGCTGAGGTTGATGTTGAAATACAGTTTGAGCAAGAAACTAAAAAACCTGTGAACGAGGATGAAGCACATGAATTCTTAAAGTTTATCAAGCATAATGAATATAACATCGTGGAGCAGTTGAACAAGCAACCTGCAAGAATCTCAGTGTTATCTCTACTGTTGAGCTCGGAACCACATCGAAACGCTTTACTGAAAGTGTTAAACCAAGCGTATGTGCCAAGCGACGTACCCGTCGAAAAGCTTGATAGGTGGGTGAACAACTTGAATGCGGATAATTTCATCTCTTTCAGTGATGACGAAATACCACCAAATGGTAGGGGTTCTGTAAAAGCATTGCACATCACGACCGGTTGCAAAGGCTATATAATACCGAACGTGCTTATTGATAACGGGTCTGCACTCAATGTCATGCCTTTGGCTACACTGTCCAGGATGCCAGTTGATATGTCTTACCTAAGGCCTTGTCATTCCGCGGTAAGGGCGTTTGATGGAACATGACGAGAGGTCATGGGAAAGATCGAGATTCCTCTAGAAGTGGGCCCATGTACATACGATATTGAGTTCCAGGTCATGGACATCGCACCTTCGTATAACTTCCTCTTAGGGAGGCCTTGGATCCATTCCGCCGAGGCAGTTCTTTCGTCTCTCCATCAAAAGGTCAAGTTTGTCATGGATAACCGTTTGATCACGGTCGCTCGTGAAGAAGACATTGTTGCGTCTGTCTCTACTGACGCGCCCTACATTGAAGCAAATAAAGATGCAGTAGAATGCTCCTTCCGCTCCTTCGAATTTATCAATGCTACATTTGTTGTTTAAGGAAATAAGATTCCCACACCCAAGTTATCGAAGAATACCAAGATGGGAATCAAGCTGACTGTGGGAAAAGGAGCCCGAGCGAAGAAAAGGTTGGGAAAATACCAGCAAGGAATGGTCAGAGCACTAAAGCCAGTACACCACAAGGCTTGATGCGGTTTAGGATTCAAGCCTGACGTGCGACAAAGAAGGAAACAGTTACAGAAAGAGCAAGAAAGGAGGAGTGCAAGAGCCTCAGATCGGGAAGTGGAATGAGATCCCATAATGTATCCGCCCTTGTCAAAAACATTTACATCTGCAGGAATGATATACCCGTGGAGAGATAATTCACAAAACACGTTGCTATCGATTGAAAAGGGCCTTCAGAACTTCAGTATAAACGTCATTGATAGAGTGGATGATGCAGTGGAAGACATTTCAATGATACGTCCTAATCCCCCTAGATTTGTTTTGAACAATTGGACTGCCGTAGATCTTCTCGTAGTTGCTAAGTCCTCCCCAAAGAAATGCTCAACGCTGACTTTTTGCATGCCCTTAATTTGTAGGGGAATCTGTTATAAGAGTTTATGTTGGCTATTTAGCTTTTAAATGAACATTAATGAAGATGCATTTTGTCATGGTCTCTCATTCTCATTGGCTTCATATTTATTCCCTCTTCTCATAGCCTGTCTTTATATATATCTCATATCATGCCATAGTATCACGTTTGTAGGTTCCAGTACCTCGATGCTCCTTTATAGTTTCTTTTCCATTTACCTTTCAGGTGCTCAGATATCGACGACGTGAACAATCCCATTACAAGTCCTAAAATCGATTTCGAGCAAGCTATTTGTTTAGGAGAATTCGAAGCTGAGGAAAATGCTGAGGATTATGTCTCATCCCCTGACTTACTGAGAATGATAGAACAAGAAGATAAACAGATTCTACCCCATGAAGAATCTGTTGAGGCGGTGAACTTGGGAAATGAAGAAAAGAGGCAAGAAGTGAAGATTGGGACCTTCATTTCAGAGCACACCAAACATGATTTGATCGCCTTGCTTCATGAGTACAAAGATGTATTTGCATGGTCGTATCAGGACATGCCAGGTTTGAACGAGGATGTAGTGGTCCATAGACTCCCACTGAAACCAAAATGCAAACCCATTCAACAGAAGCTAAGACGAATGAGACCTGAAATGTTGTTAAAGATAAAAGAAGAAGTAAGAAAACAATTTGATGCTGGCTTCTTACAAGTCTCTAAATATCCAGAATGGGTGGCTAATATAGTCCCAGTATCGAAGAAAGACGGTAAGGTGCGAATGTGCGTAGATTATCGCGATCTGAATCGAGCAAGCCCCAAAGATAATTTTCCCTTGCCACACATCGATACATTGGTAGATAACACAGCGAGACATTCATTATTTTCTTTCATGGATGGATTCTCGGGTTATAATCAGATAAAGATGGCTCCCGAGGATATGGAGAAAACTACATTCGTAACGATGTGGGGGACATTCTGCTACAAGGTGATGCCATTCGGATTAAAAAATGCCGGGGCAACATATCAGAGGGCAATGGTGATGCTGTTCCATGACATGATGCACAAAGAAATAGAAGTCTATGTCTACGATATGATTGCCAAATCTCGAGGGGAAAGAGAGCATGTTAGGAACCTCAGGAAGTTGTTTGAAAGACTGAGAAAGTTCCAGCTGAAGCTTAACCCAGTCAAGTGTACCTTCGGGGCTACCTCTGGGAAATTACTGGGCTTCATCGTCAGTGAGAGAGGTATCAAGGTTGATCCAGACAAGATAAAAGCCATACAAGAACTACCGCCTCCACACACACAAAAAGAAGTCAGAGGATTCTTAGGGAGGTTGAACTACATCGCTCGATTTATCGCTCAACTTACCAACCAGTGTGACCCAATTTTCCGGCTCCTTCGAAAACACAATCCTGGAGAATGGAACGAGGAGTGCCAAGTGGCTTTTGACAAGATAAAACAATATTTGTCCAGCCCCTCGGTGCTAGTACCGCCAACTCCCGGGAAACCGTTAATATTGTATCTGACTATGTTCGAAAATTCCATGGGTTGTGTACTGGGGCAACATGATGAGTCAGGGAAAAGAGAAAAAGGCGATTTACTACCTCAGCAAGAAGTTCACAGAGTATGAAGCAAAGTATCCGTCAATTGAAAATTTTTGTAGTGCTTTGGTCTGGGTAGTTCGGAGGCTCAGACAGTATATGCTGTATCATACGACGTGGTTAATTTCAAAATTGGACCCAATAAAGTACATGATGGAATCACCTGCACTCTCAGGAAGAATGGCACGATGGCAGATCCTACTATCGGAGTACGACATCATCTATGTTAACCAAAAGTTGATAAAAGGGAGCGCGATAGCTGACTTCCTAGCAACTCGAACTAAAGAGGAGTACGAGCCATTAAGATTTGACTTCCCGAATGAAGACTTGATGTGCATTATGGAAAAAGAATGTGAGTCGTCAAAAGAGAAATCATGGAAGATGAGCTTTGATGGTGCATCAAATGCATTGGGGCATGGGATTGGAGCAGTCTTAGTGTCACCAGAAAGGAATCATTACCCATTCACTGCTAGATTAAATTTATTCTGTACCAACAACATAGCAGAATACGAGGCTTGCATCATGGGACTTCGCGCAGCTATTGAACGAGACATCAAAATCTTAAAGGTATCTGGGGATTCGGCATTGGTGATTTACCAGATCCGTGGAGATTGGGAAGTGAGAGACTCGAACTTGGTCAAATATCGCGATCTTGTTGCGGAATTGCTCAAAAAATTCGAGGAAGTGACTTTTAATTACTTCCCACGAGAAGAAAACCAATTGGCTGATGCCCTGGCCACCTTGGCTTCAATGTTCAAAGCAAATCGAGAAACGGAAATAATGCCTCTCCAGATGATCATATATGAGGCCCCGGTGCATTATTTTAGAATTGAAAAAGAGGCGGATGGATAGCCATGGTTCCATGATATCTTAGAATATGTCAAGAATCAAAGATATCCTGAGCAAGCAAATGAGAACGGCAAAAGAACAATCAGAAGAATGGCAGCGGGATTTGTTCTTGATGGGGACATCCTATACAAAAGAGGAAAAGATCAAGTGCTCCTGAGATGTGCGGATACTGTTGAAGCCAGAAAGATACTTGAAGATGTCCATGAAGGAATTTGCGGAACGCATGCTAACGGTTTCACTATGGCTAGGCAGATTATGAGGCTCAGTTATTACTGGCTGAAAATGGAAAGCGACTGCATTAGTTACGCGCGAAAGTGCCACAAATGTCAAGTTTACGACGATAAAATTCACGCAGCACCTTCGCCCCTTCACGTTATGACTTCTCCGTGGCCTTTTTCTATGTGGGGCATGGATGTTATAGGGCCAATTTCCCCAAAGGCTTCTAATGGACATCGATTCATTTTTGTGGTCATAGATTACTTCACAAAATGGGTAGAAGCTGCTTCGTTTGCTAATGTGACAAAGATCACAGTTTGCAAGTTCTTAAAAAAGGAGATCATATGTCGATACGGTCTGCCTGAGAGAATCATCTCAGATAATGCCTTGAATCTGAACAACAAGATGATGAAGGAAGTGTGTGAGCAATTTCAAATAAAGCATCATAATTCCTCACCCTATCGTCCAAAGATGAACGGAGCGGTAGAAGCTGCTAACAAGAATGTTAAGAAGATTATTGGGAAAATGACCGAGACATATAAAGACTGGCACGAGAAGCTACCATTTGCTCTATATGCATATCGCACTTTTGTGTGGACCTCTACGGGAGCAACTCCTTTCTCTCTGGTCTATGGAATGGAAGCTGTGCTGCCCATTGAAGTTGAGATTCCCTCTTTACGAGTCTTAATGGAGTCAAAACTAGAAGAATCGGAATGGGTTTGAGCTAGATATGACCAGCTAAATCTTATCGAGGAAAAATGCTTGAAGGCAATTTGTCATGGAAAAATGTACCAGAAGAGAATGATCAACGCCCATGACAAGAAGGTACGGCCAAGAGAATTTTGCGAAGGAGAACTCGTGTTGAGAAAGATTCTCCCAATACAAAAAGACTTCCGAGGAAAATGGGCACCGAATTGGGAAGGATCATACGTCGTGAAGAGAGCATTCTCAGGTGGAGCTTTGATTCTCACTGAGATGGATGGGAATGAGTTACCAAATCCATTGAATTCGGATGCTGTGAAGAAATATTATGCATAAAAAAAAAAGAAGAAGAAGAAGAAGGAAGAAAGAAGAAAAAAAGAAAAAAGAAAAAAGTATATATATTAGGATGAAAAGCTGAAAGGGCGTCCTAAGGAAGCAGATTTGGGCTTAAAGAGTAAGGGCGATTTGAACAGGGAGTCAAACGACGAGATTATAATGTTGAAGTGGACTCGGAAGCTCAAAACCTTCTACCCAAAAGGCTTTGCTCAGAAAGATCCAGGATGAAGAAACGTGGAGAAGTTCATGCGTTAGATATCTAGAGCATTTGCGACAATTGAATTTGCTTTCCTTTTATAACATTTTCTTTATTGAATTGTTCCTTGTCAATTTTCTTTGCTTGTTGCTTTGAAATAAATATGAATATGAGGTATTTCTTTCGTACCTACTTGGTCATTCTCATGCATCTCGTGTTTGGTTCATCTAAATGGTAAATAGTAAAATTACATACTCTAAACAAAAGGAATGTTAAGCATTACTTGAACGAGAATTTGGTAAGTACAAGAGCCTCAAGGCAAGGACAAAGTTCAACAGGGGGCAAAAGGGTGACATACGCGAAACGCAGATCACTCATAAAACTCGAGGACGGGCACGAAACATGAAAGGAAAGTCAAGAGTCGAAGCAATGAATACAGGTCATCATGAGAGTCATAACAAGAAGAGACACACGACAAATAAACCCAAGGCGCATGACATAATCACGTAGGCATGAAAGCATTTAAGACAAACACGTGCATATCATGACAATATCACGCATGGCACATATAGGTACACCAGTAAAGCAAGAAGTTTTGACGATAACCGTACCGAAAGAAGGAGAAAGAAGACATCTGAGTTCCACCAGATGATGTTATGAAATTTCTGTTCAAAATATCAACTCATAATACGAGAGGTGAGTTGAGCCTCAGGTCACACCCTAAAGTGTTTTTCAATTTTTATTTTTCAAATATCAACTCATAATACGAGAGGTGAGTTAAGCCTCAGGTCACACCCTGAGGTGTTTTTCAATTTTTATTTTTCAAATATTAACTCATAATACGAGAGGTGAGTTGAGCCTCAGGTCACACCCTGAGGTGTTTTTCAATTTTTATTTTTTTCAAATATCAACTCATAATACGAGAGGTGAGTTGAGCCTCAGGTCACACATTGAGGTGTTTTTCAATTTCTGTTCAAAATATCAACTCATAATACAAGAGGTGAGTTGAGCCTCAGGTCACATGCTGAGGTGTTTTTCAATTTTTATTTTTCAAATATCAACTCATAATACGAGAGGTGAGTTGAGCCTCAGGTCACACGCTGAGGTGTTTTTCAATTTCTATTTTTCAATTACTGTTCAAATATCAACTCATAATACGAGAGGTGAGTTGAGCCTCAGGTCACAAGCTGAGGTGTTTTTCAATTTTTATTTTTCAAATATCAACTCATAATACGAGAGGTGAGTTGAGCCTCAGGTCACACGCTGAGGTGTTTTTCAATTTGTTATTTTCAATTTCTGTTTTTCAATTTCTATTTTTCAAAAACAAAACAAAAAACAAAAAAGAGGGGTCAACTCATATTGCGAGAATAAGAAAGCAGTTTGAAAAGTTCAGGTTTCATCGAAGTCCCAGTGGAGCAATTAGTAGATCGAAGCTACAAATCTCCAAGTCATATTGGAGCAAGTTAAATTGAAGCTACAGGTCATGTCTCGCAGAAGCAGCGGTGGAGTGGATCAAAACAACATGTTACAGTTTGAAGATGTTTGAGGAAGACAAAGACCAGTAAGTCAAAGCCCACCAAGACCGGGCAAAATTGGTTCTTCTATTGTCTTTGCTCTATTCTCGTTTCACGACAATAAGCAAAGAGGGGCAGCTGTAATAACCAATTTTGGCCCGGGGCCCACACACACAAAAAACCAGTATAAAAAGCCAAAAAAGAAACAAAATAAACCTGATAAGATCTGACAGTCTAAAAATAACAGTCCAATTACAAAAAAACCAATACCAGGCCTAAATTACAACAACAATCATGTTCATTCACAAAATTACTAAAACCCACGAAAGCCCAATTACAAAACCCGAATAGCCAGCCCAAACCCAAAGACCCACTAAACAGAAGCCCTAGGGTTTCCCTTTCAGCACCGCCGCGCGTCCCCCACACGCGCATCGCTCCAACTCCCCACGCGCCGCACGACTCCCCGCTCCTTGGTCACTGCCCTGCACGCCTCTTCAGCACACCACGCGCCTTTGGTTTCGCACGCCCTTACCCATACCCTGCGACAAACAGAGAAACAAAGGAAGACAAACAGAGAAAGGAAGAAACAGAGAAGTATGGGGCAAAATACTAGATTAATAAAACATTTGTAAACTTTAGGCTATAAAGCCATTAAAAATCGATGTAAGCGGGGCTTTTTTTTCGGGGGGGAAGGATTTCAGAAAAAAAGAACTACAACACAAGAAACAACTAGAAATTAAAAATCAAAAGATTGAAAGGTTGATTTCGTTTAGTTTTCTGCCATTAATTTACTGTCATTTCCATTTTATCTATTTATTCATTATAAATGGAAATAGTAAAGGAATAGAGAAGGGTAGCCTCACCTGCCCCCGTAGCGGACGCGGTGACGAAGGGCCGAGTCGTCGTTGCCGTCGATTTCGAAAGGGGAATCGAACGTTTCCCCTTAGGACGGAGCGTTCGGGCGTTAGCCTCCTAACACGTTCTGAAACGGGGCTAAAACCCCCCTCTCCACGCGCCGTTGGCCACTGGTTAAGAACGTGGCGCAACGATCGGCCTGCGAAACTCAATCGACGGGCATGAGAGAAGAGGGGCAGAGAGGGTTTGTAAATGGTGGCTGCGGAATTTTGAAAAATATTAGGGTTCAAATGATATTTTGGAAAGAAAATTGGCCTTTATAGAAGGTAAAACGACGCCATTTGAGGGGGTAGGATTAGCGCATCGACCCGCTTGGTGACCCGGATCCGCGCCTCCCTGCTTTGAAGGATTATTTACGCGAGTGGTCCCCCCGCTCTCTGATCCCTTTGCAATTTAGCTCTCTCAAACGCACCGTTTTCTCGACTGGGGACAATTTCTATTTTAATCCCTCACTCCCTGCGCGCATTTCATTCACGTCATCCAATTCTCTTTTATTTTAGACTTTTGCCCCAGATTCTAGCTTTCATTTTAATTTAACCCTTTTATATATATTTTGGTTTTCTTTAAATATTTTTCTATTTTACCATCATTTATATATTATTATTATTATTATTATTATTATTATTATTATTATTATTATTATTATTATTATTATTATTATTATTATTAATGTTATCATTACTATTATTATTACTTAATTATTTTAAAATTTTTTTGTATATTATTAAACTTTACGTGTATCGTTGATTTTAAATTTTGACTATCATAAATTGTCTCACATATTATTTACTTTTTTTTTACGTATTCTTTATTCAAAACTTTTTATTAATTATGTTGAATCGTTTCACATGCTATTTCTATTAAAATTGTTTAATTCGTTTTTTATTATTGTTGATGTTTAAATAGTGTAAAATATGTGATTATACTCTTGCATGTGTTGTGATTTGTCCGTTCGTATTTTCATCTCATTGATATTATCATCAGCATTATTATTGTTTATATTATTGTTCTGTTATTACTGTTATTATTCATGTATGTTAATATTCTAGATTAACGATTCCAATGTTATGTATTACATGTATTATGCCAAATCCGTGTTACATTATCATTATTCGCCGAGCATAGCCCCCATTCGCGTTTTAAATAATGTTTCTTTAAAACCTAAACTACCCAAATGTGTATCATTTTTAAATATATTTATCAATTTTATCCAAAAGCAAAAATTTTCAAAATAAGGCAATATTCTATGTTTGGAAACTCGAGAGATCGTGCCCTATGTGTTGGGTTTCGGCTCTCTCTTGGCCAAGCGATCGAATATCCTTTTGGTATTTCTAATGCATGAGTCTCAGGGATTAAAAGATGATCTTGGATTCGAGGATTCAAATTACCGTGTCCTAACGTACTGGATGTGATATTTTGTTCCTTCGGAATGAGAAAATCTTGATATTCAACTCGAGAAGGCTCAAATATTTCCATAAGAGATCGGTTTTTTTTAAATTCTTTTTAAATTTTTTTAACTTTCTACATTGAGACATTAATTAATCAATTTGGTACCAATTTTGGGCGTGACGAGGGTGCTAACCCTTCCTCGCATGTAATCGACTCCCGGAATCATGTTCTCAAATTTTGTGGACCAAAAACAATGTTTTAGTAAATCAAAATGTTTTATTAAAACAAAGGTGATCCGATCACACCTAATAAAAGATCGGTGGCGACTCCCTATTTTAGAAGTCGATTCCCGTTTTGTCAAAAAATGGTTACGACATGGGATATATGTTTATATTTGGTTATTGATTTATTCTTGTGAAGTAAATGATGTTTGTGTTTGAGTTATAATATGTAATGCATTAATTAGTAAAATGTATGTCAAGAATATGTGATACATTTGAGTATGTTTAAGTTATAAAGTGATGATAGGTATGGCCATTTGGATTGATAATTATTTGGAAACCAATTAATATGTACTAGTAGATCTTGGTTGCCGAATAGACATGAAATGAATATGTTTATGTATCGTTTTCAGATGGCACATTATTTGAACATTTTGGATAATCTATTTGAGTGGTTTAATTAGTTAAGTTAATGATATATTTTAGCATATGCTAAGTGAATTATATGATTATTTATTCATGCTATGCAAATGTAGTAATAAGGCAAACGAATGTTATTATGGAATATTTCACTTATACGAACGGAAATAATGTATGTTTGATTGTATAAAGTATGCGAATGACATTTGTTTGATAATTAAAATATTTTATATTTGAATTATTCAAATGTCATCAAAGTTAAAGTATATATATTTGATAAGTATGTGAAATGAAATGCATATATGAAAAAAAAAATAGATGATTAACCTTATAAAGAAAGTCTATTCTGATTTGTTTTATGATTGGTAATGCCTCGTAACCCCATTCCAGCGATGGATACAGCTAGGGGTGTTACAACTATTTTGCAAAATGGTTGAAAGTTTAGGGACTTGCCATGAGAGAGAGCTTATGTTATTTGCTGAGTTTTTATGGAAGAAAATGAACGTTAGTGAGATGAGAAACAACTTTTGTGAAAGGAGATATCAAGAAAACACCTAAATAGGACTTATTTGTAAAGGTTGAAGTTATGTAATAAATGTATGAAATAAATGGTTTTGTAAGTTGTTGTAAGAGAAATAAGTGTTCAGCTAGGCTTGTTTAATGAGAAAATGTGATAAAAAATAATTTACAGGCCTAGGGGCAAAATCATAATTTTGCCAAAGTAGAATAGCAAAATGGTCATTTTTGCCTAAGTAGAACTTTTGATATATCATGAATTATAAAGTGATTGAATGAGTGAATTTTATTATTATAGATCAAGAAGAACGAAGAATCAACCTTGACCGGGGAAAAGGCAAGGTTTCGGATTAAACCGCAAATTAACACATTTTGCACTGAGGTAAGTTTATGTGTAAACGGTACATCTTAAATACTTACGTTGTTACTTATTGGTGTATTGTATGAATAAGATCATTCATGATTAAGATGGATTGAATTCGATAGAAAATGAGTAATTCTCGTATGAACCTTGAAATGGTTAGGTAAGTGAGGAATATTATTCGTAATAATCATTGGTGGGCTATGTGCGATACCACCGTAATTATTCTTGTTGGTGGGCTATGTGCGATACCATCGTTTATATTATCATTTGGTGGGCTAAGTGCGATACCGCCCTGTTATAGAGTAATAGTGGGTTGTGTGCGAAACCACCGAGTGTTTGGTATTATTCTGAATGATTCATTGAGAAATTGTTTAATAAATGTTTCATATGATATTGTGGTGATGAGTGCAGGGAACGTATGGAAATAAATGAGAGCATTATATTTGTTATATGGTTGAAATGAAGTATGAGATGAAATGAGTAAGCATGATTATGAAATGTGGATTGTTTTTACTTGTTATGAAAAGCATTGATTAATATATATATATATATGTGTGTGTAAACTTACTAAGCTTAAAGCTTACTCCCTTTCTTTTCCCTTGTTTATAGTGTCAAAGAGTCGATTCAGAATACGAAGTTAATTGGAAGATCACCTACACTACCAGTTCATCTCGGTATATCTAGACTTAACATTTTGAGTATGGCATGTATAGGGGCTAAACTAGGTGAAAGTTTTGTTGTTTTGGCCAAGTGTGTTGGCTCTTTTAAAGATGAACACTTTTGTAAATGGTCATATTTAATGGCTCATTATCATTATATATATATATATATGAAAAGATGAGGTTATTCATGAATGTGGATGATACATGATTGAGTTGCTTGGTAAATGGTTGAATATGATTGATGTTGTATAAGTTAGGGTGATAAAAAGAGCTTAGCAAATAGCCTTGTTCTTGTCCACACGGGTAGGCACACGGGCGTGTGTCTAGGCCGTGTGTGACTCATGGTCAGTTCCATGGGTGTGTGACTAGGCCGTGTGTCCCCTGCATGTTAGTGATGCAAGTCAGTGTCGACCACGGGCTAGACACACGGGCATGTGCCTAGGTCGTATGCCCCTTATTTGGTTGCTGACGTCACAAACAGAATACCCAGGTTTCCGCACACGAGTGATGACACGGGCGTGTCTAGGCCGTGTGGAGGACACGGGCATGTGTCCGGCCGTGTGAAAACCCCTATAGGTTCGAAGAGAAAATAAATTCCACACGGGCTAGGGACATAGGCGTGTGTGACCACACAACCTGCCCATACTGGTGTGTCCCCTTTCACACGGGAGTGTGGCCCTGTTAAGGCAAAATTTTTCTAAGTATACAAAAGATTCCGATTTGATTCCGAGGCCCTTCGTTTGCAGATGTAAAGCCTCATAGGCCCATAATAAGAATGTTATGAATGTGAATGAAAGATTTTAAATTGGAATGAAATTTGATAGCCCAAGGTTGTATGTTAAAGTGCGTTAAGTCCGGTAATACCTCGTACCCTGTTCCAGAGTTGATTACGGGTAAGGGGTGTTACACCTGTTCTGGTTGGTTTGTATTATTCTGTTATATTAGCATGATGGAAATTTCTGGGATACCCTGGTCTGTTCCGTTTTGTTCTTATAATAAATATTAAGTTTTCCGTGTTACTCTAATTTATGTATTATGTTTTGTTAATTGTAATTGATGTTGGTTATACACTGGGCTTTATAGCTCACCCATGGTTTATCTTTGTATGTTCAGGTAAGTCTCTGACTTAGGATCGGACGGCGAGTGGGAGCTTATATTATTTTGCAATAATGTAAAAATGTTCTTGATCTTTTGGGTTTTTAATCTATTTCTGAGCTCATCTTAGTTTTTGCTAAATTCGTCGGTATTTAATAATTTTTAACGTGCAACTACAAAATCTCTCAAATCGACAAAACATATTTTGATTTTCAATGTTAGACTCCGAAAAGATTTTCCCCACAAATCAAGTAAAGTTTTGAATGTTTTCTGGATAAATACTGAATCAGTTTTCGATGTGTTAATGTAACCCCTCCAAATTTGGTATTTAACTTCTAAACTGGGTTTGGAATGTTACAGGCATGATTAGGCAATATACTTATAACAATATATGGTTGTTGGATTTGCATTTCAACTTTTTATATTAAAAATATACATTTTGTAAAAAAAAATATTTGAGATATTCAATAATTAAAAATGTATTAAATTTACTCTTATGACATAAGTAAATCTTTTTACTGAATTGCACCTCTTTAAAACATTATAAATTTAGGTTGGTGAGTAAAAGTAAGCATTCGATCGAGTCGAGTGAAAAAGTTTCGAATTAATCGAGTTGATGAGTCTTATTTTATCAACCTAACTCGATTTGAATTTTTTTCGAATCGAGTCGAGTGAAATGAAATTTGAGTTAAGCTTAATCGAATCGAGTGAAATTGTTCAAGTTGAATTAAAAAATTAAACGTGTCAAATTAAAATCTTGTTATAGTATAAAAAGTTTCATATTAGAGCACATAAATTTGAAACCATATATATTTGAAAAAATTTTCAAAGCAAAATAACAATAAAAAAAAAGATACTTTAGTATCATAAACTTGAATCATTAATTAACTTATTTAGATCTCTAAAATTATTATTTTAGAAAATTTTTAAAATTTGAACTTTCTTTATATATTCTTCAGATTTTCTTTTTAAATTTTTAGAATTTTTTGAAAAATATAAAATTTTAAATTTTCATAAATATTTTGAATTTTAAAATTATTATATTTTTTTAATTTTTGTCGAAAGATATCAATTTGCTCATTTTTAAAATTGATAGAAAGCAAATGAATATTTACACTAATCTATTATTCAAATTATTTGAATTGTAAAATTTAACTCGACTCAAACTCAAATTACTTATTTAAATTGACTCTAAGAAATTGATTCAATTAACTTAAAATTTAAAATTTTTTAACTTTTTAAAATCAAATCTAAGTTTTATAGTAAGAGCCTTGAGGAGACCGCAAACGTGAAATGGACTACTAGTATTCACATTTAAGACCTGCATTATTTTTCCGGTTTCCACACTATAGTCTATATCGCTGGAAACCCAAATTGATGATGATAAGGTGGTAGTTGGACTAAGTTTTAAGGCGCAGCATCACAGCATTGCTATGCCCACTAGCTTCAACATATGTTTTGACTATTTTTAGGTCATTGTTTGCGGCCATTATTCATTACATAAATAACCCTAGTTCCAAAGTATGATTGACCATCCCAATTCTTATGAAAACCAGTCATGTAAACCAATCACAGAAAAAACATATATTTTTTTCCCTTGGACTTCGAGCTTTTAGTGGATGAATATGAGGGTAAATTACTTAAAAAGTACGGTTTTTTTTTAAAATCGGATTAGATCAGCTTTTTCGAAATTTACCGAATTAGATCAATTTTGAAGAGAGAAGAAAATGCATCCAGCTAGACGCATTGTCAGTGGATTTGACAGAAAAATGCTTTCAGCTAGACGTGTTTTTCTACTTAATTCGTAAACTTGTCACTCACCCGTTAGATATCTTGAGAATCTTGGGATAATATTTTCTGAACATTTCGGGTTGACCTCCAGCTATCTTAAACTACGAGTGATCAAAACTCGATTTGATTCGAAAAAATTGAAAAAAATATAAATTTCGAGTTAATCAATTTGAGTAACTCAAGTTTCGATTTCGAATCGAGTTAAAGTTTACAATTTGAATAACAAATTGGTATAAATATCCTTTTTGTACTTGTTAATTTTGAAAATTACCATTGGTCTAAAAATACTGACAAAATGTTTTTGAATAATTTCAAATTTAAAAAAAATATTATTTTTAAAACTCAAAATATTTATAACAATTCTAAATTTATATTTTCCACCAAATATTAATATTATAAAAATTCTAAAAATATTTAAAATTATTTAAAATTAAAAGAATTCCTAAAATAATAATTTAGGGACTTAAAACAAAAAAACTATACCCTAAACTCCAAAAACAATTACAAACCCTTAAAAAACTTAAAACTCTAACCCTAAAAAGACCCTAAACAAAAACCCAAAAAATAGCCAAAAAAAATCTGGAGAGAGTGTGAAAACGTGTCCAATTGAACGCACTTTGCTGACTAAGGAAGAAAGCACGTCCAACTGGGAGTGTTTTCCTGCTAAATCCGTTTAAAACGCGTCTGACTCTATCCAAATTGGCCTGATCCTATAATTTTTGTAAAAAAAAGTCCTTTTTTAAGTAATTTACCTGAAAATGGAAAGAGTAAAACTGGAATTACTTAAGATAAAACTATTTGCTTAATAATATATATCAATAATACTTGAAACAAAATCTTATTAGATGGAAAATTCTGGATTTTTATATAGATAATAAAAAAGATAAATACGAAAATGATACGAAATAAAAATTAATTACAAAAATATGTTGTTTTGAACGATAAACATTGGCGCTGTTTGATTGATTGATGGTACCATTCACTTTTTGGTCAATCATCATTCAATCATTATTTAAAAAAATGATTTTTAGTGGTGTCATTTGACACATTAACAGTACTAGTATAAATTTAAAAAAATATATTTATATTTTTGGTACATACGGGAGAGAAAAATAAGAAAATAATAATAATTTTTTATTAGTGTTGCTTGAGACATCGGTACTACAAACACTTTTCTTTTTCTTTTTCTATGCAGCAATTTTTTTGTCATCTACTAATTAAAAAAATTTTAAAACGATATTATTGATGTGTTAGGCAACACCAATAAAAAATTTTTTTTCCTCGTATGTACACCAAAAAGTATGAGTAGTTTTTTAACAACGGTAGGCAGCACCACTAAAACATTATTTTTTTAAACACATAAATGAATAATGATTGGTAAAAAGTTCAAGATGATACCGCGAATCAGTTTAGGCTGTTGAAAATATCCTCTTTTGGTAATTAATTTTTTTTTCATATATTGTAATATTTGTATAAAAACCGGAAATTTCTAGAGTGTTTTGCTTGTTGGTAAACCAAGGAAATGGTTGATTTTGGTCAGTAAACCAAAACATTGAATCAAAAGTAAAGTGGAAACCCGTGGCGAGTTGACCAAATTTAGGTAAAAAAAAGTGCATTGTCATTTCTGTTGTTTTAGTTTTTGTGTTTGTGATTTGAGAAAAGAAAGATGGATGAGTGGAAGCAGGATTTGAGGGATTGTGGATTGAAGTGAAAGGGTTGTAGTTGGGGATTTAGACTGCAAACGAAAACTGAAATTGATTAATTTTATGGTGGACACTTGGCAAGGGCTGCTGGAACCTTATAGGCCAGCTTTGGGAATGCTGTTGAAATGGAAAGCGATCAACTAGGTTCAAACTACATCAAGTCGCACCTGGCAACATGTTATTTGATTCGCCTTGCGGTGATGTTCCATTTGAGTACGTTTTTAAACTTAATATCGTATCAATTAAGTTGTTTTCTGAGCCTACTTATCAACTTAAATGTGTACTTATAGTATACCTCAATTATATTAAACGTATACAAAAGATTACTAAAGATATGAAATAGTTGTTGTTTGAAACTTTAATTTCCTCCTCTCATTTTATGTTATTGCTAGGTGTTGATATATTTTATTTTTATTCATTTATGTTTTAATATTTGTTGATGGAGCAAATTTTTCGTGGGAGGAGAGTTGTTCATATTAATATCTCTTCAGAGTTTTAAAATTGAGATTTATTTGAGTATTTTTTAAAATAATTAATCACATAATTTCACTTTTAAAGCTTATTAAAATATTGTTGAATCATCATTTGAAGAGGTTTAGACATTCTTTGTTTAAGGATTTTTTTATAGAGAAATATTATCCGTAATGTATTTCTAGCAATAACCTTAATAAGGTTTAGTGTAAATATACTTACTCAATAGTTTAGAAATTTTTAATATTTAATTTTTTAAATTAATAAAAAAATTTTAAAAAAAATATTAAATAAGATAAGTAGTAGATAATTATTTATTACTTAATGTTGAAATTAAAACCTATTTTCATCCTAATAACAACTGGACATTCAAGTTGACATTTAAAACACATTTGGACTACTGTTAGGTAGGTAATAGAGTTTAACAGTAAATTAACCACTTTGTAACAAAACGATAATGTAAGTGACTAAAAAGTAACATTTCAAACATAAGTGATTAAAATGTAATTTAAGACAAACAAAAGCAATTATTTTTATAATTTAGCCTAAAATAAATAAAATCTCAAAATCAATTTATAATTGAGTTAAAATTAATTTAAAAATATTTAACATGTATCTACACGAGAAATCATTAAAAAATTTAAAGAGGGAAAAAAGAAAATAAAAGGAAATATAGTTTTCACTCATAAGATTTTTTTTTTAAGAAAAAGCTTACATATATATATATATAAGAAAATAAAATAAATTACATAAAATTTTAAAAATCAAAAACATAAATATTTATTCGCTTTAAAGAACTACTTTTTTTTTTTCACTCAAACATTAGTCATTAACCTATTTTGATTCATCTTAAACCATTGTATTCTTTTTGTGGGATGTCATTAGCTGATATTAATTGAAAATATGCATTTCGTTTAAGATATGTTGACATTAAAATATAGTATAATTTTTAATTAAAAGATGTTGAATAAAAAAATGAAAATAATAATTAATTAATAAATATTATAAAATAAAAAGACAAAAAGTAACTAACAAAGAAAATAGGAAAGCAAAAGAGAGAGTATTTTTATTAATGAATCGAAATATTTACAAAGTTTCTTCGTATAAATAAAGTAAAAATGTACTTCTAATTACTACTAGAGTTGTAAATGCATAAAAACTTATGTTGAACTTTATAGACATCTACTTAATAAAATATGGATAACAAAAAAAATAAATTCATCCTTTAATTAATAAAAAAATGATAGTATTTTTTATTAAATATGAAAAGGGAAATGAGTGGGGGTAAATGGGAAATGAAAAACTATTGAATCAGATAAGGATGGTTAGGGTATTTTCAGTAAATTATGCTTATTGCCCGTTCAAAACTGAAATGCTAAAATTCAAGTTTAAATGGGAGTCAGAAATCAAACAATGACGTGTAACTGATGCTACAACACGCAATCTCTTCACCCCCATTTTCTTAGATTTTAAGTGATTCAATCATAAATAAAATCAGACTAATGTTTTTTTCATGTGAAAATTAAAATACGGAAAAATGGTGAGATGAAAACGTCGACGGTTCCAATGTCTAGGGCAGATAGCGATGCAAGTTATAGGTAAGGTCTTGCATCAAATCTCTCACCTTTCCTTTATGAATATCCATGCCCCTCACATAATTTGTTTCCCTTAATTTCCCCTCTACCATTATTTATTTCTTAATTTCCATCTATATTTGATTATGAGTTCCATTTTAAAGGATATTTAATGTATGTTTTAGGTTTATAAAAATTAATTTTTTTAAGATTTATAGTTACCCTTTTTAATAATATCGTGTTCAAAATTTGAATTTATATTATGTCCTTAAAAATGTAAGATGTCGTACTATAATATTCAACACCTATGTATATATATATATAATTCCAGCAAAGAAGTTAAGCAGTCCCCATTCTGAAATGAATTCTAATGTGATAAATTTTTTTTTTTTGAGCTTTCTAATGTGATAAAATCATAAGAAACAGGTGGGGTGTGTTTTTGTTTATGGGAGTAATAATTGTAGGGTTTTTTTCCAAGATATTTGTAATTGTGGTTAAATTACATAAGATTTAAATTCATTTTTCAATTCGTAGTATAACAATCTTTTATTAAATGAAAAATATGTTAGTATTGTTAATTCATTTGCACTCCTATATCTATTCTTTCAGGTAATGAGTGAAGAAAGAACATATAAATTATCACCAACACTAAAGTCTTAAAAGATTTTTATCAAATTTAAATTATAAAATTATTGAAAAACATAAATATCCTTACAATAAAAATTTTAGGTTTTTAATCTTTTTCTCTTAACTAAGTCAAAGATAAATATATATAGGGAAGAGAGATAGGATAATTATAGAAGATGTTTTGTATATTTTTAAGATTATTCATAATTGTTTTCGACTCTTAAATAGAGGATAAATGTATTACGTCTTTCTATAACTTAAACCTTTGTTGGCAATGTTAAAAGTGCATAAATAATATACAACTGCAATTTTGTTAATTTGAGGTTACCTTTGTTGGCAATGTTAAAAGTGCATAAATAATATACAACTGCAATTTTGTTAATTTGAGGTTTTAGGCGGATAAAAATTGTAATTTTAGATTTTTTAAATATTAATAATTTAAATAATAATAATAATAAAGTATTTTGACTTCTCTCAAACATTAAAAATTTAAATAAGAAAATTTAAATTTATATCACTCCTTATCACACAATTTCTTCTGAAGAAATTGATTTAAAATATTTTAAGAAAATTAGGAAGAATAAAATCAAGGTTTGGTTTTAAAATCTACGTAACAAAACAAATTGGATACGCATGTTTATAAGAACCATATATAGAAAATTATGTACTTGCAAATTTTTAGTATTAATTCCCCATATGGTTATGTATACATATATATGGATCTTAATTAGATTAACTCTTTTTTTCCTTTTTTTTCTTAAAAGAAGGTCAATTATTATTTCATGTTGCCACCTTTTTACTTATTTTCTTACAAGCGAAGTGTTTACTTTCACGTGCAAATCACAACATATTTTATATTGAAAAATAAATACATAAATACTAGAGCTAGCCAATCACCTATGTGCATGTGCATATATAATAAATATTATATATTTCCTACAAGAACATGCTCAAAAACCTGTATAAAACCCCCCTTAATATCTGACAAAAAAACTAGCAACATTCCAAGAGTTGCATATTTTGTGAACACACACACACACACACACACACACACACACACACATATTCATGTCTCTAAAACAAGCCATGGATTTTTCTTTGATACAAACCATGGAACCATTGCCTATGGCCCTTCTTTTCGTTATACCTTTCCTTCTCTTATTAGGCCTCATCTCTCGGCTCCGTCGAAAACCCTTTCCTCCAGGACCCAAAGGGTTGCCAATTATCGGCAACATGATGATGATGGACCAGTTAACTCACCGTGGACTCGCCAAGCTCGCTCACAAATACGGCGGCATATTTCACCTCAAGATGGGGTTCCTACACATGGTGGCCATTTCAAACCCCGAGATGGCTCGCCAGGTCCTTCAGGTTCAGGACAATATATTCTCCAACAGGCCAGCCACCATAGCCATCAGTTACCTGACGTACGATAGAGCCGATATGGCTTTCGCTCATTACGGGCCGTTCTGGAGGCAGATGAGGAAGCTCAGCGTCATGAAGCTTTTCAGTAGGAAAAGAGCTGAGTCATGGGAGTCGATAAGGGACGAAGTGGACTCGCTTGTGAAAGCTGTTGCAGCCAACACGGGGAAAGCCATTAATATGGGTGAGTTGATATTTAACCTTACGAAGAACGTCATTTACAGGGCAGCTTTTGGTTCTATCTCCCAAGAAGGGCAAGACGAGTTCATTAGGATCTTGCAAGAGTTCTCCAAGCTCTTTGGTGCTTTCAATATCGCGGATTTTATTCCTTGGCTCGGTTGGGCTGATCCTCAAGGCCTCAACACACGGCTAGAGAATGCTCGTTCTGCATTGGACAAGTTCATTGACACCATCATAGACGATCACATCGAGAAGAAGAAAAGGAACGGTGACGGTCCTGATGATGGTGACACCGACATGGTTGATGATTTGCTCACTTTTTACAGTGAAGAAGCCAAAGTAAACGAATCAGAAGATCTACAAAATTCAATCAAATTAACCAGGGACAACATCAAAGCCATTATCATGGTATATATGATTCCTTTGAATTTTTTATTAGGGTATTAAATTTCAACTTTACAATTTTGAAGGGATTAAAATATAATTTACTTTTTTGGGACCAAGGCCGCTGTCCCTTTGGTGCCCCCCTCCCCTGCTACGTAATATACATCAAAACGCATGTCATTGTCAGTTTCTTTTTACGAATATAAACACATATGCACATATGTATAGTTCTGAGTGAGGAGATGGATTTTCAGGATGTGATGTTCGGCGGGACGGAGACGGTGGCATCGGCGATTGAGTGGGCCTTATCGGAGCTAATGAGAAACCCAGAAGAAATGAAGAGAGTCCAACAGGAGCTGGCGGAGGTGGTGGGGCTCGACCGCCGTGTGGAAGAATCCGATTTCGATAAACTAACCTACCTGAAGTGCACCCTCAAAGAAACCCTCAGGCTCCACCCTCCGATCCCCCTCTTGCTCCATGAAACGGCGGAGGACGCCGTGGTGGCGGGGTACCAAATCCCGGCGAAGTCGCGCGTGATGATCAACGCTTGGGCCATTGGCAGGGACAGAAACTCATGGGAGGATCCTGATAGTTTCAAGCCATCCAGATTCTTGAGGGAAGGAGTCCCGGACTTCAAAGGCAGCAACTTCGAGTTCATCCCGTTCGGGTCGGGCCGCAGGTCGTGCCCGGGTATGCAACTCGGGTTATATGCTCTTGATATGGCGGTGGCTCATTTGCTCCACTGTTTTACGTGGGAATTGCCTGATGGAATGAAACCGAGTGAATTGGACATGAGCGATATTTTCGGACTCACTGCACCTCGGGCGAACCGACTGTATGCGGTGCCAAAGAAACGCCTCGTTTGCCCACTCTTTTAATGGAACTCTAAAAAATCAAAACAATTCCATTGAGTCTTGAATTGCAAGTTATGCAGAGTAAACCGAGGAATGCCGAAGAAGAAGGTGACAGAGGTGGCTTTTACAAGTTGGAATTTTGTTTTTCTTTTATCAACATATAATCAATATTATTATTACTATATATTTGGGGCAAGAATTTAAAAAAGAAAATGCAAGCGAGAATTTGGATTCTCTCGTTTCCTGTGGATAAGATTCTGCTGCTCATTTGAATTGTGTTGAAATTTGTCTATTATTTTTGTTCTCAATAAACAATATGAAAAACCATTTGATTTGGATCAAAGCATCAGAAAAATGGAATGCTATTTGAACTAGTGTAGAAATGCAAGCACAAGTGTTTCTTTTATCTTCTATAGGAAAGCTTTCAGTTATTTATGTTGATGCTTTTTAAGGTAAGGTAAAGAAAAAATAAATAGAGGGGTTAGGTAAACCAATATTGTCACCACCTTTTTAATCTAAACATTTCCATGCTACCAAAAACATTTTCAAATTTATTTTTTTCACTCTCAATCAAAACTTTTATATGATAAGCATTCAAATTGTATATATGTATATATAATTTTTTTAAAATTTACATAAAAATATAAAATAATAAAAATCCCCTCATAATAAAATTCCATAAATTAATTTGATTACACTGGATAATTGGGGAAAAATAATAATATACGAATTTAGAAATAGTTATAGCAATTTAATAACCTAAAAGAGCAAGTACTTTAAAATCCAAGATTTAATAATTTGGTAATCCAACATATTTTTATTCATATTCCTCCTAGTTTTTTTATGTAAGTTTATTTAATAGATGATAGTTATGTGTATGTATTACATAAAAATCCTTTTAATTATTTATGGAATATGGGTAAAAGCATGTGAAAACTCCATTAATTCAAAAGTTGAGAAGGCATGAAATTGATGGTAGGGAGGCTGGTAGATATTAGGGTTTTGTACCTATATATTATAAAATAAAAAAATTTATTAAAATAGCATGTTAAAAAAATTATGTATCAAAATAGTACATCCAAACAGGTGGAGGGTGGTGTATAGACGGCACCACCCTAAAATTCTGAAAAATTTGACTGAAAACAAATATATATATATATATATATATATATATTAGCGGTGCCAAACTGATAGGCGACACCACTTTGTCCAAAATGGTATATATGCGGTATTTTATAAGAAAGGGGTATGGTGGGTATGGTGCCTATCTGATAGGCGACACCAGTGACTCTTATCTAATAGGCGGCACTAGTCCTATTCCCCCCCCCCCCATCCGGCTCAATTTTAGTATCAGTTAAAAAAAAAAAGCAGAACATAAGGAAGGAGAGGGAGAAGAGAAGAAAGAAAGAAAATGTATTTTTATTTTTATTGTTATTTTCAAATAGAATAGATTATGATAAGAAAAAATTGTTTTATTAGTATTATATAGTTTATTTAGTGTTATTTTTGGTTTTGTTTTAAAGTTATTTTGTTTATTGTGATTTGTTAGTAAGTTTTGTGTTTAAATTAATTATTTGTTTAAGGTTTATTTTGATTTGTTAGGTTATGAATGTTATGTTTTAAAATTTTTTAATATATTTGAAAGTCTTTATGTTAGTAACTATCATAAAGTAATTGTTAGTTAGTGATAACAACAACAAAAAAAAAAAAGAAAGATAAATATTGAAAATATTTCTGTCATAGATATTGTTAGAAATGACAATAAATTTGATATTATTAGAAATTGTCTATTTTTATTCATTAATTTTTTTATGTATGTACTTTTATGCTCTTCGAAATTGTTTTGAGAATTTTTGTTTATTTTTTAATAGATTGAGTATTGAAGATAGATAATCAGTTTTTCGTATGCGTTTATTTCAATGGAATCATATTGATAACAACCGTTGGGTGTATATTTGAATGTCACCAACAAATAGCAATGAGATTTAAAAGAAATGTCTCATTCGATGATATGAAGGAAATGATTAGCGCAAAAATTGTTAGACGTTGTGGGGGAAGGATCTCGAAACTTTTCTACAAGTTTCTAGTTTCGACAGATCCCATCAAATTCACCAAAATGGAACTTGTAGAAGATAAAAATGTGGAGACAATGATAGCTATTTATTGTGGGAATCGGAGTGACCAAAATGCACTGTTTCAGTTATTTGTTGAGTTAGCTGGTGTGGAGCCAACTGAAGATCTCACTGCATTAGGTGAAAAACATGGAGCTTAAAAACCGTGTATGGTGGCTCCAATATCGTACGTTGATAGTGAATCGGCTATACGCGGGATCGATATCGATCTTAATGTTGCACTCGATATTGATGTGGTTGGTGATGATGGATACTATAGTAGTGGTCCTTGTGATCAAGAGGTCAATAATGATAGTGATCCCGATATGGACGAGGTCCCCGATGATATTGACGATGAAGACGTGAATGACGATAGAAACATTAACGCGTTTTCAGTCGGGAACCGGATTCGATGTATTGTGATACACAATAATTCTGGGCCACACATGTCGCTCATAGACCTTGACGCGACGCTCGTAGCCTATTCTCGGAGTACCCTGAAATACTACTTGCTCATCGGCTGGCCGTAGATTTCGATCCTGAGGAGTTGTTCGTAGGCCAGAGATCCGAAAGTAAGGAAGAGTGCGTATTTACTATTAAGCGGTATAGCATGAATATATCAGTGGACTACAAAGTCGCAGTGTCTAAACCGACATTATATATTGGGGAATGTTGGAAGTTGGCGGAAGGCTGCAATTGTCGGGTATGAGCTGTATTTATTCAAAAGTCGCAGACGTGGGAGATGCGAAAATTTGTTAGGCCTCACACATGCACATCAACACGTATGACAGAAGATCATCGAAAACTTATTCCAAAACTATCTGTACATGTTTCATGCCAATGGTGAAGGACATGCTGACCATTAAAGTTTCGGTACTGATTGCCAAAATGCAGACATGGTTTCAGTACCGAGTGTAAGGCCCAATTTTGGCCCGGGCTAAACAGTCCCAAACAAAAATTAACAGTTTTTTTTTTTTTACAACTAAAAACCAAAATCACAATCCAAATGGCTCAAACCCAATAACAAAAACCCTAAACCCCAAATCAGCCCAAAACTTAAAACCAAACAAAAAACCCTAGGCAAATTTCCAGCCTCGCATACCTCTATACACCGCCACGTCCGCACGTCGTACCTCCGCAGTCACCTCCACGCGTCTGACACCTACAAAAACAAGCCAACATTCAAAAGACAAGAACAGACAACAGAGACAAAAAAAAAAAAAAGCATTGTATTCTTCTTTTATTTTTACATTCGGTTATAAAACCAAAAAGAATCCTTCGTAAATTTTTCACTACAAAATCAATACAAAAAAAAAAAGGAACCAAAAAACCAACAAAAATTCAAATCGAAAAAAATGAGGTGATTTTATTCTTTTTATTTTCAGATCTGTTTCTTTTCTTCTATTCACACACACACACACACACACATATATATATATAAGGGGGGAAAAGGATCTTACCCCTTAAATCGCCTGAAAAAGGAGCCTCTTTTAGTTTCGACCGCCGTGCACGGTGGCGATCGGCGTTGGAGCATTGACCGATGTTTGACCGGATTTTGGGGGAGAGAGAAAAGAGTTGAGAGAGTTTTTGAAAAGTCTTTTTGTTTTTTTTTTTTTGAAAGGGGAGGCTGAAAATGCAGAAAAAAATTTGGGCTTTTTATAAAACAATAAAACGACGTCGTTTTGATCAACCCCCTAATGCCCGAAATGACGTCGTTTTGGGGGGGCTGACCCGATTACCCGACCCGTGCAAAGGGAGGATCCGCGTGTTTCTTAAAACTGGTCTTATTGCCAGTTTGGTCCTTCCGCTTTTTTATGGTTTTGCGATTAAGTTTCTTTTATTTTTAATTTTACCCTAAAATTTTATTTTAATTTCATTTTAAGCCCCGTGTAAAGTGTTGTGTTTTGGAGGGCAGGGATATTTTCCTCTTTAGTCCCTCCTTGTTATTCGCGCACTCGATTCGGTCCTTTTCTTTTTATTTATTTTCATATTTGCCCCAAACTTTCGTTTTAAGTTCAATTTAGTCCTTTCTTTATTTCTTTGTTATTTTTGATATTTTATTATTAATTTAATATTATTATTAATATTATTTTTTTTTTTTGTTTACTTGTTCTTATTATCGCATTAATAAATTAATTAATTTTAATATTACTACTATTATTCTTACTATTCTTACTATTATTATATTTACTATTATTACTTTCCTTACTACTACCATTATTATTATTATTATTATTACTATTATTATTAATGTTATTATTAACATATTATTATTATTATTATTATTATTAATTAACTTTGTTATTATTACTATTATTTCCTTAATATTTATTTGCTTAATATTTTTAAATACATTTATTTATTTTATTATTTTACTACTTATTTATTTATATCTTTCTATATAGTTTTAAAACTTCAGAATTTTTTTTAAGTATTATTGTCATCATCATTATTATTAATATTATGATTTTTAATTTGTGTTACACTATACTTGTTTATTTATTTGTTTAATATTAGTTCTTTGGTTCTAAAGTTTTAGTTCTTTTTTAATTATTATTTTTCATTTATTTTGACTTGTTATTTTATCTTCATCCTTTATATTGTCATGCATTAACATATTTATTATTCCGTTATGCGCATAAGCACCATAATTCATTTTACATTTTACTACAAAATCGCGTTACATTTTACCCGATACATTAAATTTTATTTTAAAATAAGCAATATTCTGCGCTTTTAAAAAAAATTCGAAAGGTCGTTCCCTAACTTACGGGGTTGCGATCTTCTTGATAAATTCGAATAGATGAATGTTTTAAATCATAATATTTTTAATTATTCTCGGGAATTCAAAAATGTTGTGTCCTAACTCACTAGATGTGACATTTTGTTATCTCGAGGTAAGAATTTCTAAAAATAAAGGTAATATTATATATTTGGAATTTTGAGAAATTGTGCCCTAACTTACTGGGTTCTGATTTTTTCATTTGACCCAAATAACCGAATATCCTTCTTAAACTTAAATGCGTGTGTTTTAAAAGCCAAAAGACAAGCTGAGTTTTGAGGATTTAAAATGTTGTATCCTATCTCACTAGACGTGACATTTTACTTCTTCGAAATAAGAGGGTCTTAGCATCCAATTTAATTTATTCAAGTTTTCTTTTAAATAAAGAGAATCGTATTTTAAAACCTTTTCAAATTTTCGACATTAAGAAGTTAATTAATCAATTAGGTACCAATTTTGGGTGTTACGAGGGTGCTAATCCTTCATCGTACGTAATTGTAACACCCCAAACCCGGCCCAAACATTATGACCGAATTTGGAACATTACAGATGAAAACATTTTAAAAATCTCTTTTTGTCGATTCCAGTTATGATAAAAACATTCTTTTAAATAGGTTACTGTATTTAAGAAGGATAAATTTGAAGCGTACAAAGAAAACAAAATTTAGTTATTTAAAACTTTATTAAGTCGGGTTGTTATCAAGTTTTGTCAATGTACCCGATGGTACGGAAGAAAATCATTTACGTTTGAATTTAGGAAAAACGTGGGTAACCATTTTAAAGTCATTAAGTAGTTTAAACAAATTATCCAAACATGTAAAATATCAAAATAAAATCTTAGGAGGCCTTATTTCAACTTGAACAAATTAAACCAACAATAAAATAAAAATAGTTCGAAGTTCATTTAAATCCACATTTTCACTGCATGGCCGCCTCGAGTCCATCCGGCTCCTCATCCGCAGTCTACGAGTCACCTGAAAAAGTTAAAGGAGAAGGTGAGTCACCAAGACTCAATGTGTAACCCTTCCCCCGGTTTAGTGCAACATCATACACAAATCATAACTAATTTAACATGCACAAGTTTAATATGCACCCAACCTAGCCATCCATAACGCCTTTCTCTACCCCGTATGGTACCAAACCACTGGTGGTGCCAAACCACTGGTGACCAAAGTCACGATATCCATCAATATTGTGGTGCCAAACCACTGGTGACTCGAAGTCACAAATCATAAGTTGTGGGGCCAACCCACGTGTGATACCAAATCACTGGCGTCAATCCCATATTATCATCTGTGGGGCCAACCCACTATAGTGCTAAGCCACCGGGACGAGACGCCATGAGGTGCCAAACCTCTGGTGACCGTAGTCACGAAATGTGGTACCAAACCACTGGTGTCCGTCGACACGAATATCACTTCCCCCTCCACTCGTTTAATCCCACATCAATCAATGATATGCCTTTAACAGATATCATGCCAATATGTTTATTTAACAACATCCAACAGATTTATCATTAGCCATATATTATATGCCACATATACCTAATATGTCATGCTTCCATAATCATCAAATAGTAACCTCATATTAACAATGACTTACTTGAAGCCTTGCTTATACCTTTATGGTATTAAATCCGAATCTACACAAATCCGATTTAGCATACACAAAATACTTAGCACATTATTTAGTTATAAAGTGTGTATGAACACACCTGTTTCTACCGAAATTCCTAGATCCTGAAGCCTTTATTAACCTTGGCCGAATAGTCCCCCACTTACCGAAATCCCGAATTTATCACTTGAGTCACCCTTTAGGAAAACGAACCCCGAAAGCTTCCTTCAATCGACTATGGCTTCCCAGAGAACTTTTGGAAGAATTTTGGCAAGAAAGGCTAGGGAGAATTCGACAGCAAAAAGAAGAGAAAAGAAATAGCCTTGAATGAGTTTAGAGGGGCATTCGGCTATACTTATGCTCTCAAAACCGATAGCTAACCTTGCCTACAATCCCACCTTCGGCCAACTCTATGTCCCTTAACCTATTCCACTTTCTTCTCCCACTTATCCCCTTAATTAATAAAATAACAATACTCCATCCCATTATCTCTTATCCTCCCATTAACAAAAATAAAATAAGACCACATTTATCTTGTCATTACAAAAAAAAAAATAAAAAAATAAAATAAACTAAATATCACTTAACCCTTACCTACTCCCAAGAGAATGCTTCATATTCGGCCAAGCATAAAATGGAAAGAAAAGAAAGTCTAAGAAGCACTTTCGGCTATGCACAAATTGGAAGGAAAAGGAGAAGAAAAAGATGAACTTTGGTACCCTTTAGCTCTACTCAAAACCGGCCATCAAAGTCCCCAAAGCAAGCTTTATTTGGCCAAGAACACAATGAGGAGGAAAGAAAATTCAAGGAAGCCCGTTCGGCCATGCTTCCTTCCCATTTTTGGTGATAATTTCTATCACAAATTCAAAATAAACTTTGTTTATTACTCTTCCCATCACCATACATAAAATAAAACTAATCCATCTTCTTTCAATAAATAAAATAAAAGAATTAGCACCCATACTTCCAACAATAATTAAAAGAAATTTAACCCATACATCCAATACATAAAATAAAAATAAAATAAAAACAATAGCAACCTATACTTTTGCAGCAAAAAAATAATAAAAATAAAAGCTGCCCATCTAGCATCTAATGTTGAGCCCATGCGCAGACCAACAATCCCACGCCAGCAATTAAAAATAAAAACCCCATGCTGCTGGCCAAAGGTTTCGAACTCGAGACCCTAGAGAAACTCCCCAAGCCTTCAGCCACTCGGCTACTGTGCATTTCATGACATAAATGCATCAAAATTTCCTTTTAAGCTTTCATCCCTTGGCCCTTCACGCATTAATGCCAAGGCAAAAACAAAACACCCAACTGCTGCTCATGGGTTTCGAACATGGGACCTCACTGCTGAGCCTTCCTTTAGCGCCCACAGCCACTCGACCAAGGCGCTTTTGTGTGATACAATTTGCCACAAATTTTTCCTTTAAGCACTCCCTCGCGTCAACGCCAAAAACAAAATTAAACTCACCTTGCGCTTTCGTCAAGACTCGAACACGAGTCCTCGAGGCCGCAACTAGCCATCAGCTTCCCTCCCCCCCCCCCCGGCGCCACTCTACTACCCTGACTCTCATGTCCACTAATGCTCACAATTTTCTTTTGAAACCTCCTTGACCCCTTCCTTATTGATGCTAAAATAAAAACGCCCTTTTTGCTCCCAGCGTGGCTCGAACCTCTTCCCTCCTGAAGCCCCCCTTGCACCTTAGCGCCCCACTGCCACTTTACCACATGATTTCTTGTGGCATGTTCCGCACTAAAAATTATTTAAAGCCTCCTTACTCGGCTTCTCCCTCCTTAGGCACTAAAAGCAACTTTTGCCCTAATCCTACTTAACCCGGGGTTATGACTAGGCCATTACATATGTATTTCATTTCTTCGAGCATGCGGAAATAATAAAATAATAACAAAAATAAAATTGCAAACAACCCCCTAATTCAGGATGTTACAATTCTACCCCCCTTAAAAATAATTTCGGCCTCGAAATTACCTGATCAGAAGAGGTGGGGGTATTGCTACCGCATCACATCCTCGGGTTCCCACGTAGCTTCCTCTACACCATGGTTCCGCCATAGTACTTTCACCAAAGGTACTGACTTCCTACGTAGAACCTTGACATCTCGATCCAAGATCTGAACTGGCTCCTCCTCGAAAGATAAGTCCGAGTTTACCTCAATTTCTACCACTGGCACAACGTGCGATAGATCTGACCGATACCGTCTAAGCATCGACACATGAAAGACGTCATGAATCTGACTCAACTCTGTCGGCAGCTCGAGCTGATAAGCTACCAGTCCCACTCGCTTCAACACTGTATATGGGCCGATGAACCTTGGGTTTAGCTTCCCTTTTCGCCCAAATCTTAATACCTTTTTCCAAGGCGACACTTTCAGAAAAACTTTATCTCCTACTGCATACTCCATTTCCTTGCGCTTAAGATCAGCGTAGGACTTCTGCCTATCCGCCGCTTCCTTGAGACGAGCCCGAATCACCTTCACTTTCTCTTTAGTCTCTGTCACCAACTCTGGACCTAAAACTTGTCGTTCACCCAACTCCGTCCAACACGTAGGAGTACGGCATCTTCGTCCATACAGTGCTTCATATGGTGCCATTTGGATACTCGCTTGATAACTATTGTTACAAGCGAATTCTGCCAACGGTAGATACTCTTCCCAACTACCACTGAAATCCAAAACACAACCTCTTAGCATATCTTCTAAAATCTGTATGACCCTTTCCGACTGCCCGTCAGACTGTGGATGGAATGCTGTACTGAAATCAAATCATGTACCCAAAGCCTGATGCAACGCTTTCCAGAACCTTGACTTAAACCTCAGATCCCTATCTGAGATGATTGATACTGGCACACCATGCAATCTTACTATTTCAGCCACATACAATTTTGCTAGCCTCTGAAGAGAATAATCCACCCTTACCGGTATGAAGTGAGCTGACTTGGTCAGACGGTCCACAATCACCCAAACTGCGTCCTTCTTGCTGGGCGTGAGGGGTAGCCCACTGACGAAATCCATAGTGATCCTCTCCTATTTCCACTGAGGAATCTTCACTGGTTGAAGTAACCCTGATGGCAACTGATGTTCAGCCTTTACCTGCTGACACGTCAGACACCTTCCCACGAATTCAGTTACCTCACGCTTCAACCCCGGCCACCAGAACTGCTTCCGCAAATCTCCATACATCTTGCTACCTCCAGGATGCATAGCGTATGGGCTGCTATGTGCATCCTAAAGAATTCTTTGCCTCAATTCCACATCCTTCGGCATACAAGGCTGCCCTTGAAAACACAACATACTATCACCAGTCAAACTATACCCTTCGAAACCATCATCTTGAACTTGCAACCTCTGCGCATTTAAACTGTCATCCTCTAATTGCTTTTCCTTAATCTCCTCGATTCAAGTTGGCTTAACTTGCAGCTCTGCCAAAAGACTTCAATCGCCGTATAGACTGAGATGAGCAAACATCGCCCTTAAGTCTGTCACGACCTTCCGGCTCAACGCATCAGCCACCACGTTAGCCTTGCCTGGATGGTACTCAATTGAATAGTCGTAGTCCTTCAACAGTTCAATCCATCGGCGCTGCCTCAAATTTAAGTCCTTCTGAGTCAAGAGATACCTCAAACTTTTGTGATCCGTGTAGACTATCGACTTTTCCCCATACAAGTAATGCCTCCATATTTTCAAAGCGAAGACTACTGCCGCTAACTCCAAGTCGGGAGTCGGATAGTTAACCTCATGCGGTCTTAGCTGACGGGATGCATAGGCCACTACCTTCCCTTCCTACACCAACACACATCCCAAACCAGTATGGGACGCATCACAATAAACCGTGAACAACTTCCCTGCCTCAGGCTGTACTAAAACTGGAGCTTCCGTCAGAATCTTCCTTAGCTTATCAAAACTTTCTTGCTGTTTTTCTGACCAAACAAATGGGACTCCTTTTCTTAATAACTTAGTCAACGGCGCTGCGATTAAAGAGAATCCTTCCACAAATCTTCGATAGTACCCTGCCAGACCCAGAAAACTTCGAATTTCCGCCACTGACCTAGGCGGTTTCCAATCCAACACCGCTTCAACCTTGCGATGGTCCACTCTAATCCCTTCAGCTGATACTACGTGACCTAAGAAAGCCACCTCCCTTAGCCAAAATTCGCACTTACTGAATTTGGCATATAACTGCTTCTCCCTCAGTACTTGTAGAACTATACGCAAATGCCTATCATGCTCTTCCTCCGTCTTTGAGTAAACCAATATGTCGTCTATAAACACCACGACAAATTGATCCAAGTATTGCTGAAACACTCTATTTATTAAGTACATGAATGCTGCCGGCGCGTTGGTCAACCCAAACGGCATCACTAGGAACTCGTAATGCCCATACCGAGTACAAAATGCCGTCTTGTGCACATCAACCTCCTTCACCTTAAGTTGATGATAACCCGACCTAAGATCTATCTTCGAGAACACCGACGCACCCTTCAGTTGGTCAAACAGGTCATCAATCCGAGGCAACGGATACTTGTTTTTGATCGTTAACTTGTTTAGCTGACGGTAGTCGATACACATCTGCATTGACCCGTCTTTCTTCTTGACAAACAGCACAGGTGCTCCCCACGGAGATATACTTGGTCGAATAAACCCTCTATCCAAGAGCTCCTAAATTTGAGCCTTCAGCTCCACCAACTCCTTTGGTGCCATTCGGTAGGGTGCTATAGACACAGGTGCCGTTCCGGGCAACAAGTCTATACCGAACTCAACTTCCTGATCTGGAGGCAGACCCAGGAATTCTTCCGAAAACACATCAGCGAATTCCCCTACAGTTCGGACCTTCTCAACTGCTGACTCCTTAGCCTCCAAGGCACAGATTCGAACCAACAACGCCCCACAACCTTTTCTGACCATTTTCTTAGCCTTCAAGGCAGACACCACATTGGATAGATAATCTCTTCTATTACCTATCATGACCACTTCATCACCCTTAGCCGTCTTTAGAACCATGCGCTTAGTAGCGCAATCCAACCTTGCCTGATACTTAACCAGTCAGTCCATTCCAAGAATTAGATCGAACTCCCCAAACGGCAGTTCCATCAGATCAGCCACAAACACTACCCCTTGGAGTTCTAGGGGTACATCTCTATATAGCTTGTTCACTACTACAGAGTGTCCTAGAGGGCTAATTACAGTCATCTCCCCAAAAGCAGTCTCAAAGTCTAAGTTCATAGTCTCTACCACACTACTAGCAACGTATGAATGCGTCAAACCCACATCAATTAATGCAACATATAGAAGACCAAAAATTAGGAACGTACCGGTTATGACGTCCGGTGCGTCACCCTCCTCGCGACGCCTCGCTGCGTAAACTAAACCAGGCTGCCTTACTTCTGTGTTGCTTGCACCTCTGCCTGGAACCCCGCGACCTCGATTAGAACCATTGCTTCCTCTATCATTACCACGACCCCTCTGTGGTGGTCCTACATTTCTAGCCTGCGCACGGTTCTGATCTTCTGGCTGATTCTTTGCCAACTTCCGAGGACAATCCCTTACACAGTGATCTAAAGATCCACATTCAAAACATCTCCTTTCACCGGTCCAACAACCTCCCCAATGTGTCCCACAGCGATTACACTGAGCCGTTCTCTGATTAGTAGCCATGGGCCTTCCTGCCTGATTCGGCCCACTCTGCCTAGCCCTTTTTTGTGCATTATTACCCGATCCAGACGACCCAAAACCTCTTTTCTGCTTGTTCCTATCATAGTTCTGTCTCACGGACTCCTTGACCCCTTCGGCTACCTTAGCCTTCTCTACCAGAACAGCAAACTCACGCACCTGCTGTGGAGCAATCAACAACCTTAAATCATCCCTAAGTCCGTCTTCAAAGCGGACACAACGATCATGCTCAGTTGACACAATTCCCCGAGCATAGCGGCTCAGCCTCAAGAATTCTGCCTCATACTCAGATACCGACTTATTTCCTTGTACCAATCCCAGAAAAGCTTGCCTCTGAGCATCAGTGTAGCTGGTGCCCACATACTTCTTCTGATAAGCAACTTTGAAGTACTCCCAAGTAAGGCCATCTGCCGTAGCACCATCTCGAACTGTGAGCCACCACTGGTATGACTCATCCTTTAGAAGCGACACTGCTCCTTTCAGCTTCTCCTCATTCGTTAAATCGAGATCGTCCATGATCCTCTCAGTCGATTCTAACCAATATTCCGCTGCACTGGGCGCCACGCCCGACACACCCCGGAATACCTCAGCTCCGTTGGATCGGAGTCGTTCGGGTACAGACTTCCGAGCTCCCATACCTCCACTTGGCCCAGCCACCATCTCAAGGACTCGCAATACAGCTTGCGATACCGCCTCACCCCCTGTCTGATCCTGTTCCTCAGCTCCAAAAGTTGGGGGTGGTGGTGGCGGTACTTCATTCTCTGACCCCTGACCCGACCTAACGGGTTCTGACACGATCATCCTGCCCCTACCGCGTCCACGACGGCCACGTCCTCTAGAGCTCATTCTAACTATTGCGCTTTAACCTGATTAAGAAATTTTTATGGATCAGTACTTGTTCCACTTGGTTATTCGCGAAGAAATTTTTATGAAGGAAGTTTAATAGAGATTCTTTCGAGCAATCAAGTTTCGAGTTTTCTATCCTAATTCACAGAAAACACATCCATTCCATAGTATCTCCCATACACATTCACTCTTCGAACATTTCTGTCCGTTCCTATCCCAGGGGTATTTTTGTCATTTGCCCTACAAGGGTATTTTGGTAATAAACCAGGGTAAATTTGTAAGGTTTTCATAATTTCGAGGTATTTCAAAAGTTGCAAAACTTTTGAGGGTTTTTTTTTTAAAAAAACTAGAGTTTTTATAAAAATACGGCTAGTTCCATTTTGGGTTTTAGTAATTGGGTTTAGCCCATGAACAAGTCCTCACGGTTAGGGTGAACCGAAGCTACGCACCAGGTAGGATTCCCGCGAAGAGGAGGTGAGTCGCTAGGACCACTTAAATACCAAGCTCTTCCGGATCCAATCCTAGACATGCGCACAAGGGTTACCACACCCTAACTCGGCGACTTAGTCATAGGTTTGTTTATTTAGGCAATTAAAAATCTTATGCGATTGTTGGGGTAAACTAGTCCTAGGGTTCACATACCTTTCATACTATCTACGTTCCATTTCTACCCCTTTACAGATAATCATTCACACATAGATTAGAGATACTTACACGAGCGGATTGGTGCCGGAGACTCGATGCCATGCTGTTTAAAATAAAACCATTTTCATAATCTTTCACAGAGGCCTATAAAGAAAACATTTTTGGGCCTTGGGCCCCCACAGCCGAGTTTTGAACTGGGCTCTGATACCAATTTTGTAACACCCCAAACCCGGCCCAAACATTATGACCGAATTTGGAACATTACAGATGAAAACATTTTAAAAATCTCTTTTTGTTGATTCCAGTTATGATAAAAACATTCTTTTAAATAGGTTATTGTATTTAAGAAGGATAAATTTGAAGCGTACAAAGAAAACAAAATTTAGTTATTTAAAACTTTATTAAGTCGGGTTGTTATCAAGTTTTGTCAATGTACCCGATGGTACGGAAGAAAATCATTTACGTTTGAATTTAGGAAAAACGTGGGTAACCATTTTAAAGTCATTAAGTAGTTTAAACAAATTATCCAAACATGTAAAATATCAAAATAAAATCTTAGGAGGCCTTATTTCAACTTGAACAAATTAAACCAACAATAAAATAAAAATAGTTCGAAGTTCATTTAAATCCACATTTTCACTGCATGGCCGCCTCGAGTCCATCCGGCTCCTCATCCGCAGTCTATGAGTCACCTGAAAAAGTTAAAGGAGAAGGTGAGTCACCAAGACTCAATGTGTAACCCTTCCCCCGGTTTAGTGCAACATCATACACAAATCATAACTAATTTAACATGCACAAGTTTAATATGCACCCAACCTAGCCATCCATAACGCCTTTCTCTACCCCGTATGGTACCAAACCACTGGTGGTGCCAAACCACTGGTGACCAAAGTTACGATATCCATCAATATTGTGGTGCCAAACCACTGGTGACTCGAAGTCACAAATCATAAGTTGTGGGGCCAACCCACGTGTGCTACCAAATCACTGGTGTCAATCCCATATTATCATCTGTGGGGCCAACCCACTGTGGTGCTAAGCCACCGGGACGAGACGCTATGAGGTGCCAAACCTCTGGTGACCGTAGTCACGAAATGTGGTACCAAACCACTGGTGTCCGTCGACACGAATATCACTTCCCCCTCCACTCGTTTAATCCCACATCAATCAATGATATGCCTTTAACAGATATCATACCAATATGTTTATTTAACAACATCCAACAGATTTATCATTAGCCATATATTATATGCCACATATACCTAATATGTCATGCTTCCATAATCATCAAATAGTAACCTCATATTGACAAGGACTTACCTGAAGCCTTGCTTATACCTTTATGGTATTAAATCCGAATCTACACAAATCCGATTTAGCATACACAAAATACTTAGCACATTATTTAGTTATAAAGTGTGTATGAACACACCTGTTTCTACCGAAATTCCTAGATCCTGAAGCCTTTATTAACCTTGGCCGAATAGTCCCCCACTTACCGAAATCCCGAATTTATCACTTGAGTCACCCTTTAGGAAAACGAACCCCGAAAGCTTCCTTTAATCGACTATGGCTTCCCAGAGAACGTTTGGAAGAATTTTGGCAAGAAAGGCTAGGGAGAATTCGACAGCAAAAAGAAGAGAAAAGAAAATAGCCTTGAATGAGTTTAGAGGGACATTCGGCTATGCTTATGCTCTCAAAACCGATAGCTAACCTTGCCTACAATCCCACCTTCGGCCAACTCTATGTCCCTTAACCTATTCCACTTTCTTCTCCCACTTATCCCCTTAATTAATAAAATAACAATACTTCATCCCATTATCTCTTATCCTCCCATTAACAAAAATAAAATAAGACCACATTTATCTTGTCATTACAAAAAAAATAAATATCACTTAACCCTTACCTACTCCCAAGAGAATGCTTCATATTCGGCCAAGCATAAAAATGGAAAGAAAAGAAAGTCTAAGAAGCACTTTCGGCTATGCACAAATTGGAAGGAAAAGGAGAAGAAAAAGATGAACTTTGGTACCCTTTAGCTCTACTCAAAACCGGCCATCAAAGTCCCCAAAGCAAGCTTTATTCGGCCAAGAACACAATGAGGAGGAAAGAAAATTCAAGGAAGCCCGTTCGGCCATGCTTCCTTCCCATTTTTGGTGATAATTTCTATCACAAATTCAAAATAAGCTTTGTTTATTACTCTTCCCATCACCATACATAAAATAAAACTAATCCATCTTCTTTCAATAAATAAAATAAAAGAATTAGCACCCATACTTCCAACAATAATTAAAAGAAATTTAACCCATACATCCAATACATAAAATAAAAATAAAATAAAAACAATAGCAACCCATACTTTTGCAGCACAAAAATAATAAAAATAAAAGCTGCCCATCTAGCATCTAATGTTGAGCCCATGCGCAGACCAACAATCCCACGCCAGCAATTAAAAATAAAAACCCCATGCTGCTGGCCAAAGGTTTCGAACCCGAGACCCTGGAGAAACTCCCCAAGCCTTCAGCCACTCGGCTACTGTGCATTTCATGACATAAATGCATCAAAATTTCCTTTTAAGCTTTCATCCCTTTGCCCTTCACGCATTAATGCCAAGGCAAAAACAAAACGCCCAACTGCTGCTCATGGGTTTCGAACATGGGACCTCACTGCTGAGCCTTCCTTTAGGGCCCTCAGCCACTCGGCCAAGGCGCTTTTGTGTGATACAATTTGCCACAAATTTTTCCTTTAAGCACTCCCTCGCGTCAACGCCAAAAACAAAATTAAACTCACCTTGCGCTTTCGTCAGGACTCGAACACGAGTCCTCGAGGCCGCAACTAGCCATCAGCCCCCCCCCCCGCGCCACTCTACTACCCTGACTCTCATGTCCACTAATGCTCACAATTTTCTTTTGAAACCTCCTTGACCCCTTCCTTATTGATGCTAAAATAAAAACGCCCTTTTTGCTCCCAGCGTGGCTCGAACCTCTTCCCTCCTGAAGCCCCCCCTTGCACCTTAGCGCCCCACTGCCACTTTACCATATGATTTTTTGTGGCATGTTCCGCACTAAAAATTATTTAAAGCCTCCTTACTCGGCTTCTCCTTCCTTAGGCACTAAAAGCAACATTTGCCCTAATCCTACTTAACCCGGGGTTATGACTAGGCCATTACATATGTATTTCATTTCTTCGAGCATGCGAAAATAATAAAATAATAACAAAAATAAAATTGCAAACAACCCCCTAATTCAGGATGTTACAGTAATTGACTTCCGAACCCGTTTTCTCAAATTTTGTAGGCCAAAAATCATTGTTTAATAAATCAAAATGTTTTAATGATCAATCTCAAGGTGATCCGATCACACCTCAAAAAAGGATTGGTGGCGACTCCATTTTCGTTTTTAAAGTCGACTCTATTTTTTTTCAAAAAATGGTTTCGACACTGAGTATCATACCGAAAGGCGTGGATAGCTAAATAGATGGCAATAGAGCAATTGTACGCGGATTTTGATGCGTCGTATAAGGAGCTACAGGGATGGATAGCCGCTATGCGGGAGTACGTGCCAGGGACTGTCATTGAGTTACAAACACGACCTTATTACGGCCTGGATAACCAACTACAACCGAAAAAAAGAATTTTCCATCAGATGTTCTGGATGTTTGATCCATGTGTGCATGCATTTCCCCACTGCAAGCCGTCTGAGCAAGTAGATGGGACCTGGCTATACGGAAAATATACACAAATCCTACTTCTTGCGACTGTTTAAGATGGGAACAAGAACGTGCCCGTGATAGCATTTGCCATCGTAGATAAGGAGAACATGGAATCGTGGGAATTCTTTCTTACCAACTTGCGGAGGTATATTATTAGCAACGATAATATTTGCATCATCTCCGATAGAGGGAAAGAATTAATTGTCACCATTAGGCATTCCGGTGTGCCTTGGAGATCCGTTTACTGCATCCGGAACATCGCGACTAACTTCCATCGAGATTATAAGAATACAGACTGACGGAGACAAGTTGTGAGAATAAGTAAATGACAATCTTATCTTTTCAATATAAGTTTTAATGTTTTAGGGCAACACTATAACTTTTCTTTTCATAATACATATATAGTGCACTAGCTAGAGCTACACATTTTCCGCCAAAAAATGACTCGACTTAAGAGTGACATGGAGGGTCAAATGAACATATCTTTTTAACAGTGTTTAGGTACCATGGAGCCGTGGCAATGAGCTCAAAGTTTTGACGAGGGCTTTCGCTCTAGTCATATGATCACAAACTTGGTGGAAAGGATCAACTCTGTGTTGTTGAAAACACGACATCTTCCGATTTCATCTGTCTTCTCGGCTACATTCTACAGGTTGGCTTTCTTGATGCCAAGAATAGGTTAGCAACAAGTTAACCAAATGGAGGCGGGATACGTGTTTATTGAATATGTCAGGGATGCAATGGTTGCAAACCGTCAGATGGCGAGGTCGATGAACGTAGAAGTATATTCACGACATCTTGAAACGTTTTGAGTTACGGAGACCATCGGTTGTCAACTCGGTATACCATCTAGGTCCTATGGAGTTGATCTCCGAAAAAGACGGTGCGATTGTAGGAGGTTCCAAACACTTCATTATCCATGTGCGCTTGTCGTGGCAACGTGTGCTAAAGTCTCGCTCAATGTTGAATAATTTGTAGATGATGTGTACACTCTCGAGCGCACGTTACGTGTCTGGGAGTAGAGGTGTTCAATTGGTTAGCCAACCCGAACTATCATTAACTGAATTAACCGACCCTTTTAAACCCTTAACCGTTAATCGAACCGGAATTTTTCGATTAATTCGGTCGGTTAACCGAATTAACTTAAATTTATAAATATTTTTTTATTTTTGGTTAAAACAAGTATAAAACATATCAAAAATTAATCGACTTAACCGATCGATTAATTTATATTTTCAAAAAATTAACTGAACCGAACTAAACCGACCGAATACTTATATATTATAATATTATTTATTAAATTTGGTTAACCAATCGATTTTGAACCGAATTAACTGTTAACCGAACTTCTAAAAAATTAATTCGATTTTACCCGAAATTTGCACACCCCTATATGGGAGAATGAGTTTCCCGTCCTGCCTAACCTGTCTACGTGGGAGGTGCCTCCGGCAACTTTCGAGCTTGTCCCAAATAAAGGGTTGCATAGGAATTCGAAAGGTCATCCGCAATCATCCAGAATCTATAATGAAATGGACATTAGGGAGAAATCCGACGGTAAGTGTTATGGATTATGCAAATTAGCTTGTCATAACCGGAGTAAATGCCCGCAGCGAAACTACCATATTGGACAATCGTCACGATCGGGTAGAAATTGAGCTTATGTAATCCAATGTACCTAATTTATATTACAAAGTTTGTTCCAAGTTTTAATGTTGTAATGTATTTAATTTATATAACAAAATTTATATTACAAAGTTTGTTCCAAGTTTTAATATTGTAATGTACCTAATTTATATTACAAAGTTTGTTCCAAGTTTTAATGTTGTAATGTATTTAATTTATATTACAAAATTTATATTACAAAGTCAATTATGTAGATTGGGCTTATATAAAAATGACCCCAATATCGATGTCACAAATTTGACTGTCGTAATAAATAACAACTTTAATTCATTTACTAATATTCGCCCAAATAATTTGTTTCACATGTTTAAAATGAAAATATTATATAGAAAAATAAATACTCATTGTCCAAAATAAAACAACGACACTTACTTGAACTAATTTACTTTGTTGGGTCAATTTTTAAACTTCAAATTTTTAAGATCAGCAATGGTCTCCTTATGCAAACCTGCTTATGAAAACAATCTGCTCGAAATTTAACTATGAAAGCCTCTACACAAAATATCTTTATTTTATAGGAAATTTTATCACCGAATATTAAACATAATTTCAAAATGTTGAAAAAAATTTGACATGAAAAGTAAAAGAAAAAAACGCTTCTAACAAGAAGTGTTTTTTTTCTTCTTTTTTTTTGAAAAGTTTTTAAAGATAACATTATTATCTGCCACGGAAAAGATTGAATGGGATGTGTAAATTTTATCTTAGTATTTTTAGATATAAAGATAAGGTTTAAAATTAGGATCATGGTTTTAAGAAACACGCCACGGGGACACATTTAGCTAAGAAAAACAAAGCCCATTTTCTTAATTTTTAAAATCCTAATTTTTATTTAAAATCAATATATTTACCTAATTAACCCATTTTTAGATTGTACACAAAAATAAAAAAAATATAAGTAAGACATGTAATAGTTTTTTTTAATTATATTAAAAAAATTAATAGTGAGACTATAGTACTGGACAATAGTTTATTTGTATTAATCAAAGAGGAAGAGGGTTAATATCTCACTTAGATCTCTTCATTATGAATCTCAAAATTAGGAGTGAGTAAAACTCAATTCGACTTGAAAAAATCGAAAAAAAATTCGAATTTCGAGTTAAACAAATCGAGTTATTCGAGTCAACTCAATTTTTTTTCGAATTTCGAGTTTGAATCGAGTTGAGTTTTCAAATTCAAATAACTCGAATAATTCGAATAATTTGAATATCAAACTATAATATTTTACATTTTTACCCTAAACTCCCAAACTTTTTTACTTTTCCCTCAAAACTTTTACTCCTTCCCACTTTCCCCCTAAAACTTTTACTCCCCTCTCATCCCAACCCCCCAATCTACCCAAAATTCATTTCCCACCAAAATTTTACTCTCCCATTTACTTTTTCTCAAAATTTTACTCCCCAAAACCCTCAAAACTTTTTATTTTCCCCCAAAACTTTTACTCCTTTCCCATCTCACCTCCCATCTACCCCAAACCCATCCCCCCTCCAATTTTTTTTAATATTTTCCCTTCAAAATTTTACTCCCTCTATTTATTTTCCCTCAAACTTTTATTCTCCAAAACTTTTTATTTCCCCCTAAACGTTTACTTCTCACCCTTTACTCTCAAAAAAAATCAAAATTATCTAAAAAAAATCACTAAACATAAATAGTAATAATTTTATTTATATCTACTATTTATATTAAATTAAATTTCATATTTTATATTATTTATATTATTGAATTGTTTAGTCATATTGAGTATTTATATTAAAATTGAATTATTAATTATGCCATAAAATATTCATGTTAAAATTTTATATTGGTATCACTTTCACATTTTATCTTTAAAATAACTTGTATTAAAAAAACACATTTTTACGTTTAATATATTTTTTAATTCCAAAATACATAGTGACAAAAATCTGAAGATAATTGAAAGAACTAAACAATCAAAGAAGTTAACCCGTATATAAAAGATTAATAAATAAATTATTTGGTGTGAAAGTTAATAAAAAATTTTGGTTAATGTGGACAAATTTTATTACGATAGGTGACAATGGTTACAAGGACCCAAAATTATTTTTTAAAATTTAACTCGAACAAATATATTTGATTCGAATTCCATCTCACTCGACTCGATTAGAGAAAATTTCAAATCAAATTAGGATGATAAAATATGATTCGTCAACTCGATTAACTCAAAATTTTTTCATTCGATTCAATTCGATTTGATCGAACGCTCACCCCTATTCAAAACCACCATTATTATTATTATTATTATTATTATTATTATTATTATTATTATTATTATTATTATTATTATTATTGTAAGACTATACCATATGGTTGGGAAGGGCTAGATCTAATCATTCGTTTATTTGTTTTATTTTTTCTTAGTATATATTATACGTTTTATATAATGTTGATGTTATGCTTGGTAGGACATGATAAATTAATTTCAATTCATAATAAATTGTTTTTGATAAAGAGAAAGGACCTTTTTTTTTAAAAAATGTTTTATTTTTTACAATATTTTTTTACAAGTTTAAATTTGTATTAATTATTTTTTATTTTATGTCTAATTATTTTAACACATGTATTAATTAAAATTTTTTTCCTTATATTATTATATTAGTAATCAAATGAAACATTAACACTATATATAATGTAGTAAGCAATAATTTTATTCTACTTTCTATTATAGTTAAAAAAAATTTTAAAATGATTTTTTTATTAATAATACTCCAAAATTGCTATGTTCACCGGTAGCTTAACTCAAATTATCATATCAAGCTGAAAGATCTGCTTAATATTTTGAGAAATTTTTAACATAAATATTAACTTTTAAAAATGAGGTTGAAAATTAACACTAAGCTCATTTAAGATAATATAAGATTACAATTTTTAAAATTAAAATTCGACCATTTTTCAAGTTTATAAAATAAATTTTTTCCTTTTATTGTTATGTGATTTGTATTATACGTGAATTACATATTAAAAACTATATTAAGTTGTTTATATTTATAAATTTAATATAGAATATATAATGATAATAAAATAAATATTATATATATATATATATATCACTAAATATTAAAAAATATGAATAGATTTTAATAAACTTAAATTAACTACTTACAAACGTAAAATAAAATTTGGAATTTATATTCGGCTTGAGCAACTATATTTAATACTGATACAATACACGACCCTGCTCGACATAATCCATCCCATCAATCAAACTTAATAAAAAAGGACAAACTTGAGGCTATTAGTGGCAGAGTGGAATGATTAAAATGCAGAATTGCAACAGATTACAAGGGAAAATGACAGTTGAGCACAAAAGGTCTGCAGCTTCTTTTACCTTATATTTATAGCCAAAAAAGAAAAAATAGATGAAGTTATAAAGATAGAAACACTGGATTTTGGCGTACAACTGCGATTTCTTACACTTCTGTTTCTACCGATATGCATTTGAAGGAATTTGGTATATAGATCCTTCTATTTAACCAAATTAATCACTGCATAATTTGTAATAGAATCCTTTGGGGGGGGGGGGGACAAAACAGCTCATGTCTTGACAAATCAACAACTCTCTATTTCAGTGAAAGTAACTTGTGTGGGGTAAAGTTAAGTTGGCAAGAAATAGACACCTATGTGTTGCCCTTTCCCCTACTATTGATTGTACCGGAAAGAAAACAAATTACTTCAGTATTCAATATGAATATATGTGGTGTATGTGTCAAACATTGTTGTTTTATGAAAAATGAGAGTTTACATAAATGGTCTGTGTATACATATACATATATATAAGTGATCCTGTTGATCATCATATCATATCATAATATAAAAGGAAGACCATAGTATTAAAGATGCTTGTTTTTTGTTAATAGCGATTTTATCCATAGTAGTTCCAAGAAATATAATTTCTTACAAGAGTATTTTTAAGAACATCATTATATCGAGAACGACTACCTTTCAGATCAATAACATCATGTTGAGAATAATATTGGAAGGTTGACAAGATTTTTGAGTTGTAATACTTTTAGTATGTCTTGAAGAACATGACTTGGAGATTTAGAATATGGATAACTCTTTCCTTGAAATACAAGTGCTTATCCTTTTGGTTAAACAGAAACAACTCTTGTATCTTAACATATAAGTAACACTTTGCTTACCAGAAATTCATTTTAACCGCCCTCTAATAACTTCCTACCTAAGACATATAAATAAGAGTTTGAACATTTCATTTGCAATTTTTTTTTTGAATCTTTTGGTAAACTTGAGCACTCTAAATTTCTGTACAACTTTTTCTTACAATCACAACAACCATTATAGTTCTCACCTTTCTCATCCCCTATTGCTTCCATCACCACCATCTATCACCACACTTGTTTCTAAAGTTTGCTCTGATTCCCCTCTCCGCCATCTTTTTGCAACATTTCCGTTTACTGATTTGTAAGATTTCCTCGCTTAACCGAAAGGACCTCTACAAGTAACTTAGTAGGATGTATGCATACACGCGCATATTCTTAGGCAAATTAAGTCATCTATCTGCCTTAGTTGTGGAGCATGAGAAACTTCAATGCGGTTAGAAATCTAGAACTGGTAGGAAATATACCAGAAAAAAGTGCAAGGAATTGTTTGAATTTCACTCAGAAAGTTGAAAATGCTCAAAGCATGCAACATGTTTCATAAGGTAATTGCATTATGTTCTTTCTGTGACACAACACGAATGTGCAAAATAAACAAGCTAAGATCATAGCAAATTAAGACAACTTCAAAGCAGCTAGTAATAAATAATGATTGAACTTTCCTTCATTTGCCTTCTCAAAAGTTTAAACAAACAACATCGGTGTATATATATACACATTTGTACAATATGAGAGCTTTAAGACCCGAACCCGAACCCTAGCTATACCAATCAATCGAGCTAATTAATAGCCAAAAGTGGCAGAAGCAATAGCTTCAAAAAAAAAAAGAGCTATTGTATATTAAAAATAATAATAATAATAATAAAAGAGCTATTTCGTCCCTCTTTTGGGGTTATGTTGACATTATTACATGTTTACAACAGTACACGAACTACAGCAAGACCAACAGCAGATATGGAAACCAGTGTACCAATGCAGTATTTTATCAAGTCATATTTTGCAGCTTCCAAATGAGCCTTTAACGCATGAATTTCCTGAAAATTTGTAGGAAAGGATATGGAAGAGAACAAACGTCAGAATTTTAATCAACTAAAGCAAACCATTTCTCGTACTCCTATGATGCTAACCCGATCGAGTTTGTTAGTCAGGTTAGATGTTCCAGCACTCTGATTTGAAAGCTCATCTCTTATTCTCCTGCAAATTGTCATAAATCACACATTTATTATACTGTTCCAAGGGAGGAGTATCGTGCAAAGTGCAAACAAGGAATTGCATACTTCAATTTCTTACCCTCTTTCAAGATTCAAATCTAATCGTTGCCCCGCTGTGACTTTGTCAATTTCATGTCTGCATCATAACAGATATCCTTAGAATAGCAAATCATAATAGAAAATATGGATTTAGGGATGAATGATAACTCAGAATCCAGACCTTAATTCACTGCGCATCTTCTCTATATCATTTCGAAGTTTCTCATTCTCATGTTGCAGCACAGAAAAATGTAGCTCCTGCATAGGTTACAGTTTATAAAAATAACCCATTTGAACAAAAAACAGAGGCACAAACTGAGATTCAATTGTTAGTCTGCATCGTATTAACTGCATGTTTAATATATTCAAAATCTGAGCTAGTAATTTTTCCTCTTTCCCTAAAATGCAGTAATCCTGAGTTCTGATCAGCTGTATGCACAAACCTCTCTGTTAATCAACCTACTGAAGCAATTTCATCTAATCTAAAAGTAAATATCAAAGTCCATTGATGGTTTCTTGGATCATAGCCAATCATTCAATACTGTTTCCCTTGTCAAGCAATCAACTGTTATTGTTTAAAAATAAGTTTAGGAGTCTCAAATCGACTTACTACAGCGTGAAGAAGGGCATAGACATGTTAACACTGTCTCTATAGCAATTCGCAATGGGCCAAATGTTAAGCTTTCTTCCATTAATAAGAACAAACTCAACTAAAAGGGACTTCATTAATACCAAAAGTCGAAAACACATAAAAAGGAGACTAAAATCGATAAGTTCGCAAAGTCCATTTACAAAAAAGTAAATACCTGAGAGCTTTGAACTTCTGATTTGAGCTTCGACAGATTGGATTCTTGAGTCATTTCACTCTATCAAGACACAAATTAAGTTTCCATAGTGAATACAACGTATGGAAGCATTAAAAAAAAAAAAAGAGCTTACTTTCTGCATCTCAAACTTGGAAACAACTGAAAGAGACACATTTTCTAAGCTGTCATTCAAAACTTCAGTCATGGCTGCTGTTATTGCCTCGGCTTGCTTCGAAGGCAGACCTTCCGCCTCTAATCTCCTAACCTGTAAGTATAATGCACCATGTCTTCAGATATTTTCAAGATTCCAAAACTCAAACAAAAATACAATTTCTAAAACAAAAGAAGGAATCATTGTAATTTACCAAAGCTAAAGTGTCGATGAGAAACAATCGCTTTCCATTAGATTTAACGAGCTGAGAACAGTGCCTCCACTGTGAAAATAGAGTGGGAGAAGCTAACAATCGAATCGCAGAGGGAGGAATGGTGGGGGACACAACAAGTCCTTCAAATCTGGAAACTCCTCCTCCTATCATCCAGGAATACGAATTGGGTACAAATTGACCCACGCGTTTACAAGCGGCCATTACGGCCATTAAATACCAAAATTTGATTGAAAACAACAAAATCAAATCGAAATACCAAAAGAACCCACCAATCTTCTACAAATCTGAAGAGAATGCTTTGAGAGGAAATAGAAAAGATTGGCTAGTCTGAAGAACATTTAAATTGTGAATGACTCAATGCTGCGTTGGAGAGAGAGAGAGAGAGGAGAGAATAAAATGGATTTGATGGGGGAATGGGCGTTGCAGAATGGGTAATGGGAAGGCATCGGCAACAGCCTTTCTCTCGGGAAATGGAAGGAGAGTTTTGTACGCTAATATTAGTAAATAACCAAAATTGGAACACAATATTTGTCTTGTACGCTAAAATGGCGGCTAAATGTTTTTTCTTAATTATATTGTGATTGTCTTCTTAATTTCTTGAAAATATATTATAGCTTTGAATCAACACTTCATCCATAGTTCTGTTAATAAATAATTCTATTTATAATTGTTTAAAATGCTTTTAATAATTTTTTTAAAAGTTTCAAATATAAGTAATAATATTATTACTTTCAAAAAATAAAATAATTATTATTTGTGTACTTATTTTATTTATTTATGACATAATTGTTAATATTTATAGTTGCTTCGTTTATAGTTTTATAAAAAAAAGTATATGTTTATTTATTTATTGTTTGTTTATTAGTTATGAACATTGTTTCGTGAATATGTTCTTTTAATTTAAATATGAACAAATATAAACATACATAATATTAAATAAACGAACAAGAAAAAGAATTTTAAAATTCTTAAACAACATATAAGTTTAAAAATAAACAAACAAAGGTATGCTCTTCCAAGCTCAAATTAATTAAGCACCAAGGGAAGAAATCTGAGCCTTGTTTTTAACACAAAATCAACATGAAGGACCATTCTAAGTTCAGAAAGCCTCCAATGCTACATAACAGTGCTTTTAAGTTCTGCGGTTCTTTCTTTATTTTATGTCCATGGGGGCAGAGAATGAAATTTCAGACCAGAAATGGGGTGAGGGGTTGAATGTTCTAAGATTTAAAAAAATGACAATGATTCAGACAACTACAAGCTTGTTCTAACATGAACAAAATAAACTACCCTATACTTTATGGATCACAGTTACGCATGAAAAAGAACTCTTACCTCTCTCACAGTGAGACAACTATTTTTATTGCCAAAAGAATAGAAATAGTGATTTCTGAACAGCGTAGATTCTGAATGAAGTCCAAGTCCATTACTGTTTAGCTATTTGTTCCTCAGGAATTCAGGGAAGATAGATTACTTTGGTGGCCTTCTGTTTCAGAATAGAATATCCTCTACATTGTTTTTAATGTTGTTCCCCACTCTACACATGTCCCTAGCTACCCTCGAGGCAATGAGGTTCGCTTTCCTTGTAAACCTGCATTCAGAATTTAACAATTAGTCCATCATCATAAGATAATGTTGTTCTAACAAAAACCAAACAGAAAAGGCTTATCTATTAGCAAGTAAAATCATCAGCTTGCCTGTTCAAAAAGTCATCTTCTACTGCATAAGTGGATTTGCGAGTTTGATGCTGATGAACACCATGATCTTCAGAGAAAAGAAAAAGCCAGAAGTTAGTAAGTACAAATAAGGGAACAACTACCAGGAATTGACTTCTCAAAGGTTCGACGGTTCTTGACAATTAACCTTTTTGCATCAAGTTCATGAAAGTTGAAACTCATGAGTCATGACATCCACCATCAATGTAAACAAACTTTCAAAAGCAATTTTATGGATGCAAGAAGGTAGTTGCAACTATACTTGCGAGTGCATCCGAACACTTTGTTCTATAGTTTAAGCATTCTTCCCCATGCTCTCCAGTATAAAATTTTAAGAAAATACATAGTTGGGGACATGATGGATTTGTTATATAGTGATAAGTGGTATCCAAAAAGGGCCAGAAGTAGCAGAAGTGGAGAGTTTCCAAATGAAGCCCAAGGCACATAGAGATGTACAATTTCGATTGCTACTTATTTCAATCACATGTTATATCCCTAATTTGTCAATAAATTCATTCACATGAATGAATAAAAGAATGATGACAACAGCCAGACCATTGCTAACATACATAAAGTAGGTATTTCCTAGAGACCTTGACTAATGAAAGTCATGACATAACAAGAACCTTACCGATAAATAATGCAACAAAAATTTTTACTCACCTCCTTTGCTATGAACATGAGCAGGAGCTGAAGCAGGATTGGGATTAGGAGGCGCTAAATGCTGCAGATACTGAAACCACTGTAATGTCAGTTTGTGCTAATCATAAAACAAATTGAATCAGAACCAGAATGAATAACAAGTTTATCAAAAGTGCCCAAAGAGATGAAATCGTCGCTTGGAATTGAAGCCACAACCAGATAACCCCATTACTTTATTTGCATCAAAGTTCATGATTTCTTTAAATAATTGTAACAAAATTTGATGCTTCAAATCAAGAAAACACTGGATACGAACATTTTTGGACCACCAACCCAAGCTTGCATGGCGAATCAAAACTACCTAAACTCCGGATGCATAAACAAAGAGGCATTGTGGATGAATTAAGTGCAAATTTCATTGAAAAGGGAGAAAGAGAGATTGCCACCGCTAGGCCACGACAATGAGGCAATTGAGGTTTGGTGCCATCCTTAGTAATTGAACCTTCATTCTTGCTCATAAACAAAGAGTATCCAGCGCAAACAAATGAAAAATCTTCAACAACAGCGGAATTTCTATGAGCTTTTACCTCAGCTAGTCCAACATTATGGCTTTTTACTGTTCAAAATCCAAAAATTAGAAGGGAAAAAAAGTAGTCACAATATTCAATAATAAGAAATGGGTCTTAGAATTTGATCAGAAATCACGGGAACAACAAATGAAGATTAACGAATCGGAGCACTGTAAATATATTCTTTTCGAGACACTACGTAAAAATAAAACTAGAAATAATGAAAGTAGAGAGAAAAAGAGACCTTGAGGAAGAGATCGAGGAATGCCGATGCAAAGAGGGTCGCGATTGTGGGATTTGAGAGCAGAAGAGTAAAAAAGGAATCCTTTACATGATTTTACTGTTCCATTTTCATTTTCATTTCCTTCTTTATTTCCTTTTTCAAGATTTTGTTTCCTCTTCTCTTCTCTGCTTCTCTCCATTATTTTTTATTTTTTATTTTTTGCACTCTAATCGGAATTGCTCAGCATTTTTTAAACTTTTTTCACTCAAAGGATCAGCGAAATGCAAAGTCAGAGCAGAGGAAGAAATGGTACTAAGCAACGCCTCGTCGTTATGTGACGAATGGAATGATGAGCAAAATGCAGGCATTGAGAAACTGGATCATTATTATTATTATGTACATTGGTGTTTGACTTAAACATGGGTTAACTACATAGGTATAATTAAAAAATGTTACAATCATTAAACTTTTTGAAATTATTTTTTTGTCACTCTATTCTTATTCTTAAGTGGTATTTTTTAGTTGGTATAATAATAATTTTAATATTTAATTTTAAATTTCCCATCAATTTAACATTAATTATATAAAATGATAAAAAAGATTTAAAATTTATAAAATTCTAAAAATTAAAATTAAATAAAAGTAGAAAAATTCAAAAATAGATAAAGTGAGAGAAAATGGAAGAGTTTTTTTTAAACCCTCCAAAATTCTCTCTATGTTATCTATATGGAAATATCTAATGCTCATTCTTCACAAAATATAAAAAAACATTAAGCAGAGAATTATTTATTCTTTGTTTTTTATCTCTTCTATTTTTTGACATAACTTTTTATTATATAAAAAAATAATATAATTTGTTTTTTATATTTGGGTTTTCGAAAATTAAATGAATTGAAAATTTGAATTAATTTTAAAAAAGGAAATTGTGGTATATTTTGGTGAAAAATCTATATATTTTCTTCAAGGGCATGAAACTTTATTTGAAAATATTACTAATTTATTTTTGAGAAACACTAAGGAAGCATGTAATGATCAAACTTTTTTTTTGTTTGTTTTTAATTAGTTATTAGATCCTATTGAATGATAATTTTCTTTATTTCACATGCATATTAGTTCTTCAACAACATTTTATTTTTTTGAATTTTATGTAGAATTTTCTATTTTAAATAATTTTGAGGGTTTTTTATAATTTTTTTATATAGAATCAAGGTCAAATTAACATGAAATATAAAAGCTAAGGACTAAAATTGTTATTATACCAACTAAAACAATTGGGTGAGCAAAAAATAAAATTGAAAACTTTAATAACCAAATTGTAATTTTTTTAGTTAAGTACTGAACCAAATGAAAACTTACTCATAATTTTAGTGACTAATATTCAAAAACTTGCTCATAGTTTCTTTTTCTTTTCATGTATCTATAAAAAGTTATAAAATAGTTACCTAACTAATTGAGTTTCTCATTTTTTTCCGTAGCTGTAACACCCTTAACCCGTATCCGTCGTTGGAATAGGGATTCAGAGCATTACCGAATAAACGTTACCTAAATTATTCATTTCAAAACATTTCAATAATCACAACATAATCCGTCATTAAGCATGCATATCGTTCCTTATTCAAGCCCTCGAGGCCTTAGAATCACTTTAGAAAGGATTCGGGACTAAATAGGAAACATTTAAAATTTTTGAGGAAAAGTTAGAAAAATTCAGCTGCAAGGGTCACACGGTCGTGTAACTCACACGGCTAAGACACACGCCCGTGTCTCAGGCAGTGTAACTTTCGAAATAGGGACACACGGCCGTGTCCCAGCCCGTGTCCGTGCCCATGTAACTCACTGACTTGGGTTATACGACCAAGCCACACGCCTATGTGCCAAGCCGTGTAACTCTCAAAATGGCCTTACACACCCGTGTGCTAGGCCGTGTAACTTTCGAAATGGCCTCGCATGCCCGTGCGCCAGCTGTGTGTCTCACACAGCCAAGTTACACGCCTGTGTGTCTGGCCGTGTGAACCTAAATTGTACCTTAAACAACAAGTTTGCCATTCCCTACTTGCTTGGGCATTAAGCAACTCAAAAACCATTCATTTAACCTATTCAAAACACGATCAAACATACTCAAAACACGTCAAAACAATCATCCTAGGTGGCTAACCAATGTACCCTTATTGGTACCACATTTATATCATCAAAACCTATCAACAATGCATCATTCAAGTCAAAGTTTAAAACATACCACAACCACTCAATTTAGCCTAACTTATAATACCTAATTATCAAGCTTAAATTTACATACACCTAACAAGCATTGGCTCAAAACAACATGTCAAATTATGGCTTCAAACATAAACATAAGTTTATATATACCAAACCAACATTATACTTAAACTCAGCTACATCCCATATACCAATTTTACTAACAACCAAACACATCTTAGGTACATACCATTACAAAAGGTAAACATCACCACATTTGAGATCAGGATCGTTGTTGGATGCTAAGTCGGCGATCAAAAGAGAAGTACCTAACCTGCGCACAGAAAACAAAACCGTACGCTGAGTAAAACTCAGTGATATTTCTATAATCCGAACAATTAAAGACATAATGATACAAGAATGCATAATTTGAATTATACGAACATACTATTGTCTAAGCTCACAACTAGAGGTGATCATGGGCCGGGCCAGGCTCAACTAAAAATTCAGGCCCATTTACTAGGCTCGGGCCTGGCCCGGCCAGAAAAATGGGCTTAAAATTTTGCCCAAGTCTGACTTGGATAAAAATGCTAAAAACCGAGCCCGACCCGACTCGCCTGTATTAACTTTTTTATATAATTTTTAAATATATATAATACATCAAAAATACTAAAAACATCAAAATAAATATTTTCCAACAAATTGAAAATAAATTTTAAAAAATATGTAAACTTAAATAACACTAAGATAAATACAAATTAACAAGCAAATGCCTCAAAAATCATAACAAAATTAACAAATGCCTTTAAAATAATAACAAAATTAACAATAAAATAAGTTTTATACAATATCCAAACAATAACAATAAAATAGTAGCAACAAAATAGTAAAATGGTAGCAAAATAGGGAGAAAACAACAAGAAAACAACATTCAAAAACAAAAAAAAAAAAGAGCAGATTTTTTTTTCTTTTAGTGAATTTGGGTCGGGCTAGGCCCGGGCCAAAAGTACCTTACCCGAGGCCTGGCCTGTTTTTTAAAAAGGCCTTATTTTTTTTGTCCAAGCCCATTTTTCGGGCTTATATTTTTGCCCAAACCCTCCCACATTTCGGGCGGGCTTTTAGGCCGGACCGAGTGGTCCGACCCATGATCAGGTCTACTCACAACTATCATATACCATCATTTCAAATTCAAGCATATTACCATATCATTTCATACTATACTCAATTTTCACATGCTATCATATTTGATTTGTTTAACAAATATCTCAATTCACATCACTTGCTATATAAATAGCTTTTTACATATCATTCCACATTTGTTTATACAATGGCATTATCAATTCCAATTTTCAATTCATGAGTACATAACTCATGTATTTCATTTAATCACAACATATCTCATTTTTTATGTTTCAATTCACTATTTCATTTCCATTTCACATACCATGCCATTTAATATCGATCATAGAACTTTATTATTTAATTACCCCTATTAACACGATTCGGACTCGGATAGATACACGGATCCAACCAACACACCAATTTGGCACCCAGTGCCTCATTGGATAAATCCGAAGTAATAATTGCGCCCTGCGTTATATAAATTGACACCTAGTGTCTTATCGGTTAAACCGAAGCAAATTGACACCCAGTGCCTCATCGACTCGAAGTCGAAAAAATCCTTGAACTCTTCCTATCCTATGACATGCCATCTATATCCGACTCAGCCTGATACAGTTAATAGAGTTTCATTTCACTTTTCAATTACAACCAATATTCAATTATCATATTTGCACATTATCACATTTACACATATATGTATTTCAATTCAAATAATCAATATATTCATAATGTATATACCAATTCAATCCATTTCAATTAGCTATAATTTCAGTTCACTATCAAAGTGCCAAAATACTCACCTCAACCACTTACCATATACATTAAATCAAAATACAACAATTAACAACTAGGTTCGGATTATAGAAATACAAACCGTGGATTCGGAGCTATTCGACATCGATTTTGTCCTTCCCCTTTTTAGTTGAGGATTCCAGTACGATGTTAGCTACGGAGTTAAAACAATTAAAATACACAAATACAACACAATTCAATTTCACATTGAATATTTCAATGCTTACTCAATATTTGCTTAAATTACAATTTAGTCTCTAAACTGAGACTAATTTTTATTCTTCACATTTAATCATATATTTTAAACTAATTTCACTTTAAGCTAAATTTAGCTCCCTATGTTCAATTAAACCCCTAAATTTACAATTTGTTCTACAATTTAATCCATTTCCATTTCTAGCTTAAAAATCTATCAATTTAATCCCTAATACTAAAACTATTCAACATTAACAACATTTAAAATCTTAATCAATGCTAAAATTTCAACATGGGCTGGCTAACCCTAAGTACCAAGATTCTAAAAATATAAAAATTACAAGAAAATGGACTAAATTATCTAACCAATTTTAAATTTGAATCTAAAAACCCTTAAGTTTGCTGTAGCTTCTTCTCCCTTTTCTTTCTTTTTCTTTCTTCTTTTTACTTTAATTTGCATGCCACCACTACTTTTTATTATTTCTTTTATTTTGTTTTAATTATAATATAACATATTGTATATACATTTCATAATAATAATAATAATAATAATAATAATAATAATAATAATAATAATAATAATAATAATAATAAATAATAATAATAATAATACATCAATGCCGTCCACTAACCTTAGATAAATGGGGTAATTACTACTTTAGTCCCTCTGTTACTTTTTAAACTATAATACAACTTTTAATCCTTTACGCGATTTAGTCCTTATACTTTAATAACTCTTAATTCATGCAAATTCACTTAACCGAAATCTAATTAATTACACAACTAATTTTGTAAATATTTTTAATAAATACTTACGAGTCTGATTTACGGGACCAGAGTCCCAGGAATGCACTTTCAAACACTCTTGATTATAGAATTGTTACAGTAACTATTAATTGAGAACGAAAAGATGATGTGACAATTATAAAAATTAAATAATAATAAATTTAATCCTTAATGTTTATATATACATTTGATAATCAAGGTTTTACCCGTTTTATAAAAAAAAATTAAGAAATAAATATAAATCTCAAAATTTCAAAACTTAAAACTATAAGAAAATATATTTCCTTCTCCCTTGCCATTTTCCATTTTCTTTTCCTTTTTTTCTCTCCCTTCTATATTTTCTCTCTGTTGTTGTTGATCTAAACCCATAACTCAAATTTCTATCTTTTTATAAACTGGGTTGGTTGTCAAATTGGTCATGCTACTGATTTATTAGTCCAATCGATCAAATTAAAAAAATTATTAAAAATTTTAAATAAATTAGAAATCATTCTTCAACCACCGGTTCGTATCAATGCCCGATTTAACCGGTTCAAAGCCACTCTCTTGACCAGCACCTCAACCGGTTCTCGGTCCAACTAGTTGGAACAATTGATCCAATCAAACTCCAACAACATTGCAAATTTCAACAACCAAGATTTGCGCCAGCCACCACTTGCCAATCACCGACCACCAGTAATTGGTAGCAACTTAAGCCTAAAAAACATCCTTAAACTTGTTTTTCCTTTTTCCTAATCAACCTCCATTTTAGGCTATTTTACCAAACTAACCTAAAAAAATTTAATATTTATAAAAATAATCCAGGTTTAAAAACAATCACAAAAATGACCTGAAATGAACAGTAGATTGGGGTTTTGGCCTGTCAATAGCCGGAACCCCCTTGTGTTTTGAACCAATGATTGCCTGATTATTGTGTTAGGCTTTAAAAAATTGATTTTTTTGGTTCTGGCCTGTCAATGGCCGGAACCAGAGTATTTTTTTTTTAAAATTGTATAAAACTGGTATACCCAAATTTAAAAAAAAATGAAAAAAAAATTTTTTTGGGGTGCTAGCCTGTCAATGGCCGGCACCCCCTATCCCGAATTTTTTTTTTTAAAAAACCGAGATACACAAATATAAAAAAATGAAAAAAAAAATTTTGGGTGCTGGCCTGTCAATGGTCGGCACCTCCTATCCCCAAAAAAATTTTTTTTTTGGGTGCTGGCCTGTCAATGGCTGACACCCCCTATCCCGAAATTTTTTTAAAAAAAAAAATCGGGATACACAAATTTAAAAAAAAAGTTTTTTTGGGTGCTGGCCTGTCAATGGCCGGCACGCACCCCTATCCCGAGAAAAATTTTTTTTTAGGTGCTGGCTTGTCAATGGTCGGCACCCCCTATCCCCAAAAAAAAATTTTTTTGGGTGCTGGCCTGTCAATGGCTGACACCCCCTATCCCGAAATTTTTTTTAAAAAAACTCGGGATACACAAATTTAAAAAAAAAATTTTTTTGGGTGCTGGCCTGTCAATAGCCGGCACCCCCTGTACCGAAAAAAAATTTTTTTTTGGGTACTGGCCTGTCAATGGCCAGCACCCCTATCCCGAAAAAAAAAATTTTTTTTGGTGCTGGTCTGTCAATGGTCGACACCAAATTTATCTTATATATATAGGTATTTTATCTTACAATTTGTTTGATTTAATTTTTTTTCATTTGTTCTGAAGAAAGCAAAATTTTTTCAAAATGAGTTCTCAAATGTTGTTTGTTTATGTTCATTTCGATGGAGAAATGATAAATACAACTGAAGAAGGCTGTGTATTTCAAAGTCGAAAAAAATAGGAATGAGATTTAACAAGGGGATTTCGCTATCGGATTTAAAACGAAAAATCAGTTCAAAGATAGCAACCCGTTGCGGAAAGCAAATGTTGAGATTGTTTTATAAATTTCCAGTTTCAACTGATCCATTAAAGTTCTTGGAAATGGAGCTTGAAGATGATGATGATTTAGGGACAATGATGGCAATTTATTGCCCAGATGAGATAGAAAATCCCAACCCGGTTGAGTTGTTCGAGGAGATAGCTGAATCGGATCCCATTCAAGTGGTAATTCCAATAAGCCAGCGCTTCGGAATTGATTTTGATCTTAATGTCTCGTGGGAAGATTAGTCGGGTTTTGGACGGTCAACGCCAACTCTCGAAAATCCAAACACCGGTGGTTGTTCGTATAACATCCCAAACTCGTGTCCTCGTCTACAGATCCATCCAGAGGTGTTGGCCATTGACAGGCTAGCACCCCAAAAATTTTTTTTCATTTTTTTTTTAAATTTGTGTATCACGGTTTTTTTTAAAAAAATTTTTTCGGGATAGGGGGTGCCGGCCATTGACAGGCCGACACCCAAATTTTTTTTCGGGATAGGGGTGCCGGCGATTAACAGGCCAGCACCCAAAAAATTTTTTTTCATTTTTTTTTAAATTTGTGTATCCTGATTTTTTTAAATTTTTTTTCGGGATAGGGGGTGCCGGCCATTGACAGGCCATCACCCAAAATTTTTTTTTCATTTTTTTTTAAATTTGGATATACCGGTTTTATACGATTTTAAAAAAAAAAATACCCTAGTTCCTGCCATTGACAGGCCGGAACCAAAAAAATCAATTTTTTAATGCCTGACACAATAATCAGGCAATCATTGGTTCAAAACACAAGGGGGTTCCGACCATTGACAGGCCAAAACCCCAATTTACTGTTCATTTCAGGTCATTTTTGTGTTTGTTTTTAAACTTGGTTATTTTTGTAAATATTAAATTTTTTTAGGTTAGTTTAATAAAATAGCCTCCATTTTATCAAAATCCGCTTTGATTTTCCTAAGATCTACACTCAAAGTATCAAACTCTCTTTCTTCAATCTCCAAATCTGATTGTCAGATTGTCCTAGAAGTTATATTCTTCCTACACCGTTATGCTTATTTTCATTGTTTGGATCTTCCAAAAAAAAAAAAAAACAAACATCGAACACCCCTTTTAAAATTAGGATCAAATCAAATTACATAATGTGTAAACTTTGAGAATAGAATTAAGACTAAATTAACATAAATGTATGAACATTGAGAACTAAATTTGTTATTAATGCCAATTTTTGTAATTGTCACATCATCTTTCTATTATTGTATTAACCATTGGTGACCAAAAAAAGACAAATGCAATAAATTAGATGACTATTTTGTAACATTTTACAATTGAATGACCAAAAAAGAAACGTAAATATAATTGAGTGACCTATAATATAGTTTACCCTAAAAATAATTTATATACATTTATTTAACTTCGTTTCTTTTAAAAAAATTCACCACCAACAACATACCGAATATTTATCTTAATAATAAACTATCATTCAAAAATACGATCCTATTATCTTTCAATTCAACCTAATTTAATTATAAAAAAAATCAACAAGATTAATTTAAAAATAATTCAACCAAAATTAATTCAAAATCAAAATGACATAAATCGAGATGACTCAATTAAAAATTCAATTGATAGTTACAAACTAAAATGAACTAAATTTAAAATAATTCAAACATAAAATTTACTTCAATCTAAAATAATTCAAATAAAAGAAATTCATCATTTCAAAATTCAAATTCAACAAATTCATCAAAATCTAGGTGTTCAATTGATAACTCTAGTTTTAAACATCTTTATATTATCCTAAAAAAAATAACCCAATTAATGAAGAAAAGAATTGAACTTTTGTTGACATATTTACGAGAAGCTCGAAAAATAAAATTCATCCAAACAAAATTTAACAATAAAGTTAAATATGGAAATGATTTGATCTAATACAAATATAAAGGTGTAATGACAGTTTTAGATTTTAATGTTTACCTCTTTTATTATTTTGATTCGAATCACATTGAGCTAAAACCTTTAAAATTTAATCAACTTACTTTTTATTAATTAAAAATTTGATAATTCACATAAACTTCATAACTAATGTAAGATAATTTGCTTGTTTTATTTTATTTTATTTTAATTTTTTTAAATTTTCATATCGGTTCATCAAATTGAGAGCCAAAACGATTTAAAAGAATTAAAACCATAATGATAATAAAAAAAAGAAGAAGAGTAAAACATTTATTATTATGCCCGTATATTTTATGTAATACAGTATTTGGGTGATATCTTAGATTTATTAAAGCGGCCAGCAAAGTAAACTATCAACATTCGTCTTGCTTGCTTGCTCCTTTAAGTTGCAAGCAAGGGCCTGTTTATATATATACAGAGAGCAATTAGCAAAATATGAACAAACAAATACAGTTGCCTCACCCTGCTGCTATTTGACTTCAGATTTCATTTGACGCTGAAAGAATGAAAGAAATAAAGCTAACTGAAGCAGCCAAAGTTGAATAGTGCTATTCTTCCTTTTCTTTGCTCTTGAAAACGGGATAGCAAACTTCCAGTTCAAGCCGCTCCAAAATCTTCCTTGTAGACCACAGATAGGATGAGTGACCTTCGATCGTATCTGTTACGTCAACCTGAAGAGAATTTTAAGGAATTAGCACGATGAACAGCTAGGTGGAAAAAATTATAACTGGCATGACTTACATTCTCAATCCCCTGCACATCAACTGGTTGTAATCCGGCTAATCCATTTGTCAATAAACTGTTTTCAAGTTACCATTAGTTTGCATCAGTAAAAGGATGTTGCTCAATTGAAATTTCTCGTCAAAGCTGATGAACAGTAATGACTTATTCATTGTGCATACCTTGCACGGAAAGCAACTCCAAGCATCCAATCTTTCGTAGAGTAAGCATTTATAAACCTTCCAGCCACCATCTGCAAAAGACACTAGGAATTAATCTGTATGTTCTAATAATGAAAAACACACTAATTGTAAGGGAAAAATACCTTTCTGGCAGCTTCCCAGTTCTCGTCTTTAATTGCAATGGGTGCTCCAAGAAGAACAACTCGTTCTACAAGTTCAGCTGCCAACATAGTAGAATAGCCTTAGGAAATTCCAACCACTACAGCAGATAAAAGAGTCTATGAGGATAGATTGGTCGTAGTTACCATTTCGTTCAGTCTCAGACAAAGCCTGAAGACAACTGAAAATCACTCGTGCTCCAAGTGAGTAGCCAATGAGTGTCACAGGTCTGAAAAATTCATGGAATCCCAAAGATGAACAATGGGAAGATCATTTTGCCGAAGTTTATGTTTTAATGAATAACAGACATTCCTCTAAATGCCACATGTATACCTGTTACCTTGGTAACCTTTCAATAAAACTTCAGCTAACAACCTTCCTGCTTTATCAGACCTAGGCCATAGAAGAAGATAAAGACATAATTAGAATTGTGTAGTGTACTACAGTAGTTCCCAAACGTTCAAATAAGATTTAAATGTCTTAACTCGGTGAAAATCCAATATCAGCTACATCCAGCACATACAGTTAATACATTAAGCTAACCTGCTTCTAAGGAATTTAATTTGTAGACAATTTTGGGTTCATAAAGATAAAACTATTGTGACAATTCACCAAAAGAAACTTTTAGACAAATCAGGTAATATGAAAATTTCTCTACAGCATTAGCCACCTTGATATTCTGTTTTGAGACACTTGAAAGTTAAAGCTTGTCCCTACTAAGATTTGAGTTTTGGACAAGCCTAACGAATTTGATGTCAAACCACAAACTACTAATATTTACATTCTATAGTTGAAAATTTTAAGCAAAGAATGCCCCTCATAAGAGCCACAAGATAAACCTAATAAACACAGCATTATATAAAACAAATAAAATGAAACTGGAAGATTGTTCTCCCCTTTTACAAAGCCAAGAACTCTGCTAAACCTCTAAGCAAATCAAACCTGTCCACAGCAATTGACCATTTGCTGTCTATAAAGTTAGTAGCCGAAAGTAATACTGCTGGCAATGCCAATGCTGCTACAAGCGAGCTTAAAACCGTCATCATTGCACCCTGTCTCATTAGCTCCAAAGCAATACCTGCAGCAAGCAGAAGCAATGTTCAAATATAGACAATTCATATGATCAAGATACTATTTTAAAAATCAGACATAAACCCATTACTTGAAGTTAGCCAATCCTGAATTGCGGTGCTCACTGCAATCAGATTCCGGGACTCCCACAGCAGCACAAACCTATAATTTTTATTGTCAGAAACCATGTTCTTTCTTTTCTTTCTTTTTATCCATCAAAAGTGTTTTAAAAAAAACAAAGGTTCCACATACAAAAGGGTAATGGTATCAAAATTCTGTACCTTTCCATGTTGTCAATTTGTCCTTCCCAGGGCCTTACATAATCTTCCTTATTGAAAACAAATCCAGAGATCAAAATCTCAACTGCTAGTCGCTGAAATGAAAAGTTAAATCAGAACTAAAATTTCCAGAACACTAATAAGGTCCAGACACCATAGTTTTCTAAGTCCCCAGAAACAGAAAAGAAAGAAGTCTATAAGAACTTACGCCCTGGTTATGATAGTCTCCAATAGCTATAAATTCAAATTCATCAATGTTACCAGTTCTCCTAGCCATTTTAGAACCTGTAAGTCCAGCTCCAGCAGCTGGGTAGAACAGCGTGTAAAAATAGATATTAATATGGTATTGAAAGACTTCTTGAGAGCAGTATGTACCAAGTGTATCTTGGATACGTTTAACATATATTAGCATAAAATTTCTGAAATAAAACTATAAGTATAACAAACAAAAACTACACAGTAAATCCTGCAGTACGGAAAATGACATGATAAGAATGGTAACTCAGGAGATTCATAATTAGTCATACACCTCCAAATGATGCGGCAACAGCAACAGAACCTGCAACAGTTCCAGCAGCACTCGCAGCAGCAGCAAACCCACTTGCTCCAATGACAGGGACTAAAGTGCCTAATGTTGGAGCCAGGGCACCAAATCCTGCAGCAATTGCTGGAGCAGCTAACCCTGTTTAATAGTAAAATGGTGAACCAAAAAGGTCAAAAACATTAAAGTCATGAGAGTTGAAACTTTAGTTTCTAAAAGAGTATTGAAAGGGACTGAAAAATGAGATGACTTTATTCCACACGTGCTGGAATTTATGGTGGTAAATTAACTAAATACAAGATAATAACAAATTTGAAACAAAAAGATATAATGATAAAACCACCTATTTGAGCTAACCAACTCCTAGATAAGAAAAAACAAAAAAACCAACTCCTAGATAAGAAAAAACAAAAAACCAACTCCTAAATAACAGGAACAGAGTAACTCAGAGCTAATCATGTACAAGACCATCATATCCGCTATTAATGCTTAATTTAGAATAACCACTTACAATCAACCACGTTCTTTGAAGAGTAATAAGGCACCAAATCCCATGTTTGATTTAAAACAAAAGCATCAAATTCACTTTGCAGTGCAGATTTCCATAATGGGTAGGTGAGAGCCTGGTTTGGATTTCGGGGAATTTGGGAAAGGACTTGATTACTCTTGGATGGTACCAATGGTGAGGATGTTGATGTGGTAGTAATATAGTGAATCTGAGTGGATGGATTGGCTTTACTGTTGGAGCAGGTAACCATAGGATGAATGGATTGTGTGGATGAGGGTTTGTTTGACACAGACAAGGGAAGAGGGTCTACAGGTTGAGACAAGGCATTGGTGGAAGACATGATGGACAAGTGGGATGCAGATGTAGGCTTAGGAAGGGATTGGGTTTTTCATCTTTGGTAAGTCATAAGGAGTTATTATTAGTAGTTGAAGGAAGAGGGAAGCCGATTGTATAGGGTCTGGTTGGGGAGATGACAACACCAAGACTTAAAGTTTGTGAGTTACTTGAGTTGGTGTGAAAACTTCTATTTGGAGCACAACTGTTTCCCATTGCAACCTCTTCGAGACCATAGTCGTCATGTAAAGTGGTTAATCTTCAAGCATATGATGCACTATGATGTGTTGCATCAGTGTCAACAACCCAGGATTCCCGTTGGTAGAGTAGTTGGCCAGCAAAGTTGACTCGAGCCTGAAGGTGATTATGTGACTGTGAGCTACAAACCCTTGCAGAAGGACCAGGTAAGTCACAAAGCTGGCAATGGAGGGTGTTATCAGTAGGTGGTGGTGGTTGATTTCTTCTTTGGCTGCCATGGTTGACAGTGCCAAGATTGATTATTGGCAAGATCATTGTTGTTCCAAGGAGTAGTGCGTTGAGCTATGGCAACGGTAGTGGAGGTCAAATGTGATGTTCAAGTCTCATTATATTTCAAGAAGATTTCATCGTCAAGCAGCTTTGAATCTCATGCATAGACGACAGCTAAAAGTAAGTTCACAAAAGTCAGATCCAAGTCTAGTGATAATTTTGACTGAGTTATGCATTAGACACAACAGTCACAATGGTTTTAAGTTTGTCATAGAGGGAATGAACTTGGAATAGATAATTAGCGATACGAAGGGTGTGTTTGGAAAGATGAGCCAAACGATCAAGCAAACTGAAGATTCTCTCATTTTAGACTTGTTTGAATATGCAGTGTGGAGAGCACCCCAAGCAGCTTTGGTGGTTGTTGCTGCTGCTGCAACTATGGTGGCAAGGGTTGGATCAGCAAAGGTTCAGATAGCATTTTGAATTAACTGATCTTGGCAGAACCAAGCAAGGAGCTTGAGATTAGCAACATCGCCAGTATAGGACTAGATCCATCAGGATGAACTAGGGGTTGTGACCATGCAAGAGCCTGAACACGTGAGCTCTCCAAAGGGAGAAGTTGTGACTTTGAACAAAAACGATGTTGTTGGTAGTAGAGTTGGAGTTGACGACAAAAACATAGGTGGCCTTTTGAGGATAGAGATGGATGGGTTACCGGAGGATCTAACTCGTTAGAGTTTAGAAGGCTCGTGATATCATAAAAAAAGTATGAAAGGGGATAAAAAATGAGATGCTTTTTATTCCATACATTTTGGGTATTTATAGTGATAAATACCTAAACAAATACAAGATGATAACAAATTTGAAACGAAAAATGATAAAACAAACTATTTGAACCTAACCAATTCCTAGATAAGAGAAAATATAAATCAATTCTAAATAACAAGAACATAGTAACTAAGAGCTAATTATGTGGATGACCATCACATCCACTTTTAGTTTCCAAGAAATTAATTTCCCGATAAAATGGTTTAGACAATCACATACCTCCAGTAATGGCCATCAAAGTTCCTCCAGCCACTGCAGCAGCACCAATGATACCACGACGCTTCCATTTCGCCCATGTGCTCCCTGATGACTGGGATTCTTCTTCTTGTGCTTCTTTCTCTTTTACTAAAGCCATTGCAGAGAAAGCAACTATCATCTCAATGCTTTCCTGCAAACACAAAGGTTCACTAACAGGGAGAATATATATGTATATATAAAGAAAATCTATGAACAGTTACACTGGAAAGGGTTAGTTTCTTGACAAAATACCACACTCCATACCTAAACATGTGCTATTATATTAGACAAGTCCCAAAGATCTTCTCTGACAATGAAGGACAATCCCGAAAAGGAATCTTAAGGGTCTTGTTAACAGTACACACAACTTTAGATAAACGTCTATCTAGTAGGTACTCAATATTACAGAGAAATCGACATCAATTCATATCTATTTAGTTATTTCTCCTACTAAAATGACATTGTATACTGCAAGCCCTGAGTTTGAAAGATGGAAAAGGGACAAAAGCTTGAGTTTACAAACCATTTTTATCCACTCAATGTCAAACCAACTTGTCAGCAACCGCAAAGCCACACGATGACGAGCATCATAGCCTTTTCTTCGTCGGGTATATTTTTTGCTATCTTCACGAGTATCCGCAGCTGCAAGGCAAGCTGAAAGAAGCTCATAAAGAACCATCACTTTCCTCTGATAAGTAAGCATCCCAACCTCTTCAGTAGGTTTCTCATTCAAACTATCACACAATAGATGATGGTTATCAGACCCACAAAGCACGTTAGAATCGCTCTCTGGTGGAGTCACTATAGGTTGGTTTTCCATTACAGAATTTGGTGGAACCTCAGGAGTGGAATATTTCTCACGATATTCCTGTTCATATTTACGAGACTTCTCTTTCTTAACCTGAGAAGATTCAGAATTTGTTTCCATGCTAAATGCCATAGCATCAACAGCTTTAGACAGAGCAATCTCCTGCTCCAATCTTTCAGAAGAACCTTCCTCACTTTGTTCAGCTATTAACCTCATGAACTGTATGAATACGAAGTAACAAAAACATGTTTATAACCTGAAAAATAATCATTGAAACATTGCGCACATTTCTTCTTCAAGTGATCATAAACATAACCATTAGAGAAAAGAAACAACATACAGCTCCCACATGATTGGTGGCTCGCGAAGTCCCAGCAGTTTCTTCTAGTCCAAGCCATGCTGCGGAGTCGATATCTAGAAACCTGAGAGAGAGAGAGAGAGAGAGAGAGAGAGATTTATTAAATTTTCTGAAACTTGGAATGTCAAAAGAAAGAATTCGAGATCCTAAAATTGATCGTGTTCGAATTCAAGAAATTCAAATAAAACAGAAAAGGCAACTCCGGCAGATAAAATCCTTTCATGAAATCAATTTCGGTTATCAATCAAAAGGAAAAGAAAAATGAAGTGATTACCTGAAAACAGGTCGGAGCAGACCCGATCTTTCGTTGACCCAAAGATCGGGATCGTCAGAGACTGACTCGTTGCTACTACTGCTACTTGTTCGCTCCCCAGTGGAATGATGATCGTCCTCAAAGGGAAGTCCAAGAGGACGAGTCTGATGGATCTGAGCCTGGTTAACAGCAAAGGCGAACAACGCACCCGCCCCATATCTCTGCGTCGGCGTTAGAAACGACTTACTTTCTCCCGCCATGCTTCACAATTTTGTTTTCAACTTATTAGAGCTTCTAAGGCTAATTCACGATCTTCTACAGTCAATATTTCTGTTTGCAATTAGAAAATTATTGGAATTTCTTTTTCCATTTTCGAGGCTTTGAAAATTTTCTGTCTTTCTGGCAATTTTTTGAAGTTTAACTCCGTTCATAACAATAATCATTAATTGTATTATTTTAACCGTGAAAAATATTTTTATTGGACCGGAATCATTTTAAATTACTTGCACATTTTAATATTCTACCCTTCTTTTAAACTAATATTTTACACTTTTTAATTTAAATAAATATAATCATTCAACAAATATTTAAATATGCAGTATAAGTAGGGGGCAAATCACTTTTAATTTAGATAATAAAAAATTTTGTCTGCTACGTGTCTGATCTGCTACTCTAGCATGGTTTGGTTTTTTTAAGTTTTTGTTTTTGGTTTGTTTTGTTTGGGCGGCGGTGGTGATTAGATAGGGGTGATTTTAATCAGTTTGGTAAAATTCTCGACAATGGAGAATAACTTAACAGATCTATCGTTGGAACATAGGGAAGAGGAGGTTCTACAGGTACATAATGAATTCGATACTACGAAAGTGATTTATGATTTTTGTTTGGTAGGATACTTTTTAACGGCAAGTATGATTTATTTCCCGGCAATGAGAAGTTCAATGGCGAATCTATGGATGTAATAGTCCGTTTTCAGTAAAATTGGAACAGTGTTTTCGAGACAACAAATTTCATGAGTAAATATTTATTTTATTATTATTTTAAAGTCTGTGGAACGTTACAAGGGGTTGTATAAAATTTTTGTTAAGAAATTTTGGCGTTTGCATGTTTAATTAAATAAAAAAGACTAAATCGTAAAAGGTGCAAAAGTAAAGTTCTAGTAATGTATCAAATGGCTATAGAACTTTAATGTAAGAGGACTTAGATGGTAATTAGACCATTTATGTTGTTAGTGGATGTTTATGATAAGGCTTTATTGAAATTATTAATGTTTTTAAAAAGTAAAATGGTAAAATGGTAATTAAATGATAAAAACAAATAAGTAAAATGGCATCATCTTCTTCCATTTGTCTTTCTTCAATCGAATATTCAAAGGGAGAATAGCTAGGGTTCAGCCATTTCATTTTGCTTGCATGGCATGTATTTTGATTCTGTTTTTAATGATTTTTATGTTTTCAGGATCGTTGTAGCTTAATCTAGCTAGCCAGGGACTAATTTGCAAAATTTTTAAAGGTTTAGGGTTTTTCCATGAACATGTTTGCATGATACTTGAAAGTTAATTAAAGATTATGAGTCATTGTTGTTAAATAAACAAGTTTTGTAAAGTGATTTTTTGATGAAATTATCATTTAGGGACTTATTTGTAAAAGTAGTAAAATATCATCATAAAATTGTGAAATGATGATTTGTATGAGTTGATATAAGTCCCTAGATAACTCAGCTAGCATGAAATGTGGATGAAATTGTATAAATTTCAATTTATGAGCTTAAAGACTAAATTGTAAAGAAGTTAAAATATTAGGGGCAAATGTATAATTTTGTAAAAGTATGAATTTTGGACTAAATTGAATAGTATAAGTATTAAATGGATTGAACTTACTTTTTAGATCAAGATAAACCTCATATGGATCTAGATCGAGGAAAAGCTAAAGCCTCAGATTAGTTGATATTATTTCGACATCTTTGTTATCGAGGTAAGTTCGTATGTTTAAATAAATTTTTAATGTTATTTTGATATATATATATATATATATATATATATATGTTATTGTGCTATTTATCATGTAAGTAAATATTGAAATCCACTGACGTTACAACGATTATCGAGCCCCATTTGAACCTTAGGAATATATAGAATACAAATGATATGTCATTAAGGTTAACATGTTTCGGGTGCTAGTCTTGACTGTCCTACCAATGGCTAAGGTCCGACATTTTTTGCGAATATCATCAGCTTGTTTGAGCAGCATCGTGTAGCTTACATTCCAACCGTCAGCTTATGTGAACAGACCCATTTTACAGCTTGAGTGAGCAACGATGTAAAGGAAAAGGAAAGGAAAGGTTAAATGTTTAGCACACTTCATGTGAGCTTTCCTGCGTATCCGATGTTATTCTAAATGGTTCAACAAGCATGAAAGGGAAGGAATGATAAGTGTTCCAATCAATATGCTATAAACCTATGGAAAGGTATGAAATGATAATGATTAATGAAAGTATATATATGTTTATGGAAAGTGTGAATTCAATGGCATTATGTTCATGTAAATCTACCTTACCATGTGATAATTCAATTGAGTTATGTGTTAAAGCACTAACATGTGTTGTTGATGATGCTTAGGCTTGTGCCAAGCTTATGTTGGATTGAATCATGTTTAGATTATAAGGTTATACATTGAAATGTTAAGTTGTATTCGTGATTTACGAACTTACTAAGCATTATATGCTTCCATAGTTTTCTTTCTTATGTTTTATAGATTATCGGAAGCTCGATCGGTTTGGAAGCTCGTCAGAGACCTATCACATTATCCAACGATTATATCAGTAGTTTTTGATGTTTTGGTTAAGGTTATAATAGCATGTATAGGTGGACTTGTAGTTTATGTTAGTTGATAAGTGTGGCATGTATATGTATTATTATGGTTGGTACACTTTTGGTACTTATGGCATCTTGTTGATGTTGTTAATATGGTTAAGTTGATGCATGTTTTCAATAGCCAATTTGGTATGTGATGGACTAGTTGCAATGTGGTTAAGTATGGTATGTTTGATATGGAAATGAGCTAGATGTGTCTGAATGAAATATGACCAATTATGCATAAGTTTAGGTATGTTAGTTTGATTGTAATTAAAGTACCCATATGGCATATTGGTTGGATGGAATTTGGTCATTTGAATTGGTCATTTTATGCATGTTTTGATGCCTTGATCAATGGTGCAAATGGCTTGTAGATACATGCTTGAAATGGGTGAAGGAAATGGCTTGATTTTGGTCAATTTTTTGTCCACGCGGCCTAAGACACAGGCGTGTGTCTCAGCCGTGTGTCCCCTTTAGGTTTTAAATGTTACAAGTCAGATAGTTACATGGCCTAGCACACGGCCAGGCACACGTGCATGTGAGGCCATTTCGAGTGTTACACGGCCTGGCACACGAGCATGTGGCTTGGCCGTGTGACCCAACTTAGAAAGTTACATTGACACGGACACAAGTTGGGACACAGCCGTGTGTCCCTATTTCGATTGTTACACAGCCTGAGACACGGGCGTTTGTCTCATCCGTGTAAGTCACATGGTCGTGTGACTTTTGCAGTTCAATTTTTCTAATTTTTTTCTTAAATACCAAATGTTTTCGATTTAGTCTCGGATCATTTCTAAAGTGTTTCTTAGGCCTCGAGGGCTCGATTAAAGGACAATATGCATGTATATGAATGGATTATGCTATGTTTATTTTAATGTTTAGAAATGTATATTTTTATGTCACGTTTATATGATAATGCTCCGTAACCATATTCCGGCGACAGATACGAGTTAGGGGTGTTACAATGGCACCTTCTAAGAGGGGTTCAGGTCTCAGATCTAGGGGAGAAGAGGTTTTTGTTTAGATTTTTTTCATAAAATGGATCTCAATTGGGTGTTAAATAGGGCTCCATACACTTTTAATAATCAGTGATTCATCACTTGGAGGATGGCGAGGATCCGTTGAAGGTATCGTTAATTTATGTGACCTTTTGGGTGCAAGTGCACGATTTCCCCCCAAGGTTTTTTTCTGAATCTATAGCAAAACAATTAAGTGATTTTATTGGTAAGTTCTTGGAATACGATGACAAGAGTTTGGGTAGGGGCTTGAGGAATTACTTATGTATATGAGTCCAGATGGATATCAAGCGATCTCTGAAGCAGAAGAAGGCGATTATGTTCTCACTTGACAAGTGCTCTTATGTCAGTTTTAAATACAAAAGATTGATATTGTTATACTTTTTCTATGGCTGTTTGGGAGACAATGATTCTTTCTGTCAGGTTAGAATGGCTAAAGGATTAGAATTTGCAGACATGGGATGGGATTTGTCGTTAAAGGCCTAGTCAAAGAGAGTTGTTGCAATGAATAGTGTATGGTTGAGAGAGGAAGGTGAAATAGAAATAAAGGGACTTGGCCTAGGACGTTCTGATTCGAGGTGAGGATTTTGGGAGGGGAAGAAAAGAATTAGGGATATGCATAAACCTTGTTTTGGGGTTAAACTTGGAGGGTGATTCGAAATATATGTCAAGTCTGAAAGGGGACTCTTCAAATATATTGGGTCAAACGGATATGGAACATGACTCAGAGGAATGCCCTATAGAAGGTGGTGATGGAAAGAAAAGGCCTAGAAGGGATAGTGGGAATCATAGTGTTTCAAATGTGATAGATTCACTAGTGGTTAAAGATGGGAGATTGTTGGAACGAGCTCACTTTTTATTGGCGACTGCCAAAGGGCAAGCTGATTGGTCACAATGAAAATAATATGTTGGAACATTCTTGGTTTGGGAAATCCATGGGTTATAAGAAGACTTCGGCATATGCTGAAGGTGTATAATCCCTGAGTTGTCTTCTTTATGGAGACTAAAATAAGTAATGTGCGAATAAAAAATGTGCGTAGAAGGTGTAGATTCTTAAATAGAATTGATATTTCAGCTGATGGTTCATGAGGAGGTTTTTGTTTGGCTTGGAAGAAGAATATTACAATTAATCTGAGGAGTTTCTCTAAGAGTCATATAAAAGTTGTGTAACACCCCAAACCCGGCCCAAACATTACGATCGAATTTGGTTTGCTACAGAGAAAACATTTTGAAATCCCTTTAAAACCGATTTAAAGTTTTGTCGAAAACCCTTCGATTTCAAGTCTCTTGTTAAAAACCATACTTAGTGTGGTTTAAAAAAATATTTATTAAGTCGGGTTGTTTATAGATTTCGAATGTGCCCGATGACACTTAAAACATTTTACGTTTGATTTAAGAAAACATGTGAACCCGTTTTAACATCATTAAATAATTTAAACAAAATATTCAAAACATGTAACAATAATAAAAATAATTCTAGGAGGCCTTATTACAACTTGATTAAAATAAAACCAATAGTAAAATAAAATAAGCCAAAGTTTAGAGTTCATTTATATCAAATATCCACTGCATGGCCACCTCGAGTCCATCCGGCTCCACATCCGCAATCTACAGGTCACCTGAAAATGTAAAGGAGAAGGTGAGTCACCAAGACTCAGTATGTAACCCTTCCCCCGGTTAAATACCACATCATACACAATTTATAACAAATTAACATGCATTAAGTCATGCATCCAACCTAGCCATCCAAACGCCTTTCTCTACCCCGTGTGGTACCAAACCACTGGTGGTGCCAAACCACTGGTGACTTAAAGTCACAATTGTGATACCAAATCACTGGAGGTGCCAAACCTCTGGTGTCCGAAGACACAAATCGAATGATGGGGCCAACCCATCGTGTGATACCAAATCACTGGCGTCAATCCCTTAATATCATCTGTGGGGCCAACCCACTGTAGTGCTAAGCCACTGGGACGAGACGCGATGAGGTGCCAAACCTTTGGAGGTGCCAAACCTCTGGTGACCGAAGTCACAATGTGGTACCAAACCACTGGTGTCCGTCGACACTAATATCACTGCCCCCTCCACTCATGTAATCCACATCAATCAAGGATAATTAACATCAATCATGCCAACATACTTATTTAGCACATGCACTGGATTTATCATTTAAACATATAACAAGTCGCATATACCAAATATGCTATGCTTCCCAAAAGCTTTATAATCATCAAGGACTTACCTGGATCCTTGCTTATACCATTTATGGTATCCAATCCAAATCTACATCCATCCGATTTAACATACATAAATTATTTAGCAAGTTAATTGATTATAAAGTGTGTATGTACACACCTGTTTTTACCGAAATTCCTAGATCCCGAAGATCCGATCTATGATGCTAAATCCCGAAGAACCCAAATCGGCACCCTAGACTTCCTGCTCCTATATTCGGCCAACCACTGGGTTAGTGCCATGGCCTATTCGGCCAAACCAAAATAATTGCAAAAGGGTTCCTTGTGAACCCGAAACCTTACCGCAAATGCCTTTGAATATAACTATAGCACACGATTTGCGACCTTGCTTCCCTTTCCTATAATCGGCAGGCATTAGTATCACAATAATAGCTTTTCAAAATACCAAATAAATGGTTACTACATCCTTACCACCACTTACCGAATCTGACTAATCAAAGATGTAGGCTTTGCTTGATTACTTCTAATATCCCGAAGACCCTTTTCCACATCAATTGACAACGAAACTCCAAAGAGATCTATACACTTCAATATTCGGCCAAAGTGCCATCGAATAGGGGAGGAGATTTTCGATGTTTAAGCAAAACAACTAGGAGAGAAAAAAAAACAAATGTTGATGGGGGTTTCGGCTTGAGAGAATGAGAAGGAGAAAATAGAAGATGAGTAGAGGAATTTCGGCTAGGAAACAAATTGGAAAACGAAATAAATTAAAAGAAAACCAATTTAGATGAAATTCGGCACCCCCCTTTACTATATTCAAAATTGATTTGAAAGTCCCATGGGAGTCCCATAATCGGCCATTGCTCCCCATGTGATAAAACTTTATCTATTAATTATCACCCTTCCAATTAAATTAAAAATCATATCTATCCATTATCCCACTCCTAAAATAAATAAAATAAAGTCCCATTTAAACTAAATAAATACCTACAATTATCTAAAATAAATAAAATACAACAACCACTATCTCTACAAAATCACCTATTTTATTCCTAGCTATATTACTTATTCAAAACCAATTAAAATAAGGCCACCCACACTAAGCATTCTCAAGGCCGAAAATGCCACTCCCAAGCATGCTTCAAATTAACGGCCAAGTTTCCTTCCCCAAGCACAAAACCCATCACTTAGAAAAGAGAAATACATTGTTTAACCATTCACCCATTACTACTCCATCATTAAGCATAAAATAATAAAAATAAATAAGAACACTCCCAAGACATACCCATACTCCCAACGGCCATGCTTCCCACTTTTGCTAATTTCTAACCCCCAAAACAATAAATTATACTACATAAAAAAATGTAGTCCATCACCCTTCTATAATAATAAAATAAAAATAATAACAACCCCATCTTTCATACATAATATAATAATAATAAATATATAACTATTACCTCATCACCATTAAAATAATAACACAACAAAAATAATAATAATAATAATAATAATAATAATAATAATAATAATAATAATAATAATAATAATAATAATAATACAACTACTCCATACTTTATAAAATAATAAAACTAATAATAATAATAATATACGTAAAATAATTACTATCCCATCCTCCTTCAATAAAGTAATATAAATAATAATAATAATAATAATAATAATAAAACCCCATAAAATAAAATAAAATAATAATAATAATAATATCTAAACACTACCCATGCTTCATGCGCATGCCCCATGCACACACCTTCACGTCGAAAAAAAAAGAAACCCCACTGCAGCCCCAGGTCTCGAACCCGAGACCTGGAGAGAATCCCCCAAACTGCTCAACCAGTATGCCAGTGCGTCTTCCATGCCATAAACGCATCAGGTATTTCTTTTAAACCTTTATTCCTTAGTTTCCTTTGCCTTAATCGCCAAAGCCAAAAATAAAATACCAGCGCGCCTCCATTAGGACTCGAACCCAGGCCCTCTTTAGCGCTACTTCCAGCCCTTAAGCAGCGCATGGAGCCACTTTGCCAACTGGACTTTCATGTCCATTTCCCCGGCTATTTATCTTTAAGGCATACCTGGCCCAGCTCCCCTAATTGACGCAAAATAAAACCAAAATGCTGCCTTTGCAGCTCGAACTTGAGATCCTTAGCAAGCTCTTAGCCGCACCACGCCACTTATACCAAGCCCATTCTTTGTGCCTTAACTCGCCCAAAATTTTATTAAAGCCCTAACTAACCTAGCTCCTTCCTTTTACACACTTAAAAAAAAATTTTTTTAATACTGGGTCAGGCTTAGCTCGAGTTTTTTTCTAGACCCCAAAACATGCCAAATAAATCATAAATTTTATTTCCTGAAGCCCACATGGAATTTATTTAAATTACAAATAGCCCCTAATTCAGGGTGTTACAATTCTACCCCTCTTAAAATAATTTCGTCCTCGAAATTACTTACTATCGTTCAATCGCGCATCCTTAACTTGACATCCTACGTTATGCTGCGCACTCTGATCTTAAAGAACTATCATACTTTCTACACATTCCCTAAGTCCATAATCCAAGTTCCATACACTTTACTAGCAACATAAAAACGAACTAACGTACCCACAACCAAGGCAATTAAGAGTATTCCGGAAATAAGAAACTTACCCGTTGTCATATCTGGCACATCTTCCTCCTCGCGACAGCCAACTGCATAAACCAACCTTGGTTGCCTCGCCTGTGTACCTTCAACACCTCGGCCACGCCCGTTACCATTATCATTACCTCTAGCTGCACCTCGACCCCTCTGTGGTGGTCCTTCATTTCTAACCTGAGCACGGTTCTGACCCTCTGGTTGATTCTTAGCTAACTTCTGAGGACAGTCCCTTACACGGTGATCCAACGATCCACACTCAAAGCACCCTCTACTTCCCGCCAAACATTCTCTCGAGTGGGATTTCCCGCATCTAGCACACTGAGGTGGCCACTGAGTAGGCCTTGCGGCTCTTTCTGATTCCCCAAATCTAGCCCTCTTTTGTGAACCTCCAGCGGACCCTGAAGGCCCAAAATTTCTTTTATCCTCACTTCTGCCCTGATTCCGCCTAACCAACTGTCTTACTCCTTCAGCAACCTTAGTCTTCTCCACTAGAACAGTGAACTCCCGTTCCTGGTGTGGAGCTATCATCATCCTTAGCTCATCCCTCAGCCCATCCTCGAATCTGACACAGCGTTCATGCTCAGTACCCACAATACTACGAGCATACCTACTCAAACGGAGGAATTCAGCCTCATATTCCGCCACCGTCTTACTACCCTGAACCAAGTTCAAGAAAGCCTTCTGCTGTGCATTCACATAGCTAGCTCCTATGTATTTCTTTTGGTAGGCTGCCTTAAAGAATTCCCATGTGAGGTCCTCCGCCATCGCTTCATCCCTTACTGTGAGCCACCATTGGTATGACTCATCCCGTAGAAGAGAGATTATACCCTTCAGCTTTTCCTCAGCTGACAAATCCAGGTCATCCATGATCCTCTCGGTTGATTCCAACCAATACTCTGCCGTACTGGGTGCCACACCTGATACACCTCGAAACACCTCAGCTCCATTGGCTCGGAGTCGCTCGGGTACAGATTTTCGAGCTGCCATACCTCCACCTGCTCCAGCCATCATCTCAAGAACTCGCAGCACAGCCTGCGATACTGCCTCACCTCCCGTCTGATTTTGTTGTTCAGCACCAACAGCTGGTGGGGGTGGTAATGGCGGTACCTCATTTTCAGATCCCTGACCTGATCTAACGGGTTCCGACGCGGTCGTTCTACCTCTACCGCGTCCTCGTATGTTTCGACCACATCCCCTAGAGCTCATTTCTACTATCGTGCTTTAATCTGATTAAGAAATTTTTATGAATTAGTACTTGTTTCACTGATTACCCGCGAAGAAATTTTATGAAATGAGCTTAATAGTAGTTCTTTCGATCAATCAAAGTTTCGAGTTTTCTATCCTAATTCACAGAAAACACATCCATTCCATAGTATCTCCCATACACATTCACTCTTCAGACATTTCTGTCCGTTCCTATCCCAGGGGTATTTTCGTCATTTGCCCTACAGGGGTATTTTCGTAATAAACTGAAGAAATTTTGAAAACTTTAGTAAATTAAGACATTTTGTAATTTCTAAAACGGAGGAGTATTTTCGAAAAATTCCCAATTTGAAGGCATGGCAGAATTTTGAAAACCAGGGGTATTTTGGTAATTTTGTCAATCGGGGTAATTTTGTAAATTCCTAAAGTCAGGGTATTATTTTGAAATACAAGATTTTCGAGTACTTATGCAAAATGAAAAGTTTAATTGAAATCGAGGTAATACGGTAATTTAAAAACCAAGGGTATTTTCATAATTTTTGCCACTAGGGGCATTTTGGTAATTTTGGTAAGTTGAAAGATATTTTAAAATTTTTTTCAAAAGTATTTTTTTTTGGCTGCTATTAAAAGGGGTATCGTAATGATTTTTTTTAAGACTTAGAGCTTTCATAAAACAGGGTTAATCCCTTTCGGGTTTTATTTAGTGTGTTTAGCCTATGACCGAGTCCTCTTGGTTAGGGTGAACCGAAGCTACGCACCAGGTAGAATTCCTGCGAAGAGGAGGTGAGTCACGAGGACTGCTTAAGTACCAAGCTCTTCCGGATCCAATCCTAGACATGCGTACCACGGTTACCACACCCTAACTCGGCGACTTGGTCGTAGGTTGGTTTAATTAAGCCATTAAAGTCTTATGAGTTTTGTTGGGGTGGACTAGTCCTAAGGTTCAAACACCTATCATACTAACTACATTCCATACCTACCCTTCTACAAATAATAATCCACACAGAAGTTAGAGATACTTACCTGGGCGGATTGGTGCCGGAGACTCGGTGCCATGCTGTTCAACACCCAAAAATAATTCAAAAGGCCTACCAAAACATTTTTGGGCCTTGGGCCCCCACAGCCGAGCTTTGAACTGGGCTCTGATACCAATTTGTAACACCCCAAACCCGGCCCAAACATTACGATCGAATTTGGTTTGCTACAGAGAAAACATTTTGAAATCCCTTTAAAACCGATTTAAAGTTTTGTCGAAAACCCTTCGATTTCAAGTCTCTTGTTAAAAACCATACTTAGTGTGGTTTAAAAAAATATTTATTAAGTCGGGTTGTTTATAGATTTCGAATGTGCCCGATGACACTTAAAACATTTTACGTTTGATTTAAGAAAACATGTGAACCCGTTTTAACATCATTAAATAATTTAAACAAAATATTCAAAACATGTAACAATAATAAAAATAATTCTAGGAGGCCTTATTACAACTTGATTAAAATAAAACCAATAGTAAAATAAAATAAGCCAAAGTTTAGAGTTCATTTATATCAAATATCCACTGCATGGCCACCTCGAGTCCATCCGGCTCCACATCCGCAATCTACAGGTCACCTGAAAATGTAAAGGAGAAGGTGAGTCACCAAGACTCAGTATGTAACCCTTCCCCCGGTTAAATACCACATCATACACAATTTATAACAAATTAACATGCATTAAGTCATGCACCCAACCTAGCCATCCAAACGCCTTTCTCTACCCCGTGTGGTACCAAACCACTGGTGGTGCCAAACCACTGGTGACTTAAAGTCACAATTGTGATACCAAATCACTGGAGGTGCCAAACCTCTGGTGTCCGAAGACACAAATCGAATGATGGGGCCAACCCATCGTGTGATACCAAATCACTGGCGTCAATCCCTTAATATCATCTGTGGGGCCAACCCACTGTGGTGCTAAGCCACTGGGACGAGACGCGATGAGGTGCCAAACCTTTGGAGGTGCCAAACCTCTGGTGACCGAAGTCACAATGTGGCACCAAACCACTGGTGTCCGTCGACACTAATATCACTGCCCCCTCCACTTATGTAATCCACATCAATCAAGGATAATTAACATCAATCATGCCAACATACTTATTTAGCACATGCACTGGATTTATCATTTAAACATATAACAAGTCGCATATACCAAATATGCTATGCTTCCCAAAAGCTTTATAATCATCAAGGACTTACCTGGATCCTTGCTTATACCATTTATGGTATCCAATCCAAATCTACATCCATCCGATTTAACATACATAAATTATTTAGCAAGTTAATTGATTATAAAGTGTGTATGTACACACCTGTTTTTACCGAAATTCCTAGATCCCGAAGATCCGATCTATGATGCTAAATCCCGAAGAACCCAAATCGGCACCCTAGACTTCCTGCTCCTATATTCGGCCAACCACTGGGTTAGTGCCATGGCCTATTCGGCCAAACCAAAATAATTGCAAAAGGGTTCCTTGTGAACCCGAAACCTTACCGCAAATGCCTTTGAATATAACTATAGCACACGATTTGCGACCTTGCTTCCCTTTCCTATAATCGGCAGGCATTAGTATCACAATAATAGCTTTTCAAAATACCAAATAAATGGTTACTACATCCTTACCACCACTTACCGAATCTGACTAATCAAAGATGTAGGCTTTGCTTGATTACTTCTAATATCCCGAAGACCCTTTTCCACATCAATTGACAACGAAACTCCAAAGAGATCTATACACTTCAATATTCGGCCAAAGTGCCATCGAATAGGGGAGGAGATTTTCGATGTTTAAGCAAAACAACTAGGAGAGAAAAAAAAACAAATGTTGATGGGGGTTTCGGCTTGAGAGAATGAGAAGGAGAAAATAGAAGATGAGTAGAGGAATTTCGGCTAGGAAACAAATTGGAAAACGAAATAAATTAAAAGAAAACCAATTTAGATGAAATTCGGCACCCCCCCTTTACTATATTCAAAACTGATTTGAAAGTCCCATGGGAGTCCCATAATCAGCCATTGCTCCCCATGTGATAAAACTTTATCTATTAATTATCACCCTTCCAATTAAATTAAAAATCATATCTATCCATTATCCCACTCCTAAAATAAATAAAATAAAGTCCCATTTAAACTAAATAAATACCTACAATTATCTAAAATAAATAAAATACAACAACCACTATCTCTATAAAATCACCTATTTTATTCCTAGCTATATTACTTATTCAAAACCAATTAAAATAAGGCCACCCACACTAAGCATTCTCAAGGCCGAAAATGCCACTCCCAAGCATGCTTCAAATTAACGGCCAAGTTTCCTTCCCCAAGCACAAAACCCATCACTTAGAAAAGAGAAATACATTGTTTAACCATTCACCCATTACTACTCCATCATTAAGCATAAAATAATAAAAATAAATAAGAACACTCCCAAGACATACCCATACTCCCAACGGCCATGCTTCCCACTTTTGCTAATTTCTAACCTCCAAAACAATAAATTATACTACATAAAAAAATGTAGTCCATCACCCTTCTATAATAAAAAAAAAATAATAACAACCCCATCTTTCATACATAATAATAATAATAAATATAACTATTACCTCATCACCATTAAAATAATAACACAACATAAAATAATAATAATAATAATAATAATAATAATAATAATAATAAACAACTACTCCATTTATAAAATAATAAAACTAATAATAATAATAATATACGTAAAATAATTACTATCCCATCCTCCTTCAATAAAGTAATATAAATAATAATAATAATAATAATAATAATAAAACCCCATAAAATAAAATAAAATAATAATAATAATAATATCTAAACACTACCCATGCTTCATGCGCATGCCCCATGCACACACCTTCACGTCGAAAAAAAAGAAACCCCACTGCAGCCCCAGGTCTCGAACCCGAGACCTGGAGAGAATCCCCCAAACTGCTCAACCAGTATGCCAGTGCGTCTTCCATGCCATAAATGCATCAGGTATTTCTTTTAAACCTTTATTCCTTAGTTTCCTTTGCCTTAATCGCCAAAGCCAAAAATAAAATACCAGAGCGCCTCCATTAGGACTCGAACCCAGGCCCTCTTTAGCGCTACTTCCAGCCCTTAAGCAGCGCATGGAGCCACTTTGCCAACTGGACTTTCATGTCCATTTCCCCGGCTATTTATCTTTAAGGCATACCTGGCCCAGCTCCCCTAATTGACGCAAAATAAAACCAAAATGCTGCCTTTGCAGCTCGAACTTGAGATCCCTAGCAAGCTCTTAGCCGCACCACGCCACTTATACCAAGCCCATCCTTTGTGCCTTAACTCGCCCAAAATTTTATTAAAGCCCTAACTAACCTAGCTCCTTCCTTTTACACACTTAAAAAATTTTTTTTTAATACTGGGTCAGGCTTAGCTCGAGTTTTTTTCTAGACCCCAAAACATGCCAAATAAATCATAAATTTTATTTCCTGAAGCCCACATGGAATTTATTTAAATTACAAATAGCCCCTAATTCAGGGTGTTACAAGTTACTTTTCAAGAGACTGATGAAGGGAAACAATAGAGGTTTACTGGTTTCTATGGGGCCCCATTTGCATGCAGTAGAGATGGTTCGTGGAATTTGCTAAGAAATCTTAGATGCTCTCAAGAATTACCTTGACTAGTGTGTAGTGATTTTAATGAGATCATGTATTCTTTGAGAAGGTTGGGAGAGTGCCAAAAGAATAAAGGAGAATGGAGGATTTCCAAGGAGTTTTAGAAGAATGCTGGTTAATGGATGTTGGATACTCTGGAACTTGGTTTACATGGGAAAAGGGTAATTTACTATAAACAAATATCAAAGAGCGACTGGATAGAGGAGTGGTAAATGCTGAATGGATGAACACATTTCTGAGTGTAGTATTCAACACTTGCCACATTCCTTTTCGTATTATTGCCTGCTTCTCATTTATATGGAGCAGGATAGGAATAGACTGAGGATGAAAGGGTTTTGGTTTGAGGCATGGTGGGTATTGGAAGAATTGTTTGAGGGGGAGGTAAAGTGAATCTGAGAGTCTACTTCGGGTGATATTTTTGCTAAGCTGGAAAGTTTAAGGAACGATTTGGAGAGATTAGTTGGTTTTGTTATAAGTAAAAGGGAAGACTTTAAGAGGGATTTGATCAGAAAACTGGAAGAGATGATGGAAAAGGAAAGAGATGATGAAAATCTAGCAGAACTTATCGATACTAAAATCTAGCTTAATTTAAAGATCGACAAGGATAAAGTGTATTGGGAGCAAAGAGTGCATGCTAACTGGCTGAGGTTAATGGATAAAAATATCACTTTTTTCCACAACTTTGCTTTTCAACATAGAAGAATGAACATAATTATATGCTTGGAACATGATGATGGGAGGGAAACTAGGGATGAGGGTGAAATGGAGGAAATTGCCTAGAGTTATTTTCAAAACCTATTCTCGATAAGTGGGGTTGAAGTTACGGACCATATTTTATCAGGGGTAGAGTGTTGTATTTCGAATTATGCAAATTTGATGCTAACTGTGAAGTATACGGAGAAAAAGGTCTATGCGGCATTGAAAGTGTAACACCTCTAACCTGTATCCGTCGCCGGATTAGGGTTACGAGGTATTACCGAACAAAACTCTACTTTCATACGATCACATAATCCCTTATGTCATATTCGAAATTATATACACTTCATTCAAAGGCATTTAAAATATCAAAGTAATAAGATAATTCATTACATTATAAATACCATGCGCATACATTAAGGTATTTAAGCACATGTCTTATCATTTCATACACCAAATATATATAATATGTATCCATACGATTAATACATAGACTAAACATCAAACTTTTGCTTCATACTTCTTTATAGGTATATGTTAACTAAACGATCCAAATAACATGACTTATAATCAATTAACATATGCGGCATTATCATTTTCATAAAATGGTCAAATATAGATTTTAACCATTACACCATTATGCGCATATCATCATATTAAAATGAACCATTTGTTTACTACACTAAATACAAATTATAATATAATCAAATTGTAAATAACAGAATCAACTTACCAAATTCGTAGGCTATAAAACAAGTTAAATTTCATATATTTAATCATATCAGTAAACTCTATATTCGATCATCTAATATAATTCCATACCAAATGCATCAAACCCATTCTTCCCAACATTTATCATTTAATCAATAAATACTTTCTATCAATTCAACCAAAAGTATTCGGCAATTACGTATACACCATATACCATTTTGCATACTTAACAATATAAAGTCAACGTCATAGTCGAATATGTTCATACGCAACTATTCAAAAATTTTAAACTAAATACCCATTTAAGCTTACCATTTCAAAATGACACAAATTACCATTTTACAACCAAATATATAATGCCTTTCTTTTATCTCATTACTAGGTTGAATCATAAGATCACTTACATAAGCAAATCGAACATATATCAAGTACACCACATATATATATATATATATATATATATATATATATAACATGCCCATTATTTAACTAGCATATAACATTCCTTAACTCAAATAACATCCATTACATACTTATTGCCAAAACACATAACCAAGCATCACATTATATATACATGATATTACTTACCAAACAAACTTAAACCATAATCAAACATAACTGAACTCAAACATAGAAATCAAACACATCAAGTATTTAACCAAGAACATATAAAACCAAGCTTAAATATAATGATCAAGCCATTTTCGCATGGCTTTATATATACAACTTCAAAACTAACCAAAAACATAAGCTAGCCTATACATGCCATAGGTTCAAAATTCAACTTTTAACAAAATATCGAAATTGAAATCGATAATGTGACGGATTTCTCTGACGACCCCGGAGCTCGTAACTAACTTCCAAAATCTATAAAACAATGAACAAACACATGCACAGTAAGCTTGAATAGCTTAGTAAGTCATAAGCAATTAATTTATTAAACGATCATTAGTATTAAAATCAACTAGGCCGAATCAAGAAATCATTAATCAAATACACATTTTCATGCTTGAAACTCATATACCATCACATGAACATTATCAAAATATATAAACTTAATCGAATACACAATTATTCATAAGCATATATAGTTCTCACTTTTATAATGCATATTTCATATATTCATCTCAATTATATACTTACCTTACTTTTCCAATCATTTAACTTAGCACATACCTGACCTTTTAGCTCGATTTCACATTCGATCTTAACTCGATATTGCCTGTTGAACCATTCGAAATTAATAAGGATACTCGGATAGTCGGAAAGCTCGTACAATGCCAACGTCCCAGACGTGGTCTTACATATAATCACATATCGATGCCTCTGTCTTAGATAGGGTCTTACACGTAAATCACAAGTCGATGCCAACGTCCCAGACATGGTCTTATACGAAAAACACACATCGAAATCCTATGTCATGACATATGTATCCTAACTATTCCTAATGTTCGTACGGGGCTTTTGGACATCGTCACTCGATCGATTCAAGCTCGTAAACAATGCTCCCATGCTTAATTCAATTCGGCAAGTATATTTATACAAGTAATAATTCAATTCGGCACTATTAAAATATATATACAATCGAATTTAACGATATTTATTTACTTATGAACCTACCTCAACAAAGACGGACGAACCGAGACGACTATTCGACAACTTTATATTTTCCCCGATCCAAATCCGATTTCCTCTTTTCTTGATCTAATTCAATATATAATTGACTTATTTAATCAAATATTCAACCAAATTCATCCCAAAACACAATAATGGGCTAATTACACTTTTGCCCGTGACATTTCACATTTTCACAATTTAGTCCCTATTTCACAAAACACAAAATATTCAAAATTTCACCACACTCATGCTTGGCCGAATTTCACTATGGTCTCTAGCATCCCATTTCTTTCATTTATTTTACATTTTGACCCCTTAATTTACAAAATTCACAATTTAATCCTAAATAGGCATTTTTACTAAAATCACTTAATTAAACTTAACAATCTAACAACATATATTTATTTTTCATCATCAAACACAAAAATCATCAAGATCTCAACAATGAGAATTCATGAATACATCATCAAATTAAAAAAATTCAAGCATGGGCTAGCTAGTATTCAAAGCAACGATATCAAAAACGTAAAAATTATCAAAAACCGAGCTAAACACATACCTAATTTTGAAGAATACAAGGGCCGAACCTTTAAAACTATTTTATTTCTCTTTTCTTTTATATTTTCAGTCATGCAAAAGATGAACAACATGTTTTATATGTTTTATGTTTTATTATAATAACATTAATACATTAATTAGCATTTTAGCCTTTTTATTTTCATTTAAAATCCATTAACCATTGGTTTTTATGTCCATCCAATATTTAAATGGTATAATATCAACATAAGGACCCCACATTAAAAAGAACATAGCAATTCGGCACTTACACATTAATAGCCAACTTTTGCATTTTACGTGATTAAGTTCTTTTAATAAATCGAACACTCAAACGATAAAATTAAATCATGAAAATTTCACAGATATCAATTCACACATTATAAACCTAGAAAATAATATTTATTTTTTTTTTACTCGAATTTGTGGACTCGAAACTACTGTTCCAAATAGGGTCTAAACTGGGTTGTTACAGAAAGACATGAGACCAATAAAGACTCCTAGAGCAGATGGATTCCCGACTTTATTCCTTCAAAAATTCTGGCATATAGTAGGAAGAGACATCAATTCTTGCTGCTTGGGAGTCTTGAATGATGGTTTGAGGATAAATTCTATGAATGCTACCAATATTGTGCTAACTCCTAAAATTCCCCATCCTATGAATTTAATGAATTTAGGCTAATTAGCTTGTGCAATGTTCTTTATAACGTGGTAGCAAATATGGTAGCTAACTGTTTCCAAAAAATCTTGGATGTTTGTATTGATAGCGCCCAGGGTGCTTTTGTGCTGGGCAGGTTGATATCTGATAATGTGTTGTTAGCTTATGAGATTTTGTATACTTTTCGAAAAAAGAGAATAGGGAAAAAAGGTTTAATGGCGCTAAAATTAGATATGGGTAAGGTTTATGACTGAGTTGAATGGCAATTTTTAAGGGTGATGATGGAATGTATAGTGTTTGATAGGTCATGGGTGGATATTATTGTGAAATGCATCATTTTTGTCTCGTATTCAGTAATTGTGAATGGAAAAGCTGGGGAGATATTTAGGCCTACTAGGGGACTTTGGCAAGGGGATCCGTTGAGTCTGTTTCTTTTCCTGGTCTGTAGTGAAGGACTATCAACTCTTATGAGACTTGCTTTGAGAGATAGCTTTAAAAGTGATTGTGCTATTTTTGAAGAAGCAAATGATAGGGGAGCACATGTTTTAAAAGTGATCTTGAGGGAGTATGAGTTATGTTTAGGGCAATGCATTAATTATGACAAATCCATCGTTTTCTATAGTTTTAATACTTCTGAACGAGATAGAGAAATGGTTTCATGTATTTTGGGGGTTAGATATTCGAATGATCTTGAGAAGTATTTAAGGCTACCTAATATGGTGGGGAGACAGAAAAATGTATCATTCCAGATATTAAAGGACCGATTCAAGAAAAGGATTGATAATTGGAGTATGAGATTTTTGTCACAAGGAGGAAATGAGATCTTTATAGAAGTTATTTTACAAGCCATTCTAGCGTATTCAATGGCTTGTTTTCTGCTCCCAAAGACACTTTATGGGGAATTGGAAAGCTTTACGGCGAGATTTTGGTAGCAAAAAGGCCATGGAAGAAGGGGAATAATTGGTGCAAATGGAGTCATTTATGTGAGTTGAAAGAACATGAGGGTTTGGGTTTTCAAAGCTTAGCAAAGTTTAACTTGGCTTTATTAGCAAAATAGGGATGACGTCTTGTTAATTATCCAAATTCTTTGTTAGCTTGTGTTTTAAAAGCTAAATACTACCCAAATTTAGATTTTCTAAATGCCAGATTAAGGAATCTACCTTTTTACACCTAGAAGAACGTGTCGGCAGTGAGGGGTCTTCTACAAAGTGGATTGTGTTGGAGGGTTGGCACTGGTGAGAAAATTTTAGTAGTTGAAGATGTGTGGTTACCTGGGGCAAATAGCTACAAGTTAAGCAGTAGTATTATTAATCCTAGTATATCTTTGGTTTCGGACTTAATAGATAATAATTCTAGAGTGTGGAAAAGGAAGGTTATTGAAAATACCTTCTCGAGAGATGATGTGGCTAGAATCCTACGTATTCCTTTAGCGAAGAAGGACCATAATGATTTTCAAGTGTGGAGAGATGAGTCATCAAGGGATTTCTTGGTCAGAAGTGCCTATAAACTATTACAAGCAGGTATTGTTGATTCCACTGATAGTGACATTCAAGCGACTTCAAAGATTTTTACAGAAAACTTTGGAATCTACAACTCTTTACTAAAATAAAATTACAATTTGGAGAATTTCTTGGAATTTTAACCCTACTCTAGTTAATTTGCATTACAAAAGACTGGTGGTTGATGCTCTATGTCTTAGATGTGGGGGGGTTATTAAGAATCTTGATCATGTCTTTTGTAAGTGTCCTGTAATAATAGATGTGTGGACAATTTTAAACCTCACATGGCTAATATCAACATCAAATATGAATACCAGGGAGTAGATTACCTGGGTTTTCAAAAGGAGTTCAATAACCCAAAGGTGTCTGTTCTGTTGTGCGATGTGGGTACTATGGACAGACAATAATAAATGAATACACGAGGGGAAACAAAATTCTAGAAGAGAGATTTCTAAGTTGATTTTCAAATACATTCAGGAATTAGAAGATTCAAAGGAAAAGGTACTCGTCAGGGGTTGTGTAATTGCAAAATAGAATCCTCCAACTGGGTTGAGCATCAAGATAAATTTTGACGCAGCTTTCGATTACAATTAGTCTAGATCGGGATTGGGGATCAATATAAGGAGTGTTACTGGAGAAGTTTTAGTTCAAAAATCGGTCATACACAGGGCTGTTGCATCTGCGTTTGCAGCGAAGGCTCTTACATGTTCACAGGCGGTGCAAATGGGGGTGGATATGGGTTTGCTGGTGGTAATAATAGAAGGAGATGCATTGTCAATCATCAAGAAATGCCAATTAGATATTGTGGATAAATTAGAGATAGGGGTGTAAATTAGAGATATTCAACATACTAAAAATAAATTTCAAAGTATAAGGTTCAAACATATTCATCGAACGGCAAATCGACTAGCCCATACGTTAGCAATTGAGAGTTTGAAGAAAGGATAGCATATTTACTTCAAAGGGGGTGTGCCCAATTTTTCTATACGATCAATGGAGGCTGAACGATAGAGGAAGCCGGATTGAGATAGATCTCATAAAGGATACTCATTTAGGGGAGAAGAACAACAACAATAGTGATTTGCAGGGAGGCTGAGTTTTATGGGAATTGGAATCGACAAAAATGGAACGTGAAGAAGTAATAATGAAAGTGGGTGATAGTTTGCATATATGATTGGACAAGTTTTATTCGTTTTTATCTGAATTTTGTTGTGGTTTTACTTTAATGGACTAGGGCAAGTGTTTTGTGTTTTGGGCAGAACTTATGGTTTTTTGGGATTTTCCTATTTTTATTCAATAAAAGTCCAGTATGATATTTAAAAAAAATACAGTATAAGTAAAACAAAAAAATTAATAAAATTTTTTATTCAATCTTAGCTCGATTGATAGTGTTATTGTTATAACAATCTAAAAAACTTGAATTTGAACTTGCTTAAACGCCTAATATCCTCTACTTTGACATGAACGCAACAAACTCATCCTTCAAGATATAAACCCTTGATGCAATGAGTCTCTGTTCTAATATTACCTTCAAGGCAATGGACACATCTTTGATTTGAAACAAATCGATGCAATGAAAATTCAGCAAAAACTGAATTCTCTGTGGAAATTCAATAGATAAAGTCACTAATGGCTCTAAAAATCGAGTCACCATAAGACTTAAGTGTGAGAACTATATCACAAGACACAAAAACAAAATCAACACCATAACCAAAATAAGGTTACTATTTCAATGATTTGTCCACTCTCTATCAAAAAAATGGGTCAGATTACAACTTTAAGGGCATGGCTAGTGTAATAGTTCGGTTTAGACCCTAGTCGGAATAGTGGTTTTGGGACCATAAATCCGAGTCAGAAAAATATTTTAATATTATTTTATGTGCCTATGATACGTGATTAAGCATGTGTGAAATTTCTGTGAGTTAATTTGTCTTTTGTGTGCTTAATTTGAGAAAAAGGACTAAATTGCATAAAAGGTAAAAATTGCCTTCCAATTGAATAAGGGCTACATTGCTATTGTCTTTATAATATGGAGGCCTTATGAGGCAATTAAGCCATTTATAAGATAGTGGATGGTTAATGGACAAGAATGGCCTTGAATTATATTTGTCTTATATGTTTATTAAAGGTCAAATTAGTAAATGAATTATAAATGTTTTAATATTAAAACAAAACACAAAAACAAGCCATTTTCCATCTTTGTTGGCCGAATGTATCAAAGAATGAAAACATCCATGGCTTTTTAGGTTTCGGATATTAACAAGCCTAATTCAAGGTATGTTTTGTGTCGGTTTTTGATAATTTCTACGTTTTTGTAATTGTTGCTTTGTATACTTCAAAACCCATGTCTCAATTTTGTGAATTGATAATGTTTTTGAAATGTGTCATTGATGAATTCATGAGTTTTATGATGTTTGAGGATGAAATATGAAATATATGTGTTTAATTAACATAGTTTGTCTTTGAGTTTTTGATGAATTTGAGTATTTTGGACTAAATTGATGAAATAATATTTTGAAGGACTAAATTGTGAAATAAATGAAATTTGTGGACTTGAATGAGCATGGGTGATATTCGGCCAAGCATAAGTATCATGAAATTTGGTGTATTTTGTGAATTTGTGAAATAGGGACTAAAATGTCCAAATGTGAAAATGTGGGGGCTAATTTTTAAATTACCCTAAACATGTTTTTTTGGATTGAATTGAATGAATTAGTGAATAAATGAGTTAAATTTGAATTTGTATAGATCAAGAACCGAAGAAAATGGATTTAAATCGTGAGAAATCGAAAGTAATTGAGTAGCCGAGTTCGTTCCCGATATCCGAATCCGAGGTAAGTCAATATACAAATAAATGTATTTGATTTGAGCTATTTATGCATTTATGAAATTTAGATGGCTATGAATAATGCTCAAGATGGAATGTATGTGAAATCCGAGGATATATCGACAAGTTATAAATGTTCGAGAAGTCCCGTACGAACCTAGGAATAGATAGGATAACATATGTCATGGCATAGGTGTCCGATATATGATATCATGTAAGACCATGTCTGGGACATTGGCATTGATTCGAGATTTCATGTAAGACCACGTCTGGGACGTTGGCATCGGTATGAGATTTACGTGTAAGACCATGTCTAGGTCATTGGCATCGTATTTGATTCGTGTAAGACCCTGTCTGGGACAATGGCATAGATATCTGAGAACATGTAAGACCTCATCTGGGACGTTGGCATTGTACGACTATTTCAAGTATTCTGAATATCCTATTAGATTCTGAACGGTTCAACGGGCAAGTTTGAAATGCGAATGACTACGAGAAATGTATAATGATTCAAGTATGTTCGAAAAGTACACCATGTATATGTATCGAAGGTAAGTATACTATGAACCTACCTAGATGGATTATGTGTATGGAATTGATGAAGTGAGGCATAGTATATGAATGAATATGCTATGATCTATTGATGTATTTGGTGATATGCATGCTGGTAAGTAAATGGCTAATTCAATGAGCCAAGAAGAATTATGAATGTGCAAATGAGCTATTAATAATTTTGTATTGGCATGATTATGTACATTTTATGTTAAGTTTATTTGTATATGGCTTACTAACCTTTTGAAAGCTTACTTTGTGTGTGTTTACTTTGTTTTGTAGATCATCAAAGCTATTGAAGGCTCGGGGACCGTCGAGGATCATCACCACACTATCAAACTCAACTTTGGTACTTTTGAATGTGTATATAGCTAAATATGGCATGTATAGGCTAGTTGTTTTGGAACATGTTTGAGATGTGTAAATAGTCATGTGATGTGGCTAGATAAATGTTGGTAATATGCATGAGTGATTATGGTATATGAAGTATTTTTTGGTATGGCTTGATGGCAATGTAATGGTCTTAAGAATGGTAAGTTTATTGATGGATTGATGACTTCTGAATTGGTGAAATTGTGGATGAATTATGCTTGGTTTTACATGTGATTTAGTTGTGTTATTTGGCATACAAGTTGGCATGTTTAGAAATGTGATTAAATGGGATGATAGGTTAAACATTTGACATGATTTTGGTTGCCAATTGTGTATGGGATATTGCTTATTTGAGCTTGTAGGGATGACTCTTGTGTGGGTGGCAATTTGGCCTATAATTGTCCACACGGTTGAGCACACAGATGTGTGGCTCGACCGTGTCCCTCGTGATTGAAATTCAAGGCAAGTTAGGTTCGACCACGGGCTGGACACAAGGGCGTGTGACTGGCCGTGTGGTGCAAGTCAGTAGCAGCCACGGGTGAGGCACACGGGCGGTGTCCACGGCCGTGTGGACAAGTTAGTATGTATGCCCTGTTTTGACACGGCCTATACACACGGGCGTGTCTGAGGCCGTGGGAGGCACACGGCCTGCCCACACAGGCGTGTGACCTCTGTAACTTAGAAAAATCTTGAAATTTCTGAGAATTTTTGTATGTGTTCAGTTTAGTCCCGGCCCTATTCTAAAGCATGCTTAAGGTCACGTTGACCTAGTAAAGGGACTCTTTGGTTGCATTTGATGAGTTATTTCACGAAATGTTAGAAAAGGTTTCCGATTGTCTGGTAATGCCTCTTAACCCTAAACCGGCGATGGTTACGGGTTAGGGGTGTTACAGCTAGGGGTTGTGTGGGTATGGTGACTAGCTATTCAAAGACTATATAGTTAGCCACCATAGTCCAGTAGAGTCCTTTAAGGCTAAATCGTAAACTTTGCCACTCAAAACTTTCAATTAAATATACGAGTGATCAATCACCTTGGCTTAGCAAGAGAGGCCAACGTTTAAGGGGTGTCGACATAGTGAGTGTTGGTTAGTTGGCGTGTAGAGACAACCTAGTTCCAATTTTTGTTTTGGACAATTGATACGATGGGAGGGTGGTCATTAACAAGAAGAGTCACATCTCAAATACAATGTGATCTAACAATAATAGTGGAGATCTAGCAGAAGTCTGAAAGTTGAGTTTTATTTTTGAGGATTTTTTGTGATTTTTGAAGCAATCCATTCATAAAAGACATTCAAAGGTGACTAGATAAGCAAACCAATATTGATATTTTCTAGAGAAGACCACCTACAACACGTTTAGCGAAAACGATGACAAAAAAGGCTAAAGTTCTTTTCAAAAGTAGGTTCAACCACAAAGATTATTTTGAAAGTGATCAAATTCTCCTACTTTTTCATTGCCTAAGTTAAAAAATCAATCCAAACAAGAGGGAAAATCGAATAAGAGTGGTAGAACTTGAACTTAATGTGCTAGATTTCTTAAAGTATCGATTTCGCTATTTCAACTAAAATTTCATTAACTTTTTGGTTAAAATATTGTAACACCCTGGTTTAGGGGCTAGGCAATTCGGGTATAATTCCAGTGTTGGAAGGTTTTTGGGTGTTTTTGGATGTGTTTTAGAGGTTTAAGAATGTTTGGATGAAAGGGAAAGGCTTTGGAAAATTTTGGATTTTTAGTGTAAAGAAGGGAATCGGGCCAAGGGAGGCCTTAAGTATATTTTTCGGTAATTTTTGGCACAAGAAATAGCTTGGCGAAGTGGCTCTCATGCGCCACTTAGGCGCTGGAGGGAAGAGAGAGCGCGGGTTCGAGGGCTGGAAGCGGCATTTTGGCGTTTTATTTTGTTATGTGGTGTTGGGCTTGAGTAGCAAAGGTTTAAAAATAAAGGTTGGGGCTTTATGGCATAAAAATCAAGGTGGCCGAGTGGCCTGGGTGTTGGAGGAAAGGTGTGCAGCAGAGGTTCCAGGTTCGAACCAAGTAAGTGGCATTTGGAGTATTAATTTTATTTTATTCTTTTTGGCAGCAATTTGAAGGTGTGGACGGCACATGGAGTCTTAGGTAGGTGAGGATAAGGTTTTATTTTATCTAGTGGTTGTTTTTTTAATTTTTATTTTAATAGGTGGGATAATAATGGAACCATTCAAATTGTTTTTGAATGGATGAAGATAAGATTTAATTGGAGTTGTTTAGCTTTTTGAATTCGGCTGGTAGGAGGTGATAAGCATTTGATTATTTTATTATTTTAGATAATTAGAGGATTATTTTAGTTGAAATTAGAGATAATGGCTGTTAGTGGGTTATTGTTTTTGATTTGTTAAAGAGGTAAATATGGATAAAATAGTGAAGGAGTTGTTTAATTCAAATTAATTTGAATTAGTGGCCATAGGTGATGGCCGAAACTTGGGTTCTTCAGGTGGGGGAGTAGCCGAATATTATTTAAGGGTGGTGTGCTCTCCTTTTTCCAAATTTTAGTTCACTTTTCTAAATCTTACTTCTCCTTGAATTCTTTTTATATTTTTCCTAGTTGACCGAACCTCTAAGTAACCTTTATTTCTTTTCGTGCTTTGGAATTGAAATCCTCCCAAACACCATTAACCCTTGCCGATTTCTCCTTTGGCCTTTGTAGTCAAATATTTTATTGTGTTCTCTTAATCCCTTGATAGCCGAAACCTTTAGCCCTCCATCTCTTTTCTATTTTACCAAGCTTGAAGCCAAATCTGTGAAGTGTGGTATTGTCGACATCTAAAGCTTGTGGGTAAGTGTTTTAGTTACTTGTTTTAATGGCCAAAACCAAATGGTTGGCCTTAGTGTGGGTTGGCCGAATGCTCTATAGACTATAAGTGATGTGTTTTGCTTGTTTGTAGCCAGCGCCAAGGAGCCTAAAGGAAAGTCTCGAATTGTTTGAACCCATCAAGGTAAGGGTGGTAAGGTATTCGGCCAAAGGGGCCTTTCCACGGATTTTGTATGGCCGATTCTAATAGTCTTGTAACAGGGATTTTCGGCAATTCCATTGGTGTTTCGGGATTCAAGAAAGAAAAGGGTAAGTGGTTTGATTTTCGGCCTTAGGCCAATATATGTGGTTATGTGTTGACCGAAGGTTGACTATGGTCTTTTTAGGGGCTTATCATCTAGACCAAAGGGAAGCCTTCGGGATCTCGGTTCATTCGGTAAGGATGTTAGTAAGTGATGTAGTTTTGTTATTAGTTGATTATGACTTCGTTGATTAATCGTGTGGTTCTGATTAAGTATCGTCGATGGATGCGAGTGCCAGTCAAGAGGGGAAAGGGAAGGTCACTGTCCCGAAGTTTAAGAAAAGAGCTGTCTCGGCGGTTCGTGATTGGCCACCGGGGTGTGGGCGTGCAGCAGAAAACGATAGGCAGATAACGGTAGTCTCGCTAAATGATAGCGTCGGGATCGAGGGTTTAGAGCTTCAGGTTATAAGGTGTGTAGTTAGACCATTGTTTCCGGGATTTGTATGATCTCTGTTGTGCTATATGTTTACTAATGAATGCAGTGCCATATGTGTAATGGATACCCTAAAGGGGTATGATGACGACCAGGTTAGTAGCAAATTGGCTAATATGTGATAATTGATTTTGACTTTGTGAGCATGCCTATATTTATGAATATCATGTACATGCATCATCTCCGCATTATATTATGTTACATGTGCATGGGTGGGTTTTTGAAAGAAGGTACGGGTGTACTTCGAGTACGTGGTTGATGTCAGCTTTGTGCTACATCGTGGATTGGCGCTGACTGAGGTCGCGTTGTGGATCTTTGCGATTTAGTTCGCGTGGTTACCTTGATTGATATCGGCTTTATGCCATATCGTGGCTTGATGGATTGCTGTGTGCTCCATCGTGGTTTGATGTTAGCTATACGCTACATCGTGGATGGCATTGGTTGCCTTTTGGAGGGAAAAGGAGAGGGTGACTCAATAGTCCCCTGGTGTGTGGTAGGCTGGATAAGGGGGTGTGTAGCGGATGGACCTTAGGATTGGGTTGGGTTTCATGTTGCATTGTTCTGATATGAAATGATATGGAAATGGGCCAAGCCCAATATGACATGTGGAAAGGTATGTTTTGAGAACATACGTGGAAATGGGCCAGGCCCAGTGATCAGTGAATTAATAAGAAAAGGGCCTAGCCCAGTGCTTGAATATGATTTGATTGTGGGCTAAGCCCAGATTGTGGTAATGTCTAAATGATTATATTTATATATTGCATTTGATAATTGGGTTGATTTGTGGCTAGCATGTGGGTGGATATCAGTGGTTCTAATTACACACTGAGTCTGTATGACTCACCCAATTATTTATCCAACATCGCAGGTGACAGGATGATCGGACCGGGTTGGAGTGGATACAAGGTGGCCCATGCAGAGGACGTTTTTAATCTTTTCTTTATGCGTTTTATTATCGAGTACTTGGATTAATTATTTTTGTAATAAGGGCCTTATTATTATTATTATTATTATTATTTTTGTTATCACTATTTTTGATATTACTTGATATTATGGTTTACTTAAAGAAATTATTATGTGAAGATAATTTTAGTTTTAGCAACCTATTTAATCAAAGTATTTATATATTTTTATACTAAAGTTTTAATATGGATTATTTTTAATAACAAAGCTTTATTTATAATTATGAAAGAAAAGACATGGTTTCCAAAAGTTAATAAAATTTTCAAGTTTTATTCTAAAGTCAAAGATTTTGCAAACGGTTTCCGCAGTGACATAACTAGATCCGGTCAGGACTTGTGGGTCGGGTTTGGGGGTGTTACAAATATGTTTTAAGTCCATATACTCTTTATGCTCTTTTACTTTCAAGAATTTAGTCCTGGCTTAACATTTTCCTATGTTTGTTTCAAGAAAAACAACTTGGTTAATAGAAAATGATGTATAGGTCAACAAAAAATAAGTTCATTTTCCTATAAATTGACTTACCTTTTTGAAAAACATAAGTTATTTTTCAAAAAAGAACTTCTTTATGAGTAATTTTATTTTAATATAAAAATTAACTTGAATCAAGCCTAATATTGTTAAATTAATAATATTTTTATTTGGGTTAAATATAAAATTAGTACTTGAACTTGTTCACTCTCTCAAATTGGTACTTATAGTTTTTTTGTCCCAAATTAGTACTCGGATTTTTTTTTTCATAAACTAAATCGACATCTAAGTCTAACGCCGTTAAATTTAGAACATGTGGCAAAAAAATATTGTGACACATGGCGTAAATGACATCATGGTGATGTTATAATCTAAAAAAAATCAATAAAAATATTTTTAAAACTATTTCTTTTTCCTTCCCTACTGTCGAAACCATTTTTAAGTTTTTTTAAAAAAAGGGGATCGACTTTAAAAATAAAAATGGAATCGCCACCAATCCCTTTTTGCTTAGATGTGATCGGATCACCTTATAAAACATTTTATTTCAAAACATTGATTTTGGCCTACGAAATTCAAGAAAACAGGTTCAGGAGTCGGTTACGTACGAGGAAGGATTAGCACCCTCGTAACGTCCAAAATTGGTACCGGATTGATTAGTTATTGTCCTAATGTCGAAAATTCGAAAAGATTTGAAAACATGATTTCTTTAAAAACTTGAACAATTTGAGTTGGAACTTGAGATTCCTTTGTTCTGAAAGAATACGAACATCACATCCAGCACGTTAGGACATGATGTTTTAAACCCTCGTAACCAACATCATCTCATGATTTACAAAATTCATTAAAAGGATATTTAGTTATTTAGTCAAACGGAAAATCGAAAACCCAGGATGTTAGGGCACTACTTCCCGAATTTTTAAACACAAAACATTGCCGTATTTAAGAAAAACTTTTGGATAAAATGTGGTAATTAAAGGAGATAGATATTTTAAACAAAGATTAAGAAAATAACATTAAGTTATTACAAAAAAAAGTGTAATTTACTAAAGTTACAGGTCATATTAACAATTAGCACTAACATAAACAATTAAGTAAAAGAATGACAAGCAATAATGATAATGTTAAGGTAAACAAAGATAATGGATTCAAAATCTTTTTTAAAAAATGAACAATCAAAATAAAAAATATAGAGTAGATAATAGTAATTTTAAAAGAATCTATGAAAAAAAATTAAGGGAAAAAAATTTATTCACAAGATTAAATTCATGTATAAAAAACAATAATAATATAAGGTAAATAATATACTCAAAACAATTAATGAATATTATAACAATTTTTTAAAAAATGAAAAAAAAAGTATAAAAATGATATGGATAAATAAAAAAAAAGTTAAAAAACGCATAAGTCAACCTATAAAAAACGCATAAGTCAACCTAACTCCCGCACTATGAGGATTCAACGAAATTCTTCCACCAAAATCTAACTTGAACGGAAGCAACTTAAAAAGAAACGAAGATGAGCGAAGAACAAAATAAGAACAAGCCACAGAAAATAAGAACGTAAAAGAGAGAGAAATTTGAGTGAATGCTCTCAAGAATTTTTATTACTCAAAACTCAAGTTTGTTTTACAATGAAGGGAGAGGCCTCTATTTATAGTTGAAGCTCCCCAAATCCAACGGTACAGATCAATTACATCAACGCCTAAGATTAAAAGGTATCTACAAATTAAATCTCTAAGATTACAAAATCATATCTTCTAATATTACATACCATATCTTCTAAGATTGCATATAATATCTAAGATTTGCATATCATATCTTCTAGGATTGCATATCATATCTAAGATTGCATAACCTTGAATATTGTACTTCCATATACGTCAAGCTTGTAGATAGACTTTCAATCTTTTCTAGTAATGGGCCATTCCGATCGTACCAAATGATATATTTTAGACTGGACTTGGACTTTGTTTTATTATTTTGGGTTTATTATTTTTTGTATGGGCCCGGGCTAAATTGGCCTATTACACCTATTTCCTCCTTTTTTTTCTTTTTCCTGGTGATGTTTCTTCTTTCCAATTTCCTTTTCTCTTCTTTTTCCCTATGATCTATCTTTTTTCCCAATTTCTTTTTCTCTTCTTTTTCTGCTAAACATGTTTTCTTTCAATGGCTGATTTCAATTCCTCTCCTTCACCTTCTGCTACTGCTGTTGCTTCTTTGTTTGACGTAGAAAGTACTGGGTTTGATTCTCGAGGATGGAGGAAGTGGGTTCAAATTTAGGCTACAAAGATCTAGATTACCTAATAAAGTTTCTAGGTAGTTAGTTTTTTTTTTTTGTTTCCTAAGAAAAAATAAGAAAGAAATAAAAAGAGGTACAAAAGGATGCCACGTCAATAAAAAGTTAACGGCGTCTTCTTTCTTTCTCATATTTTCTTAGGAAACAAACAGAAAAAATCCAATGACCCAGAAACTTTATTGGGTAATCTGGATCTTTGTAGCCCGAATTTGAACCCATTTCCTCTATGTCCGAGAATCAAACCCAGTACCTTCTACGTCAAACAAAGAAGCAACAGTAGTAGCAAAAGGTGAAAGAGAGGGATTGAAATCAGCCATTGAACGCAAACATGTTTAGCAGAGAAAAGAAGATAAAATGAAATTCGGAAGAAGAAATATCACCAGGAAAAAGAAAGAAAGAAAAGAACAAAATAGGGACGAAGAAACATCACCAGGAAAAAGAAAGAAAAAAAAGGAAAATGGAAGAGGAAATGAAACCTTTAAAAATATATATATTTTTAGATTATGACATCACCATAATGTCATTTATGCCACGTGTCATAATATTTTTCTGCCGCATGTCTTAAATTTAACGGCGTTAGACTCATGTATTAATTTAGTTGATGGAAAAAAAAGTTCGGGTACTAATCTGAGACAAAAAAACTATTAGTACTAATCTAGGAGAAATGGATAACTTCATGTACTAATTTTATATTTAACCCAAAATTAAAAAAAAATTGAAACAGTAAGAAATGAAAAAAATACAAATATTCTTAGAAAAAGTATTGAACTTGAGACTTAAAAGATGAAATCACTACTATTTAACCATCTAACCAAGAAACTAATGTAATAAAAATATTAATTAAAAATTAAAAAAGAAGAAGCTTAAAACAACACGAAATAAATACAAATATGAGTAAAAGAGGAATTGTAACACCTCAACCCGTATCCGTCGCCGGAATAGGGTTACGGAGCATTACCGGTAATTATAGAACATTTTCAGATAATTCGAGTAAATTACTGTTCATAGCAAAACTGTCCACTTGAGTCATAGTCACTAAATTATTTATATCGTGAGCTACAGAATTCTAAATTAAGATCCACTTGATTTTTCAGAAACTAGACTCAAATATATTTCTACCATAAAATTTTCAGAATTTATGGTTTAGCCAATAAGTACAGTAAAATCTTCAAATTTACCCCTGTTCTGCTGTTTGACAGTTTCGACCTTTCTTTACTAAAAATTAATTATCTCTTAGTAAAGGGTTTGGACGATGCTTCCATTTGCTTCTATTGAAAATAGACTCATTAAGAATTTAAGCATATAAATTTGAACCCCTAATTATTTTTTTACAATTTTCGATGATTTTCCAAAGTCAGAACAGGGGAACCTGAAATCATTCTGACCTTGTCTCACAAAATTTATTAGATCTCATAATTTGTAACTCCATTGTTTACATCGTTTCTTTTATGAAAAACTAGACTCAATAAAATTTAATTTCATATTTAATTCAACCTCTAATTCGATTTCCACAATTTTTGGTAAATTTTCAAAGTTAGGCTATGCTAACACATACATAATCACCATAACATAATTTCATAAATATACCAAACCAATCATCACTAGCCATTCCAATGGCTAGGTTTCAAACCATAATTTATAAGACAAGATTTAGTCGAATTAGCCTATACATGTCTTTATAACCATAATTGTTTTACCTTATACACTGAATGAACTGTTGGATAGTGTGAATGATCTCCGCCAAGCTTCCAATCCAGCGAGCATTCCAATTTACTATAAGACAGGGAAAAATAAAACGGAGTAAGCATATAATGCTTAGTAAGTATATATAACTTAGTAATAAACTTACCATCCATTCATCATCAAAATAAATATAAAGGGGCATAATCAAATCATTTAATCTCACAAGCCCTATCACACATTCTCATCACTCTTGTTAGTCCAATATTTCATATAAACTTCAAGAAGCACATATATGATTTCATCAATATTTGGAATCTCATACACACATGTTTTCTACAACATGTATTCACATAACATATATACAAATTATTTCCATGTATTTCAGATATATTTTATATTAATTCATCTCGAGTTCCGATATATTTCATGTCAGGACTTTACTCAATAATCAATTGCTCTATTGATTATCACTCGGGTAGTACACTCAAGGTGTACTAATCTATTTTCATAGATGAATGTATTCATCAAACCATTCCATGTTCATATATAAACACCTCACACTTCCATATTCCATTTCATGTAACATATTTTCATATTTCCACATATCATGTCATAATTTATAACCATTTATCTCAATTTCATATTTGCTCATATTAGAACTTTGCCCGTTAAATTTATTTAAATTATCGATGGATTCTCATGTAGTACACTCATAGTGTACAAATCATAATCCGTCAATTCATATCCAGTAGTACCTTTTAGGTACACTCTCGAGCCACATATTATACAGTAGAATTGCCAGTCTAGGCTAAATTCTGTCTGTAACGCATATACTCTAAGGGCATTGTCGGATTACCAGTCCAGGCTAAATCCTTTATATGATAAAGAATTCCCTATAAAGTCCAATCTGGATTACCAGTCCAAGCTAAATCCAGTTAATTAGGATTACCAGTCCATGCTAAATCCTAATTGAAACATATGCTCGAGAGACCCATTTTGGGTTACCTGTCCGGGCTAAATCCTTTCCATAATGAGATCAATGGTTTACTCGTTTGAGCTAAATCCTTTTTGAAACACATGCAAGACCTCATTTCATATAGGGAAATCACCACTATCCATCGATAATCATTATTCAACCGGGACTTACCATTTATGGGATATTATTATTTATTGGGCTTTATTGAACATCCTTAATTTCATAATATATATATATATATATATAATTTATATAATCACACACATATATATATACCATCACATTCATACAATTCAATTTAAGCATATTAACATACATAGTTAAGTTACACGAACTTACCTTAATAGTTATTTGTGTACATAAAATATATTAATTCGACATTTTCTCCTTTCCTCGCTCTAACTCCATATTCGGACTATCCGGATCTATACGAGTAAATTTAACATCAATTTAATGCAATTCATACTCAATTTAATCCAATTTATTAGGTAAAATTACCATTTTGTTCCTAAACTTTTAATAAATGACGATTTTGTCCTTAGGCTCGAAAAATGAAATTCATGCAATTTATTCCTTGTTCCAAGCCTAAATATTTTCATATATAACAATATCAGCCCTTGAATTCCATGAAATTTCAGAATTTTCCATAAATTCAACAACTGTACAATTTTATCCCTAAATCATGATTTCGCTAAAAATTCTTTAAAAAAGTACCTTTACATATCCATTAACATCTCAATTTCATCATCAAATAACTAAAATCATATAAACTTATCAATGGTATCTTCCAAAACTTCCAACAAAATAAAAAACTAATGAAATAACAAGATGGACCTAATTGTAAAAGTCCAAAAACATAAAAATTTCAAAGAAAAAGAAAGAATTGAACTTACTTGAAGCTAAAATATGAAATACCAGCTCAAACACTCTTCAATGGCTATTTTTGACAGAAAATTGACGAAGAAAATGTCTATAAACTATTAAAATAACATTTGGCCATATAAACTTTATTTTAATTCCAATTTTGTCCCTAATAACATTAATATCTTTGATTTTTTTCACGTTATGCCACCTCAGCCATTTAAGATGGTCTATTTTCCATTTTATTCCTCATTTATTTACTATTAGGCTATTTAATCACTTTAGCAAGTTTTGCACCTTTTTCAGTTTAGTCCTTTTTAATTAATTGACTACCGAAACGTTAAAATTTTCTGACGAAAATTTAATGCCACCATATTGACACTCCGTAAATATTTATAAAAATATTTATGGCTTAGTTTGTAACACCGAGGTCTCGATATCTCTTTTTCTCAATTAATTGACCTAATAATTTTTTATAAACACAAATTTTCTAATTTAAAAATCTTTTAAAAATCACATTTAACTCATAAATATTAGATAATAAAATTTACGAGCTCATTTTCCGGATTTAGTGGACTCGAACCACAGTTTCCTACATCACTGAAATTCGGGTTATTACAAGAATCAAACTTGAAAGTCAAGGACAAGCCTACTAATATTTAACCATCTAACTAAAGGAGCTAATATGTTAAAAATGTTAGAAAACGCTTTGTAAGACGCGCTTTCAGATTCTCTCTCCAAAATCGACTTATTTCCTTAAATGTTATAGAATCTGGTCTAAATCTTTTTTTTCCTTTTATTTTGGCATTTTCAGCAAATTTAGGTTTCAATTTATTTAATATTTTATGTACTCTATCATAATTATTTGAGTGTACTATTAAATTTATTTAGATAAAATATTAAAATAATAATGATTTAATATAATTAAATAAATTTACAACTAATTCTTTAAATTACCGTGTCAAGAGTATAAATCATAAAAACAATACAAGTTTTAACCCATTTTTAATCTAATATTTAATAAACCTAGGCTTATCTATTTATTTAAACTCAAAACTAACAAATTTGTCATAACGACTTAATCCAATTTTAGACTTTAACAACACGTTTGGTGTAACACCCCAAACCCGGCCCATAAGTTTCGACCAGATCTGGTATGCTACGGGTTGTACATTGAAAACTTTTGCTTTGTGGGTTTTGGAAATCGTAAGTTAATTAGACAATACTTAAATAAATAAGTGACATTTTTAAAAAAAACCTTGTATTATTATTATTTCGTATAATTAAACCTTTGTCACAATTTCATAAGTTGCAAATATTAAAAACTACTTATGTGAACATAAACTATGGGGCCTTATTACATAAATATTCCCCAAATAAAAACTTAAAGGAAAAACCGAAATAATCTATAAAAATAAAAATTTGATGGCCCCTCGAGTCCGCCTCGGCTCCCATGTCCACGATCTACTGCTCATCTGAAAAGTCAAGGAAAATAAGGGGTGAGTCACCAAGACTCAGTGTGCAAATCCCGAAAACACATAAAAGGCTTGGGCCCACAAACACATTATGGGCTTTTAGCCCATAACATATTTATTACAGATTCTTTAATGTGTTAGAGATCTACACACCTGATTATCGTTGGAACAAAACTTTCTACGTCGACGCTATCCGTAGTCGACACGGCTGCTATCTACCTAAGGTGTTGTTCAGAAGCTGGTAACGAAACATTAGGTTAAGGCACGACTAACGAAAAGAAAACGGTTGATCATCTTAAGGAGAATTGAAATCCTTACCTTGAAATCCCGAAAAGTGATAAACCTTAGAGACTAGCAGTTTTCGGCTTTCAGATCTAAGAGATCTTCCCATACAGAGAGTTTCGGCAACTTCCAAAAGATTCTGGCTTTTATGGAGAAATCGACACAAGAGGAAAAGAATGGAAAAGAGAGTGAAGTAAGAGGTTTCGGCTTTTAAGAAAGGTCCGAAAAAGAGATGAACAAGAAGAGGCTTAGGCGTTTTCGACTTTTAGAAGAAAGAAGAGAAAAGAACAATGGAGTTTTCAGCTTTTAGAAGAAAGAAGAGAAAAGAACAATGGAGTTTTCGGCTTTTAGAATCAAAGTAAAGATGAGGGAATAGAGTTAAGAATTTCGGCTTTCACTCAGAGAAGAAGAGAAAGAAAAGATGGAAACCCTAAATGCCGAAAAATAAAGAAGAGAACCCTCACCTGGCTATTTAAAGTTTCAGCACTCCTTAGCCATATCAGAAACCGATTTCTCCTCCCCCTCAGAGTTTGAAATTCAACCACCACATAGCCTTGCAGATAATTCCTATCTTTTCTCCTTTATCTTCCATATTATCAACTATAATATCTACATTATCCCATTCACATAAATCCTTCTATTTTTGAGCCTTGTTGCCGTCCACTCCACCTAACCCTAATGCCGAAAATTAGCTAACTTAAATTAAAAGAATTGGGCTCCATGAAACTTAAATTTGGGCCCCTTACTCCCTTGTGTGGCGTCACCTTCTTGCTCCCTAAGTGGCGCCACTGGCCACAGGGCCACAAGCCCATTTTGATATTTTAAACACAGATACCACCTTTTAAACCCTATAATGCCCAACAGACAATTTTAACCAAGGTCTTTGCCTAAGCCTGAGCCCAATTTGGACTCCTAACACTTAAATTAACTCATTACACATGTTCACCCAGTAAACGCATAGGCCCAAAAATTTAGGATGTTACAGTTCTACCCCCTTAAAGAAATTTCGTCCTCGAAATTTCCAACAAACTATTAATCGTACTACCCAAGTCTCACCACTATGCTTTCGCTGCGCACTCTAATTTAATAATATATAAACATTGCACGCATACAGTTTCGATACCCAAAAATATAGCATCCGCACAAAACATACCCGACTTAATGGTGATTGAACAATCCCGAGCCTTATGCTCCTCAGACCAGTATCTTAAACACGTTCCTGACTTCCTCCAACATTCACCCGGATGACGCCTTCTGCAATATTCGCAAACCTGAAAGTTTGGACGTACCTTAACATGCTTCACAGAACGAGACTGCAACCCTAGAAAACTACGATCTCTTTTTTTTCTTACAGTCCACGCACCCAACCCGAAGTGTTTCACCGATTTCTTTAACCTCCTTCAGTACCTCCCTAACTAGCTGAGTCAGCACATCAGTCCTAACACTTCCACGGCCTCGGCCGCGGCCTCTTCTTCCTCTTCTAGCACTCATCGTTGATTCTCGTATTATCTGAATTAGAAATTTTATGAATTATTAATTTCTTTCACTGATTAACCACGAACAATCTTATGGGAAGTAGTTTTAAGTGTAGTTCTTTCGAATTCGAACCTATCTACAGTTTCAGTCTCAGGTTTACCTCCTAATTCGAGAAACCACATACATTCAACCATCACACATCAACAAACATATAACATCCATGAACTCACATTCATCACATAAGGGTATCTTTGTTATTTCACTACCCAGGGGTATTTCCGTAGTTTTGCCCTACAGGGTATTTTCAGAATAGAGTATCTTGGTGATTTTCTTTGAATTAGAGGTACTTTGGTACAGTTTTTTTTTTAACGAGGGTCTGGGGTATCTTGGTGTTTTTTTTAAAGCAAGGGTATTTTGGAAAATCTAATTTCGCAATCCGGGTTACTCTTGTAAATCTAGGGGTTTTCGGGTAAATTTTGCAAAACATAGGTATTTTATAAAATCATGGTTGTTTTGGAAATTTTCACAAACCAAGGGTAATTTGGAAATTTTGCCGACCAGAGTGTTTCGGTAGTTTTCACAAATTTTGTAGTTTCACAATTCTGGAGTATTCTGGAAATTTTCGCAAATCAAGTGTATTTTTGAAAATTTTACAAAACTTGGGGGTTTTTTTTTATTGTGAAATAGGGTGGCTGGTCCCTTTCGGGTTTTAATTTATAGATTTTGGCCCGTCAACAAAACCTCGTAGCTAAGGTGAACAGTCACTAGGCACCAGGTAGGATTCCAGCGAAGAGGAGGTGAGTCACTAGAACTGCTTAAGTACCAAGCTCTCCCTGAATCCAATCCTAGACATGCGTATGCCTGTTGCCGCACCCTAACCCAATGACTTGTTCACGGGTTTGTTTGGATAGATTAAGTCTTATGAATTTAAAGAGTTGTTTAAACTAAGCCTAAAGTCCATCAATGCCTAACATACTAGTCTACGTCCATCAAACCCATCAAACCCAATCATGCATATCATATCAAGAGTTAGATTACTTACCTATGTGGATCGGGTGTCGGTAGACTCGAAGGCCATATCTTCTTCCAGAATTTTTTTCCAAATTCACATCAATTTTACCAAAACATTACTAGGCCCATTTCACTGCCTGAGTTTTGAACTGGGCTCTGATACCAAAATGTAACACCCCAAACCCGGCCCATAAGTTTCGACTAGATCTGGTATGCTACGGGTTGTACATTGAAAACTTTTGCTTTGTGGGTTTTGGAAATCATAAGTTAATTAGACAATACTTAAATAAATAAGTGACATTTTTAAAAAAAAAACCTTTTATTATTATTATTTCGTATAATTAAACCTTTGTCACAATTTCATAAGTTGCAAATATTAAAAACTACTTAGGTGAACATAAACTATAGGGCCTTATTACATAAATATTCCTAAAATAAAAACTTAAATGAAAAATCGAAATAATCTATAAAAATAAAAATTTCATGGCCCCTCGAGTCCGCCTCGGCTCTCATGTCCACTATCTACTACTCATCTGAAAAGTCAAGGAAAATAAGGGGTGAGTCACCAAGACTCAGTGTGCAAATCCCGAAAACACATGAAAGGCTTGGGCCCACAAACACATTATGGTCCTTAGCCCATACACAATGGCAACAATCATAATTACATGATAAATAATAAATGATGAATGGCCCAACCCAAACCTAGAAATTCATCCTCTACACACCAACCCGTACCAACCATCACACCTTGGGGATTTCTACAATCAACCCGCCAACCGCTACACACCATATCGACAGCTGTGCTGCCTGTCTTAAAGACCGATCACTGTGTGACCTATGTGGCAAAGCCACCTATTGCCATTCGACCTTAATAATACATCGTAGCATTTCGACAGCTGAGCTGCCTGTCATAAAGACCGATCACTATGTGACCTATGTGGCAAAGCCACCGATCGCTATGCGACCTTCTTCCCCTTCATCATATCAATCCTATCCCATGCATACATACATGCAAAATCAAACAATGTATTACCTAAGAGATTTCAGTTTATCGTATACATCGATACACATAGAGAGATTTCTATGATTACGTACCTGACATCCTCTGCCTACCCTTTCTGGGTAATACGACTGTTCACACAGCCTATTTTCCGGCTTTTAGCCCATAATATACATAATACAGATTACTATACAGCCTTTTTCCAGCTTTTAGCCCATAACATATTTATTACAGATTATTTAATGTGTTAGAGATCTACACACCTGATTATCGTTGGAACAAAACTTTCTACGTCGACATTATCCGTAGTCGACACGGCTGCTATCTGCCTAAGGTGTTGTTCAGAAGCTGGTAACGAAACATTAGGTTAAGGCACGACTAACGAAAAGAAAACGGTTGATCATCTTAAGGAGAATTGAAATCCTTACCTTGAAATCCCGAAAAGTGATAAACCTTAGAGACTAGCGGTTTTCGGCTTTCAGATCTAAGAGATCTTCCCACACAAAGAGTTTCGGCAACATCCAAAAGATTCCATCTTTTAGGAGAAATCAGCACAAGAGGAAAAGAATGGAAAAGAGAAGTAAGAGGTTTCGACTTTTAAGAAAGGTCCAAAAAAGAGATGAACAAGAAGAGGCTTAGGCGTTTTCGGCTTTTAGAAGAAAGAAGAGAAAAGAACAATGGAGTTTTCGGCTTTTAGAAGAAAGAAGAGAAAAGAAAAATGGAGTTTTCGGCTTTTAGAATCAAAATGAAAATGAGGGAATAGAGTTAAGAATTTCGGCTTTCACTCGGAGAAGAAGAGAAAGAAAATATGGAAACCCTAAATGCCGAAAAATAAAGAAGAAAACCCTCACCTGGCTATTTAAAGTTTCAGCACTCCTTAGCCATATCAGAAACCGATTTATCCTCCCCCTCAGAGTTTGAAATTCGGCCACCACTTAGCCTTACAGATAATTCCTATCTTTTCTCCTTTATCTTCCATATTATCAACTATAATATCTACATTATCCCATTCACATAAATCCTCCTATTTTTGAGCCTTGTTGCTGTCCACTCCACCTAACCCTAATGCCGAAAATTAGCTAACTTAAATTAAAAGAATTGGGCTCCATGAAACTTAAATTTGGGCCCCTTACTCCCTTGTGTGGCGTCACCTTCTTGCTCCCTAAGTGGCGCCACTGGCCACAGGGCCACAAGCCCATTTTGATATTTTAAACACAGATACCACATTTTAAACCCTATAATGCCCAACAGACAATTTTAACCAAGGCCTCTGCCTAAGCCTGAGCCAAATTTGGACCCCTAACACTTAAATTAACTCATTACACATGTTCACCTATTAAACGCATAGGCCCAAAAATTCAGGATGTTACAGTTCTACCCCCTTAAAGAAATTTCGTCCTCGAAATTTCCAACAAACTATTAATCGTACTACCCAAGTCTCACCACTATGCTTTCGCTGCGCACTCTAATTTAATAATATATAAACATTGCACGCATACAGTTTCTATACCCAACAATATAGCATCCACACAAAACATACCCGACTTAATGGTGATTGAACAATCCCGAGCCTTATGCTCCTCAGACCCGCATCTTAAACACGTTCCTGACTTCCTCCAACATTCACCCGGATGACGCCTTCTGCAATATTCACAAACCCGAAAGTTTGGACGTACCTTAACATGCTTCACAGAACGAGACTGCAACCCTAGAAAACTACGATCTCTTTTTTTCTTACAGTCCACGCACCCAACCCGAAGTGTTTCACCAATTTCTTTAACCTCCTTCAGTACCTCCTTAACTAGCTGAGTCAGCACATCAGTCCTAACACTTCCACGGCCTCGGCCGCGGCCTCTTCTTCCTCTTCTAGCGCTCATTGTTGATTCTCGTATTATCTGAATTAGAAATTTTATGAATTATTAATTTCTTTCACTGATTAACCACGAACAATCTTATGGGAAGTAGTTTTAAGTGTAGTTCTTCCGAATTCGAACATATCTACAGTTTCAGTCTCAGGTTTACCTCCTAATTCTAGAAACCACATGCATTCAACAATCACACATCAACAAACATATAACATCCATGAACTCACATTCATCACATAAGGGTATCTTCGTTATTTCACTACCCAGGGGTATTTCTGTAGTTTTGCCCTACAGGGTATTTTCAGAATAGAGTATCTTGGTGATTTTCTTTGAATTAGAGGTCTTTGGTACAGTTTTTTTTTAACGAGGGTCTGGGGTATCTTGGTGTTTTTTTTAAAGCAAGGGTACTTTGGAAAATCTAATTTTGCAATCCGGGTTACTCTTGTAAATCTAGGGGTTTTCGGGTAAATTTTGCAAAACATAGGTATTTTATAAAATCGCGGTTGTTTTGGAAATTTTCACAAACCAAGGGTAATTTAGAAATTTTGCCGACCTTAGTGTTTCGGTAGTTTTCACAAATTGTGTAGTTTCACAATTCTGGAGTATTCTGGAAATTTTCACAAATCAAGTGTATTTTTGAAAATTTTACAAAACTTGGGGGTTTTTTTTTATTGTGAAATAGGGTGGCTGGTCCCTTTCGGGTTTTAATTTATAGATTTTGGCCCGTCAACAAAACCTCATAGCTAAGGTGAACAGTCACTACGCACCAGGTAGGATTCCAGCGAAGAGGAGGTGAGTCACTAGGACTGCTTAAGTACCAAGCTTTCCCTGAATCCAATCCTAGACATGCGTATGCCTGTTGCCGCACCTTAACCCAGCGACTTGTTCACGGGTTTGTTTGGATAGATTAAGTCTTATGAATTTAAAGAGTTGTTTAAACTAAGCCTAAAGTCCATCAATGCCTAACATACTAGTCTACGCCCATCAAGCCCATCAAACCCAATCATGCATATCATATCAAGAGTTAGAATACTTTCCTGTGTGGATCGGGTGCCGGTAGACTCGAAGGCCATATCTTCTTCCAAAATTTTTTTCCAAATTCACATCAACTTTACCAAAACATTACTAGGCCCATTTCACAGCCCGAGTTTTGAACTGGGCTCTGATACCAAAATTAACACCCCAAACCCGGCCCATAAGTTTCGACCAGATCTGGTATGCTACGGGTTGTACATTGAAAACTTTTGCTTTGTGGGTTTTGGAAATCGTAAGTTAATTAGACAATACTTAAATAAATAAGTGACATTTTTAAAAAAAAAACCTTGTATTATTATTATTTCGTATAATTAAACCTTTGTCACAATTTCATAAGTTGCAAATATTAAAAACGACTTAGGTGAACATAAACTATAGGGCCTTATTACATAAATATTCCTAAAATAAAAACTTAAAAGAAAAACTGAAATAATCTATAAAAATAAAAATTTGATGGCCCCTCGAGTCCGCCTCGGCTCCCATGTCCACGCTCTACTGCTCATCTGAAAAGTCAAGGAAAATAAGGGGTGAGTCACCAAGACTCAGTGTGCAAATCCTGAAAACACATGAAAGGCTTGGGCCCACAAACACATTATGGTCCTTAGCCCATACACAATGGCAACAATCATAATTACATGATAAATAATAAATGATGAATGGCCCAACCCAAACCTAGAAATTCATCCTCTACACACCAACCCATACCAACCATCACACCTTGGGGATTTCTGCAATCAACCCGCCAACCGCTACACACCATATCGACAGCTGTGCTGCTTGTCTTAAAGACCGATCACTGTGTGACCTATGTGGCAAAGCTACCAATCGCCATGCGACCTTAATAATACATCATAGCATTTTGACAGCTGAGTTGCCTGTCATAAAGACCGATCACTATGTGACCTATGTGGTAAAGCCACCGATCGCTATGCGACCTTCTTCCCCTTCATCATATCGATCCCATCCCATGCATACATACATGCAAAATCAAACAATGTATTACCTAAGAGATTTCAGTTTATCGTATACATCGATACACATAGAGAGATTTCTATGATTACGTACGTGACATCCTCTGCCTACCCTTTCTGGGTAATACGACTGTTCACACAGCCTATTTTCCGGCTTTTAGCCCATAACATACATAATACAGATTACTATACAGCCTTTTTCCGGCTTTTAGCCCATAACATATTTATTACAGATTATTTAATGTGTTAGAGATCTACACACCTGATTATCGTTGGAACAAAACTTTCTACGTCGACATTATCCGTAGTCGACACGGCTGCTATCTGCCTAAGGTGTTGTTCAGAAGCTGGTAACGAAACATTAGGTTAAGGCACGACTAACGAAAAGAAAACGGTTGATCATCTTAAGGAGAATTGAAATCCTTACCTTAAAATCCCGAAAAGTGATAAACCTTAGAGACTAGCGGTTTTCGGCTTTCAGATCTAAGAGATCTTCCCACACAGAGAGTTTCGGCAACATCCAAAAGATTCCGGCTTTTAGGAGAAATCGGCACAAGAGGAAAAGAATGGAAAAGAGAGTGAAGTAAGAGGTTTCGGCTTTTAAGAAAGGTCCGAAAAAGAGATGAACAAGAAAAGGCTTAGGCGTTTTCGGCTTTTAGAAGAAGAAGAGAAAAGAACAATGGAGTTTTCGGCTTTTAGAAGAAAGAAGAGAAAAGAAAAATGGAGTTTTCGGCTTTTAGAATCAAAGTGAAAATGAGGGAATAGAGTTAAGAATTTCGGCTTTCACTCGGAGAAGAAGAGAAAGAAAATATGGAAACCCTAAATGCCGAAAAATAAAGAAGAGAACCCTCACCTGGCTATTTAAAGTTTCAGCACTCCTTAGCCATATCAGAAACCGATTTATCCTCCCCCTCAGAGTTTGAAATTCGGCCACCACTTAGCCTTACAGATAATTCCTATCTTTTCTCCTTTATCTTCCATATTATCAACTATAATATCTACATTATCCCATTCACATAAATCCTCCTATTTTTGAGCCTTGTTGCCGTCCACTCCACCTAACCCTAATGCCGAAAATTAGCTAACTTAAATTAAAAGAATTGGGCTCCATGAAACTTAAATTTGGGCCCCTTACTCCCTTGTGTGGCGTCACCTTCTTGCTCCCTAAGTGGCGCCACTGGCCACAGGGCCACAAGCCCATTTTGATATTTTAAACACAGATACCACATTTTAAACCCTATAATGCCCAACAGACAATTTTAACCAAGGCCTCTGCCTAAGCCTGAGCCCAATTTGGACCCCTAACACTTAAATTAACTCATTACACATGTTCACCCATTAAACGCATAGGCCCAAAAATTCAGGATGTTACATTTGGTTTGCTGTAATGAAATAGAATTGTAATGGAACAGAGTTGTAATGGAATAAAACTATAATCAGTAATTCAATTGTTTGGTTGAATGGAATAGAATAAAACTATAAGTAATTCAATTGTTTGGTTGAATGTAATAGAATAAAACTATAATGGTATTATTGGGTTTGGTTGAATGTAATGATGTTATAATAGCATAAGAAAAAAAAGGTTGAAATGATCAGAATACCATTAGTAGAATTTTTTTATGTAGATAATTATTGTTATTAAATTTTACTAAGATTATTATTAAATACATTTAATAATAACTAATTTAATCATATTTAATATAATTATTACCAAATATTATTTAATAAAAATATATAATTTAATAACATTTTTAAAAACCCTATTGCTGCTTTAATTTACTTAAAAATATAATTTACCCTATTGTTGCTTTAATTCTTAAAAACCAATGTGTAAATGGACACTAACAGAGCATAATAAATGGTAGTATAATTGAAGCAGACACACAAGGAGCAGGAGCATATGGGAGAACTACTTTTCAAAGTCTCAGCAGTGGATAAATATTTGAATTATTGAACAAACATTGGATTAATTTACGCAAACATCCTTGGAAAGTAATGAAAAAATGAGCAAGTAGGAATTTTTCCACATGTTCCCCTGTTTTGTTGTGTTCGAATTTTCCCGGAGCTGAACATCATGTACAACACAGGACGATTTTCGTAACGAGTATGCAAGGCATAATAGTTGCCTAAAGATCTGGTTTTCTGGCGATTTCCTCATCATCCAAGGCAGCATATTCATCTTCACTCAGTTCTTTGTCACTTGACTTCACTTCTCCTACTCTTGCAACATTTTCAGGCTTGGCATATTTCTCACGGTATTCTGATACACAAAAAGAGTCTTAACTTATAAGCATTCCAGGAATAAGAAAAGAAGACATCCTTAAAATGCCATTGCAAAAAGAAGACATGAAATGTATGTTGCAGATCGATTAGAACCAAATTTTGCAAGTGCATTTGCCATAACTTGCTCTAATGTTTCCCTAGCCACAGTTTCTGTAATGTACAGGAAATTGACATCCAAAACAATGGCATGAACTAGCAATACATATATTTTAGAGCCAAAATAGAAGAAATAAACAACAAAAACTAAAACACTATCTCAACAAGATTAAAAAATGAGTAGCGGGTAACGCAAATGGGTCATGCACATGAGAAAGGAGCAAGATCCCTCAAAATCCAATCGAATTAAAGCTTTAGAAAGACACCTAATCTCAGTTTTTGAATGAAACTGAAAAAAAAAGGTTGTCCACGAGAAAGACAAAATATCATAAACTGGCAACTTCATCAAATAAACACAGACAATTCAGTTCCACTTCCCATATATAAATTTTAAGTTTTCTTGGTTTTCAAGGGGGGATTACGTGTCCAAAATTAAACCTAAAAGCTGAACCATACAAAACCATAATTTAGTTTACAACTCATAAGCTCAACAGGATATTAGACCCTCCTACTGTAATCTAAATCTCATTTATGAAGATTGTATGAGACTTGAGGAATCAATGTAGCAATGAATGAAGTTCTCTGCTTGCATAAAGAAATTGACAGAAAAAAGGTGCTACCTTGGAGGCTCAACCTCACTGAGCTCTAACAACAAGCCAGTCTTTGTACAGAAATAAACTCTCCTGCGTCAAGGTCAGAAAAATAAACTCTAAGTAAAGAAACATTGTGTTTCTATTGAAGTGAAATTTGACCATGCCCTCGAATTATATATTATTCTCAGAAACAAAATTCTTAATGGTCAATAAACGTACTTACAGTCCATCATATGAAACAATGTCGGACTCTATCTGAATCACTAAACTCTGTTTTGCTTTTTTGTTTGTACTTTGATTGAATGCATGTTTCAACTCCATCCAAGCACTGAGTTGCATCTAAAAGGGAAAAAGGGATGAAAAATTAGATAATCATAGCAGCAAGGAACCCTTGTGATCACAATCTAAGATGAAAAATCAGACAATCATAGTAGCAAGGAACCCTTGTGATCACAATCTAAGTAAATTTCTTGTGCAAGATGTTATATTATTGTGGCCATGAATTCAAAAAGTTAAGAATGGGGTTATGAAAAGCTTGCGACAATTTTGCCTTATTTGGAGAGGAGAGGAGAGTATAGTTTAACTAGAAAGTTAGTGCTCACTGCTCAATTACAACTATAACTTGAATTAAAATAATAACTGGATTGATTTCATTTGGTAGGCTAAGAAGGAGATCACAAGCAGAAATAATCAAAGTGGAATCTTCACCTCCAAACATGTTAGAGCAAACCTTTTGCTTCTTTTTGCTTTACATTCTCCTAACACTTCTCCATCCAAACTTGCTGTAAACAAAAGTGCTTTTCACCTATTTGCAATCGTTACCCCACCCAACTTGTAAAACAAAAATAAATGGAGCAACCAAACATCGAGTAGGGTATTTGATTCTACTATGTTTCTTTACTTATATAACAATATTTGATTGTTCTGAATTTATAAGTAACCAAATGTTGGACTGTAGAATCTTATATAGTTCATCATCTTTCATCTAATGTAGATTTGAAAGCAGTGGTGCTTAGTGGTTACCTGATATAGATTTCCTTCCTCAAAAATAGCAAAAATTGTCTGGTTGACTATCAAAACAGAAACCGCACAACCTGCTGATATCTACAAGTCATGTGGTGCTATCACCTATTGAACTCCATTCCAAAACCTTTCATAGATAGACCCACTTTCACCGGTAACCCAAATGGATGTATCCAACATTTTAGTCAAATACATTCTTCTTCTTAGAAGTTTCTAACACATTTGTTTGAGAATGAAGAGACAACTTCAATAGATTGACCTAGGTCTCCTCTGCAATCAAAGGAAAAAAAGGGAAACGTAGGGATGGAAAGGAAAGAAAGTTACCAGTAAGACCGAAGGAGAGGATGATAGTTCCTGTTACAGCTTCTTCATTCTCTCTAGGTAAAGGTGAGGGCAAAATTGAAAATGGGAAAAAAAATTCACTCCACGGAATTGAATAAGAATTCCGTGGTGAAGGAAGGGAACGGCTATTCAGCCTTTTCCTGTAATAGAGCGTGAATGAATTCAGGCTGTAATACCATTATAGTCAACCAAACTAACGCTTGGTGGTGGGCCCAGCCAATTGGGTTGGAATCCATTCATAAACCCTCGTACCAAACATGACCTAACGGTACGTTTGGTTCACTGTAATGAAATAGAGATGTAATTGAATAGAGCTGTAATAAGTAATTCAACTGTTTGGTTGAATGGAATGGAATAGAACTGTAATAGCATTCTTGTGTTTGGTTGAATGGAATGATGTTGCAATAGCATAAAGAAAAAAAATAAAATGACCAGAATACTCTTAGCAGATTTTTTTTAGGTAGATAATTATTGTTATTAAATTTTAATAAGATTATTATTAAAAATAATTTAATAAAAATAATAAATAATTTAACCATATTTTAACATAATTATTATTAAATATAATTTAATAACACTACCTCCTTGCAGTATAGAGTTGAACTTAAATTTTAAAATTTAAAAGGTAAAACAACTAGATTGCTAAAAATAAAAATATAAAGATTAAATTCTATATTTACTTAAGACTAAGGTTATATTTGATAAACTGAAATATTAATGATTAAATTTAAGTTATAACTTTTGTTTAGTAAAAGACCTGCAGATGCAAAAAAGATATGCTTGTATCGCAGTTAATGATTAAATAGTAACTTGTATCGCAGTTTCATCCTTTTTGTTAATATGCTTCCAATTCCATCCATTTAGTTCTAGATAGTTACTCCAGCCTCAATATTACCAATGTTCAAAATACAGGAACCTATAAATGTTAACAAATCTGAGGAAAGAAGAAAGTCACGAGATAAGCTCCATTCTAAGACTACCGTTGCAGAAAGCATGCCTTTGTCAACAACAACAGTACCAGTTGAAAGGTATGAGCATACAATAAGTTGTGAACCAACAACGCCAATCTGTTTGTCTCAAGAATCAGAGTTAATTATTAAGCAATATATTAACTGTAGATGAGTTCATTGGCTAATCATTTATGTTTTTCCTACTTACGATACCAGCAGTGATGCCAAATTGCTAAGCGAAGTGGAAGGTCTTAAGGAAAGGAACAAATCCATGGAGCGTGAGCTTAAAGACATGGAAGAAGACAATAAGCTTTGGTTGGAGTAATGACCAATCTTCTGATTTCAACAATATCATCCAACCGTGGAGGGCTCTTAAAGAGTTTGGGATTCCTCAACAGCCAATCATGAACAACTTTCAGCCTCTTATAGGCATCATACACTGGACGCCTATAGGAATAGATGTGCTTTAGTGCAGCCACATTGACCTCCATTGATTGATTTCTCAGTAGCTTAAAGAAGTCCTCTGATAGCTGATGCTGATTAAATATGCCTTTGTACAGTACAGCATTAACCAAAAACATTATTTCAAAATGAATCCCTTCCTTGTAACTATAATAGAAGTGATCAGACATGGACCTCCCAAAATCAGGTTCATCACGGATCCTAAGTTGTGATCTGAGATCTTCCACTGGTACTCTTCGTTCTCTGAGATAATCCATGGCCTTCTTCAGCTTTAAACCATGACGAGGACGGACTACGACTCTGTATGTATTACAACGACCGATAGCTCCACTTGCAGTAAAATCAGTGGTCCGGATCCACTGATCATCATCATCCAACAGATCAAATGGAACTGATTTTTCAAAGTCATCATCAGCAGTTCTATACCAGACCCAAGGTGATGAAGCCAGCTGCAAGAGCACTACAAAACCTGACGGTTTTGAATATTGCTTAACTTCATTGATCTCCCTAACCAGAAATTCAACCTTAAAGTCACACTTCATGACAGCATGCTCATTTGTGCCTTTGAACGAGAAGGCTGTATCTCTGGAGAAACAAAATTTGCAGGTACAATCAAATAGATCCACAAGAAACTCAACACCAGAAGAAGGTCCTCTCCAGCCAACAAAGAATTCATCGCGACTAGCCAGTGTTCCAATCTCCAGGGAGACATCAGGAAGCTTAAAGGGTGTTGTGTCCCTCCTCCATCGATTCAAGTAATAAGGATTCTCAGGCCCCAAACTAACCTTCAACAGCTGATTGTTGAAAGCAAGCTCAGTACGAGTGCTGCAGCATCCACGGCCCAAGTCACTGCTTGCGGTGAAGCAAAATGAACAAAGGCATGGGGCTCCACCTTCTTATAGTTATCTTTTCTTTGGATAACAGTAGTGTAAGTAATTTCAAAATTAGGATACGATTCTTGTGGTGTCCATGAGGTCTTCAGTCTACACCTCCAGACAAGGCCAACTTCATTCTCCAAGTACTTCATCAGATCTCTGGCTTTGACATGTCGGTCAAATCCACCAACACTAACTTGTGTCACCACAGTCTCCTTTACACTCCCTTCTAACTCCATATATTTCAGAAAATTAACCAGTTCGGGTTGAAAGCCAATAAGTTCCTGAAACAAAACTAGACACAACATATTCATAAGAGAAAAAGAACACAAATTAAGAAATCAGCACACAGACTTCCGTTATATTAGTCAATTGAAAATAAGCCTTAATTTTCTTTTACAACAACCTCCGCAGAGACTAGGTGGATTAACACTAACATACTTAGCAACAATACTAGGTAAATTTCCTCTCAAAAGTATTTTATCCAGAGGGGGAAATTACAGGCATCAATTTGCTATCAACCCATGGAATTCAAGCCATTTAAGTGCCCCATAATAGGTGAGCAAATAATGGAACTAAAAAGTTAATTCAAACCATGGTATCTTTGAAAATGCATTAGCACTAAGTTGGGCTGAGAAACAAACTACATACTTAGTTTCAAAGGTTAGAGCTTTGTGCTTCGATAATGGTAGAAACAGAATGTATCATGCAATCGAAACTTATGGGGTAACTTCTTCATGTTCTCGGAACAAATTGAAGAATCGTTAATAGCATAACAGTGATTTAACCCCTTTTTTTTTGCTTTTTCTTTAGTAGGAAATAACAAAGGAAAATGGAAACGATCCACCCTTATTCTATGGAACATGTATACTATATAGACTTCATTTTCTGACCTTATCCTTAAATTCCACATAATAATCGAGGATTCGTAATTTAACTGTACAAAATATACCTAATTGATGCAAAACAGAATCCATTACAATTATCACTAGTAGTATGAAATTCATCTTCTTGCATTGTTTTAGGTAAAAGCTTGGATCTCTTTAAAGAGACCATAACAAACAACATGATGCCTCACTTTAATTGTCAACCCTGTGTCTATTAATCAGAAGATCAAATTCAACCTTTTAATCTTCTGCTAAACCATATTACAGCCAAACAATCAAATCGACAATTTAGCAAATTACAGAAATCAAAAAGAAAAAAGAAAAAGAAAACTTCAAATTTAACATGATGTGATAAAAATCGAAATACCCAAATCCAGTTTCTCATTTTAATTTCAAACAGAAACCCCTTCTAAAACAAAATGTGATCATTGCAAGGTTAGAAAACAAACGAAATTAAACTTGAAAAGAAAAATGGGTTGTCAGAAAAATCTGCTAACCTGAAAGCGTATTGGTTTGACGCAAGAAGAGAAGCAACTTTGAACGCGTTTGCAGAGTAGGAGTGAGAGAAAGAGAAAGTAAAGTATTTGTGAGTTTTAGGGAGTGAGTTTAGAGTTAGAGGCATGGACCCAGTATATAAACAAGTGTGCTTTTGTCGTGTCTTGATTCTTTAGCACTTCACGAAGAAGTTGTTTAGGAGAGAGACAAAGAACTTTTAAGTCTCAAATTTGCAGAAGTGGAAGGGGAAAGACAACAACTTGTAATGACAGTGAGAAACCTTAAGAATGGCAAGAAGAACTAGCATGTTCAAAGATCAGAAAAAACTTTAGGAATAGCAAGAAGATTGAACAGAAAACTTTAACCTTTGTCTTTACTTTCCCTCAAGTTTCCTCTTCAATTAAATCAAAAAACTTAACCCAAACTCCAATTTTGAAATTGAACAGAAAAAAGTAAGAAGATTGAACAGAAAATCGATTGAAAGGGGAAAAGAAAAGTTGAAAGAGGTGAAAATGAATCAGGAAAAAAAAAGAAAAAGAAAACGTACCGTTACAATCCTTGGGGAGATGAAGATGAAGGGCTTGAAGAGGAAGAAATCTGGAGAGAATAAAGGAGGCAGGCTATTTTGGTCTAAAAGGGTAAACGGCGAGGCGTTGAATGGGTATTCAGACCCCCAACTGCTGAATAGATAATCGGTGAAATAAGGGAATGATGGTGTAATAGCTATTCCGTGGAATCACCTAAAAGGTGAACCAAACGCATGTTATACTGTAGAGGGCAGAATTAGGGGGGAATGGAATTGCTATTCCACCCAACCAAACGTCACCTAAGGGTTTAGTGGTATATTTCGCATCCCAAATCCGAAAGCCACTACATCTATTTTTAGCTTTTCCCTTTGGCTCTAAAAGCTCTTTGGAGAAGTGCTTCCGCATCACAAACACACCTTGTTTGGGATTACTTCTGCAATCCAAAAGTGCTTTGGGGACTCAAAAGAAGAAATCCTGAACGTAGGTTTAAAATTTTTTATGAAGTTGATGTGGTAATTTAGTTAAAGAAATATTTAAATTATATTTAAAACACCTAATTGAGTTGTGTCACAGGTTAACAGGGTACTAAATCTAATATATAAATGTTGTACATTTTTCTTAAAAGGTCTAAATTCAAGTTTATTGAACTGAAAAATTCTTGAATTGAGGTATGACAAGATAGTGGAGGTAGATAATAGGACTATGCTCAAATAAAATTAGTTGGAGAAACCTTTTTTTATCTCTCATTATGGTTTTAAAAAGTTTGTTAAGATTTTTAAAATATCAATCCATCCCCTTTTGATATTTTTGAACCTAAAAACAGTAAGTAGGTGAGAGGATGAGTTGTTGGATGATGGGGCAATGGAGATAGACAAACCTGGTGAGGATCAACCTTATTTTCAAAATAGGCTATATAGGAGGGGAGAATAACGATGGGGGATGATACTTATTTATTAGAATATGACGTCAACACTGAATTAGTAGATGGGATTCCTTCCATGAGGTTCCCAAAAAGAGTTCATGCATTAGTGGAAAAGAGCATGGAGTGAGCAATGGAGATCAAACTTTTGGGAAGGAAAATTGGTTTTAATGTGTTGATGAATAAGATGAATATTTTGTGGAAATCAAAACATTCAATCCAACTAATCAATCTTAAGAATGAGTAGTATTTAGCTAAATTTAAAGGGTGAGGAGTATTATGCAATCAAACTTCTTTATAATAGTTTCATTTTAAATGTTATAGAGAGGTGGTTATTATATATCTATAACAATATTCAAGACACCTATAACAACATTTTAGACTTAAATCATATTTGTATTTTTAAAATTTTCAAAGTAAAAAACTATAATATATATTAATAATATTAGTTAGTGAGATTTAGAATATATCTTTAATAAAATTTACAAACCTAATTTCATTATTAAAGACGATTTTTATTTAATAAAATATGATTAATATATTTTTGTATAAAATTTAAAATTTTATTAAAACAATATTTTAATTAAAATTTATTTTTCTTATTTCACTTAGGAAAATGACTGCACGACAGTGTACGGACACTGAGCAGATAAATAGCACACAATATAGGGATTTAAACACGACTTTGACTACAAGTGTGACAGGGCAATTGTAATTAGGGGTGTTCAAACGGTCCGTTCGATTATTAACTAAACTGAATTACTATTAACTGAATTACCTGAAATATAAAAATATTTAACTGTTAACCGAACCGAAATTTTTTCAAATAAATTAACTGAACCGATATATTTCGGTTAATTCGGTTGGTTAACCGAATTGACCAAAATTTATATGTTTTTTGTTTTTTGGTTAAAATAAGCATAAAACATATAAAAAAATACATTGTTAATATAAAAAATATATTATATAATATATATTATTTATTTCAATTAATTACCCAATTTCAAACCAAATTACCCGATAATCAAAATTTCAAAAAATCATTAACCAACCTCTAACCAAACTAAATTCAACTACTTATCGATTAACCGAATTAGACCGGTTCGGTCAGTTAATTAAGTTTTAATCGAACTATGAACACCCATAATTGTAATATTTATAGCGTTACAATGGAATGCATGAAGTATTCCCAAAATCGAACCCAAAAGAGATTGAGTGATATGGTGAATGGACAATAATTAAGCATGCAATTAGGAAGTCTGGCTAGCTGATGATAAGTCATATATTAAGCTAAATTATATCTAAAAGGACTAAAATGAATAAGCACCGAAATAAAAAAAAAGTATTAATCAAATAAAATAAAGTAGTTGATTAATATCCTTGTTGAAAATTAGCTCTCGGATTAGGGATCTAAATTACTTAAACTCCTAATTGGTCCAATTTTACCTCTCGATCACCATTTTACCCAATTAGACAATTTAGTCTAATAATCTCTCAACCTTAGTAGACTAAATCTGGAAAATCGAATTTGTTCGCAATAGGATCTCCTCTCAGTCTCACCTATCTAAATGTTCCCTCGAAACTGTCAATTCTAGGTTTTAAATTTTATTCGATTTAATCCAATTTTTACAATCTAATCCCTAAACCTAAAATTAACCATTCAGTATTTCAATCAATAGACCACGATAAAGTTTAGTTCCTACTCATCATCAAAACATAAAGCCCAACCAATTTCATACTCAAATGAATAATCAAATAATCACAAAAGAGGTAAATGTTAAGAAATGCTTAGTAAATCTTGTAAAGGTCCTTGATGGAATTGATGACAAGCAAGAATAATCCACAAATCCATAGCCCAAATTAATAATTTGTAACTTTAAATAACCAAAACATTTAGATCTATTGAATACTATGAAGAAAAACCCAAAATAACACAAAAGGACTTTGTACCTTTTTTGAGTAAAGAAGAAAAGTGCAAAAAAATAAAGAAATTGTAAAATAAAGTCTTAACCTAGAAAAGGAAAAACTTAGAAATCTAAAATGATCGAGGGAATAAAAAGATGATGATAGGAATATTGGATGTCTAACTATTTGTGCCATAAATAGGCTTTAAATAGCCTTACACTATAAATTTTATATTGACAAAAATGCCCTTCAAAATGTTGATGACTTGAGCTTGTTTGGATACAAAATTGCTATTGCAGAATTTTATTCGTCAAACTTTAGTGTCGCGAAACCTAGGCTTTGATGTCGCAACCCCTAGAACAGTAGGCTCAAAGGGGACTTGATGAGCATTTAATATAGTGACATTGGCTTGCTGGTGTCGCAACCTAGACCACAGTCTACTTGATCCCCTTCACTTCATTGTTTGAGTTGAAGTTGCAACCTCAAGAGCTTGAAGTCACGACCTTAAGGCTCAAAGTTGCGACACCCTACACTCAGTGTCACGACATCCACAACAGTCCACTTCAAGTTAAGATTTGGTGAAGTCCAACTTTTTCATGGTGATAGAAGGGTCAGTGTCACGACACATAGGTTCTAGTGTCGTAACCTTGGCCATAGTAGAGGTCCTTCTTGATGTTTCGGTTCAATCACCTCCTTAGATAAGTTCAAATTAACCATCGGACTTCTATTGACATAGTTTTTTCAATTTGGTTCTCAAAAGTGATAAAATGCAATAAAGGCTACCATTGAAACTAAAATCTAAGAATCAATAAAAAAAAACATTAAGAAAACCCTTAAACTACTTAAGAACAAGCTCATTATGTAACACCCCTTACCCGTATTCGAGCCGAAACAAGGTTTGAGGCATTACCTAACTGATCTTACTAAAACATCTCAAGTAGGGTTATAAAAATTACCATTTTGCCCCTACACTTTGGCAAAATTAAGATTTTACCCCTAGGGTCGTAAATAGATTTTCATCACATTTTCTTGTTAAACAAGCCTAGATAAACATTTATTCCTCTTGCAATTATCCACATTTCCAACTATTTCATGCCTTAATGAACAAATTACAACTTTTGCATTTTAGTCCCAATTAGGTGTTTTCATGACAACACCTTTCACAAAAGTTATTTCTCATCATCCTATCATTCATTTTCTTCCATAAAAACTCAGCAACCAGCATAAATTCTCATATGGCAAGTCCCTAGACTTTCAACCATGTTGCAAAATAGTCCCCTCTTTAGGAAGCTTAAGCTTTGGGGACTCCAAAAGTATAAAGATTATCAACTAAAACCATCAAAATCACTTACTTGTGATAAGAAATGCTTGCTGAAATTTTGAGCTTCAAAAACCCCCATCCTTGTCGGTATTTTCGGTGGATGAAGAGAAGAAATAAAAAGATGATAGCTTTTAGCTTATTTCATCTTATTTTATTTCTTTTTACTCACCTAACATGACAACATTTAATGCCCTTGTCCCCTTTGTCCTCCTTTGACCGGCCAAGCTAATTCCCATGGCCTAATTGCACATTTGGGACCTCCAATTTATAAACCATAGCTATTTGGCGCCTCTAGCAAATAAAATAGAACTTTCGCACTTTATGCGATTTAGCTAGAATTCGCTAAAATTAAGGCACCAAAATTTTCATGCATCCTTATAAACATGTTATAACACATAACATAACATGAAAATAATTTTATCTAACCTCGAATTAGTGATTCCGAGATCAATGTTCCGACTAGCCCCTAAATCGGGCTGTTACAATTTTTCCCCCTTAGTGATTTTCGTCCCCGAAAATCTTATTAGGAGGAGTTGCTACCAACATTCTTAAAACGTTTCCATCTACTCTTCAAAATCACGAATTCTACTTATCCCCAAGTTTCTCTTGCCAATAACTCTTAAGCTATGATACACAAGGTCGAAACGTAACTTGAGACCTAGATTATTCTTCCTCTGGGGCATATACTATATCCAGTAATCCACTAATTTGGAACTCCGTGCATGTCCAAATGATCGTTCAGATCTTTACTAGTTGATTCACTACAATTCGAATGGCACCCCCTCTTTGGGAATTTTGGTCAAACCAAAATTTGAAATCTATAAGGTTTTATCTCACTTCCCATTAAAGCATTCACCGACTGTAATAGTCTTAGCTTGTACACTTTGAAAATTCAGCTTTTAGTGGTCAACTACTTCGGACCATGAACTCAATCATATGGTGAAATGTACTCTACTGTTAAAACATTTATGCACATAACTGTACTTCCTTATTCTTGCATTAGCAGATATGCTACTGCTAAATCTCATACCGAAACTTCTGTATAAGTTCTGGGTTCATCATCGTTCAAATTCTATCTCAATCAGGAAATATCAATAACGGAAATCTTATCCAACCTGGATTTTACTACCTTAAATAAACTCATTCAGAGCTTATTTAAAATACCATTTACTATATCACTTCTGAACTCCTTTGTTTTGAAAGGGAGACTCATTATAGTCATTTCCCTTACTGAAACTAGGATATTACCAACTAAGATCGACCGAGTAACTAATTCACATTGCTTAACATGGATCTTTCATTTAGACACTTGTACTATGTCTACTATCTGAGAAGTATTACAATAACTATACATGTTATTGTAATAGTTCTAGCCGTTTCCACTATTTCATTTTCAAAATCTTTTGTAGCATATGATACTCTCACTCATTAAAATTCAGAAAAAAATAACATCGATTTTTTGCTATGGATCATTTCATAACATCTAACTTACAATAAGGACACAGAAGTGATCGTCTCGGGATCATCAACCTGTCAACTCTTTTTCTTGATTCAGACTGAACTCAGTACTAGAACTTTCAATTAATAGTTCCTTCTATAGCTTTCAGCTCCACTATCACAGTTTGAACATTTCGATGAGCATACCTTTGTATCATGCTCCCTACTCACGTACACACAGAATTTTATTCTCTTTATTGATTCATGCATGAATATACACAGAACTTGAATCATATCTCAATACATTAATCCACTTTTTTCTCCATACTGAGAACATATTTCAAGCACATTCTCATCTGAGTTTCTATTGCTATGCTAATCTAAAACCTTTACTATCATTATATCTCAATCTAGTAGGGACATCTTGATCGAATTCATTAACTCTATTCAACTCACTCGAAAACTCATCATACAACGTGAAACTTGTGATTTCACTTCTTATACTAGAATCATCCCCGACTTCCTCCTCAAAGTACCCGAATAGGGTTATGAGGAAATAAAGAAATGTCGATTTCAATTAACTAAATCGACAACCATTTTGTCTGATTTTTTACTATCAACTAACATTCTCACACAATCACGGTCTATGGAAAGAACAACTACATCAGCCCTGAAAGGCAACAAATATTTATACGTAATACTAAAGGAGATCATTATAATCCATCCATTGCATCGACTAACCATGTACAAACTATAGGCTTCGAGCCAACTTACTCATACTTGCCCTTATATAACACGTTTTGTGCCACATATCGTAATCGTCTCTTCGTGATTCATTCACGAGTACCTGAATTCACTCTTTCACATGACTTTAGTACTAATCTCATTTCTACTTCTAACTCATCTACCTGTCCCATTGATCACTAGGGATAATAAAAGTTGCATATTCATCATCATTCATGTAGGTATCAAACCAATGCCACATCCCCGAGGTGGTCTTATATGGACTTCCACATCAAGTATCGATGCCATATTCTGAATATGGTCTTATACGATTATCGTTTTCGTTACCGAAGCCATATCCCGGATATGGTCTTATACGAAACTTTATCTATTTCGTATCTCAACGACAGCCTTTTTATTCTAGTCCCTTAAGACTTCAACCTCATGCTCAACAGTAATTACTCCATTTAATAGAGTATTATGTATCAACGTGATACAAAGCATTCTCAATTATGCTATCATAAATATTGCATTAATCACATACATCAGCATACTTTGATATGGTAAACTTAATCTCAACTTCATCATTCATAACATGCGTAATACTCTTAGTCAGCTTTAACTAGCATAACTTGATAACAGCTTTACTCACTTGACTTCCTTGCTTTCTCATTCAATCTTCACTCTTTTGCTCGATGAATTACTATGAATGACCGAGGATACTGAATCTCATCTCACATATATCTCGATGCCAATGCTATATCCTAGATATAGTCTTACATGGGATTTCTTAACTTGCCCTCGACGCCATGTCTTGACATGGACTTACTTGGTATCTTTGCCTGTTTGCCGAGGCTATGCCTTGGCTTGGTCTTATACGGACTTTCTTGTCTCATGTGAGCGATTGAGTATCCTAAGTAATTCAACTTTAATCAAGACTTTCACATACTCAAATTCCACATTATTATCTACTCGAGTACTCAACATTTCACTCTAATTTCTCTTACTATTACTAATCAATTAAAGAATGTCTTACGAATTTGAGGACGTCGTTTACTTAATTGCCATAGTTCAACTATGGTCTTACTCGTATCGCAACATCATAGCCCAGCTACTACTTTACATGTCATCACAATGCCATAGCCTCGTTATAGTTTTACACGAAATCTCAAATCAATACCAATGCCATATCCCTGATATGGTCTTACATGGAACTCATGTCGATGCCGATGCCATATCCCAGATATGGTCTTATACGGGATCATGTATCGATGCCAATGCCATGTCCCAGACATGATCTTATATGGGATCACATATACCGCCATGGTCCAACCATGGTCTTATTCATCATTTTATCATTGAACGACCGTACTCATATCCTACATTCTACTTAGTCAAGCTTCACAGTTTAACTCTCACACCATAATACGTGTGGTTTCATACAGAGTCACAAAATAAAACATTATATATCCTCAACTTTAATAGTCGCAGATGAGATTCAACTATGTGGACATATTGATCATACATCATTCAAACAATCGTACATACACATATACCCCGTTCTCTGAGTAAATTTACTCACTATATGCACTTAACCCAATGGGTTGAGCGTATAATACCGTATGCATATCAAGCCAATACAGATAAGTTTATCACTTCATAACTCTTATTTCCATCCTCAACTTAGGATTATCTCATTATCGCTTACAACATTATTGGATTTAGCTCGGTTTGGAACCATCTCTGTCTTGACAAAATAATTCTGTTAGAGCCGGGAGACATCACACTATCACGGTTCACATATGGCATGTATAGCTAGACTCTTACTCATACTAGGTTAGTCCGAGAGCCGACTAAACCACAGCTCTGATACCACTAAATGTAACACCCCTTATCCGTATTCGAGCCGGAACAGGGTTTGAGGCATTACCTAACTGATCTTACTAAAACATCTCAAGTAGGGTTATAAAAATTTTATTTAAACCCATCATTTGCACAAATTTAGCCTAAAAGGCCCTAAACATACCTCCGAGAGGTTTTGGAACTAATCCCGAAAACTTTTACGAACTTAAGAAACTTTTCCACGAAATAAAGGCCACACGCCCGTGTTGGTCTAGGGACACGCCCGTGTTTCCCTAAGACATACCCGTGTCTTCCACCTGTGGTCAACACTGACTAATTTCACACGACCTTGACACACCCGTGGCCACAACCCGTGTGCTAAAACTTGGCATTCTGACTTATCCACACGGTATATGCACACGCCCGTGCACTTCAGCCATGGGGCGAATTAAATTCCAAATGCAAAGTGCAGACTTCACACGGCCTGGACACACGCCCATGTGCTAGCCGTGCCTCCCACATGGTCTAGACACACACCCGTGTGTCTACCCATGTGGACATTTATCAGGCTATCTACCAAGCCTTTTGTTCACACTACATTGCATGCATTTATATGCTATTCCAAGTCATTCTCAAATCATCAATCAAAATACATGAATTAACACATTTGATTCATAAAAATGAAATCTTCCTCCCATACATGGGGTAGAACTATTTCTAGTACAATTCCAAACGACTCTTGTCATCATCTATATCTATATACAATCGTCTCATAATTCATTTAGGCTAACACATTTGGCACATTAACGATGACTTAATCAACCTTAAGTACTAGCCCTATACATGCCATGACTCATAAAGACTTGATACCTCATACCAAGTGTTTGCTCGATAGTGTGAAAACATCTCCGACGATCTCCAACCCGAGCTAGCTAAAATAACCTATAAGAGATGAGAAAAGAAGAGAAGTAAGCAATAATGCTTAGTAAGTTCATTTGCATACAATTGATAAATATTGATATTCATTGAATATACATGACTGCAAGTTATTATGATGAGCTTTTCTCATAAACTCATGGTTACTTACTCAATCGTCCTTGAAGCTTACTCATTCTATCTCTTACCACATTCTTACCATGCCACAAGCCAATTGCTCGTTTAATTAGCATACATTCCTGCACTGATCACCACGAACATATAAAACAACATATCAAGCATTTTCAATAAGTCACTCATACTACTAATCTCTCGGTGGTTTCGCACTTAGCCCACCATTGAATCTCTTATAGGGTGGCATCACACACATCCCACCAATCATTTATACTTATGGTGGTATCGCACTTAGACCACCAAATGACTTTATAAGCGATGGTATCGCATACAGCCCATCGATTAATAGTTAATCAGGTGGTAACGCACACAGCCCACCGATAATAATATGGTTGATGGTATCACACACAGCCCATCGATTAATAGTTAATCAAGTGGTAACGTACACAGCCCACCGATAATAATATGGTTGATGGTATCGCACACAGCCCATCGATTAATATTTAATCAGGTGGTAACACACACAGACCACCGATAATAATATGGTTGATGGTATCGCACACAGCCCATCATTAACCATTAATAAGGTGATCTCGTACATAGCTCACCGTTATTATACATTCATGGAAAATTATCCACATGTATTTCTCTATTTCAAATATTCATCCTAGAGCATCCTCACTCACTACTATTCTTGGTTAACTTTCTACGATACTCGTTCGCAATCACACAATGCATCCATAAATCTATCTCATACAATTAAGGTGCATTAATTACACATAACCTACTAAGGGTTCATCATATATTGAATTTATTTCAATTCAATTCTAACATAAATTTGTGCTTCTTGTGGTACAACCACATACTCTCTCATTTTCGACATACCCGTTAAATCACTCAAATTGTTAAATAACTCTCTTGAGTCTCATACATCTAGTGTCACATTGACACCGTACCCCAATAAGGTCTTACTTGCATTTACATATCGATGCCATGTCCCTAACATGGTCTTATACGAATTCTTACACCTAGGCCCTATTCCAATATGGTCTTACTCGAGACTTTAACTATCACCATATCATGCTATATACATTTCCCATTACTCCCAAATTCAATTCTCTTGACATCTCATTAAAAGATATTTTCATATATTCATAGAATAAATACACATTCCATACAACATTGGAATACTAAATTAATTCATACGTAATTTCCACATTCAAACATGAACTTACCTCGATGTCGAAAGGGCCGAAAAGGACTTTTTGTCCACTTTTCTCTTTTCACCCGTTCTAGGTCCGAAACTCGTTTTCTTTAATCTAAAACAATGCAATTTATTGATTTAATCACTTATAAATCATAATACACCATAATCTACACTTTAGGCAAAAATTACCATTTTGCCCCTACACTTTGGCAAAATTATAATTTTGCCCCTAGGCTCATAAATAGATTTTCATCACATTTTCTTGTTAAACAAGCCTAGCTAAACATTTATTCCTCTTGTAATTATCCACAATTCCAACTATTTCATGCCTTAATGAACAAATTACAACTTTTGCATTTTAGTCCCAATTAGGTGTTGTCATGACAACACCTTTCACAAAAGTTGTTTCTCATCATCCTATCATTCATTTTCTTCCATAAAAACTCAGAAACCAGCATAAACTCTCATATGGCAAGTCCCTAGACTTTCAACCATGTTGCAAAATAGTCCCCTCTTTAGGAAGCTTAAGCTTTGGGGACTCCAAAAGTATAAAGATTATCAACTAAAACCATCAAAATCACTTACTTATGAGAAGAAATGCTTGCTGAAATTTGAGCTTCAAAAACCCCTATCCTTGTTGGTATTTTCGGTGGATGAAGAGAAGAAATAAAAAGATGATAGCTTTTAGCTTATTTCATCTTATTTTATTTCTTTTTACTCACCTAACATGACAACATTTAATGCCCTTGTCCCCTTTGTCCTCCTTTGACCGGCCAAGCTAATTCCCATGGCTTAATTACACATTTGGGACCTCCAATTTATAAACCATGGCTATTTGGCGCCTCTAGCAAATAAAATAGAACTTTCACACTTTATGCGATTTAGTCCTTTTTCACGATTTAGTTAGAATTCACTAAAATTAAGGCACCAAAATTTTCATGCATCCTTATAAACATGTTATAACACATAACATAACATGAAAATAATTTTATCTAACCTCGAATTAGTGATTCAGAGATCACTGTTCCGACTAACACCTAAATCGAGCTGTTACACATTAAGTACATGAAAGAACCTAATTTGACATATTAAATTAAGAGCATATCATAATAGACCTAATTTTACTAAAATTTAAGACAAGAGGTTGTTATAAAGAACTAATTTAGTAAAGAGAGTACCTCATACTTTATGGTTATTGTTGTAGATGAAAGTTGTAATAAAGGGTAAAAATAAAACATAAAAAATTGGTTCTACTACAAACTTGACTGTTACAATGAAATATTGTTATAACGGGTGGCTATTATAGACATGGTTGACGATACAAGAGTTTTATTGTAAAGACCTTGGTTAGTGTTTGGTCGATATTTAACTGTTCAACAGTGGCTGGCTTCTTTCTTAACAACACAAGATTATCTGCATAATGTAATTATTTGGATTCATTTACCAAGATTGTCAGGAGTCTTGTATAAAAAGAATCTTTTGAGGGTGATACGGAACACTATTGGAGACCTGTTTTTAAGATTTCTTATTACACAAACAATGGTATCATAGTACAATTTGTGAGGATGTCTATGTATATTGATTTACACTTTCCTCTTGTTTCAGAAATACGAATAAATGATCAAATTCAATGAGTAGACGAAGAAGCGTTGTCGAGTGTCTACTTTGGGTTGGGAGGTCTGGTAATATAAAAGATAATTATTCATTGCTTGTTAATTTGAAAGAAGGTAAATAGCAAGAGAAACTGAATTAACCATTTATGATTGATGCTCGTAAGTTAACCGAGGAAGAGAGCTTCAAACGGTTGATGCTTGTTGAACGAGGGAAAAAGAGCTTCTTGCAAAGAGGCAGTGATTGAAAGTGAAAATCATGGGGTGATGACCAGGATTTGAGGACTAGGAATTGCATGATCACGTATTGACGTGTTGACCAACAATTAGGGAGACTTTGACATGGTTCAAAAGGAAATTAGGATTAGAATGAGATTAATGTGCGAACCCCTATTCCTAGAGAGTCGACAAGACTTTTACGGCAGGTTGGGTGGACCCTTTGAGGAAGCCTAGTTTGAAAAATAAGAGTAAATGAGTTATTATTTCGAATGGTCCAAAGTTGCAACCCATTATGGCAACGAATCAAAATATAGGCGGTGGGGCTTTAAGCAGATCAATAGGAGCAGCTCTAGAAAAGAAGTCGAGTGGAGGGTTATTGTTGAAAATAATCAAGTTTAGTATGATCAAAAGTAGTTATTTGAGAATTTAATCAGTTGGAAAGTGATTTCAACATTTGGTTTCTTGGAATCTAACTTTTCTTTGGGAATTACTTTCTCCAGAACATGTCAATATGATTTTCATGATAAAATGTGAGAAAGTTATTTTCGGGTGTAGATTGAAAAGTCAAAAAATATTAAGACAAAATTAACCTATTTTATATCAGTTTAGATAAAAAAAAGTTATTATTTCATTTCTCCTTCCTATTACATGATTTTCCCTATTACTTCAATGGATTATTCACAAGTTTTTTTTTCTTCTGATTTTATTTTTTTCCTAGCTACAAATTATTTGTAGAATATGCAAAGGCAAATATGAGGAGGGAGAGCAGCCAGGGCCCCCCAAAATTTGAAAAATTTTCATTTTAGTCCTCTTATAAATAGAGAAACTATAGATTAATATATAGTAAAATTACACTTTGGCTTCTCAAAATAAGAAATTTTTAATTCAATCCTCTTATAAATAGAGAGATTATAAATTAATATATGGTAAAATTACACTTCAACCCCCTAAAAATGAAAACAATTTCTATTTATCCCTCCAAAAATGATGAATTATAAATTAATACATAATCAACTTATATTTTGATCAGTGGAAAATTTATAATTAAATTTCGACACTTGCTAAAAAAATTTCTGTATTCACCTCTGAGAATATGAGTAGAATTATTCCATTTAAGTTGTGTAGGACTTGTGGGTTAGATGGCATATAGTTTTACAATCCTATGATTTAATTATTTGTAGTTTTGCTAGGAGTAATACTTGGAATCAACAATTTTTTTTATATTCATATGGGTTAGCCTTTAGCTAAAAAAAACATGACTTTAAGTATTTTTTTTAAATTTATTCTTTATTTGTCCATGATTTTATATATGTATTATTATATTTAAAAAATATATGCAAGATAAATTTGAAACAATTTCTTTCAATTAAAATTATAAATTAAAAATAATTTAAATTTTATCAATTAAATTTTATTATTAAATATTTAATCCAAATATTTGTTAAGAATAAATTTTATTATAAAATTAAATACATGAATATTATCTTTTATTTAAAAAGGGTAACTTTGTAAATTATAATTACATTCCTAGGAAAGTACTTTATAAACCAAACGTAACGGAACTTTCATGGAATTTTAATCAATATCTTCCATTAACTTTCTCATGAATCACATTCTCATTAATCACATGTCAATAAATCACATTACATTGGAAAACACCAAAAGCTATTTATATGGAGAGAGCTTGATGCATGCACCAATGGGTTGAAACTTATTCAACTAAGTCCACCAAAGCTGATGTCTTTCAAGTCAGGAAGATTAGTTGACTTGTAACATATTTTTGAATAGGATTCAGGCATTTCTAGGTTGAGTTATTTTCATATGGATTAAAGAATTATCTCTTAGCCTCAAAATACTTGTAATTGTCTTATTTCAATTTCAAGAGCTTAAGTTATAACCGTTTAAATGAAAATTGCACAAGGTAAAAATTTTGAATGTGATTATGACATGAATGATGAGTTTTGGAGTTTGGATTAATGTTCAAATCGTATTGGGTTTAATTTTAAGGCTTAATTTTGATTATGTATAAGTCCAATTATGTATTTACAAAGTTTTATATTTTAGGGGCTTATTTATTTCAAATCTTTTAATATTTTTAAATTAGTGTAGTTTAAAGACTAGACCAAAATGTTTGGAAACAAATGAAATGTTGTCTCCATGTTTTCTCAATACCTTAGGTCTATATATATATATATATATATGGTTATGTTTTGTAATAGAAAATTGTATTATTGTTTTTTTATTCATAAAATACTCGAGAGTTTTTCTTTAAAGACTGGTTTCTAGTTGCTTTCTTGATAGGATTTTTGCTTCAATTCTTCAAGGATTGTGGAAGAGAATCTTGATAATTTCAGCTTGTTTAGTTCAAATAAATTAAGAGGATTAAAAGCGACTGTAGTTCTTTGTTGGTGCAAGTTCACCAAAGGAAGCTAAGCTATCCAACCACCACATTACCACTCAATTTTTTACCATCTTTGTTATTTTTCTTTAGTTCCTTAATTCTTAAAATTTTCTATTGATTTCTCTCTCTTTTTTTTTTTTTTTGGTTGTTGAAATTTTGAATCGAACCAAAGTTCCTTGTGCTTAAACTACTCTTGGGAAGCTGCGAGATCAAAATGTAACACTTCCCATGAAGATAGGGGTATAAGATTGCGGCAAATGATTCGGCCAGGTTGTGATAAGTACGAGTGGAGATTCTAAAGGGGATTTTCAGTGGTAGATACTGATAAATAGTTGGAAGGTTTGGTTGTTAGTGTGGAAGTTTAATGGACCAGAACGAGTTTGCCACTTCATTTGGCTCCTCACAAACGAAAGACTTTTTATAAAAGATGAAAGAAGTAGGCGAGGACTAGCGGGTTATCCTTTGTGTAAAATATGTGGTGAAGCCGTGGAAACTAATCCTGACGTTGTAAAAAGTTGCTGTTCGGCTAAAGCTCTAAGGAACCAAGTTCTGCCCACACTCGGTTCTTGTCTTGACTCTGCAAGAATGGCTTAAGGAAACTTTGATTAATGTTGCTGGCATTGCTTTGGACGAGGTTGATTGGTGTGTGTTCTTTGGTATCACTTGTTGGAGACTAAAAATCTAGGAATCTTTTGCTTTTTACTAATGAGCGTTGTTCTGAGAACTTGTTTTGCTTGGACGAAATCCATTGTATCAGGCCGTAAGAGTGTAGACTATTCTTACCAAAAGGAGCTGTCTGAATCTGCTAGGACCCACCACAACATGGCGGTAAAGGACGGGATGGGAGAGCTGCTGCTGGAGATCTTCGTCGTGGTGGTGGTGGTGGAAACTGGTTGTTGCCACTTGGTACTAAAAATCGCATGGGACAATGGCTTTAGAAGAGTCATGGTGGAGTCGGATAGCATGACGCTTATATTTATTGAGCTGATGCAAGAATGAAAACATAACACCTGTTTCTGCTTTAGCAAGTAATATCAAAGCTTTATGCAATAGGCAGTGGGAGCTCCAATTCGGATACAGTTGCAGGGAGACCATTAAGGCTGCAGATTTCATTCCACCAAAATTATATTTCTTTACTGATCCCCCTCAAGCTATTAGAGGTATTCTGTGAGATGATCAATTGCTTCTGTTCTTGCTACTATGACTGACTGTACTAGATAAGGTTTTGCGGGTTCTTTTAGTGAAAAAAATATAGAGTATAAGTGACTAAACTATTAGTAAATTTATATTTTAATCATCAACTTTTATTACAAAATGATTATTAAACTATTAAAAAAAATTTATTTAAATTTTGGAATGTTAACTTTTTTCTTAAATCTTGTTAATGAGCTCCAAAAGACGATTCAACTATAGATACAATAGATCAATGTCTATCAATAAGTAGATGCATATATCTTATATCCAAGTCGATCTAATGATCAACGCCAAAAATTAGAGAAAAAAACTGTTTGGATTTTGATTAAGAGATTTATGACCTCAAAGTTGTTTCATGAAAAAGAATTGAACTATGGAAGATAAGGTAAAAAAAAGCTTTCGATCAGCACAGTGACTTAAATAAAATCTTTCGAATAATTCAGTGATCATGATCAAAATATAAACTTATTAATAATTTGATGACAGATGTACTAATCACATCAAAAAAGTCAAAAAGTTAAAATTAAATCAAATTAAAATAATAGTAAAAAAATACAAATTCCAAATTTCAGAACTAAATCCATAATTAAACCATAAAATTAAAAACAAAATTGTATTTTTACATGTCAAACCAAACATATTCTTAACACTAACAACTTGGAGAAATTTTTAGAATGAGAATTAAAATCATGTTAATTATTAAATCAAAATAAATTATTTTAAATTTTAGATTATGTATTTAATTTACCTTATTAAAATAAAATCGACAACATCTAATCTTTCTCTTTTCTTTTTTCTCTTTACGATGAATTTTTTAAAATAATCCTTCATTTCAAATGTAATTTCTATTTTTTAGAACAAAATTGAGATTTAAAGCAAGATATTAGCATCAACTAAGGAAAAAATCTCAATCTTTTTTAAAATAAAATGTAGATCAATTTTTTCAATAAAGAAAAATAACAAGTAACTAATACCCAAAATCTTAATAACCTTCACCTCTTGCTTTCCATTGCAATTTAAAAAAAAAATAAATCTAAAAGTAAAAATTATCCAAACATTTTCACTCTAAAACTTCAATTACAACATAAAAAGAACAGAACAAGGAAAAAGATGAATATTATTGGTTTAATTTTAATAAAGTAAAATAAATACAAAATCTAAGACTTAAAACCATTTATTTTAATGTAATGACTAATATCATTTTTGTTCTCTTGATTCTCGTTTTTAAAGTTCTCATTGTAATTGTCACTGAGTTTAAGATTTTAAAAATTGTCTTTATATAAAAATATTTAAAAAAAAAAAAACAAACTAAATATATGCATATTATACGCATATCTAATTTCTGACATTAACCTTCTAATCCGACTAACATAAATGTAGTGAGCCGGTAAGCAAAGGATTAGCTACCCAGAGAATAGAAATAATCTGCACCATCCAATGATAGCATTTACCGGTTGGTTAAATTGGAGAATAACAGAGCAAATCCCTAATACAAATAATGAATACATGATTAAATGCACGCGATTGGTATGGTAAACAGGAAATGTTACCTAATCAAGGGTGCCAATAACGACATGATGCTCCCTTCTTGCAATAACCATTTCCATAAAATTTACAAATCCGCTGCCCTTTGGGCGGTGATCTGAAAGTACCGCCTCCATTTGAACCACCATAGTAGGATGAGTGCCTATTCGATGAGGACCTGCCCCTAGCAAAACTTGAATCTCTGCCCTGGAAGTCACTGCCCCTCGCAGAACTTGAATCTCTGCCCTGAAAATCACTGCCCCTAGCTGAACTTGAATCTTTACCCTGAAAATCACTGCCCCTAGCAGAACTTGAATCTCTGCCATGAAAATCACTGCCCCCCACAGAACTTGAATCTCTTCCCTGAAAATCACGGTGCCTTGGACTAACATACCTCTGTTGACTTCCCCAATAGGCCAGATTCTCTCCAGAAGTGCCTGCATTGATGCTGCTGTTTTCCTGAAACGTTCCTTGACCTGTTCCCCTACTAACATTCATATTTCCTTCACCTAGTCCTCTCCAACTAAAATTTTTGTTTCCATGAACTGCTCCACAATTGGTGCTTGTAGTTTCTGGACCAGATCTCCAAGCAGTATCTATGGTATCCATGCCCCAAGTTGTAACAGGTGGTGCAGGAGGTTGCATGTTGGAACCAACTTTGTATTGGTTAACCGAGACATCTCTGGGCCTTGTGTTTTCATTTATTTCAGCACTTGTGGAAGAATGCCTACCAGAACTCTTCTGAGCATCAAGAACTTCAGACTGAGAGATCCTGAATGGCTCAGTGGTCACAGTTGACTGAGAAGGCATTTGTAGATCATTTGTTGAGCTGAAAGCATCACTTTTTCCAGGATCAGGTGCAGGGCTCAGTCTTCCTACAGGACTAAAACAATCAGGTTCGGAACCTTGAGCCAACTCTCCATCACAATGCATAATTGATGTAGGTGAAGTCAAGCCATTAAGAGACTCCATTGCTTCAACTTCAGCCAAGAGATCTGAAACTGATTCATCACCCTCATTAGGTTCGGGAACAATTGGATCCCAAGCAAATGCATTATTAGCAGGATCCGGGGGAGACGAATGAGTCAATTGGTCACTTCCTGAAGTTGGAGCAGCAGCATGATCACTTCCCATGATAGATGGCTTAAATGAAGATTCAGGCACAAGATTTGAGTCCCATTCCTTTGCAGAAGGTTTTGCTGGAGTGGAGGAATGCCCACCCCATTCACCAACTATTTCAGCAATTCGTGAATTACCCACTAGACTAGAAGTTGTACTCCAGCTAGGACCTGAATCCCGATGAGGAACATTCAAAGAAAGAGACTGTTTGCTTTCATTAGCCTGACCTTTTGAGTCTTCTTGGTTCAACTTTGATGTTGAGGTGGGAATATCTAAGAAATCAATATCCTGATTGTGTTCCGACGCTTCAAGAGCCCTAGCCAGGGAAATCAGTCCTGAATTGGAATCCCATCCGTTCGAAGCATCATTTAAAGGTGAAGATCTCCAGCTTTGCCCACTAGATCTGCCAGATTTTCCCTCACTATCATCTAGCTTTGCCCTTCCAGCAATATTTTGACCTTCTGAGTTGTCCATATTCTCACCCATGTTGATTGAGCCATTGTCCCATCTTTCAACCCCATGATTGTTGTTGAACTGATGAGACTGGGTTCCGCATGGTTTATCAGATAATGTAGATGACGGAAGAGAACTACTCACTTGGGGCAGGCCAGGTAAGTCATTATCACCCTTCACTAAGTCACAGGTTGATAAAGGGCTTCCCTTTTGCACTGCATCGGAATTGACAACATCTACCACAGGAGTACAAGTAGCAGAACAAGGGGAAGATTGAGAGCTCAATTCTGTGCTCTTCACAGATTCATTGTTACCACAACAATGACTACTTGTATCATTCAACGTTGAGTTCAACGTCCCCTCAACCTGTTTACTCTCGATCTGAGCCACATTCAGATCAGTACCCCCACTACCATCTACAGCCCCACTCAGACATCCATCATCAGAGGCAACCCTTATGTCTTCAGTTGGTACGCAGCTGTTGCAAAATGACTGCTTTGCTTCACCATAACACCCATCCAGAGCATCTGTTAGGAGAATAGAGTTATCTTGCTTTTCATTTGTTCTCCATATTCTCAAATCAGGAGGGAAATGACCACTCATGCTCCATCTACGTAACATTTCAATATGAAATGGCCCTTGAACTTTCCCATGTGGGTCCTGATAATGCCATATTTTATCTGTCTCAATATTATTTACAGTCAACTCCATTCCTGTAGAATGTGATCCTAAGCTAGTTCCTCTGCTTCCTATATCATTCAAGTCATCACTTCCCTTCAGTGGAAAGGCAGGCTCTTTTTCCTTCATAGTGAAGCCGGAATCTTTTGGTTTGTTGTTCTCTACACGAAGAAACCAGGCTAATTAGGACACTAAAGTTGTGAACCAAGAAAAAAACAGAAAGGTAGCATGCCAAAGATGCAAACGAATGCACATATAAATATATAGCAAAGCCACCATACAAGAATGAAGTTAAACATCTAAAAGTGTATGCCACCTTTTTTCTCATCCAACTCTACTGCAACTTTCAAAGACTTGCAGTATTGATTCATGTCCGGATCACAGTGTATATCAGGAATTTCTTGCAGCCTACGCTGGCGTTCATCAGGTGAGTTCAGAACCTGCAATTTTTCTATACATTCTCTGTACGTGCAAGATGGTCAAGGAACCAAGAGAAAAGCTTATGATAGATCCGCAAAATAGTAGCAAAGTAGAGAGAATATAAGGGGAAAAAGGGAAAAACAAAATAAAGAACAGTCTAAAGTTTAGCATCATATCAAGCAACATAGGATATTCTTTCACGTGTCCCTTCTCACTGGCTCGATCACGAAGGTTAGTAACTCGCAAAATCTCTGACTGTAGCCACTGAGCAAAAAGGCAAGAACATAAGCACAACGCACCTTAACAAACTAAATTCAAGAGTTCTTTAAAGGTAAAGAGAAAACATGTAACTATACAAGAACACTAAATGCTCTATCCCTTTCAAAATGACCACACGGTAATATCCAAGTGTTTAATGTGCTAAAACTTTGCAGCTTAGGAACTTACATCATTTACCCTCACTGCTTGAAGTGCCATTGCTTTCTCCAGAATCTCACCCTATAATAAAGCATAGAACTCCTTTTCAAATGACACTTTGCTGAAAACTAAAAATGAACATGAAAAACACTTACCACAGTAAACCATTTGGTCAGCCCGCATCTTATTCTCTGGTAGAGTCGTTGACATTCATCCTGGTGTTATAACAAAAATATCAAAATCAGAGGAGAAAAGTTAGGACTTAGGGCACAACAAAAGATGGTCCAATGTCTGCCAAACTAAGGATGCATATGCCCACAAAAATGGAGAACAGGTCAATGGCCTATAAAGATTGAACCTTTTTCCACTGGTAAACAGTTCATAGATTTTACAAAATATTTTCTTTCCCACATCTCAATTTCTTATCTTTCAGCCTATACCAACCCATGCAAGCCATCAATTATACTCTAAATCCTCATTCTCCTCTGCAATAATCCCCTTAAGTATATATTCCTTTTGTCTAGTTAAGCAGGTTTCTTTTTTCTATGCATAGTTCAATTACAAATATAACCCTAACTAAAACTCTAACCAACAACAAAACTCATTCTCTTTTTTTTCGAATTTATAAAATCAACACATTAGACTTGGACTTCTTGTTAATAAATGCAGGACCAAATATGGCATTTTATGTTTTACAGAACAGCATCGAGGAAATCTATTGGCACCTCAGTAAATTCCTGATTTGAAATTCCATTAATTGAGACAGCCTCTTTCTTGTCCAAATTTAATATTTCAAGCATGATATCAGTTGTCCTTTCACCGATTTTATATGGTTCAGCTTTGCTGGTACCTGCAAACAAATGCATTAGTGGTGAAGGTCTACAATAAACAAATTAAAAAGGAATTCAAGGAGCAACAGTTATATAAGACAATACCAACGACTTGGACAAGTCTATAAAAATCTTGCTTCTGATCATTCCCAGGAATTTTGATCCTCACGAAGGAACCAACAACCTTGCCATCAATTTTCTCAGCATCATCAACTAAATTCTCAATCCAATTACGCTTCAAGTAGATCAAGTTCATATTATGAACATCAACTGCGGCATATTCATCTGGATTAGCCCTTTGTCCTTTCTCATTGACCTTTTTACGTGTTTTACGTCTCTTATCACTGGCAATTATAGGTTGACTATCACTGTTCCCATCAACAGCTAATTGGATAGCAGCAGCTTCAATAGCTTCACCTCTAACAGTATCAATGGCCCTTGAATGGTCTTGGATGAGAAAGTGTGATTCAAGAAGCTTTAACATTTCAAAGTGGCCTACCCTTTCTTTTCCAAACAACTTCACAAGCCTTGAATCACAAATAATGTGGGATTTCTGTCGAGGATCACGAAGATTGTTTCGTGTTATGTACTCGAGTAAAAGTGCCTGAACATCAAAATGTGATAGAACAGATACATCACCATTTTTCATGTGTGCCACAAATTCAAGAAGCTCTGTAGTAGCCCAATTTGTGCCTCCAGGAAAAGGCACCCCTTTCATAACACTTGAGTTTTCAGCTCCTAGATACTCAACATTGTTCAAAAGCTTTTGCTGTCTCGTAGTTTTTCTTCTCTTGGAATAACTGTCACCTTGGTCTCCACAAGACTTTTCCATGTTAGTTCCTTTAGCATTACTATAATTATTAAGTTCACCGGATGAGTTTCCCTTGGGACCCATGATAGCAGTTTCCTTCCATGGATTTTTAGCGTTAGTAAGCTCATCTAAACTTAAAACTAGCTTCTCTTTCAAAAGAACCCAGTACACCTTAAACAGATACTCCCAGCTAGTTTTATCATCAAAATCCACTTGAACCTGCACAGCATTAAGTAAAAGGCCTTTAAGGTAGAAAAAATCTTTACTCTTCAGTTATCTAAAAAGTGCCAATTATAGTAGTTATCAAAAAAAGCACAACTAATGAGGAGAAAAAGCTATGAGCCATTCAAAAAGAAATCATCCATTGTATGAAGCAAGGTTAATAATACCACTTCCTTATTGTCTGATGCAATATTTTCAATCAGCATAATAGTTCTCATGCACGTTCCACAGAATCCTTTATTTCCTCTTACATTCACGTAATCAGCATCTTTAGTGCAATTCTTGCACAAGGAATAAGTACAAGTATAGCACATATAATATGAAGCCTTTTGACAAGTGCTACATATATGCCACCCTGAAATTTACAACCAATAGACACCAGAAATTAATGAAACAAAAAATTAATCATTGAAACTAAATGAAAAAAACAGCTTAAATTGATACTTAAAGAATTGAGATAAAAATTTTAGCATATTAATTAATCAAGACGCAATAGTCCAAACCAATAAACAGACATAGAAGCTACCGTTCAATATGCATGTGGTGACCGCATAATTTTATAGTTGAGATAAAAAACGGTATAGCAAACTACTCCAGAATCAAGAATCCACGTTAACAACTGATGTGAAAAGCCACAGTTATCGAATAATGAAAGGCCACCATCATTGAATAATGACATAAGCAAGAACTTATGTTGATGAAAGATGTACATGCCATCATTATTCAATCAGCACACGCTAATGATATGATATCATTTCATAATTCAGGTAAAAATAGTAATCCAGTAGCTACTCAAGAATAAAGTATCCAAACCGATGACAAACATGGAAAGCTACCATTTCACACGCACATGGCAACTGTACGGCAGAACAACAGTTACTAACAGAGAAGCAATGAAAGAGAAACATGAATCTAGATACTGAAACATGCTTCAACTCTCCCCAGCACTTATATTAATTAAATCAAACTAAAAGTGATAAATAATTAATCCAAACATACCGCAGTTCCATTTCGCCTTGGATTTAAAGAATGCCTCATCCCTTTTGATACAGGCTGGGTGGTATGCCTTAGGACAGCCACTGTCACGTAAAATCCCATATAGTTAACCAAGAAAATGATACAAATGCAAAAAAGAAAAAAATAATAAATAGATACAAGACAAACAAAATAAGAGAAGATTAGTACTAAACCAACGTTCTGTTACCGAGAAGACATGATTTCTAATCAATGAATTAATGCCACAAAATAAACAAAAAAGATCAGCGGACAGGCACAGAACTTGCGCATTTTTTAACTGAAATCAAATCCAGTTCCATTTTGCATGTATAAAAAGAAAATATAAGCTCAATGAGCCAAAAAAAACTAATAAAATTTGAGCTCAACTTAACAAAAATCGAAGTGCAACCAAACAATGACTCTCGTTCTGACCTTAATAATGGCCAACTAACTAAAACTTCCTTCTGATTTCCTACATTTTCTGATCAACCAAACAGACAAGAAAAAAAAAAGAGAGGACAAAAACAGAAAAAAAAATTCCAAACTCACCGTCGATCACAAAGCACGAGACTGCCTCCATCGAAGCATATAAAGCAAACATCTTCTTCATCATCCTCATCCTTCCTTTGAGGCGGTGGCGGCGGCGCCGATGACGACGTGGTTCTCACTTGATTCCTCGGCGGTCTTCCCCGTCTCCGCTTTCCAGCGCTCATCTCAACAACTGTCACTCCATTCCCCGCCTCCGCCGTAGCACCAGCAGCTCCTCGGACCACCACTTCAGCGTTTCCAACCAGCTGCGAATTGTCCATCTCAGGAATCTTCTAGCATTGATCGATCCACGTGAACTCCACACCTTGTAAAGAATCACCACTCAAACTCCTATAACTATTATCAACATCACCACAGCCGCCGTCGACGATGTCTTGTAAACAAGGCTCTATACAAAGCCGTATCGGATTTCTACTAGTCGACAATTTTCAACACCCAAAGAAAAATAAATCATTCATAAAATGGAACGGAGAACTTTATTATATCAAACAAGAAAAATAAACAAATAAAAGTTAACAGAAAAGGTGAAAAAACCCTAGCGATGGAATTGGGGGTAAGGGGATGGTGGAGCTGTAAGTAGTAGTGGGGCACATGGTAATGGACTGTGATGAGATGTGAAAAGGCATTGTTTGAGGCAGCCAAAAAGAAAAACATAAAAATTAAAAAAGGTTTAATTATCAATTTTACAAAAAGTTGTCTGATAAGAATTAAAGCTTAGCCAGCACACCTTGTTTACTATTTATTAACTTTTAAAATGGATAGAAGAAAAAGAGGGACGACGAGAGTCAAACTTTTGAAGTTGGAGTGTTTGCTTGGGGTTTCTAACCAGTTAGGCCAACCCGTTTATGATTTGGCAATGCAACAATCTCCATTTTCCCATTCCAACTGCCGATTCAATAAAATTTGATGGTCCGATTCATAATACAGAATTAGTAATCCAATTATTACCATGTTTTTTTATAATTTTTAATTTAGCAACTAACATTTTAGATTTTTTGTATTTTAGCCACTTATATTTTAAATTATTTTTATTTTAGTCACCCTCCATTAAAATGGTCAACATGATGATGTGGTCTTTTTCTAACTTATATTGTAACATTTTAAGTACTTAATATTAACATTTTCTATCAATTTGATCTTCAAACATATATAATTAAACATAATTTATATATTATGAAAAAGTACCAAATATATTTTATTTATATAAATAATATTATATATTTTTATATTTAATTGTAATTATAAGGCTCAAATATGTATTTAGCCCCCCAAATTTGACATCTTCTCTCAAGTTGGTACTTGTAATTTTTTTTTGTCTCAAGTTGGTACCTGAATTTTATTCCCTCAAGGGTTTTGTATTTTTTTTTGTAACAATGTTAAATATAAGATACATGACACTCTTAGATTATGACATGTGACATGATGATGCCATATTCTATATTTTGTAAAAATATTTAAAAATTTAAAAGAAAAAAATATATAAATTATATAATTTTTTAAAAATATAAAAGAAGCTTAAGGGTAAAAAAAAAACGTCAGTAAAAAGAAAATCAATTGAGCCCTTATGAAAAAAGAGCACCTATTGAGCCCTCAATGACCCCAAAAAAATATTAATTGGCCTCTTCCGAATCAGAAACCGTCAGTTGACTAGTTTGACCAATAACCTCCCCGACATGATTAACGGAAAGCACCAGAAATTGTCATGTGACAGTATGCTAACGCGACATGCCACGTTAATCTTATCTCGACCCCATTAAACAGAATTTTTAACTTCACCCGTGAATATACATATGCTCAATGAAGGATTGATTTAAAAAATTGCTACCTAAGGTGATCAAATTTAATATTGTCATCTTATGTTTAGCAATGCTACTAACAGTATTTGTCTGACAAGGAAACAAGGGCAGTGAATGTCTTCTTTTGCTATTCTAAACCTTTATTCAAACCATGTAACCATTTTCATGGAACTTATGATGTTTGAGGTGAAACTTAATCCGGAACGATCTTCACATCATAACTTAGCCATCTGCATTTGCTGTTAAAAGGTTGGATCGAATGATCCATGCAAACCACCACCACTAATATAAATGGCATTTGGAGCTTAGCAGTTGATTCACCGAAATGCTCATTTTATGAGGACCAAGGTTCATAAAGAATTTGTGCTCACCTTGCCACTACTTTTACCGGATGAAGATGCTCAACTGCATCTGCAGCAGAATGCAAGCCTAAAAATCCTTTTGGATCTATTACAAACTATTACGATTGAATGCATGTTAGGAACTTGAATCCCATCATTATATTAAGCTATGAAATAATATTTAATGTATTCTAAATTAATAACAATTTTGGCCAAGTATGGTGAGTTTGGATGGACGGTGGGGTGTGATGTGGTGCGTTTAGCTTACTTTTTGTCTCACGTTACAGTATTGATATAGTATCTAATCTCACCGCCACTATTATTTTTATAGTAATCGCAGGTAAACGCATCACCCATTCAAACCCACCCTTAGAAAGTTTTGTTTACTTTGAGGTTAAAAAAACACCTTTCAACTTAAATCATGATTTTAAACTTAAAAAAATTGGCAAACAATCAACTTTTTAAATCAATACTGAGCATATGTATATTTAATATTTTTTTATATTTTTATAATTTTTTAATAAATAATAATGTTTTTTGAGTTTTTCTCATTTGAAAATCTTTTATATTTTTTAAAAAATGTTAAATAGTTTTTAACCTTTTTTTATTTTTATAATTTTTGACTCAATTATTTTTTTGATGTTTTTTATTGAGGGCTTTTTTGACCCTTAAGACTAGACCTGCTCATGGGTCAGGCCCCGGCCCGAAGGCCCGCCCGAAAAGTGAAAGGGTTTGGGTAAAAATATAGGCTCGAAAAATAGGTTTGGGAAAAAAAACTGGTTTAGAAAATAGATCAAGCCTCGGGTAAGGCTTTTTTGGCATGGGCTCGGCCCCGACCCGAATATGTTAAAAAAAAAAGCTACACTTTTTTTGTTGTTTTTTACACTCTTTTTTTCTATTTTCTTGGTTTTTTACTATTTTGCTATCATTTCACCTATCTTCATGTTATTTAAGAATACATATATATTTTAAATTATTTTCAATTTGTTGGGAAAATTATTTTAATGTTTTTAGTATTTTTGATGTATATTTTTAAAAAAATTATATAAAAATTAATACAAGTCGGGCTGGCTCGAGTTTAACATTTTTATCTGGGCCAGGCTTGGGCAAAAGTTTATGCTCATTTTTGGGGTTAGGCCTAACAAACGGGCTTTTCAATTTGTTGGGAAATATTTATTTTAATGTTTTTAGTATTTTTGATGTATTATATTTTTAAAAAAAATTATATAAAAATTAATACAAGTCGGGCTGGCTCGAGTTTTAACATTTTTATCTGGGCCAGGCTTGGGCAAAAGTTTATGCTCATTTTTGGGGTTAGGCCTAACAAACGGGCCTAAAATTTTGGTTGGCCTAACCCGACCCAACCATGATCACCTCTACTTAAGACTAAAAGGAATTATAAATTATAAAAATATATATCTAAAATTTAAAAAATAAAAAAATCTAAAATTCAAGTTAGAAAAATCGAAAGCCCCAGAAAATTTACACCTTTTTCTAAATAAATTACAAACAAATTAGGTGAAGATAATTTTTATGCTTAGAGATAGGTGTAGATTATTACACGATTCTTCAAGTTGACAAAAATGCAAAAGATGATGATTTGAAAAAGGTTTATAGGAATTTTTTTTTGTTTTTCTTTTTATTTGTTAATTATTTGTTAGGTTTCATTGGAAAATTTGAGTTCCTTTGTTTAGAATGCTATTAGCACGATGATGAATGAAATTTATAAAAATCATAAATTTACTAAGTTTTGGGGGTTCTAAGTTTTTAGGTTTATCAAAATCACAAATTTACAGATAAGTTTGTCAATATTTAATTATATGTGTTTAAATATAATTATATTTACATTAAATCATGTGTTTGAGGATCAAGTTGATAGAATTTATAAATAAAGAATGGTTAAAGTTTTTTTAAATTATTTAGAATTAGAATCAATCTGATAGAATGTGTAAGTATTGAGGACTAAATGTGTTATTATATAAATTAGAAAAAGATCACATCATCACTCCAATTAACGAGAGTGACCAAAATAGAAACAATTTAAAACGTGAGTGACTAAAATAGAAATGATCTAAAATGTTAGTGACTAAATTGAAAATTTTCATAGTAGGGAGACTATTTCTATAATTTACCCTAATTTAATTATTATGAATTAACTAGAATCCCTATTAATTGGGTTAGAAACTAATTTTTTTAATAATAGAATTCGTTAAAATTAACTATATTTAAATAAAATAAATTAAATTAAAACTAAAATAATTAATTAACTAATTTAAGTGATAGATAAATTTCAATGCTAACTTTTTGGACTTCAAAAAATTTTAAATTTAAACTAATTTATTTTATTGATTTATTGTAATTTTGTGCACTTTTTTTATATATAATTGGGAAATAGGGGTGAAGTTGATAGGAATTGAATTCAAACTCTTGTCCCGCAATATAAATGTTCTTGTCATTAGACCAAGAGTTTGTTGGCATATATCATATTGTTATTAGTTTCAAACTGTGTTACATCGTATATTGTAGTTTTTACACGCATGTGTGCTTATATCTTTAACGTATTGTAACTTTAATTTCGTACATATGCATATGTCAATATTATTATTAGTTTCAAACTATATGTTACATCATTTATATATTTTATTATTTATTTATATTGTAATTTTTATACGGATGCGTGTTTCAAAATATAATTTCTACATGTATACGCATGTGATAGGTATACTAGTTATTATAGATAAAATATATGTTAGGGGGTTGGTTTTTAAAAAGGTGGGTTATTGTTTTTTTCGAGTTAACGACATTTTCATTGAATAAATGTATAGTATAAAAAAAATTGGGTAAACTACACTAGTAGTCACTCAATTATTAGTTTTTTTTTTGTCACTCAACTATTTAAAGTAACAAAATGATTACTTAGCTATTAGTAAATTTCTTTTTTGGTTACTCAACTATGAAAAATTATAAAATGATCACCCAACTATTCAATTTTGTCTTTTTTGTTTACTAGCTAGCTAACAGTGGCAAGTTTTAAATTTCGCATAATAGCAACTTTACCCTCAACATTTATACATTGTGTAATTTTAGTTTTGAGTCTAAAAAAATCTAACCCTCAACATTTACACATTGTGTAATTTGGTCTTTTTTGTAATTTTTCTTTTCTTTATGATATTTTCACCTAAAAATCTAAAAAAAAATTATTAGCTAATTTGATGGAAAATATACAAAAAATGAAAACACCACACAATCCATGATAATATTTTTTTTTTATCTTTTCTCATTCTTTTAAAATTAACCCTCAATATTACAAAGAAAAGTAAAAATGCAAAAACACCAAATTACATAACATGTAATGTCGAGGGTCAAATTTTTTTAGAATCAAAACTAAATTGACACAATGTATAAATGTTGAGGGTAAAGTTGCTACTATGCCAATTTTAAAAGTTGCCACCATTAGGCAACTGATAACTAAAAAAGATAAAATTGAATAATTGGGTGACCATTTTGTAACTTTTCATAGTTGGGTGACTAAAAAAGAAATTTACTAATAGTTGGGTTACTACTAGTGCAGTTTACTTAAAAAAATATTATAGAAAACATTTTATGTAAAAAAATATGGGAAATTATTTGGTACACTGCTAGTGTAGTTTTTATACTCCTCAAGTAGGGTCAGGGATTAACAAGTGTCTTATAAAAACATATTAAAATGTTAAAAAAAATACACTATCAGTATTCTAAATACTAACCCCAAAAATATATTCTTCTAAAATTTATTTAGTAATGATTAATGTTGAAATGATAAAGAATTTGTACATGAATATTAATAAATATATTTTTTATTTGTGATCTTGAGTTGTTTTATTTAAAGATTATATAAAAATATGAAATGACAAAAGCATGGTCAAAATAATATTCATTTAAAAGAAAGGGAAAATATTTAGTACACTGCCACTGAAGTTTTTATATTCCATAAGTTGGGTAAGAGTAACACAAGCGTTTATAGCTGCATGGAAAATATTAAAAAAAAATACATGTGATGATTTTTAAAATTTGCTTGTGGAATAAAAAAAAATACATTATTAGTGTACTAAATACTAACTCTAAAAGAAATGGTATATTAGCATTTTCCAAACTAAATTGGTACCTTGTTAAACATGATATCAATTTAGTCAAAAAATTAATAATAAATATAAAGGATAATGACAAAAAATCCCCCTATACATAAACAAAGTTTTTAATGTAATACATTTACTTTTGAAATGTCCAATGTGACACTTGAACTTAATTTTCGTCTACCAATCTAGTACCTCCCTCTGACGATGTTAATTATTGGCAATAGTTGTCACGTGGACCAGTAGGGGTACTAGCCTTCGGGCTAGCTACTGCTCGTCTTTTTCTCTCTCCTATAAATTCTCTCTTTCTTTCTTCTCATTCACTTCATGTGTCTTTTCTATTTTCAAGTTGCAAATCCATTTTGTGGGTATATTTTCTATATTCACAAGTTGTGATGGGCAGATGATAGTACCTATCATTGTTGAAACTCAACTAGCCACCAGCAATTTCTCTTGGAAAGTGGGTGACTCTTCATTGACTTTTTAATTTGTTTATGTTTTGAGAGATTTTCAGAATAATAAATGATTTCACAAGTCAGTTTGGACCCGTATTCTCTTAAGTTTTATATTGTTTTTTTTTTCATTGTTTAATAAGTCTTTACTTTTAGAAAATTTAGTCTATTCTTGTAGCACGTTCTTTTAGTTTTCTTTATGCATGTAGTCTTGCTTTTGCAAGTGATTTTAGGGATGATTTTGTCATCGTCCTCTTTAGTTTGGTGGATGCTCGGTCCTTTTACCTATTTGTGCCCGTCGCTTTGGACCATCTAGGGTCGACTTCCTTACCGTATTAAATGCTTGCAATCACTCTAGATATATTGTGCTTGAGTTGTGGTAGAGCCAATTATCAACGTATCATAATGTTTTATTGATATTGAGACTGAAGCTTTTGTTGTGTTAATGGAACTTGTCTTCACCACCTAGTATAGTTTGTTGTTGTTTCTCCCAAATTGTATACTCTTATTCATGGAATGAATTAATAATTTTTCTTTAAAATAAACTTTTTTTTTACCTTTGATCATATTGACGCGTGGCATTCCTTAATTTAACAATACTAAATTAATGGATAGAAATTATGTTGATATATTATATTGGACATTTTAAAAATATAAGTACCAAATTAAAAAAAATTATTAAAGTAGAGGAATATTTTTTGTCATTATCCCTAAATATAAATAAAAAAATCGAAATAGAAAATTAAGCGTTCAACAACTATGGAACTCTTTATATTTGTATGTAATTATTGTTTAACCGATTGGAATTAAAAATAGATGATTTAACCAAATGGAATTCTTACAACACCGCATGCATTTAGTTTGTCTCTTTTATGAACCCTCTAATTTTCACTCTTTTTTACTATAAATGAAATGCTTTTCATGTTGACAGCAATTATAAAACCTAACAATATATTTTGATTAAAGATTTGTTGGGGGTTGTCTGCTTCATCATATATAATTCATTTGGTCACTATAATTTCTACATATTTCAATGTTGGAATGGAGACACCTTAGGTTATCATTTTACTTTCCACTTTTATTTAATTTTCAGTTTTAATAATACGATACAACTAAGTCGATATTTACAAAAAATTAAAAAAACATGATTTCTCAAAACATCAACACACTGAATGCTATCCCGGACACAATTTATTGGGAATCGTACCAACAAAAATCTACATTTAACATTTCCTACTTTAATTTGATTTTTATATTTTCTTTTAAGTCTAATTTAGTACTTAAACTTGATTCCTTTTTTTTTTTAATTTGATGCCTAATATTTTTTTTTGTTCAATTTGATACTTGAACTTGACTCCAATATACTACAATGTTATTCTTTATGAGGTAGCAAAAATAATTAAAGTATGATAGACATGTAGCAAATGTCATGATATTTCTTTTTTGCATTTTGAATGTTCAAAAACTTTTATTTTCATTTTTAATTTCATTTTATTAATTTAAAATAATGAAATTATTTTATTTTTAGTTTTTAGAACTATTGTTTTCTTAATATTAATTCTTTAAGTATAACTCAATGCATAATTTTTTAACACAAACTTCTCCTAATACTGACGATATTTTTGTAGCATAACATTATGATTAATATTTTGGGTAATTTGTATATCATTTAACAAGTTTGAGTATCAAATTGAACCTAAAAAAAGCTTAAGCGCCAAATTAAAAAATAGTGTCAAATTCAAGTACCAAATTAGACCAAAAAAACTCAAATAGGAGAAAGAATGTCAAATTAAGAAGCCAAATTAAAAAAGAAGTCAAATTTAGATACATGCATGATTCCTTTATTCCATAACGATGTATTTCATCCGGTCATTTAATATACATACACTTCATTTTCTTAAATAAGAAAACGAAATTACTTGAATATTGTACATTAAGAAAGAGCTTTGTATTTCAACTATCTTTAAAGGAAGAAAGGCAACAAAAGTGTCAGAAACTGTCGTCTTAGAAAAGTGTGTTTATCAATCTATTTCAGGCAGCAATAATGTTATCTAAATATCTTTGCTCACTGTTTCAACATGTTATCTAAATATCTAGCTGTTGCAGTTTAGTTGGTGAGGATATACGGTTGTCACCCGAAGACCCGATCAAGTCATGCAAATATTGTTCTTTGATTATTATGATGCCAGACATGTATTACCTGAAAAGGGAACCGAGTGTAAAATACATGTTACAGACGAATTACACCGGCAATGCCTTGGCTATCAGTTTTGTTCATAACGTCACATACAAAAACATAATGGTTTATTTATGGGTTTGCATCTTTACATATCTGGGTTTATGCCCTACAAGTTCACATGGAACTCCTACCCGTACCCTTGCACTCAGACAACCACAAGTCGATGTGTTCTATCATCTTTTGCCTCACTTTGTTCACTGCATCAGGGGCGCTGCAGTTCTCAGCATTACCTGAAATGACAAATTAGATCACGACTTTAGAGAATGTGCTTGAAACTCGAATATGTGCTATTGACTGCCAAAATGTGCTTAAAACATTAACTTATTGCGTTTTTTCAACATAGCTTAGATTCCATTAGCAACACAGTTCTTACCTTCAATGCTTAATGGCGATTGGGGACATCCTCGCATATCAGTTCCATGGCCGCAATTATGACAAGTAATAATGTAGGAAGGCACTGAAATGTTCCAGAGTAAGTTCTTAGAGTGAACTATGATAAAAAGGTGAAATACAGCAAATTATTGATCAAATACTATTAAGTTATTTCCATTTTCTAGATAATCTCACAACCTAAAGAAAATAGCACTTTCCTTAATCACAACGTAAGAGTTCCTATGAAGCCTCTTCTTTTAATTTGGAATCTGGGTATTCATCAAAGTAATTGGTAATGTTAATGGAAACTTACTGTCTGGCGATGATGTCTGTTTGGAAGCATGGCGCCATGGATCCTGTGAGCCATTTGTAAAAACGATTTTTGAACCTGCAAATTCATATTTTTCTAAGGCCAACTGAACTATAGTATATGCATGTTACTGAGTGCAATGGTACAAGCACGAGAATATAACCAACAAAAATGTAAACCATTATTTTAATCTTTTTTTTTTTCTTTTATGCCAGGATTAAGTTAAGTATTTAGCCCTCAAATGCTAAAAGAACTGTTCATCTCTCTTGACTTTGAGGCCATGCATTTTCCTTCGGACAAACATAAACACTCACCTCCTTTCATATACAAGTACAACATAGTTTGTTTTTTACTTAAGTAAACCCAAAGATTTAGATGGAAATGAATGAATACACCTGGCATTAAGCTGAACAGAAGGCTTTAACCTATAGAGATTGAAGATAATTTCTTGAAACGACATCAAAGAAATGATATTTTACACAAGAAGCATATACTGGGCTTATAAGAACATCTAGACAGAATACCCATTTTTTGCATGCATGCAAGCAATGAGTCCCACACCTAGGTCTGCTGGCATGGAAGTAGCAAACAATGACAGGACCAAGCAATGACTTTCTGTAGGTGTCTGAAGGTGGGGTGCATGTTTGAGGGGAAAATTATATGCTAGACAACCAGAAGCAACAAAGGCAAATCCAGACCAGCAATTACCATAACAAGGATTGACCAAAGAAGGAAAAGGCTCAAAAGCCTTTAATGCTAGAAGCCTACAAGACTAAATTTTTGTAAAACCAATGGAAAATTCACGGCGAAGAAAAGGCAGAAAAACAAGAAAGATTATGCCTTGACCTGCAATCGTTGTGCCTCCATAGTATATATTTGTCATATCAACCTCTGGGTAGATGCCTTCTCCAAAGACGTTCTTGCAAAGATCCAAGTGGTATCTGCAATATGAGCAAATACATTTGTATGGTCGGATGGTCACAAAAACATAGGAAAGAAAAACCATTCACTATACACTTTTGCAATCTGACAAAAGTACAGATAGCAGAAGTAGACACAGAAAGCAGCCTTAGCATCAATTACATTACTGATATTAGAAACATACTTTGTATTAATTTTGGAAGAGCGGATGCTATCATTTGAGGGTGCCACCTGGAAATAGGCCACTTCAGTACACACTTGAAACCACCATAGCCGATCGGAATTACCTTCATTAACAGCAGTGTTCTTCAAGTGGTTCTGATTATAAGTTTCAACACTGACACCAAAAGTTCCAACGTAGAAGTCTTTGACATATTTGGCATAGGCAGCCTGCAAAGGTATAAGAAATTATTGTCCACAAATCATATAGTCTGAGAAAATTGCAAAGACGCATAATGTGTAATACAAGCATACCACCAAATCCTCTCCAGCCTTTTTTGCTTCAACAAGAGGGGTGCATAACACATCCGGATTTCCGTATTGAAACTGCAGATTCATAGGGATTAAGATTACTAAAGAGCAAAACTATTAGTGAGTTAGAGGAGAATAGGAGAAAGCAAATGTACCGCAATAACAGCTGCATCTGCCAGGAAATAAAGGAAATCACCATCAATCTCAAGCTGGAAACAGAAACAAATTATTAGCATCAGTATCAGGAGATGAAAATGTATTAAAACCTTTGCAATTTAAGTAGAGGATTTCTACAATAGAGAAATAAAAGGAAAGAAGATTCAACCTCGGCTGCGCCAAACTGCTTCTTCAGTTCTTTTTTGTTTGATTCAAGACTTCGATCAACAAGTTCAGTGATTTCTTGTAACACGGCTTTGCATTCAGGACCAGCTGACTCACCAACCTGCACATGGTGGAGGGTTAAAATAATAAGGTGAATGAAGGTGAAGGAAAATCTATAACTGAAGAAAATATTCAGGAAATGAAAAGAAAAATCTCAGTATACAAACATATAGTTACAAGATGAACTCCCTTAAACCACTCAATCTCATCAAATTTCCACCACCGGCTGTCCCAAATATTAAGACATTAAACAAAGTAACAGAACTATATCTCTCTATTCCTATGTTGACCCTTGAAAGAACAATAATTGTAAACCTTCATCCTCAATTGAACTAGTTTATACAATTAAAAAGTTAACAGATGAATAGCAAAATGTAATACAAAAAAAAGTGAGGTGAAGGGAGCATCAATCTCTTACCTGCTTATCAAAATCAGTGTAGTTGTAAACAGCAAGAACAACACCAGAACTTGCCAGGCTTCCACATGTTAAATGAGGAAACTTAAGACGAAACCATGCACTAAGAGCACCAGAGTATGAAATGCCAAAAACAAACCATGAATTCTCAGCACCTGTTTTATTTCGCTTCAAGTTTAAGGATTCCTACAAAACAGAAGCACCATAAATAAAAATGATAAGGTGAACACGAACTTAACAACTAAAACATGAGACAATTGGCTTCAGTCAATCCAATAAAAACCCAATAAGACAATACTAGGAAAGCTAAACCCGGCACTAACAAAAACCTGATTTATCAAAGGGAAAAACGATTGAGTAACTTACCTGATACCATTGACGGAAAACAGCCAAGTCAAAGAGAGCCTGCTTCGATGAAAGATATTTCAGATTTTCCGTTGTGTGTGACTTAAAAGGGCTGCTTTTCCCATAGTAACGATGCTCAAGTGAAACCACAGCAGCCCCAAACTTCTTGGCCAAAACCTGAAACTCGTAACAATACAATAATTATTAAGACATTTTCTTCCAAAATCAAATTCGTTTTCTCTGTAAAAAAATGGGTTTGAAGCGAAATAGTAGAATTTACGCCGAGATAGTCATTGCTTATGCCATTGCACGAAGACTCCCCACAAATTTTTAAGAAAATGGGTCCATCGGGAACTTGAAAGTAGTCAAGGAATTCATAGTAACGTTGCTTAAATTGCCGGTGGTCCTGCCAACGGGAAAATACCCGTATTAAGTACAGAAAAATAATAGAAAGTTTACCTGATTTGCCGCAAATTAATGAAGCTTGATAAATGAAATTAAAAGATGCAAACTTGGGAATAAAGAAATAGAATTTGGAATGGAAAGAAAAGAAAAGAAAATAGATCAGAAAAACAGAAAGGGTGTAGAGAATTACGTAAGGAGAATAGTGATCGAGAGTCTGATCGAACCAGTGCTCTTCAGTGGTTAAATAATAATTGCTGTTTTGAGACAAGCGGTTAAACATAGTGCGAGGCGACATCACAAATCCATGGGTGAAGCCCGACAGAGCCACAAGAAACAACAACGAGACCAAGCATTTGGAAAGCCTCATCATCCCCATTGCCACCCCTACTTTGAGAAATTGGTGGGGTTGTTTGTGTCTTAAATTCTTGGGAGCTAAGGTTATTCTCTTTGCTGACTGACAGGAAACCAGATTTATTAATCGTGTTGGAGACAGCCACAGTTCGACATATTTGTTATTTTATATTTTTCCAAGAATTTTCTTATGGAACGCATCATATATAATCGCGAAATATTAGAGTTATCGTTTTCATACAGATTGATTTTAAAATATAAATTGCGAAATTAATAAATTATAATTTAGAAAGTAAATATAAATTTGATTTAATGTATAAAAATGCTTGAAGTAATTTAATAACAATAACATAAAATGATATAATGATGAGCTAGAATAATTAATTCTCTTAATATGTAATGATTGGTAATGATGTTATAAATAATACCACAATTTATTAATTTGAATTTAAATAATTTATAATTTTTTCTCGTTTCAATCCTTTAATTAAACTAACACATGTCTATGCTAATTCAACGTTAAAAATACATTTTTCAAGCACTATTCTTATAAGATTAAAATAAAAAAAATTAAACATGCTTTAAAACCATTAATTACAACATTTTAACATTTAATAATTAACTCAATTACCCACAAATATTGATCAATAGCAGACATTAGACACTTGAATGAATAAATCTCATATTGCATTAAACATTCTTAACAAAATATCAATAATTGCATTTTAAAGTTCCATAATCATCCTAGCTAATAAATGTTTAGCCCATAATACCAATTTAAAAACAATTAAGATAAATCCCGTCATTGTACAAGATACAAATAAGAAAAGAAATAAAATATAAAGAGAAAAGTGAAGAGTTTTAGCCAAATAAGGTGATTTTCCTCTGGTTCTTCTCTTTCTTTCCTCTTCTTATCTCCTTCTTTTTCACCTATTTTTTTTGGAAAATCGATGTTTTCTTGTACTAGATTCTCTCTTCTAAAAATGAGATATTTATATTTCCAAAAGATCATGGAATGGGTCAAACTCCCCTTTTTATTTTTTTTTCTTTTGTGAGTATTTAAGACATTTAATTTTTACAGAGTCTAATTCATTCTTTCAATTCTCAGTCATCATCAACTATTGACTAAGAAACGAGTTAAGCTCAAGAGTTAATGTGGCGTTCTTTAAATGTGAGGTCTCCAATCTGCTCCTATAAGACTTATGCTACGATTTTGCTACAATATTAAGGTTTCAGATGTTAAGATTCATCATTTTCTCTTCTCTGCATTATCAATAGTAGAAAGATAAAAATTCACATTTTCAACATAAAAATACATTAATATATTAAAATGAAAACTTCAAAAATTAGATACTTAACATAAACTTAATTAAAATAATTACAAAAACAGCTAAACCATTTTTATCTTGATTGAAATATAAGCTTAAAAGTAATAAACTAACTCTATATCCTAAATTATTATCAAACATAACACGTGCCCTGCTTATTAATTTTTTTTAATCTGTTTTAACTCAAAATTTCTTCTCTCAAAAATACTTGCTTCATTGATATTATGTAAACCGAAGCATTAGGGTAGGAGTTGCATTTCTACTAATAGCTGCAAGTGATGAATGAAAAGGTGAATTTAAATGATTATATGATTAAGATGAGTTTACCAATGTGGTTAAGATAATCATGGGAGGTGTCCAGAGGAGTTGGTTTGTGCTAGATCTGTTCATGGGTCGGGTTATTTGTTTAGGCATGAAATTTAGGAGAGTTTGGACAAAAATAATAGACCTGTTTAAAATATGGGCTGGACGCCTGTTTGAATATTTAAGGCCTGAGTCTGACCCAGCTCGTTTTAAGTTTATAATACTTTATATGATGTTATTTTTATATATGATGTAATTTAGAACACATTAAAAAAATAAACCTATACTAAATATATAATACTACTCTAATGTAAACATTAAAATAATGTTAAAATGACTATATAAAATTTTCAATAAATAAAAATATATAAAATTATTAAATATTAAAATAAAATAAATATTTTTTTAAAAAATTAAAAAATAATATGGGCGAGCCTAAAATGAGCTTGGATTAGTATTTTACAAATATGAGTGGATTTGGGCAAAAAATTAAGCCTAGATTGGGCAAACATAAAGTATGTTAATATCATACTTAGACCCAACCTGAACTTGGCCCAACCCGACTCATGAGCATCTCTAGGTCTCGCACTTTTAATGGAAGGTATTGTTTCACTCAAAGTTTTTTTTTTTCCTGTGAGGAGCATTTCGATTGATGTAGATACTACTTGTAAGTTCACGGGTGAGGTGTTAGTATTGTTAGAAATATTAATTATGCATGTCGTACCTACATCAATTGAGACGCTCCTTAAACCTTGTGAACCTGGTTGGGCTTTTCTCAAAGTCCAGGATATATACCCTCTGTGTGGGATAATATTTAAAAAATATTATAGATAAGAAAATGATGTGAAAAATAAAATAATGTGATTATAATCAAAATAAAATAATGAAATAGATTGATTACGATTTTTTATTAAGAAATATTACGAATTTATAATAAACTAGATATGAAATGATATTAAATGAAAAATGATAACTTATGAAGAAAAGTGTTCACATGTGAAGAAAAGAAGTTAGTAAGTAATGAAATATTATGGAAAATAAAAAACTTAAAAAGGGAATCAACGAAACTATTATGCCTTCCACATTCATTATTATTTGGGATTAATAACTGTTGGAGTAAGTATTGATGAATTTAGGGTTTATAACTAAAGTAGTCATGTATCTTAAAGGTGTAGAACTTAGTATATATTGGTTTAGGAATTAACTAAATTGTTCATTGTGATGTATATCTTATATAATAATAATTAATTTGTTAACTCTTCTTTAATATATATTATTATTATTATCCTAAGTTAGCTATTAATTAACAATGAATTAAATAACCACTTGAAAAGATTAATTCAATATTGTGAAATTTAAATCGAAAACAAAGATGCAGGAGAAATCTTATTCCCATAATCCAAATCCAAAAGTTTATTGCTCTTGAATACTAAAGAAAACTGAAACACTAATAGCCCTTGTTTAACTTAGCTTAAAATTAGTTATTTATAAGCGCTTCCTAGGGTTACATCTCACTCTAATTGCTGAAGGGCCAAAATTAGTAAAAGAAGAAGCAGCAAAATCAGGTAAAAAATATCCCAACCAAACAAACAAGGCGTTGCATCCGGCTTCGCCTCTTCGTTTCACCTTCATGCAATCTTCAATCCTTGTTTAACCTACAATCAAGCCATACAACACTTATTAAATTAATTCAAACTACCTAAAAACATATTATATATATATATATATATATATATATATAAACTAAGAAAAATCCTAAGAATGCAAAATGTATGCATGGTTTGCAAATTACACCAATATAAATTCATGCATTTTCACTTAAAAAACAAGACCAAATCTGGATATAAAATATAGTCATGTTGAGCACTCATCATAATGCTAATGCTAAATAACAATGCCTGGTCAACAATTATTCAATGATCATATTAGGTGAAGCGTTGAGGCCTACGTCGATGATATGTTGGTCAAATGTGTGACCATGAAGCAACATGTCAAGAATCTACAAGAAGTGTTCACTATTTTGAGAAAGTATAACATAAAGCTAAACCCAACCAAGTGTGTGTTTGGTGTTGGTGTGGGTAAATTTTTGGGATTCATGATCTCTGATAAAGGAATAAAAGCCAATCCATAGAGTATCAAAGCTATTCTCAACTTATCTCCCTAGATACGAAGGAGATTCATAGGTTGATATGCAAAATTGTGGCATTGAACAAATTTGTCTTAAAGATAGCTGATAGGTGCCTTCTTTTCTTCATGACTCTTATGGCAACTTTCAAGTGGACAAAGGATTGTCAAAGATCTTTTGAGAAAACTGAAGCGGTACTTGTGTAACACCCTTTAGCTGACCTGATCGTCGGGTCAAGGTACCAAAAGATGTCACATTCATTGCCGAAGCGTCTATAGTAATTCCCTATCAATTAAACATTCTTACTCAAGTTATTAAGCTCGTAATACAATTATCATATGATTTATAAACTTATTTAAGCTTAATACGAGCTTACGAAAGCTCCCTAGGTAAGCAAAGGTTGTTTAAGGACCTAAATGTAAAGTTCCAAACTATTGAGTACTTGTCACAACTTCATGGATACTACGTCGCGACGTTACTCATTGACTAAAGCTCGTTGCGACCACGAAGGTACCATATTGTGACATTACTTACTAAGTAAGGCTCATCGCGACTTCAAGAACCCAACGTCGCGACGTGAATTCTTCCACCTTGAATCTTAAGCATTTCACTTCCTATCACCTAAGACAACTTCCTTATGGAATCTATCATCCATTTCAGCCAATAAACCATTCAAATATACAAAATTGCAACCTTAAACATCACTTAATTAAACTTAATACAAATAAAAAATTCAGTAGAGCCCACGACATATGATTGCAAATCGTTTCGTCCAACCAGGCTTACTATGATAGGGGCAGAAAATATTTTTTTTCTTCAAGGTATCAAAGGTTTGCATACATTTATCGTTGAAGTCGAAAGGTGTGTCCTTCTGAAGCAGTTGACTCAAGGGTTTTGAGATTTTGTGAAGTCTTTTATAAACCTTCGGTAGAAGCCCACATGTCCTAAGAAGTTTCGCACACCTCGAATGTTTGTTGGTATGTTAACTTTTCTATTATTTCGATTTTTGCTTTATTTACCTTTAATCCTCTATTAGAAATTTGATACTTGAGAACGATTCCTTCCTTTACCATGAAGTGTCATTTTCCCAATTAAGATTCAAATTGGTTTCTTCACATCTTTCCAAGACTCGTTTCAAATTATTTAGACATTTTGTAAATTATTCTCTATATACAGAAAAATCTGTTGGACCAATGGCAGCAACTTAACATGCACAATGCATGTAATGAGCCTATGATTTTATGTGGAAAAAAACTAAAGAAGAGAAAGATACCAGAAACTTAAGCAAAAAGAAACTTGAATACAAAGGTTAATGGCTTAACATTAATAACCATTTCATTGATAGCATGAATATATAAACAAAGAAATACAAGAGTTGAATAGTCAAATACAATTACCTAATGAGTTACCAACTCCCTATAGACTTGACTAATACATATTTAGCTTGTACATAAAATATTAGCTAAAATGCTAGACATTACATCAAATTAATGTAGTCATTATCCTATGAGCTCAGCCATCATAATTCTAAGCATTAGACTTGATCACAAAATCAACAAAAGAAGATATGCTCCCCCGAACCAAGCTTGCTCCAAGCTGAGCTGCTGCATCTGCTGCTACTGGCTCCATGTTGCATTGCAGGCCAATTCTTGACACTCCTCCTTGGTCTGTATGCAACAAACACCAATGTTGCTTCTCAAATGCTCAAATCTAGATGTACCAAGTGGCTTAGTTAAAATGTCAGCCAATTGGTCTTGTGAGCTGCAGTGCACGAGACTGACTTCCTTGGTTTGTTCAGCTTCTCGAACAAAATGCAATTTAATCTTAAAATGTTTAGTTTTCCCATGGAAAACCGGATTCTTGGCTATGGAAACTGCTGACTGGTTGTCAACAAGAATTTCAGTAGGTTCAAGTTGCTCCTCATTAAGATCTTTTAGCAACTTTCTAAGCCAAATGGCTTGGTTCACTGCTGCTGCTGCTGCAATATACTCAGCTTCAGCTGTGGACTGGGCAACAGTTGGTTGCTTCTTCGAGCACCAACAAAACATACTCGAACCAAGGCTAAAGAAGTAGCCTGAGGTGCTTTTCATGTCTTCAACAGATCCAGCCCAGTTACTACCTGAGAATCCAACCAATTTAAGCTCATTTTCATTCTTGAACTTAACTCCATAGCTCAATGTCCTCTTGATGTATCGAAGCACTCTCTTGGCAGCTTTGAAATGCATTACATTACTGCAATGCATAAACCTTGAAAGTAAACTGACTGCATGCATAAGATCTGGTCTAGTTGCTGTTAAGTAAAGCAAGTAGCCAACCAAACTTCTGTACTGCCTTTCATCAACTCTTTTATAGTCACCAACACTTGTTAGCTTCTCTCCTTGAGCCATAGGAGTGCTTACTGACTTGCAATTTTCCATGCTAAACCTGTTAAGTATTTTCAAAGAAAAAAGCATGTTGGCTAATGAAAATGCTTTGATTAGCTTGATTTACTTCCATGCCAAGAAAGTAAGTCATGATTCCCAAGTCAGTCATGTCAAACACATGTTGTATTTGTGTTTTGAACTCATGAATCAAGTCCTCCTTGCTTCTAGTCACCAGCAAGTCATCCACATAGATTGAAACTATCAGCAAGGTCTCTTTGTTGGACTTTTTCACATAAAGTGTTGGCTCACTCAAGCTCTTTTCAAATCCGAGCTTGGACAGGTAGGAGTCAATCCTGTCATACCAGGCTCGAGGAGCCTGTTTCAGGCCATAAAGAGCCTTCCTTAGTTTGTAAACTTTGTCCTCACTTTCTTGAACCTTGAAACCATCAGGCTGCTCGATATAGATCTCCTCTTTAAGGTAGCCATTCAAGAAGGCTGACTTGACATCCAGCTGGTGAATCTTCCACTGTTTTTGAGCAGCCAAGGCAAACAACAATTTGATAGTATCCAATCTTGCTACAGGAGCAAAAGTCTCCATGAAATCAATGCCATACTGCTGGCTGTACCCTTTTACCACAAGTCTTGCCTTGTGTTTGTTCAGTGAGCCATCAGCATTGAATTTGTCTCGAAACACCCACTTGACACCAATGACTTTCTTCTGGACAGGTCTGTCTACTAAGTCCCAAGTTTGATTCTTGTGAATCATGTCTAGCTCAGCTTCCATAGCTTTCTTCCATTGCTTGTCCTTGACAGCTTCGTCAAAGCTTGAAGGCTCCACTATGGCCATATTACATCTCTGGTAGATGTCAGCAATGGTTTTGGTGCCCCTCACAGGTAAGTTATCCAAATTTGCATTGCTAGGCTCATGTTCAGCTGGTTCTAAACTGCCATCAATCAAATCTTCATCAAGTTGCATTGCATTCGAGCCATCCCAGTTCCAGGTCCTTGATTCATCAAACTTAACATCCCTACTTACCAAAATCCTTTTGGTTGAGGGATCATAGAGCCTATAGCCCTTATTGTTGCTGCTGTAGCCCACAAATATGGCTGGAGTTGACCTCTTCTCGAGCTTGGTTCTTCTTTCAGCAGGTACATGCACATAGCACACACATCCAAACACTCACAAGTAGGAAACTGATGGCTTGTGTCCATGCCAAGCCTCAAATGGAGTCTTATCCTTCACAGCATGTGTTGGAAGCCTGTTAAGCAAGTACATTGAGGTGCTAACAGCCTCAGCCCAAAAGATGCTTGGCAACCTGCTTTCAAACAACAAACATCTGGCCATGTTCATCACAGTCCTGTTCTTCCTCTCACACACTCCATTTTGTTGAAGAGTGTATACTGTGGTTAGCTGATGATGAATCCCAGCCTGCTAACATAACTTCTGAAACCTTTCAGACAAGTACTCAGCCCCATTATCTATCCTCAATGCCTTGATCTTGCAATTTGCTTGATTTTCTGCCTGAACCTTAAATTTGGTGAAGGCCTTGAACACATCAGACTTCTGCTTCAAGAAGTAGACCCAACAGCATCTGGTTAAGTCATCAATAAACAGTACAAAGTATTTGCTACCATTGAGTGAAGGAGTCTTCATTAGACCACAGATGTCGGAGTGCACTAGCTCAAGCCTTTCTCGAGCTCTCCAGGCCTTGTTGACTGGAAAAGGCAACCTGGCTTGTTTACCAAGTTGGCAAGCCTCACAAACAGCATCTGTTGACTCAACCTTGGTCATGTCTTCAGCTAGATTTTACTTGTGCATTAGATCAAGTGACCTGAAGTTGACATGGCCTAATCTTCTATGCCATAGGCCAGCACTATCAGCTAGGCTTATGTAAGCCTTGTTTTCAAGCTGACTTACATCAAACATGAAGCATTTGTCTGCCATAGGAACTGTGACAATTTCCCAGGCATGACAATCTTGAATGATGCATGAATCATTCTTGAAGACTAGTGAATAACCCTTCTGGACCAACTGACCAACACTTAACAGATTTTGATCTATATCAGGCACATAAAGCACATCTAAAATTAACTTGTTACCTGAACCTGTGTTGATCACAACATCACCTCTGCCTTTGGCTTCAATCAAGCTCCCATTGCCAATCTTGATCTTTGAAGTGAAGCTCCTGTCAAGCTGCTTAAACAAGCCCTCATCAGCTGCCATGTGATGTGAGCAGCCACTATCCACTAGCTAGCTACACTTAGCTTTGCTTTTGGTTGCAAAGCTTGAGGCAGTGAAGACATGCTCCTCTTGAGCTGGAAAGTCTTCAGTAGTCTTAGCTTGAACTTGCTGTTCAACTTGTGGCTTGTCCTTGTTTCTACAAACCTTTTCGTGGTGGCCAAGCTTCTTGCAACTCTTGCACTGAATGTCTGGCCTGTTCCAGCAGTTCTTGTCCATGTGATTAGTCTTCTTGCAGTATTTGCAAGGTGGAAGTCTCCTTCTATCTGTATCTTTCATGAATCTTCCTCTTCTGTCAGTCCAAGGCTTCTTTGGTCTCTGATTCCTTCATCTTTAAGTTCTCAAACTCCCTTCTAAGGTTGATCACCTGTTGCTGCCTTGTCTTGTCTGAGCCCATAAACTCTTCCTTCAGCCTTTCCTATGCTTATTTAGGTGAATCATAGGCCATGATTCGAGTGAAGATGACATCTGACACTCCATTCTGCAGGCAGGCCATAGCCTTGTGCTTCTTGGCTCGATCCTCACTATGCTGCCTGATCTGAGCAATAGTGGGATTGGCTCTCAATGGAGGTGGCTCAGCATCACTCTCGACTGCACTCCATAGGTCTTGTGCTAGAAGATGAGTTTTCATCTTCACAGACCAAATGTGATAGTTCTCACCAGTAAACACAGGTGGTGGAGGTGGTGTATAGCTCATTTTTCAGCAACAATGTAATGGATCAACAGCAAGGAGGTTTCTTCCTTCTTAAGTTTTGTTTCCACCGAGAAACACCAACAAGTAAGGTCCTCAAAGAAGGCTGGCTCTGATTACCAATTGTTGGACCAATGACAGTAATTTAACATGCACAATGCATGTAATGAGCCTATGATTTTATGTGGAAAAAAACTAAAGAAGAGAAAGATACCAGAAACTTAAGCAAAAAGAAACTTGAATACAAAGGTTAATGGCTTAACATTAATAACCATTTCATTGATAGCATGAATATATAAACAAAGAAATACAAAAGTTGAATAGTCAAAGACAATTACCTAATGAGTTACCAACTCCCTATAGACTTGACTAATACATATTTAGCTTGTAAATAAAATATTAGCTAAAATGCTACATTACATCAAATTAATGTAGTCATTATCTTATGAGCTCAGCCATCATAATACTAAGCATTAGACTTGATCACAAAATCAACAAAAGAAGATATGCTCCCCCGAACCAAGCTTGCTCCAAGCTGAGCTGCTGCATCTGCTGCTACTGGTTCCATGTTGCATTGTAGGCCAATTCTTGACAAAATCATCCATGAAAGTGTCTAAGCCTTCTTCTAGCATGTCAGAGAAAATTGCAGTCATACATTTCATGAAAGTAGTTGGAGTGTTACATAGTCCGAACGACATCCTTTGAAAAGTATATGTTCCTTATGGATAGGTGAACATAGTCTTCTCTTGATCATTTGGATGGATATGAATTTGATGGTATCCTGAATACCCATCAAGGAAATAATAATACTTATTTCTGCTAGCCTGTCAAGAATTTGATCGATAAAAGGAAGTGAAAAGTGATCTTTCTCAGTTGCATCATTCAGTTTCCTATAATCAATGCATACACACCATCCAGAAACGGTTCGAGTTGAGATTAACTCATTTTTTTTTCCTTTGCGACCACTGTTAAGCCTCCTTTCTTAGGAACACACTGTGTTTGACTTACCCACTCGTTGTCAGAGATGGGATAAATGATCCATGCTTCTAACCATTTTAACAACTTCTTCCTGACTACTTTCTTCATTGTGGGATTGAGGCATCGCTGAGCATCAACTACCAATTTCTTTCCTTCCTCCAATTATATCTTATGTTGACATAAGATTGGATTAATTCCCTTAATGTCAGCAATAGTCCATCTGATTGCTTCCTTAGGTGTTTTGAGAATATCTAAAAGTGTATTTTCTTGTTCTAATGGTAAACCTGTTGCAATAACTACGGGTAAGGTGTTGTTATCACCAAATACTCATACTTTAAAGGTGATGGAAGTGGTTTTAACTCCAACACCAGTGGTTTGACAATGGACGGAGTCATTTAAGACATAACATTTTCTAATTGACTCAAAGGTTCCTTACATTGTTGTTTCCAATTGATCTGATAAAATTTGGTCCAGCCTTTTTTTCCAGCAATTGTTCTAAAAATCCTTCTTCCATGATTTCTTCTACATTTGGGCTATCAATTTCATCATCACTTTCTAGTTCGTCAATGCCTTCCTCCTCATCCTCATATATTTCTATTTGTTTAGTGATATTCATTAATTCCTCAACTGGTTCTACCTCTCAGATTTTTCTCCATTTGTGTTTATTGTTGCTTATTTTCTCAAAAAAAAAAATAACAATTTCTTATGTGATTTTTGACTAGACACTTCCTCCAACCATCACATCAAATTGTTCTTTACTTTCTTGATCTAATCCAACATAAAAATGTTGTAAATGGATGGCCATATCTATTCCACCTCTAAAAGCTTTGCGCAAACGTATCTTAAATCAGTCCCAGGCTTGACCAATTGTCTTTGTCAAATTTTGCTTGAATTGCAACAACTCCTCATATGTCTTTAACACCACCAGCATAGGTATAATACATTGTAATAAACATTGCACAAATTCGTTCCAAGACGTAATGGTTTCTGGCGGTAATGTTTCCAATCATTCTCTAGGTCTTCCACGCCATTCATTATGCAAGTAAGACACTCAATCCGGCTTAATGTAATTATACTACCACTGAAAAAGAAATGTTGGCAATGGCGTTTGCATGCAAAAAATTTAGACCTTTCCTGATGGTAAACTGCGTCTATGTGTATACGAATCATTCAACACTGAAATATGTTATGAAGAAAAAGGAAACAAAAGCCAAACTTATGAGATGGGTGTTACTCCTCCATGAACTCGACTTATGGATCCTTAGCAGAAAAGGGATAGAAAATCAAATTGCCGATTATTTGTCAAGATTAGAATTAGAAGCGGAAAGCAAGGGAGAAGTAGAAACAAACGAAAAGTTCAACGGTGAGTAGTTGTCCCAGGTAAAGGTAACCTCCAAAACACCTTGGTATGCAGACATTGTGAATTATTTAGCCCAAGGTATTTTTCGGCAGACGCAACATGGACACAGAAAAAGAAAATTCGATATGATGCTAGGAATTATATATTGGAGGAACTGACCGCCTATAAACACTATATCATTTATAGAATAAATATAACACCAAAAATATAAGAATTAAGAACGACGATGTTTGCAAGTGCACGAGTCAAATTGTAATACATTTTGTACAATGAAATACTTGGAAGTATTTTGAGGATCGTACCCAAGGGAGAATGGAATTTTTTACAGTAATAAGTCTGAATAGTAATAGTTAATTCCTATATCATGATAAATCATAAAATAAGTTGAAGAGATAAAAATAAATAAATAATGAAAAGAAATAAATAAATAAAAGTAAACAACGAAATAATTCAATAAACCAATCAGGAAGATTAACTCGCTTCAGGGTTTGTAACTAACCTTGATTAGGGTTTTAGAGTGGATTAGTCATCGATTAACCAATTATTACCTCCCAACATTTAATTAACTAATCAAATGGTTGATACTCGGTTATCTCTCGACCTCGCTTTCTCACCTAGGATAAATCACAATTTACTCAGTTCGACTTATCTCCCGACCTCGTCTAGCCTATAATAACTTACTAAATGATTAAATGATTGTGTAAGTGCCAATTTTAATTACTGAATTGCATGATGTGTTAATGTTTATTGATTGCATGAACAAGCATGTCACTAAATCTTACTATGTATATTAGATGCATGCAAAGCATGCCATTGAATTTGGTAAACTGAAAGCATGTTAAGCATGCCACTGTTATTGATACTGTTACTGATTAGCATGATATGCTACATTATTGATATGTCATATTGCATTGCATGGGTTTGGGTATTGATGGGTGATGGAAGAGTTCCATAGAGTACCGACAGTTTATTCGCAATATTATTGTTTAGCAGTATATCTGCACCCCAGAGCATTGTTGGAGTATTGGCGACTCATCGTAACTTACTAGCAGTTTGTCTGCAAATTATTGGCAGTGTTAACTGCATACGGTTATTGGTGGTTTAACAACATCGAGCTTCAACTCTTACTGTTTTGGTGTTAGGATGACGGGTTCTGTGGAACTTGTGGTGTGTAGCGGATAGATGGGTAAGACTATTGCACTGTTTCATATGAGCATGCCATATACAGTATTTTGTTATGTCATGATAAACTGTATGAACTGTTCTAATAGTTGTATGTTTCTTTGATTGATTGTGTGCCCATGAAATGCCTATATTTGCTTAGACTCACACTAAGCTTTTTAAGCTCACCCCTTAGTTTACTTCTTAAAGGTAACCCTCAAGATTAAGATCAGATTCGACATATGGAGGTCTTGTCTCGAATTTTCAGTTAATAAAGTATTTTTAATTTTACTTATTTTATTTTTGGGACTACAAATTTTTAAGGATTCAAATGACACGACTTTCTAATAATCAAACTTAAATCATAGACAACCTAACAATCCGATGTTTTTAGTAAAGGCGACCATGCTAAGTTTCCTAAATTGATCAAAATAATGGTTTTTAAATTGAGCGAAACTTGGTCATTTTGATGACTAATGTAGCCTTCTAAATTTGACCATATCATCTAGGCCAGATTTGGGAGGTTACAGTTAAGGTTAAGCCAACATCTCGTCGCACTCTCCCTCAATATATTCCTTAGCCTATTTGTTACCTAGATTAGTTATGAAAAATGAATTGAATAATTAACCTAGTTACAATTTGAACTCATCTCTAACCTATTTCAATTACTAATCTATTAACCTAATTTCTGAACCACTTGAAAGAATTAACACATCATGAAATTCAAATCAACCAAAAAGATGAATAAGAACATAATGACTTGGGAATAGTTAAAAAAATATTATTCAATTAAAGCGTAGGTCTCTTCAATAATCAAATCCAAAAGTTCATATCAAATTTCTACCAACAACTTCAAGCTATCACTTTTGAAAAGAAAAGAAAATTAAAAAGAAACAAAAGTCTTGATGGCTCTCAAAATCTAAAAACCTAATTAGAGTAAGAAAGAGTATACGATCCCCTCAAAAAACTTAGCCTAAAAATGTAACTTACAGATGGTTATAGGACTCAAAGAGGGATTGAAATCATGCAAGACAAAATTAGGTTAAAAGTACTAATCATTTTGTAACTTTTTATAATAGATAATCCCTAAAAAAAAATTCATAATCAAGTGGCTATTAATATTCTAAGGTCGAATTTTTATAAAAACCCTTTTTAAGCATTCAATTAACATCTCAACATTTTATCAAATTAAATTGTTTGATTGAAATATTTTAGAAAAAACCTTTTAAGTATTCGATCAACATTCTAAATTTTTTATTAAGCTGTTGGATAACGAAGTTACAATTTGAAATAATAAATAACATTATAAAAGTAAGTGCCTCAAATTATAAATTACAAGAATTAAAACATAGAGACCAAAACCTTAAGTTGATCTATTTTGTTCATAGTGAATCTTGAACAGCTTCATAAATTTCATCATGCACTGAAAATTTAACTGAAAGAGGAAATCTATGATTTTCTAAAAAAAAAAATCATACACAGTTGCGCCAATTATTGAGGTTGGAACTAGACAATAACACAGTGCAGTAATGAAATTCTTGAGGTTAATGCCAGACATGTATTACAAGACTAGGGGTAAGGAATGAGATAACCGACTGTAAGTACGTGTTATGGACGAGTAAGTAGTAACACTGGCAACGCCTTGTCTAATGAGCACCTAAGCATGCTTTGAAGGGCACATAGGTTTGTCTACGGTTTTGAATCTTTACATATCTGGGTTTATGCCAAACAAGTTTACATGGAATGCCAACCCGAGCCCTTGCACTCGGACAACCACAAGTCGATGTGTTCTATCATCTTGTGCCTCACTTTGTTAACTGCATCAGGGATGCTGCAGCTCTGAGCATTACCTGAAATGGGAAAATAAATCACAACTTTAGAGAATACCTCATAGAGTCATTATTCGAAGAAGTGGTAAGCAATAATCATGGATTTCTAGAGTCTACACAATGTTTACAAGTGCTATACAATGCAAGCACATAATTGATTGCCAAAATGTGCTTAAAACTTTAAGCTATTGGGGTCTTTTTTTCAAGATAACTTAGATTCCATTAGCAATACAGTTCTTACCTTCAATGCTTGAAACAGATTGGGGACATTCTCGCATATCAATTCCATGGCCGCAATTATGACAAGTAATAATGTATGAAGGCACTGAAATGTTCCAAAGTAAGTTCTTAGAAAGTGAAATAGGATAAAAAGGTGAAATACAGCAAATCGTTGATCAGCAATAAGTTATTTCCATTTTCTAGATAATCCCAAAAAGAAAATAACATTTTTCGTAATCACAACTTAAAGAGTTCCTAGGCTTGGCTATTATTAAGAGGTTATCAGACATCTAGGTGGCAGCTGCTGGACCATCCACACTGCCCAGTGGAGCAAATAGCAACCAAGAGCTTCCTATGAAGCCTCTTCTTTTAGTTTAGAATCTGGGTATTCATCAAAGTAATTGGTAATGCTAATGGAAGCTTACTGCCCGGCGAAGATGTCTGTTTGGAAGCATGGCGCCAAGGATCCTGTGAGCCATTTGTAAAAATGATTTTTGAACCTGCAAATTCATATTTTTGTAAGACAAACAGAACTATAGTATATGCATGTTGTTGAGCGCAATACTAGAAGCATGATAATATAAGCAACAAAAATGTAAATCATTATTTTAATCGCGTTAATTATTTAGCCCTCAAATGCTAAATGAACCGTTCATCTCTCTTGACTTATAGGCAATGCATTTTCCTTCAGACATACATAATCACTTCCTTTTGCATGCAAGTACAACATAATTTGTTTTTGACTAACGTAAACCCAAAGAATTAGCTGGAAATGAATGAATACAACCGCATATCAAGCTGAATAGAAGGTTTCAGTCTACAGAGATAGAAGACCATTGCTTGAGAAGAAATCAAAGAAATGATATCTTACACAAGAAGCATTTACTGCACCATAAGAACATCTTAGTACAGAGTACCTCATTTTTTGCATGCGTGCAATCAATGAGTTGAACACCTCAGTCTGCTGGCACAGAAGTAGCAAACAGTGACAGGAATAAGCAAGCCTGTCTGTAGGTGCCTGAAGGTGTGGTGCATGTTTAAGGGGAAAATTATATGCTACACACCTAGAAGTAAAGTAATAAAGCAACTCTAGACCAGCAATTAGTACGTACAGGGATTGACCAAAGAAGGGAAAACTCAAGTCTTTAATCCTAGAAGCCTACAAGACTAAACTTGTGTAAAAGCATTGGAAAATTCATGGTGAGGAAAAGGCAGAAACACGAGAAAGATTATGCCTTGACCTGCAATATTTGTGCCTCCATAGTATATATTTGTCACATCAACCTCTGGGTAAATGCCTTCTCCAAAGACATTCTTGCAAAGATCTAAGTGGTATCTGCAATACGAGCAATACATTTGTATGGTCGGATGTGCACCAAAGCATAGAAGAGGGGAAAAAACACTCAATATGCTCATTTGCAGTCTGACAGAAGTGCAGATAGCAGAAATAAACCAGATAGCAATCCTAGAATCGATTACATAGCGTGATATTTAGAAACATACTTTGTATCAATTTTGGAAGAGCGAACGGTGTCATTTGAGGGTGCCACCTGGAAATACGCAACTTCAGTACACACTTGAAACCACCATAGCCGGTCAGAACTACCTTCATTAACGGCAGTGTTCTTCAAGTGTTTCTGATTATAAGTTTCAACACTGACACCAAAAGTTCCAACAAAATACTCTTTGACATATTTGGCATAGGCGGCCTGCAAAGGTATAAGAAATTATTGTCCACAAATCATATAGTCTCACAAAACTGTAAAGATGCATAATGTGTAATACGAGCATACCACCAAATCCACTCCTGCCTTTTTTGCTTCAACAAGAGGGGTGCATAATGCATCTGGATGTCCATACTGAAACTGCATATTCATAAACATTAAGATTACTACAGAGAAAAACTAACAAGAGTGAGAGGAAAAAGCAAATGTACCGCAACAACAGCAGCATCCGCCAGGAAATAGAAGAAATCACCATCAATCTCAAGCTGGAAACAGAAACAAATTCTCAGCATCAGTATCAGGAGATGACAATTTTAGTAGAACATCGTCACTTTGCAATTTAAGTAGAGGGTTTATACAATGGAGATATAAACGGAAAGAAGATTCAACCTCAGCTGCACCAAACTGCTTCTTCAGTTCTTTTTTGTTTGTTTCAAGACTCTGATCAACAAGTTCAGTGATTTCTTGTAACACGGCTTTGCATTCAGGACCAGCTGACTCACCAACCTGCACATGGAGGAGGGTTAAAAGAATAAGGTGAATAAAGGTGATGGAAAATCTATAACTGAAGGAAGAAAATATTCAGGAAATGAAAATAAAAATAAAAGAAAAGAAAAAACTCGGTATACGAACAGTTATTTACAAGATGAACTCCCTTCAACCACTCAATCTCATCGAATTTCCACCACCGGCTGTCCCAAATATTGTCATTTTAAACAAAGTAAGAGAACTATATCTCCCTATACTGATGTTTACCCTTCAAAGAACGATAATCATAAACCTTCATCCTAAATTGAACTAGCTTATGGGTATTTTTGAAATTTTACAATTAATCAGATAACAAATGAATAGCAAAATGTAACACAAAAAAAATGAGGTGAAGGGAGTATCAATCTGTTACCTGCTTATCATAGTCAGTGTAGTTGTAAACAGCAAGAACAACAGCAGAACTTGCCAGGCTTCCGCATGTTAAATGAGGAAACTTAAGTCGAAACCACGCACTAAGAGCACCAGAGTATGAAACGCCAAAAACAAACCATGAATTCTCAGCACCTGTTCTATTTCGCTTCAAGTTTAAGGATACCTACAAAACAGAACCACTGTAAATAGAAAAAGATAAGGTGAACAATAACATGAACTTAACAACTAAAACATGAGACAATTGACTTCAGTCAATCCGATAAAAAACCCAGTAAGACAATACTAGGCAAGCTAAACCTGGAACTAACAAAAACCTGACTTATCAAAGGGAAAAACGAAAAAGAAGCTTACCTGATACCACTGACGGAAAACAGCCAAGTCAAAGAGAGCCTGCTTAGATGAAAGATATTTCAGATTTTCCGTTGTATGTGACTTAAAAGGGCTGCTTTTCCCATAGTAACGATGCTCAAGTGAAACCACAGCAGCCCCAAACTTCTTTGCCAAAACCTGAAACTCATAACAATACAATAATTCTTGAGACATTTTCTTCCAAAATCAAATTCGTTTTCTCTGTAAAAAAAATGGGTTTGAAGCGAAATAGTAGAATTTACGCCGAGATAGTCATTGCTTATGCCATTGCACGAAGACTCCCCACAAATTTGTAAGAAAATAGGTCCATCGGGAACTTGAAAGTAATCAAGGAATTCATAGTAACGCTGCTTAAATTGCCGGTGGTCCTGCCAGAGAAAAAAAAAAGTGGCAACTTGGGAATAAAAAAGAAATACAAATTGGAATAGAAATAACAGAGATCAGAAAAACAGAAAGGGATGATTACATAAGGAGAATAGTGATCGAGAGTCTGGTCGAACCAGAGCTCTTTTGTGGTTAAATAATAGCTACTTTGAGGCAAGCGGTTAAGCAAAGAGCGAGGCGTCATCACGAATCCATGGGCGAATCCCGACAGAGCCACGAAGAACAATAACGAGACGGACACAACCAACGGTTTCGAAAGCCTCATCGTTCCCATTGCTAGCCCTGATTCAGAAACAGGTGGCCGTGAGGTTCTTCGTGTCTTAAAACTCTTGGGAGCTAACGGGAAGCCAGATCAGTTAATACTGGGCAGTCAGCTTCACATATATTTATTATATTGATGTTATCAACATGCTACACCCAAGGTGACTAAAGTATGAAAAAGAAAAGGTTGACTAAAGTATGAGTAAATCTCTTTATCGGGTAATTTTTATTTAATAGAAAGTTTAAATTACTATTTGTGGAAACCATTTTTTTTTGAAAAATAGGCTAGACTTTAAGGCTCAGTTTGTTTGGCAGTAAAATGTTTTCCGGAAAATGATTTCTGGAAAATGATTTACTTTTCTGGAAAATGATTTATAGAAAATATTTTCTGGTGTTTGGATAAATCTATGTAAAATATTTTCTGCTGTTTGGCAGTTTTCCTGAAAATATTTTCCGTAAAAGCTGTTTTTACATATATTAATAAATTTTATATACATATTAATAAATTTTTATATTTTAAATTGTTTTTACATATATTGCTATGATTTTTTATAAATAAAATATATAATAATACTCAATTATTAAGCTACATTCAATTGATTAAAATTACAAAACAGAGACCCTTTCAATTGATTAAGCTACATTCAATTGATTAAAATTAAATATACAATCAAGGTACCAACATTCAATTGATTAAAATTACAACACAGAGACCCTTTCAATTTTATCTTCATGACGGTGTAAATTTGCATATCTATATCTGTGTGCAAGTGCACAAAGATAGGACACGTAATTCTCGAATGAGAAGTTACCAAAAAATTACACACACTGATATTGGCCACAGTGAAGGATGACTGTGTGAACACTACAATCAGAATCATATGCGTCCATGTATACTGGCGAAACTGATACTTGTACATGTTCTTCTTCAATGTAAGAATAAACCACATAAAACCTGATCCCAATAACCCAACACAAAAAGGAAAAGATATCAATGACCATAGGTATTATTTTATATAAAAGGAAAATTCAAGGGGGCAATCACCATATAAAAAAGTAAGAAAAGCATCTAGCATATAAGAAAACAATATAGGCATTCCCGGAAATAATAAACTAGTTCCACTTTGGTCAAAATGATATGGCATTCACACATAAAAAGAAATGCTTAACCAACCTGCAATGTACAAGAAGTAACAGATAGCCATTTGATACTTGATAAGGCTGCTAACAAACTGATACAAAAATTTGTCTGGAGTAACAGAATTGATGAGTGGTTGACTGAGAAGGCGGCCATATACAAATAACATTGCAGTGAAGAAGAAATGCCTGCCATAAAACAGAGATGAATACATGTTAGTAAGATTGAACACTAATGTCTATGGCACAACAAATCTTGGTTGCCATATTGAAGGAAAATGTAGTATTCTCACCAATTTAATAGCCTAAATCCTGGAAGATGCTCATCTTCATGTGCTTTTCTGAGTAGATTAAACAGCTCTTTTGCCATAAATATTTGGATAACCACCACCATAGCTGTGATATAGAGATGACCCATGTAGACAACTAATGCAAAACCCCCAATCATCCAAACAGTAGAGTATGTCCTAATCCACATTGATTTGTACTTGTTACGGTCATCAACAAGCAAAGTTCCACCATTTGGTTTGCTAGGTTCTGGAATAACCTGAAAGAATATTTGGATTTTTATTAAGTTAAAGATAAAAGAACAGTTTTGCTTGCATAGAGAAATCTCCCTTTCAACGTCTGAGTACCCAACCTCATTAGAACGTTTACGTTGCCGAACACGAGAAGTACCAGCTGATGATAGGGCTATATTATTCTCCTTTTCCATAGCTCTTTAGTCAAATGTCAATCGTCAAACAAAAACACATGCATATACTTGTGAAGCAGGAAAGAATTGTTACTGTCCGAGCTACCAAATTACACACACTTGAAAGAGATGACAACTGGGACTCACTGCAATGGTATTCATATAAAAGCTATACGTTCCAGTTAAAGCCATACGTTCACCATGCTCTATCATTGAAGCTAACAAAATAGACATATATCATAGGCAAAAAAGCACCTTCTGGTTCAAAATAAGCAACTTTAAAAAGACATGGAATTTCATCTAGTCCAAAATCATACACGGCATGGGTCTTTATAAATATTACTGAAATCCCAATCTCTAGCCTTCTCCACTCATGTTTTAAGGCAAACAATGATATTTCAACAATATGAAAGAACCATATATATATATATATATATATATATATATATATTGAATGGCAACTTTTAAGCTAATTAAAATAACATTCAAACCTTAAACGATACTTTAACCAGGAAAATTTGATCAATTAAAGAATCTAAACTTTCTCCCAATGATAAATTTCAAATTCTAGGTTCAGCAGTAGATTTAAAAAGAGGAATTTCACTCAAAACTATCAAGCTAATTAATTACAAACAAAAAAAATAATCTATAGAAACTGAATCAAATAACACAAACCCAGAAAAAAACCAACAATCAAAGTTTAAATTTAAGACAGTAAAGAATGAAAGTAACCACTCAAAATCAAAACTGAAGCTGAAAGAAACTCAATTTCTGGAACACCAAAAGACCAGCGGAAAATCAGAGAAAAACAATAACAGCGGCTAATATAAAAGCATTAGCGAGAGAATGAAGGAGAAGGAAGCCGAAAAAGTCTGAGAAAGAGAGAAATAGGCTGAGAAAGAAAGAAGAAGGAGAAGGAACGAAGAAGGGAAGAAAGGAGGAAGAAAACGTACCTGGATGAAGGGGAAAGCTTGGAAAATGTCTTACCGAAAAAAATTTGGTAAGACGTTTTACGGGAACAAAGAAAGCATTTTACCCGTGTTTGTAAAATGTTTTCCTCAAGGAAAACATTTTCCATCAACCAAACGCCGGAAAATCTGGAAAATGTTTTCCGGAAAACATTTTCCATCAAACAAACAGAGCCTAAAAAACAAAAAAATGAAATCGCCACCAATTCTTTTTTGAGGGATGATCGGATCATTTTGAGATTGATCATTAAAACATTTTGATTTATTAAACAATGATTTTGGCCTACAAAATTCGAGAAAACGAGTTTAGCACCCTCGTAACGCTTAAAATTGGTACCTAATTGATTAATTAATATCTTAATATCGGAAATTTGAAAAGATTTTAAAATACGATTCTCTTTATTTAAAAGAAAACTTGAATAAATTAAACTGGATGCTAAGACCCTCTTATTTCGAAGAGAAGTAAAATGTCACGCGCAGTGAGTTAGGATACGACCTTTTAAATCCTTGAAACTAAGCTTGTCTTTTGACTTTTAAAAACTCATGCATTTAAGTTTAAGAAGGATATTCGGTTATTTGGGTCAAATGAAAAATCGAAACCCAGTAAATTAGGGCACAATTTTTCAAAATTCCAAATACAGAATATTACCTTTATTTTTAGAAATCCTTACCTCGAGAGATAACAAAATGTCACATCCAGTGAGTTAGGACACAACATTTTTTAATTCTCGAGAATAAACTTTTATTTAACTTATATGCTTTGATTTAAAAAGGACAATTGGTTCTTTAGACTCGACGAGAAAAATCGGAACCCAGTAAGTTAGGGTACGGTTTCTTGAAGCTCCCAAATACAGAGCAATGCTTATTTTTAAATCTTTCCATTTTTTTTTGAATAAATACAAGTGTAAATAAAAAAAACCCCTTTTAAAGTGATGTGTATTTATCTTATTTAGGGTGTAGTGTAAAAAAGACTTATATATTCAAACATAATGCATGACGTAATCGCGATAGATATACGGGTAGAATATTAGGATGATAAATAACAAGTAAATAAATAAAATAAATTAAATAAATGAAAGGATGAAAATGAAAGGAAACAAGCAATAAACAAGTAATGAATAATGAATATTATTTATTTAAAAGGAAACAGGCAATAAACAAATAAATGAGTAATGAAATTTATCAAATCAGGATTAAATCAAAGTCAAAACAAAATTAAAAGGGAAAAATCGGAGTAAAAATAAAATATCGGGTTCAAATTGTGACACTCGAATGAGATGGGGGACCAAATGGGATAATATCCCTGTCCCCCAAAACGCATAACTTCGATATGGACCAAAATGAAACACTACGAAAATTTTAGGCTAAAATTAAAAAGAAAAAAAGAAATAGGACCAAATCGCAACAGGCCTTAAAAGCGAAGGGACTGTGCGCGTAAATGTCCCACCCACAGCAAAACACCTGGATCCTCAGGATAAACAGGTCGGGTCGTGGGTTGGCCCCCTAAACGACGTCGTTTTGGGGCCAATCAGACACTCCTAAAATGTTGTCGTTTTACCATGCTATAAAAGCAAATTTTTTCTAAAAAAAAATTCATTCTGTCACCCCCTAAAAATTTTTTTAGAAACCCCTCTTTTCCTCTCTGGCTCCGATCTAGAGTTCGGCCGAGATCCGGTGAGTCCCCACCGTGGCTCTGCCATGGTCAGTGGCTGGCATCGTGCAAGATAGGGTTTTTAGCCCTCGTTTTAAGGCGCATTTGAAGCCCAAGCCTTCCCAACCCAAAAAGTCGAAAGAAGAGGGTTCTCGGCCCCTTTTGGGTCTGATTTCGACGACAGAGAAGGGCCCTCCGACGATGCGACCGCAGAGTGATTTAGGTGAGTCTCTTCTTCTTCCTTTTTTAGTGTTTATTTTTAAGAACAAAAAGGAAAATAAAATAAAAAATAAATAAAAGGAATAAAAGATCAAAAGAACACCTTTTGTTTGAATTTGTTTCAAAGTTCTCTGCTTTGTATTTGATTCTTTTTTTTGTGTGTAAGGAAAAAAAAACAATCGTTTCTCTTCGTTTTTTATAGACGAAAATATAAAAGAATACAATATATATTTTTTGTTATTTTTGCTGTCGTTGTTTGTCTCTTTTGACAGGTACGGAACGACGTGGAAGAGCCTGCGGAGGTACAGTGTGTGGACGTGGCGGTGTACGGAGGCATGCGGCGCTGGAGGTCTACCTAGGTTTTTTTTGTTTTGTTTTAAGTTTTGGGCTGATTTCGGCTTTAGGTTTTTTTGTTATTGGGTTTGACTGATTTGAGTTTTGGGTTGTAAAAAAAGGACTGTTAATTTTGGACTCTAGATGTTTTTATTTGGGTTTTATTTATTCCGGGCCTTGACCAAAATTGGCCTATTCTAGCTGCCCCTCTTTGCTCATTGTCATGTAACGAGAATGGAGTAAAGACTTTAAAAGGGTCAATTTTGCTTGGTCTTGCCGAGTCTTAACTTCTTTTGGTGCTTATCTTCCTCAAGTAGCCTCATTCCATTCCGCTGCATCTTCAGGGGCGTAGGAATTAGTGCTTTGATCTGCTCCAATGTAATTTCAGGGAGAAGAGATTTGTAGCTTCGATCTACTCCGTTGGACTTCAAGGAGATATGAATTGGTAATTTCAACCTATCTTGTGTATTTTCTATCCTGCTCCACTGCAACTTCAGGAAGATAAGATCTGCCATAATTTGTAGCTTTAATCTGTTCCACTGCATCTTTAGGGAAATAAGATTCGCTATCTTCAGTCTGCTCCGCTGCAACTTCAGGGAGATAAGGCTGGTGGCTTCAATCTGCTCCACTGTAACTTCAGGAAGATAAGGTCCGCCATAATTGGTAGCTTTAATCTGTTCCACTGCATCTTCAGGGAAATAAGATTCACTGTTTTCAGTCTGCTACGCTGCAACTTCAGGGAGATAAGGCTGGTGGCTTCAATCTGCTCCACTATAACTTCAGGAAGATAAGATTCACCATAATTTGTAGCTTTAATCTATTTCACTGCATCTTCAGGGAATTAAGATTCATTATATTTAGTTTGCTCCGCTGCAACTTCAGGGAGATAAGGCTGGTGGCTTCAATCTGCTCCACTGCAACTTCAAGAATATAAGATTTGCCATCTTCGATTTGCTCCATTGCAACTTCAAAGAGATAAAATCTACGACTTCAATCTGCTCCACTGCTACTTTAGGGAGATGAGATTTGTGGGTTCACCGATCTTGCTACACCGTCCTCTAAGGGACATAACCTGTAGAATCGATTTCATGGGCTTATACTTATGCTAAATGATTAGGATGCAATGATCAGAATAAATCGAATGCTCCTAGCTAGATGTGTTATGGATGAGATTTGCATGAATGCAGGATGTCATAAGAATGATCCCTTTTTAATGTCTGGGTTGTCATTGGTCGTTGTTCTTCAAGGTTGTATTACTGACGTACTATCCTGTCTTCTTGTTCAGCCAATTTTTTTGACAGAGAATCCGAAGAAATGGTTACAATTTAGACTCTTCTTTCTCAAATATCTCCAACCCTTAGGCTTGGTGAGTTCTAAATAGTAGTCCTGTTTTAGGTTCTTATACTATTTAGAAGCTTCTAGAGTAATATGCAAAACTCCTTTTGTGAAAGTATTATTAGTCCATTAATTGTTATTTCAATGCAAAACGTTTGAAGAGGATCATAATGATGGACAAAATTGAGATTTATCAAGAATAAAATCTAAAAAGAATAAATTAATTAAAGAAAGCAAACATTGCTGGAATACAAAATAGTGAGGGAAAAAATAGGTGCCCCAGATATCGCAGCTTGAGCTTCTTTGTATGAACTTTCCAAAGACCTTTTTAAGCTCAATATGTGTTTAGGAGATCTAGAGTACTTTGTCGAGGCCCCAAGATGTTGCATACCCTCTCTTCGTTAATTCAGGTATGGTAAGATCACCGCATGCCCCATTTTTTATCACAATTTGAGCCGCCCTTTTCAAGTTTTCGACTCAAAACTTCTTTGGTCTCAAGGCGCCCTTTGTGGGTTTTCACCTTGGCCTCTCCGTTTTTTTTAGAGAAGGTATCAAAGTGCACTTTGCGAGTTTTCACTTTGACCTCTTTTCCTCCTTAAGTATAGTATTTTTTGACTGAATCCAAATTTATAGGATTGAGCAAGTTTTTCCCATCCATTTCGGTCAAAATCAGTGCTCCTCCAGAGAAAGCCTTTTTTACCATATAAGGTCCTTCCCAATTTGGCATCCATTTCCCTCTGAAATCCTTTTGTATGGGAAGGATCTTTTTCAATACGAGGTCCCCTTCGTCATATTCTCTTGGGCTAACCTTTTTGTCATAAGCTTGCATCATTCGTTTTTGGTACATCTGACCCTGACAAATAACCTTTAGCTTCTTTTCCTCAATCAAGTTCAACTGATCATATCGAGACTGGATCCATTCTGCTTCATCTAACTTTAGCTCTGACAAAACTCGAAGGGACGGTATCTCTACTTTAATGGGTAAAACCGCCTCCGTTCCATAAACTAATGAGAAAGGCGTTGCCCCGGTGGAAGTTCTAACAGACGTTCGATAAGCATAGAGAGAAAATGGTAACTTCTCGTGCCAATCTTTATAAGTTTCAGTCATTTTCCCCACGATCTTCTTAATATTTTTATTAGTTGCTTCCACTGTACCATTCATTTTTGGACGATATGGTGATGAATTGTGGTGTCTGATTTTGAATTGACTGCAGACCTCCACTATCTACTGTTGTTCAAGTTTAATGCATTGTCAGATATGATCCTCTCAGGCATTCCATATCGACATATGATTTCCTTCTTTAGGAATCTGCTGACTGCCGACTTAGTAACACTGGCATATGAAGCAGCCTCTACCCACTTGGTGAAATAGTCGATGACTACAAAGATGAATCGATGCCCATTTGAAGCTTTTGGTGAGATCGGCCCGATGACATCCATGCCCTACATAAAGAAAGGCCATGGGGAAGTCATAACATGTAAAGGCGAAGGAGGTACAGGAATTTTGTCTCTATAAATTTGGCATTTGTGACATCTCTTAGCATAATTGATGCAGTCTCCCTCCATGGTAGACCAAGAGTACCTGAATCTCATAATTTGTCTAGTCATTGTGAAACCATTAGCATGTGTTCCACAAACACCCTTGTGGACTTCTTCCAGAATTTTCTTAGCTTCAACAGCGTCCACACATCTCAATAGTGCCTGATCCTTTCTTCTTTTGTACAAGATCTCCCCGTCTAAGACATAGTCACAGGCTAGTCTTCTCAACCTCCTTTTATCATTCTTGGTTGCCTGATCAAGGTATTCACGATTTCTCACGTATCGTAATATATCGTGGTACTAGGGGTGATCATCTCTTTCTTCTTCCTCCACGTTGTAACAATGAGCTGGGGCCTCGTAAATACTCATTTGAATGGTTTTACATCCTCTTGTTTGCTCACTTTGATCATGGAAGCCAAAGTAGCCAAAGCATCTGCTATCTGGTTTTTGTCTCGCGGGAGATAATTGAAAGTAATATCATCAAACTCCTCCATTAACCCTAGAACTATCCTTTGATAATTGATCAATTTGGAGGTCTCTTGTCTCCCATTCACCTTTCAGTTGGTAGATCACCAGTGTAGAATCTCCATATAATTCCAGCGCTCTGATTTTGCATTCTATGACTGCACGGAGTCCTATGATACATGTTTCATACTTTGCCATATTATTTGTACAATCAAAATCCAATTTGCATGTGAATGGATAATGATCTCCATTTGGGGATACCAAGACTGCCTTAATTCCATTACCTACAACATTTGATGCTCCGTCGAAGTTTAATTTTCAAAGGTGATCTTTTGTAGCATCTTCTTCAGTAGCTGCCACATACATTAGTTCTTCATTGGGGAAGTCAAAGTTCAAAGGCTCATAATCTTCTAGAGCTCTGTTGGCCAGAAAATCTACTACCGCGCTTTCTTTCACAGCTTTTTGGCTCACATAAACTATGTCAAATTCAGAGAGTAGAATTTGCCATCTAGCCATCCTTTCATTCAAAGCAGTTGACTCCATCATATATTTTAGAGGGTCCAACTTTGAGATTAGCCAGGTTGTATGGTACAACATTTATTGCCTCAACCTCTGAGTTTTCCAAATCAAGGCACAACACGATTTCTCAATTGGTGAATATCTCATTTCACACTCAGTGAATTTCTTACTGAGGTAGTATATTGCCTTTTCGCTTCTTCCCTAATCATCGTGTTGACCCCGCACACATCCCATAGAGTTATTAAACATTGTCAAATACAATATTAATGGCCTATCCGGGTATGAAGGTGACAATACTGGAGGACTTGACAAGTACTATTTAACCTTATCAAAAGCTTTCTGGCATTCATCATCCCACACGCCTGGATTGTGTTTCTTAAGAAGACGAAATATAGGATCACATTTATTAGTTAATTGCGAAATGAACTGAGCAATGTAATTTAGCCTTCTAAGGAAACCTCGAATTTCTTTTTGAGTGTGCAGTGGAGGCAATTCTTGTATAGCCCGGACCTTGTCTGAGTCAATCTCAATTCCCCTTTCATTGACTACGAAGCCCAACAATTTTCCAGATCTAGCTCCAAAAGTACATTTTGTTGGATTGAGCTTTAATTGAAATTTTCTCAGTCTCAAGAATAACTTCCTCAAAACTTGGATATGTTCCATTTTTGTTCGGGACTTTGCAATCATATCATCGACATAAACGTCGATTTCTTTGTGCATCATATCATGGAACAAGGTCACCATGGCCCTTTGATATGTTGCTCCTGCATTTTTCAGCCCAAATGGCATCACCTTATAACAAAATGTACCTTACAAGGTTATGAAGGTAGTCTTTTCCATGTCTTCAGGATGTATTTTTATCTATTGTATCCCGAGAAGCCACCCATGAAAGAAAACAGCGAATAGCCAACTGTATTGTATACTAGAGTATCAATGTGAGGCAAGGGGAAATTGTCTTTCGGGCTGACCTTATTTAAGTTTCTATAATCTACACACATTCGCACCTTCCCATCTTTCTTAGGGACAGGCACAATGTTGGCTACCCATTCTAAGTATTTGACCTCCTATAAGAATCTGACATCGAACTGCTTTTTGACTTCCTCTTTTATTTTTAGCACAATGTCAGGCGTCATTCTCCGGAGCTTCTGCTGAACCGGCCTGCAATCCTCTTTTATGGGGAGGCGGTGTGCAACAATGTCAGTTCTCAACCCGGGCATATCTTCGTATGACCACGCGAAGACATCTTTGAATTCTTGAAGTAACTCTACGAGTTCTCGCTTCGTTTCTTCGATTATGCACATTCTAATTTTCACTACCTTTCCTTTTTCCAAGTTCACAATCTTTACTGTCTCTTTATGAGGTAGAATTTGTTTTTCCTCTTGTTCTGCCATTCTTAACAAGTCCAGAGATAATCCACGGTCTATGTCATCTTCAAAGTCCTAGGATCCCTCTAAACACATGTCTTGCTCAAAAGGAAGTTCTGATTCCTTGGCAGCATTACTCATGTCATTGATATCCGAGAACCTGTTGTAGGTACAAAGGAATATACAAAGAATGAATGAATTTAAGAATAATTATTTGTATGGTATGATTATGCATGAAGTGAAAGAATGATTTGGAAAAAAGGTCCAAGGAATGAGAGAATCTAGCATAATTACTTGAAAGAATATAAAAGAATGAAAGAATATTTACTCAAAATGATATCAAATATGTACTTCATAATGATGTTTGGACATAAGCCTATTCCACAAAGGAATTCTTATTGCTTCCAGGCTTAAAGCAACAAGTGTGTTTTGAACATTACTCTGAGTAAGTTCTAAAAACTACAGGAATTTCTTCTGCAGTCCAATTGTTCAGAACACTCCCAGGTTCATAAGGGCGGATATCTAACAAGGCCCCTCCTTCAGTTGTTTCTTCATATATGGCATTGATGTGAGCATTTCCCAACATTTCTTCAACACTTTTTTCCTTGGCGTCCTTTGCTCGGGATGAATAATCCCTCTCGATACGAAAGTTTTGGATATGTGGGGGAATATCATTGGTTCCCATTTGATTTCTTCCCCACTCATATGTGCCATTCTTCTTTCTTGCCACCTTTCCAGTTCCTTCCTCTTTTGTCTCGCATCTGGCTTGTACCCTAAGCTAAAGCAGTCATGCTTGTCCTTTAGCCTTGGAGCCTCAAATCTTCCCTGAAGATGTCTCCCTAGTCTTTTTCCCGGTAAAGCTGCCTTTCCTACCATCAGCTATAATCCCATCCTGGTAGCCTTGGATATTTTTGGCACTGGAATCCTGTTCCCATCAGTAATGAATGTTGCATTCACAAACTCTAAAGACCGAAAAGAACATTCAATTACCTCATCATTTGTCTCCAAGTATGGCGCATCACTAGATACGACCGCGATAATATCTTCTTCGGCATTTATCGTCACCAGCCGACTTTCTGATACTAGCTTTAACTTCTGATGTAGTGACGAAGGCACTGCCCCTGCTGAATGTATCCAATGTCTTCCCAATAAGCAATTGTAGGAGGGCTTGATATCCATTACTAGGAAGACCACCTCATAGGTAGTTGGGCCAATCAACAGAGGTATTTCGATTCTTCTCATGAACCTCCTTTCTGTGCTATCAAACGCCCTCACTATATTCTGGCATACTTTCATGTGTGAGCTATCCACAAGTAACCTATTAAGTGTGGATAGGGGCAATACGTTCAGTGCCGATCCATTGTCGACCAGAACCCATTGCATTGTGTACCTTTTGCATTTGGTAGTAATGTGCAGAGCTTTAGTAGATCCCATACCCCTTGGTGGTATTTCATCATTGTTGAAGAAGATGAAGTTATCGGGACTTATGTTATTAACCAGCCGATCAAGTTTGTAATGGCCTAAATTTAAGGTTATCGGAATAATGGTTTCGCAACCATAAATCCGATTTAAAGAGAAATTTATTTCAATATATTTGCATGAATATTTATATGATAGGAAATATTTTTATAAATATTTATAAAATGCTAGTAATGTGGTATTAAAATTTCGTTAGAAAATTTTAACTTTTGGGTAGGTAATTAAATGAAAAAGACTAAATTGAAATAGAAGTAAAAGTTGAATTATAGATTAAAAGAAAATATAAAGGACCAAATGGCAATTAAGCCATTTTGTATAGTTGAGGCGGTGTAAGGTATAAAAATCTGAGATTTTTATGTTTAATATATTATTATATTATTATATAATAAAGATATTTTATGTTTTAATTATAATATATTATATTATATTGTTATTATTATATTTATATATGTGTGTATAAGCTAAAGAAACAAAAAAAAAAAAAGAAAAGAGGAAAGACAGAGAGTAAAGACGAAACAGAGAAGAAACAAGGGAGAAAGAAAGAAAAAGGGAGAATAGAGTTTTTAAAGCTTGGAGTTTAATTTGAAAAAGAAAAGAAAGGAAAGGATCGAATTGAAGGGAAAGGAAAAGAGAAGGTTAAGGAGCGAAGGAAGAATAACATATATCATTTCAACCTTTTTGTTGTAAGTACTACAAGAATTTTAAATTATTTTTATTTATCTTTTTCGAAATATTTATGTAAAGTATTTAAATGAATGAGATTCAGTTTTAATGCCCAAGTAGACGGAATTTAGAACTACTAGGATATTAGTGGCATGCCATTAAGGAACTTTAGCGCGCTCTCTGATTATTAGCACGTCAGTGCTCCCTGATTATTAGCACGTTGGTGCTCTCTGATTATTAGCACATTGGTGCTCTCTGTTCACTTGTGCATCATAATGCACCTCTGTATTTGTTCCGTATATCCGGTGTGTTCTATAAAGTCTACTTTGGGCTAAGAATGTGAATTGAGAACAAAAGTGAATCACTGATGTGTTAAGCTAAGTTTTATACCTTACAAAAGATAAGTTGAATTTTTATTATTGCAAGGCATAGTTGAAGAGACTTATGTGTGAGTAGATATGTAATAATTGAATGAGTTTAAAATGTTTTGTTATGATCATTTACTTATTTATTCTTGTAGTGCTTACTAAGCCTTCACCGGCTTAACGCGTTTATTTTAACGCGTAGGTACAATTAAACTAGAAGAGATAGAGTCCAACTAGAAGATCTCCCACCTCATCACATCCTCACGAGTTTCAAAAGTAGGTATTGTATTTTTTATTAAAATGGCATGTATATATGCAGTTCAAAGGTGTTCTCATGTGATAGGGACTAAAATGTAGATTCTTGAAATTCTATCTATATTCAGTTACTTGAGGTATTTTTATATATATATGGAATGAATTAATAAACAATAAATATGTTAGCAAAAATGGTTGGTAAGTTAAAATATTATATATAAATGTTTTAATTAAAAAGTATCTAGCCATAATTGTTTTGGCACCAAATGTAATAGTCTTATACCGGGTTTGCATAATTGAATCGAGTATAGGGGTATTACAAAGCTTATTGACAGAGATATCATTGGCCACGTACGTCTCGTTCAACACTTTCATCAATGCACTTCGATGTACCTCTGAACTTAAGAGTAAAGCTAGTACAGATATGCAAGCTGGTTGTTTATGCAACTGTTCCACAACAGTATACTCATTGTACTTCAAAAACTTCAGGAATTCCTTAGCTTCCTCCTCTTTTATTGGCTCATTAACAAGCGGCTCAGGTCTGACTGCTTTTTCCTTCTTTTGCTCCACCGTTAGGGTCTTTCCTTTTACGTGTTCTGCTTGGGCATTTATCAAATCATAACGCCTTCCACTACGCGTATGAGAACCTACATCTTGATCCTCTTTTGAAGCGCTGGCTGAGTTATCCTTTCTCGAGATTGTCACGTTGCATCATAATTTCAGGGGACCCTTTTGTTATCCTGATAAGAGAAGACAGCCAGTTTTTGAATTATGATCTTTGGCGTCATCTGTACTCCAGTTTTGTTACTTTTAAGTCGCGAAATGATGACCACAGGATAATTGACTTTTGGGACCTTCGCTGTTGATTTTGATGCACATATGCTTCATTCTTCTTTTACTTATTCACAGAACTCTATCTCTTTATTATCCATCAGACCTTGCACTAAGGCTCTAAATTCTACGCATTCTTGGATCTTGTGCCCCTCTTCATGATGGAACTCATAGTAGTTCCTCGTGTTTTCACAACTCCCTTCGGGATCTGAAATGCTTAATCCTCTTTTTACCATCTCCATCCAGACCCATCTCAAAGGAATTTTTACTTCTGCAATATCTGTCTTGATTCTTCTCCCCATAATTCCATCTATCGTATTTACCCCATTATCAGTACGATTGGGCAGCGAATTTTCGGCACTAGGTGCATCATCGAATTTCATAATGTCCATTTTAATAAGTCTTTCAACTACTTTCTTAAAGGCAATGCAGTTTTCTATTGAATGCCCCGGAATTCCTGCATGGTAGTCACATTGAGCGTTTGCATCGTACCAATTAGGGTATGGAGGTTGTAATGGTTTTAGGTAAAAAGGGGATACCACGTGGGCATCAAATAAACTTTGATACAACTCCCTATATGTCATTGGAATTAGCATAAATTGGAGTTTCTCAGTGTTTTGCTTTGTGTCGAATTCTTGCCTTGATAAACCTTGTTGACCAGTAGCTGCCATTCTTGGCTGATTTACAGTAATCGATTTTAAGTAACCCTTGTTATATGTACTTGTGTTGTTCACCTCGTTTTCCTTTTTCCTCAAGGCTGACCTTTTTTTATTCTCTTCTGCATCTATCTTTCCACTTTTTATTGCATTCTCGATCATTTTGCCAATCATCACTATGTCTGAAAAGCTTTTTATAGTGCTTCCTATCATGTGAGTGATGAACGGGGCTTTTAGGGTGTTGATAAAGAGCATCATAGTTTCTTTTTTCTAGGAGCGGTGGCTAAACTTGTATGGCAATTTCCCTTCATCTCTGTGCATATTGCCTGAAACTCTCACTCGATTTCTTCTCCATGTTTTGTAAAGTAATTCTATCAGGAGTCATATCCGTCACATGACTATACTGTTTCATGAATGCTTGTGCTAAGTCCCTCCAGGAACCAATCCTAACACGGCTCAATTGATTGTACCATTTGGATGTTGCTTCTACCAGACTGTCTTGGAAGCAATGTATTAGTAGTTGATCGTTGTTAACATACCCGGTCATTCGTCTATAAAAAATGGTGATGTGAGCTTCGGGGCAACTAGTCCCATTATATTTTCGAATTCTGGCATTTTGAACTTGTAGGGAAGTACTAGATCTGGGACCAAACTCAGATCCTTAGCATCGACTCCATGCTAACTATCAGCGTTTTCTATTGCCCTGAATTTTTCCTCCAGCCATTTGCATCGATCATCTAACTGCTTTGGCAATTCTATCCTTGCCATTTCCTTTTCTTCCACTTCATCAAGGTCAGGGATAACAGGATTAGTTGGGTTATTGTAACATCCCTTGCCCGTATTCTACACCGGAACCGGGTACGAGGCGTTACCATACTTAACTCACACGATTATAAACTTCAGGCTATTAGACTAAAACCTTTCCATTCATATGCCTATTGTCCTTATAATGGACCTACGATGTCCTAAACACGTTTCCAAAAGGTTTTGAAGATAATTTGGAAACTTTTTCACACTTAAAAATTTTTTACCTAAATAGGGCCACACGCCCGTGGGGGAGATGACACGCCCGTGTATCATATCACACGCCCGTGTTCGACGCCCGTGGTCGACACTGAATTGAATCACACGACCTGGACACACGCCCATTTAACTGGCCCGTGGTCACCTCTGATTAATCCACATGGCCTGGGCACGCCCGTGTACTTCAACCGTGTGGCAATTCAAATTCCAAATTCAAGGTGCAGACTTCACACGGCCAGGGCACATGCCCAGGGGCTAGCCGTATGTCACACATGGCCTAGACACACGCCCGTGTGCTTACCCATGTGAACAAGAACAAGACTATTTGCCAAGCTCTTGGCATTCCTATAGCTCACACCACATGAGTCCATTCAACATATCAATAAATAACTCATAATTTGCAACATGAACTTCTATAAATTACTTCATATTTTCATATATAGCAAAGAGCCAACAACTATGGCTATATATACACAAGAATTTTCTCATCAAAGGGGGGGCCAACACACTCTTGGCCAAAATAACAAAACAATACACCTAGTCTAGCCCCTATACATGCCATATTCAAAATCTCTAAGTCTAGATATACCGAGATGAGCTGATAGTGTGGGCGGTCTTCTGGCTATCCATGTATCTCAGCTCGGCTCTTAAACTCTATAAAACAAGGGAAAAGAGAAGGGGGAGTAAGCTTTAAGCTTAGTAAGTTTACATGTAAACCATATAACATTTTTGTATGTGTTAAACAATTATATAGCACTACATACTAAGCAAGAACAATCTACATTCATAATCATGCTTACTCATTCTTTCCATTTCCACATTCCAACCATATCACAGACTTAATGTGTACACTCGGTAGCATACTTCCCTGCATTCAGCACCACAACGTCATATAACACAACACATCACAATCTCTTAATCAATCGTTCATAATCAAATTACTCGGTGGTTTCACACTTAGCCCACCATTAGTTTTTATTAGGGTGGTATCGCACTTAGCCCACCGAAAATGTTAGCTACGGTGGTATCGCACATAGCCCACCAAATGATAATAGACGATGGTATCGCACATAGCCTATCGTAATTCAATAACAAGGTGGTATCGCACTCAGCCCATCATCAAGTGTTGCCATTACACGATTATATGACTATTTCGTCATTCATACAATAATCATTCAATAACTACCTCATTCAAGCCATTTGAACCACACATGTTCTCAATGATGCCATGCACTAATTAGCAACAACAATGTGTATATAAAAATGTATCGTTTACACATAAACTTACCTCGGTGCACAACGTTTCAATTCGCGATTCAATCCGTAACCTTGCCTTTTCCCCGGTCAAGGTTAATGTCGCACTCTTCTTGATCTATAACAATAAAATTCATTCATTTAAATCACTTTACGATCATATTGCATCAAAATCTACACTTAGGCAAAAATGACCATTTTTCCCTTACACCATGGCAAAATTACAATTTTGCCCCTAGGCTCGTAAATCATTTTTCATCACATTTCCTCAATAAACAAGCCTAGCTGAACATTTATTTCTCTTACAACTACACAAAATTCAAACTATTTCATACATTTATGACACAAATTCATTCTTTGCATTTAAGTCCTATTTAGGTGTTTTCATGCTTACACCTTTCACAAAAGTTGTTTCTCATCTTCCAAACCTTCATTTTCTTCCATAAAAACCCAACTAACAACATAAACTCTCTCATGGCGAGTCCTTAGACTTTCAACCATATTGCAAATTGGTCCCCTCATTAGCTAGATTAAGCTTTGGGGACTCCAAAAACACAAAAATCATCAATTAAAACCATCTAAATCACTTACTAGCAAGGGAGATAGCTTGGCTGAAAGTTGAACCCCCAAAAGCTCTATTTTCTCTTCAATTTTTGGTGGAAAGAAAGAGGGTTAATAGTGAAAGATGATAACATCTTTTACTCATCTTATTTTATTCATTTTATCACCTAATTTCCACTAAATTTGACTAAAAATTAAATGCTCTTGTCCCCTTTGTCTACATGGCCAGCCATCACACTCCAAAATGGTCTAATTACACTTTAAAGGCTTCCAAATTACATTTTATAGCTATGATAAACTGTAATTATAAAATATTTTAATCCCACATTTAGCTTACTTTTTGATGATTTATTCCTTGATTTATATAAAAAGGTGCTTGTAATCCTTTCTTTTCATGTCTTATACCCCGGAAAGCACTCGAGGATGAAAAGAACACAAAATGGGCCCAAAACGGAGTAAATGGGCCTTAGCATGAATTCGACACGCATGGCCCAAAGTCTACACGGCCGTGCCTCGACGATCACCTAGAGCACGGCCTCAACCCTGCCTCACACGGTCGTGCCTCAAGTTAGAAATCCGAACACGGTCTGAAGTTGATCCACACGGGCGTGTGCCATGACCGTGCCTCTGTCGCTGGAAAGAGCAATTTTAGTCGGAAAAGGGTACTTAGGGAGAAATAATTGCATTCCAAGAGCCTATATATATCCCCTAAGTGACACCTTTGAAAAGGCGTCAAAGCTAGGTCAAGGAGCCAAGCCGAGAAGGTCAGATTTAGGGAATAACGCGAGGATAGCCAGTTGATCCATCCCAAGAAGCCAGAGCTATACTCAAGACGGCGGAATTCTCCTTCAATTCCTTCAGGGGGTTTTAGGGTTTTCTTATGTTTTGTTTTATCTTTTCTCTTGAGATGTTCTTTTTATTCATTATGAACTAAACCCCTCAGATACCTGAAGGGGATAAAACTTAGATGAATTTTGTTATTTGATTTCTGAGTTATATGATAAATACTTAGTTTGTTCTTAATTATGTTGCTTAATCCAAATCTAATGTGCTTAGGTAGAGGAGGAATAGACCCTGCCTAAGAGTAGATCTAACATAATTAAGCGGAGTTGATCGCACGCCTAGAGATAGGGTGACGAGATTTTGCCGGATTAGGGTGAAACCCAATATGGGAATCCATTGATCGATTTATTGCTATCCTAGGGGGTTATTATAAGCGAACGGGAGTTCCACTAATTAACCTAGGGTTAGACGTTATTCGCCTCGAGAGAGGGTTTAATATAGGTTAGGGAGTCTTACGGATCAAGCTAAGTAAAGAAATCGTATAATTCAGGGTTAGGTAACAAGTGAAGTCTAGGTGGATTCTTCCTGAGGGTATCGTCGTGATCAATTGAGTTTTTCTTCAAGTTATTTTCCAAATCGTTCTTTTTTGTCTTTGTGTCCTTAGCTTAGTCATCGTCAATTTAGTTTAAAAGCAACTTCATTCTATTTTTAGGCTAAATAATAAAAAGAAAGTTAGTATTAGTACTTTTAGTTCCTTTGGATTCGATAATTTGGTCTTGCCTAAGCTATACTATTGTTCGATAGGTACACTTGCCTTTAATCGTTGTCAGAGTTAGTCTTTAGGTTCGATAATTCTTTTATAAATTTTAAAGCTCTGATTTCAGCGATCAAGTTTTTGGCGCCGTTGCCGGGGAACTAAAATATTAAAAAAACTATATTTTTATTACTTTAGCCCTAATTTTTAATTTTTCACAATTTATTTTTGTTTTTGTTTTTATTCCTATTTTTACTTTTTGCTGAATTTTCTTTCTCTCTTTTCCCAGCAGGTAACTCTAGTTTATGACTAGAAGGAACCCGAGAGAACCTTTGGTATACGATAGTGATATTGAAGCGACCGCTCGCAGGAATCGTCGGGAAACCAGGTGAGCCCTAAATTACACAGAAAGAGAGGAAGAAGACAGGTCCAATCCTACTAAAGGGATGGACGAAAACAACCCACAACCACGCAATGTGGGGGAAAATTAATGCTCCATGTACAATGTTTGATTATGTGAAACCACATTTAACATGAGCAAAATCGAGTGTTGTTAGGCCTGCTATAGCTGCTAACAATTTTGAATTAAAGCCTAACACAATACAAATGATTCAATAGTTTGTTCAATTTGATGGTTTGCAGGACGAAGATCCAAACACTCATATAGCTAACTTTTTAGAGTTCTATGATACCTTCAAAATAAATGGCGTTTTTGATGATGCCATACACCTTCAGTTATTCCCTTTTTCATTGAGAAATAAAGCTAAACAGTGGTTAAACTCGTTACAACGAGGGTCAATCACTACATGGGATCAAATAACCAAAACGTTTTTAATGAAATATTTTCCACGGGCCAAAATGGCCAAATTACGGAATGGTATCTCTTCTTTTGTGCAGATGGATTTAGAGACATTATATGATGCATGGGAGAGATTCAAGGATCTCTTGAGGAAGTGCCCACACCATGGCTTACCCTTGTGGCTACAAGTCCAAACCTTTTAAAACGGTGTAAACCCCTCAACGAGGCAACTAATTGATTCAGCCACCGGTGGAACACTGAACAACAAAACTCCAGAAGCAGCATACAAGTTCATCGAAGAGATGTCGCTGAATAATTACCAGTGGCAGGCTTCAAGAACCAAACCAACAAAATCAGCGGGAGTTTTCAACGTCGATGCAGTAACCATGCTATCAACGCATCTAGAGATGATGAATAAAAAGCTTGATAGTTTGTGTTCCTCGCAGGCACATCCAATCATGTAGTGCGACGCAAGTGGACCCGTGGCGAATCCTGAGTACCCACCCTACCAACCGGAAGTAGAGAGCGACCAGATGAACTATATAGGTAATAATTTCCGACCCAATAATAATCCTTATAGTAACACTTACAATCCAGGTTGGAGGAACCACCCAAATTTTTCGTGGGGAGGTCAAGGAAATCAAAGGCAACGACCTCCTCAAAATTTCCAAAATCAGCCCTATCCACAAGAAAAGAAACCTACCCTCAAGGAGATGATGGCAAAATTCTCAGCAGACACAGAGAAAAGTATCTAAGAAACTGAGAGAACAATCAAAAGCAATGAAAGTTGAATCGGGGAAATTACTAAGTCAGTAAGGAAGTCACTGATGCAGTCGAACAACTCGCAAAGCTGATGTCAGAACGACCGCAAGGACGTCTACCAAGCAACACTGAGATTAACCCTAAGGAGCAAGTTCAAGCCATCACAGCTCAGGATAATAAGGGGTTAGATAAACCTGATCCAAGGCCAGAAAATAAGGTAGACGAAGGTAAAATAGAGGTAACGCAAGAAAAGCCGAAACCGGTAATTAAAGAGTACCAACCTCGCATGCCTTACCCCGAAGCCATAAAAAGAGACGATTCAGAGGGACAGTTCGGTAAGTTTCTTAAACTTCTAAAGAAATTACATATTAACTTACCTCTTCTTGACGCTCTTTTTCAGATGCCAGACTCGAGGAAATTTTTAAGACAACTCTTGACCAACAAACGCAAAATAGTTGAAGAGCACCACGTGGAACTAAACGCAATATGCTCCGCAATGTTACAAATAGACTACCACAAAAACTAAAAGATCCAGGGAGTTTTACAATTCCATGTTTAATTGGTAGTTTAAATATTCATAATGCGTTAGCTGATTTAGGGGCAAGCATAAATGTCATGCCTTATTCACTGTTTAAATGACTAGGTCCAAGGAAGCCCAAACAAACTAGGATGAGTATTCAATTAGCTGATAAAACTGTTAGAATTCCTAGGGGCATTATCGAAGATGTTCTCGTAAAAATCGATAAATTTGTTTTCCCAGTAGACTTTGTCGTCTTAGACATGGATGAGGATAATTCAATCCCCTTAATTTTAGGAAGACCTTTTCTAGCAACTGCTAAGACTAAAATTGATGTTGCCACAGGTGAACTCATACTTCGTGTAGGCGATGAATCAATCAATCTTCAAGCTCTTGACTCAGCCAGGACAATAGTCGATGAAGGTAAGAAATTTACTTCAATAAATAATCAAATTGTTCAACCTCCATCGCAGGAAACACCACAAGAATACAAACCTGAGCCAACTCATAGACCACAAGTCGACAAAGTAGAGTCACACAAGGAACAAAGCCTTAGGGTCGGCAAATTAGAAGAGTAGCAAACACACGTCAAAGAAGAACCAGATCCACACGAAGTAAAACCAGAGGAACCACCAGAAGAGCTCATAGGGACATCCAACCACTTCAAAATAGGAGACCAGGTACTGTTAGACAAAACCGATCTTCACATCACTACAACAAACCTGAGGGCAAAGGGAGAAATTCTTCTTAAGTTGCACGATATCTTCCCACGCGGAATAGTCGAGGTAAGCAATCTAATATTCAGTAATTTCAAGGTAAGCGCTTCTCGACTTCAACTTTGTCAAGAAAATAGAACTATAAGCATGAGGGAAGATATTCAAACCTTTAAACCTCCCTAAAAATTTCAAATACGAGGAAAGTCTAGCTTAAGACTATAAACGAGCGCTTCTTGGGAGGCAACTCGAGCACTAACCTTATTTCTTTTTACATTTGTTTGAATTTTATTTTATTTTTCTTTTTCCTTTCCCTTTAAACTAACCAAAAGTGTAGATTTCCAGGCCACACGGCCGTGTCCATGGCCGTGTGGACCACCGGAACCGCCACACTGACAAAACAGAGGCCATGCAATTCAATCCAACCACTCTCCAACGTCACGGATCCAACCACCCTTCCCACGGGCACCGAAAAATCCGCACGGCCGTGCCCCTCAACCGTGTGAAGCTACTAACTTCCACACCACAGGCAGAACACGCCCGTGCCTACAAACCGTGCGAAGCTGACTTATCTAGTACAGGCAAGACACGCCCGTGCAGCCCAACCGTGCCAACATACAAACTTCACAAACACGGGCGTGGGTGGATGAAACACAGACATGGGGTAACAACACACCCAAACACACGGCCGTGCGAGGCGGCCGTGTAAATCGACACACCCTAGGACCACAACCGTGGGGATATGGCAGACTTGAACCCCTATTTAAATACCACCCCTCCTCCCCCCATCCCTCTCCTTCATTCTCCACCCTTTCTTCCTCTCTTTTCTCCCGCTCAAAAAATTTCTATCCCCATACTAAACCTCTAGATCCTTGGAGCCACACAAAATCATGTCGAAGAAACGAAAGAAGCTAAGCGTAGTTTCCCCAAAGGAGAACGGTCAACATGAGTTCATGCCGGCAGCTTCGACTAATCACCAAGTCAAGGGTCTTTGAGACCAATTCATTTTTCCTTTTTGTTTCTCTTCTCCTTTATTTTCCTTATCTAAACTTCTCTTCTGCTCTTTTCGTTTAATTTTCCTTTAGTTTCTTAGTGTCAGGTTCGCCAGGCTGCTTGGGAATCACGCCGACCACCACGATAGCCTCTTCACTTCCGCCACCGCCATCACATCCCCAATCTTAGCTTTGATTCCCACCTTGCGAACTATCATTCAATAAGGACTTCACAGTCCATTAGTATTTTCTTTTTATTTTAGTTTTCTTCTTAGTCTCATTTCCCTTAGCTTGCTTTACTTTAATTTTATATTTAATATATTTATATTATGTCTTAATAACCCCTGACTAATCCTTCACGAGTTCCCCAATTTCTTCATCTAGCGCAGAGCCCGGGAACCAACACCACCATACCGATGCATTCGCCGTATTTGCCACATCTTCCACGAAACCCACCCAAGAATTTAGGAAGTGACACTCTATCCCATTCTCTTTTGATTTATCCCATTAATGCTATTATCTGCCTTTGTACATTGAGGACAATGTACATCTTAAGTGTGGGGGGTAAAAGTGTCAAACTTTTTGCATTATTCTCAAATCCCTGAGGATAAAAATACGATAAAAGTGCCTAATTTTTTCCATTATTCTCAAATCCCTGATTTAGTCTTGTTTTTGAGTATATTCCTCATAGTACAAACTAGGATGAAATTTCTAATGATTTATGATTGACATGTTTTAGAATAAGTCATAGTTAATTGTACATTGATGATTGAATTTGAAGAATACTAGAGAATTAAGCATGATAAGTCTATTTTTTCAAGAATTAAAATTTTGCTAGGTTGTTGACCTAAATTTGAATACTAACCTTGAAATTTGAAATTCACGAGGATGATGTCAAAACACCCATAATTTTTGTGAGATTTTGAACCTTATAGAGCATAATTCCTTTCCGTGCTCATTTTTTGATTATGAGTGTATCAACCATGAACTGTTATTCTAAAACTTGCCTCGTTTATGCATGTTGTGACCACAATTTTGATTTAATATTACAGAGATGATAAAGGCACCTAGGTTTTAACCCACTTACACCACTAAAATAGCCTACCCTTAACAATTAACCCCTAGTGAACCCTGTTGATCCTAACAACCCCTTTTTTTTGACTCACCAGCTAATATTAACCCAAAACCCCTTTGTATTTGATTATCACACTTTCTTTTGACTACCCCGTAATCGAGATTTGATTTGATCAAGTTACCTAAGTATATTATTCTAGTAGTTAAATTTATCTTATATTATTTAGTTTATTCTTAAAAAAAATTTCAAAGTATTCAATATTAGTAGTGAGCTTACCCAATCAAAGTCTATTTTCAAAAGAAAAGCTCGTATTAGTAGGATTATTACTTTTGAATTGATGATATTTTAGTTTGTTTAGGTAGATACTCGTCAATTCGATCTCAATTCTAACCTTCTAATTTCAGCCTTTAAACCACACCTTTAACCCTAGCCCCGTTACAACCCTAACAAAGACCTTTTGATCTGTTTATCATCTCATATTACAGTGGTGGAGATTTGATTTCTAGGCAAGCCTATGGGATTAACTTTTCAGGTTCGACTTATGAGCGATCTTTTCCTGAACCTTAAACACTTTAGAGTGATTTGAGTGAATCCTTAGTGAGGACATCAATCTTTGTCGGTTTTGAATTGAAAAGGTAGCTATTTAAATAAGGGGAGACACCTATGTTTTCGAAGTACAAACTCATAACTTATCTCGTTTAAATCTTTAGGACTCTTTAAATTGAATTATCTATGTATGAATTATCTATGAATTATGACAAGGCATTGTTGATAGGAATTGTGAATTATGGAAAGTTCGTTTTAATTGTAAGTTGAAAACTTTGCTTGAGGACAAGCAAAAGCTTGAGTGTGGGGGTATTTGATAAACCGTAATTATAACATATTTTAATCCCACATTTAGCTTACTTTTTGATGATTTATTCCTTGATTTATATAAAAAGATGCTTGTAATCCTTTCTTTTCATGTCTCATACCCAGGAAAGCACCTGAGGATGAAAAGAACACAAAACGGGCCCAAAACAGAGTAAATGGGCTTTAGCCTGAATTCGACACGGCCTGGCCCAAAGTCCACACGGCCGTGCCTCGACGATCACCTAGAGAATGACCTCAACCCCGCCTCACACGGCCGTGCCTCAAGTTAGTAATTCGAACACGGTCTGAAGTTGATCCACATGGGCGTGTGACCGTGCCTCTGTCGCTGGAAAGAGCAATTTTAGTCGGAAAAGGATACTTAGCGAGAAAGAATTGCACTCTAAGAGCCTATATATATCCCCTAAGTGACACCTTTGAAAAGGCGTCAAAGCTAGGCCAAGGAGCCAAGCCGAGAAGGTCAGATTTAGGGAATAACGCGAGGATAGCCAGTTGATCCATCCCAAGAAGCCAGAGCTATACTCAAGACGGCGGAATTCTCATTCAATTCCTTCAGGGGTTTTAGGGTTTTCTTATGTTTTGTTTTATCTTTTCTCTTGAGATGTTCTTTTTATTCATTCTGAACTAAACCCCTTAGATACCTAAAGAGGATGAAACCTAGATGAATTCTGTTATTTGATTTCTGAGTTATATGATAAATACTTAGTTTGTTCTTAGTTATGTTGCTTAATCCAAATTTGATGTACTTAGGTGGAAGAGGATGTACTTAGGTGGAAGAGGAATAGACCCTGCCTAAGAGTATATCTAACATAATTAAGCGGAGTTGATCGCACGCCTAGAGATAGGGTGACGAGATTTTGCCGGATTAGGGTAAAACCTAATATGGGAATCCATTGATCGATTTACTGCTATCCTAGGGGGTTATTATAAGCGAACGAGAGTTCCACTAATTAACCTAGGGTTAGACGTTATTCACCTCGAGAGAGGGTCTAATATAGGTTAGGGAGTCTTACGGATCAAGCTAAGTAAAGAAATCGTATAATTCAAGGTTAGTAACAAGTGAAGTCTAAGTGGATTCTTCCTGAGGGTATCGTCGTGATCAATTGAGTTTTTCTTCAAGTTATTTTCCAAATCGTTCTTTTTTGTCTTTGTGTCCTTAGTTTAATCATCATCAATTTAGTTTAAAAGCAAATTCATTCTATTTTTAAGGCTAAATAATAAAAAGAAAGTTAATATTAATACTTTTAGTTCCTTTGGGTTCGATAATCCGGTCTTGCCTAAGCTATACTACTGTTCGATAGGTACACTTGCCTTTAATCGTTGCCAGAGTTAGTCTCTAGGTTCGATCATTCTTTTATAAATTTTAAAGCTCTGATTTCAGCGATCAAGCTATTAGGTACCTCTACATTGAAAAATAAAACTTTCGCACTTTATGCGATTTAGTCATTTCTCACAATTAAGCATGCTATCACTCAAATTAAAGCACCAAAATTTTCATGCATCCATATAATTATGCTGCAACACATAAAATAACATCAAAATAATTTTCTTAAACCTCAGATTAGTGGTCCCGAGATCATTGTTCTGACTAGCCCCAAAATTGGGCTGTTACAGTTATCCACTGGGTTAGAACCTGATCCCTTTTGAAAGTTCATCGGCACTGAATCACCATCCTGAAAATGTTGAGGCCTAATTGTGACGGATGTTCTTTGAGCGTACACCTCAGGTTGTGTCTGTGTATTTTTTGGAGTAAAACTTGGAGGATAGAGATGTTCCTCATTATCTTCTCCAGCATTAACCATGGGGCTCTTTTCTTTATCTATTGCTCCAGTCAGCAGTTGGGTCAACTGAGTCATCATATTTCTTTAGGATTCCAACATGCGGTCCATCATGTCTTGCTGGATTTTAACCAGTTGCTCTTGCATTTGCAATTGTAGTTGATCTTGTATCTCTTTTTGGAGTTGTTCAAGTCTTTCCAATCTTTGATCCATGTCTTTTATTTTTGCTCGGGTACCGTAATGATGTTTGGTTGGTAAGTTTTTGTTGGTTTCCAGATTAACTCTGAAATGATTTTAACCAATTAGGGTCTTTCCATGAAATTTAATGCACACAATGTGATGCGAATGCATGAAATAAATGCAAAAAGACATCGATTCTTATTCGATTTCATTTAGAAAACTTTATTAGAAAACAAAATTCTTTACATAAAACGAATTACAAATATGGCTTTGCCCTAATGCTCAAAGTTTTAATTTTCCTAAGAAACGAAGCTAACTCTTGACCCTGATCTGATTCTAGCTCATACTTCACGCTTAGCATGTCAGCCTGAATTGCCAAGGTCTATAAATGATTGGCTACCTCCCGAATCTGAGCCACGACCTCGCCCATAATGTAATCTCTGTTCCTAACTTGATTCTGAGAATGGGGAAGCTATTCCTTCCAACATTCCTCACTTACCTCAAGAAGCTCTACTCGGAGTTCACAGTTTTGTAATGCAGACTCTAGTTCTTCTATTTTTCCTTTCATTTCTTCAATCTTGTTCAAACTTGCCCTCAACTCAATCGCAGAATTATGATTTCTATACTGATGAAGTAAATTTTCAAGTTCTGCCACTCTAGCCTTTAATTCTCTTTTGTCATTTTGGGTTTCTAACAAACTCCTTTCTAGGGCCTCTTTTTGTGCCTGAGCCTCCTGGAATTTTCTCTCCCACTGATCGGCTTTGGTTTTTTCTTCTTGGATCTCTTGTCGCCATTGATCCGACGTTTTTCCCAATCCGAAAGTTCTCATCGATAAATGCAATTTCTTTAATCTGTCTTCAAACTATCCAAGCCTTCCTCGACTTTATTCTTTCCTTTCCTTAATTTCTCGGCCTCTAGCTTTTGAACATTGACATCTAACCTTAAATGCATCCTTTCTTCCTCCAATTATTCTATCTTCTTTTCAAGTTCCAAATTCCTCCTCTCGAAGTCTTGCTTTATGATTTCTAGTTCTGATGAGACCATTTGTAAGTACTCCTCCATCGGTCGAACGCCTTCTAAATTCGGCCTGAGGATATTATCATTAATTCTTTTACTCCACCATCCATTGTACTCGGGAGTCATCTTTGAACCTAGGGCTAACCTTTTAATTCGATGAGTCTGATTCCAAACGTTAGAAATCTCTTTTACCCTTTTCTTATAGTTATCACCCCTGTACGAAAACTCATATTGAGCTAGCCCATGTGTTGCTGGTATGAACTATCTTGATCTGTATTGCCTCAATACGAGCAAAAGAGCATACCCAACGATTCCCCAAATCCCAAGCAAATGGACCTAGTCAAAACTCTCACATCGATAAAGAATTTTGTCGTGAATCAACCAAAGAGCGGTCCACTCGACTTCTTCTTCCTGGAGATTTTGGAGGAGCGCTATCCAATTTTCTTATGATATGTTATCCCTTCTTAGCGTGGCCACTATCTCCTTTAATGGGGAGAAATTCCCGGAGAACACCCGATAAGAAACCTTATCCACCTTCCAAAAATGAATGTGGAACCAAGCTAACAACAACTGTGCGCACCCTATAAATCTGCCCTCACCGGTCCTCCTACATGCATTCAAAGATCTAAATGTCTCGGTGAAGATTGCAGGAACAGGTGTGACCCCTTTATCAAGTCGATCAAAGAGATCCGAGACCACCTCATCTACATACCCTAATGCCCTAGGGAAGATCATTAGTTCGTAGATGCTCAAAGCAAACACATCGACTCTCTTTTTCGTATCAGTATGCGCTAGAATCAAATCTCTCAAATTCTTCGATAGTATGCACTTACACTCACCTTTTTGCTTGATCCTGGCTGTAATCCACTATTTGCTCATTCCTGTAATGTTCATCAATTTCTTCCAAAAGGTCGAGACATAAGCAGCTCTAGACTAAGCTTTATCGACTTAAACTTTTGGACAACACAGTAGGGTTGTGTATTCTTCCACAATGGGCACTAAATCTACCCTTCCAAAGGTAAAGTAACTGTATGTAGGTATTCAATACTGAGCGAGGGCCCGGAATAAATGCTCATCTACCTTTATGTTGAGTAGATACAACAAACCCCCATAATTGTAGTAGAACAACTGCTTGGCCTCATTGTTCCACTGATCCCATATCTCTTTTAATTCCTGAAGGTTATTTTACGTCACGCTGATACGAGTGTAGTCCCATAATTCTGATATGTACCCCACGGCTAGACTATCCCCTTTCTCTAATTGCGTTTTCTCTGACCATATACGGACAACCGTATTATCTGCCACTTTATCAAGAAATTCGTTCTCCATGACAAGCTCTCTAATTTAGTAATCGAATGTGAATCGACACTCTTTTAAATATGAAATGGCATGCAAACATAGCAAAAACACAACAAGTCAGTACAATATACAAAAAACAAAACTCAAAGCAAATGAAAGAGAATCAAGCACCTATCTAGGTAACCGCTAGGGTTTTACGTAGTGCTATCTAGGGTGGGCTCCTATGGTCTTCTATATTCGGTTTGGTTCTAAATTTGAGGTACCCGAACCAGCAGATTTCTCGATCCTTACCCATTATGGGCTTATATGGACCGAGTTCAGTTCAGGGGAATTCATTTCCCTATGGCTGCACGGAGATGAAAATCTCACGAAGACATAGGTACGGATGTATCCCGAAAGCGATCCACTATCCTGCACGAAGGTGAAAACCTTACGAAGGAGTAGCTTCTCACTGTCACTTAAAAGAGGTAAGACCAAAAGGTCCTTATGCAATATGATGCAAAAATATTCTACGAGATTCAAACCACAGCAATCATATGAAATAACACAAACAAATGTAATAAAAGGATCGTAATTTTTCAAATCAAATTTTCAATTTTCGACAACAAAACAAAAAATAATCAATTTTACGGCTTGACTCTCTTGGTTTTGCCAGTGGAGTCGCCAAGCTGTCAAAACCTTTTTTTTTTGGAAAAAAAACAGGGTCGACTTTAAAAAACGAAAAATGGAGTCGCCACCAATCCTTTTTTTGAGGTGTGATCACATCACCTTGAGACTGATCATTAAAATATTTTGATTTATTAAAACAATGATTTTGGACTACAAAATTTGAGAAAACGGGTTTGGGAGTTAGTTAAATACGAGGAAGGATTAGCACTCTCGTAACGCCCAAAATTGGTACCTAATTGATTAATTAATGTCTTAATGTCGAAAATTTGAAAAGGTTTTAAAATACGACCCTCTTTATTTAAAAAAAAACTTGAATAAATTAAATTGGATGCTAAGACCCTCTTATTTCGAAGAAGTAAAATGTCACGTCCAGGGAGTTAGGATACGACCTTTTTATTCCTCGAAACTAAACTTGTCTTTTGACTTTTAAACACTCATGCATTTAAGTTTAAGAAGGATATTCGGTTATTTGGGTCAAATGAAAAATTGGAACCCAGTAAGTTAGGGCACAATTTTTCAAAATTCCAAATACAGAATATTACCTTTATTTTTAGAAATCCTTACCTTGAGATAACAAAATGTCACATCCAGTGAGTTAGGACGCAACATTTTTGAATTCTCGAGAATAAGTTTTTATCTAACTTATATGCTTTGATTTAAAAAGGATAATTGGTTCTTTAGACTCGACAAGAAAAATCAAAACCCAGTAAGTTAGGGTATGGTTTCTTGAAGCTCCCAAATACGGAGCAACGCATATTTTTAAATCTTTCCATTTTTTTGAATAAATACAAGTGTAAAAAAAAACCCTTTTTAAAGCGATGTGTATTATCTTATTTAGGGTGTAGTGTAAAAAAGACTTATATATTCAAACATAATGCATAACGTAATGGTGATAGATATACGGGTAGAATATTAGGATGATAAATAACAAATAAATAAATAAATATCATGGTAATAACAACATGGATAAAATAGCAACATGAGCATTAATTTGAGGTATCAACAACTAAATAAATAAAATAACTTAAAATAAATGAAAGGATGAAAATGAAAGGAAACAGGCAATAAACAAGTAATGAATAATGGATATTATTTATTTAAAAGGAATAAATATGAATATTATTTATTTAAAAGGAAACAGGCAATAAACAAATAAATGAATAATGAAATTAATCAAACCAGGATTAAATCGAAGTCCAAACAAAATTAAAAGGGAAAAATCAGAGTAAAAATAAAATAACAGGTCCAAATTGTGACATGTGAATGAGATGTGGGACCAAATGGGATAATATCCCTATCCCCCAAAATGCTTAACTTCGATATGGACCAAAATGAAACACTACAAAAAATTCAGGCTAAAATTAAAAAGAAAAAAAATAGGACCGAATCGCAACATGCCTTAAAAGCAAAGGGACTGCGCGCGTAAATGTCCCACCCATGGCAAAACATGCGGATCCTTAGCATAAACGAGTCGGGTCGCGGGTTGGCCCTCTAAACGACGTCGTTTTGAGGCCAATCAAACACTCCTAAAACGCTGCCGTTTTACCATGCTATAAAAGCAATTTTTTTCTAAAAAAATTTCATTCTGTCACCCCCAAAAAAAATAATTCAGAAACCCCTCTTTTCCTCTCTGGCTCTGATCCAAAGTTCGGTTGAGATCCAGCGAGTCTCCACCGCGGCTCCGTCGTGGTGGCCGTCGTGGACAATGGCCGGCATCACGCAAGATAGGGTTTTTAGCCCTCGTTTTAAGGCGCATTTGAAGGCCAAGCCTTCCCAACCCAAAAAGTCGAAAGAAGAGGGCTCTCGAACCCTTTTGGGTCCGATTTCGACAACGGAGAAGGGTCCTCCGATGATGCGACCGCGGGGTGATTTAGGTGAGTCTCTTCTTCTTCTTTTTTAGCGTTTATTTTTAAGAACAAAAAGGGAAAGAAAATAAAAAACAAATAAAAGGAATAAAAGATCAAAAGAACATCTTTTGTTTGAATCTGTTTCAAAGTTCTTTGCTTTGTATTTGATTCTTTTTTGTGTGTAAGGAAAATAAAATACAATCGTTTCTCTTCATTTTTTATATCTAGAAATATAAAAGAATACAATATATTTTTTGTTATTTTTGCTATCGTTGTTTGTCTCTTTTTGCAGGTACAGAACGACGTGGAAGAGGCTGCGGAGGTACGGCGTGCGGACGTGGCGATGTACGGAGGCATGCGACGCTGGAGGTCTACCTAGGTTTTTTGTTTTGTTTTAAGTTTTGGGCTGATTTGGGCTTTAGTGTTTTTTGTTATTGGGTTTGACTGATTTGAGTTTTGGGTTGTAAAAAAAAGGACTATTAATTTTGGACTCTATATGTTTTTATTTGGGTTTTATTTATTCCGGGCCAGGCCAAAATTGGCCTATTACACTATTGTATTACTTTTTTTATTTGTATGACTCTTGCATCAATCGAAAACTCTTCTTTCCTTTCTTTTCTATAATTCAATTCATAAATCCAGAAATAAAAAATTTCAAATAGTTTTCTTCTTCTATCTCTAACACTAACCATCGGATTAACTTGGATCTAAAGTATATTCTACTCGTTGATGGACACTAATCCATTGCATTGATCGTTGGATCGTTGCTCGGAGCTCTCTTATAGTTCAGTGACTTAAATAAAAATTTTCTTATAGTTCAGTAATTCTTTTATATAGTTTATCATTTTTCTATTTAAGTAAAAATCTGATATTTATATAATTCTTTTTTAATCTGAGAAAGTGTGGAAGAAACAATCGAATACCAAAGCTTTTTCTAATCACCCTCCACCTTTTAAAAGAAAAATCAATATACTTTTACATAAAATTTCAGTCTCTTTAACCCTTAAACAATTAGTAAAAATGTTTAATTTGGACAAATATATGGCATCTGCATGGGTGTTTGACATAACTCCTTTAATTCACGTGTTTTTACACATGTTTATTTTTTTAAAAATAAATAAAAATTTACATGTGTTAACTAAAATCAAATGGAAAATAAACATTAATAAAAAGAGGAAAGAATTGTGAATTCCTCTACACTCACAATCTCTTCTTCATCGGTCTACAAATCTAAAAAACTAAAAAAAAGGCATTTTAAATTATTTTTTGGATAAATTATTAAAATAGTCATTTTTATTTGCCTCAAGTTACATTTTAGTTATTTATGTTTGAAATATTACATTTTAGTCACTTATGTTATCGTGTTGTAACATTTTAGTCATTGAGTCGTTAATTGTCATTAACGATGTTAAGTATGACTCCTATTTCAGTCAAATTTGAGAAGTAATCTTCTAGTTAAACTCTGTTTATTTGTTTCAATCAAACACTAATTAGTTTAGATTATTTTATTATTATTTGACCTATGAATTTAGTCTATAAATAGGCTCTTTTACAACCTTAGAAAAACACCCATTAGATATTAGAACCCATAACACATTTAGAGAATTTTGTGTTTACGTTTTGAGGATTCTTTGTTTTTGGGTTTTCGGGGTATAGTTTTTATCTCAATCTTTTGTACTCTTTGTTCTTTTGCCATTATAGTAAAATTATCTTTTCCCGTGGTTTTTTATCCTCTTTGGAGGGGTTTTTCCACGTTAAATTTGTGTGTGTTCAATTTCTCAATTTATTTCGCTATTTTTTCTTATTGTTTAATCGGGTCGATCCTAACAAGTGGTATCAAGAGCTAGTTCAATTTTCATAGATCAGCCCATTCAGATATGCTAGCAACAAGGTTTGAAATTGAGAAGTTTGATGGTGAGACAAATTTCAATTTGTGGCAAGTTCGGATGATGGCAATTCTAGTTCAATCCGGTTTGAAAAAGGTAGTTACCGGGAAAAAGCCTGAGAATCTAAATAAAACAAAATGGGAAGAGCTTGATGAAAAGGCTTGTCTGCAATCCAGTTGTGCCTCGCAAATACGGTATTGCTGGAGGTATTGATGGAGAAGACCTCATCTGCCTTGTGGAAAAGGTTAGAAACTCTTTATGCGACTAAGTCTCTGCTAACCGTTTAGTGTTGAAACAACGTCTATTTAGGTTTCGCATGAACGAAGGTGAGCTTCTTAGAGATCACATCAGTCAATTCGTTACTCTTTTTAATGATTTAAAGAATGTTGAGTTTCATATTGACGATAAAGATTAGGCTATGCTATTATTGTGCTCTTTACCCCCTTCATACAAGTCTTTCAGGGAGACCCTGATTTATGGCAGAGACAAACTTTCTTTCGAAGATGTGAAGGGTCATTTGTTGAGTAGAGAGAAACTTGACAATGAGCTTCATTTGGATAACAAGGCAGATAGGCAAGCTTCCATTTTGATAGCGTCAAAGAAACGAGACAAAAGGTGTCACTATTGTAAAAAGTTAGGTCACGTCAAAGCAGATTGTTATAAACTGCGAAATAAAAGAGCTGCTGAGAGTAACGAGAAAGATGTAGCTGGTGCTAATTTGGTCGATGAAAGCGGTGATGATTTCTTGTTAGTGTTAACTAGCGATAACTCCAAGCTCACATCCGAATGGATCCTAGATTCGGGATGTTCTTTCCACATGTGTCCCAATAGAGAATGGTTCTCCACATACAGTTCGGTTGAAGGTGGAGTTATGTGCATGGGAAACGATTCATCTAGTAAGGTAATTGGTATTGGTACTGTTAAAATTAGGATACACAATGGGACGATTAGGACACTCTCAGATGTCAGGTATGTACCTGATTTACGAAAGAATCTCATCTCCTTGAGTATTTTAGACTTGAAAGGCTGCAGAATCAACATCGAGCCGAGCGGCATTAAAGTATCTCGTGGAGCTCTCGTTTTGTTAAAAGGTAAAAGAACTGACAGTCTTTATATTCTGGAAGGTTCTACAGTGACTGGTGAAATAGGACGTCCCTCGTCCGTTACAAAGTTGAAGTCAACTCATTTAGAGTGGAGGAAACTTGGTCATAGGAGGGAAAAATGTATGACCGTTACGTTGAAGAGAGGTTGTCTTTTGGATGCAGGTTTTGAAAATTTAGGGCACTGTGTTCGTAAAATCAAACCCGGGTTAGTTTTGATTTGGCAGTGTGCAAGTCGAAGACTAGAAGTCTTCCAGTTTCTAAGCACAGATTTGACTCAGTTAATTCCTTGCATGGTTCAAGATAGGCTCGTGGCGGGCTTTGGCAAATATGGCATTGTTGAAATATGAGTCAAGGTGGAGATTTGTTAAGTATGACTCCTATTTCAGTCAAATTTGAGAAGTAATATTCTAGTTAAACTCTTTTTATTTGTTTCAACCAAACACTGATTAGTTTAGATTATTTTATTATTATTTGACCTATGAATTTAGCCTATAAATAGGCTCTTTTACAACCTTAGAAAAAGACCATTAGATATTAGAACTCATAACACATTTAGAGAATTTTGTGTTTACGTTTTGAGGGTTCTTTACTTTCGGGGTTTAGTTTTTATCTCCATCTTTTGTACTCTTCGTTCTTTTGCCATTATAGTAAAATTATCTTTGTCTGTGGTTTTTTATCCTCTTTAGAGGGGTTTTTCCACGTTAAATTTGTGTATGTTTAATTCTCAATTTATTCTGCTATTTTTTCTTATTGCTTAATCGGGTTGATCCTAACAAACGATGTAACGGTAAGCTGACGTGGCACATTAAATAATCATTTCAAATGAAAATTTTAGGTTAAATTATACAATTGCTCCCTATATTTTTTTGTATTGAGCTTTTCTGTCCAGTTAGATATTCGAATCTAGTAACGGTTCTAGTCCCATGAACTTTGCAAATTATGCTTGGTGACCGTCTTTTATCATTATCGTCCACCTCATCTTTGCATTGGTTTGCAGATAATATGGAGACACTCGTATGGATCTTTCAAGGCTTAAGGCTTCATTTGGCATCAATGATGGGTCTGCTATCCAGAGAGAGCCTTGGAGCTTCCTTGAAGAATTTCCATGTAACGCCCCAAAATTGTAATTTTTGTTTTTGGGTATACATGACACAACTGTGTATCTGCTTCAGTGGTTAAGTGTTCTGGGTGTGTGTGAGAGGTCCCAAGTTCAAGCCTTGCATTTGGTAAAATTTTGTTTCTTTTTAAAATTAAGCCCTATACTTGTTCAGCGGGCTTATATTTAAATACTTGTAATATCATAACAGAATGGGTCTACTGGTTTGGTGGTTAAGGGGAGTGTAAGTTTGCTGGAGGTCCTTGGTTCGAGTCATTGTGCAAGCTTAGATGTTTATATTTTTACTCGGGTGGTTGAGAGGGTGTTTGAGTTGGACTAAAAGTCTAAGTAGTGAGGGTTAGTGGAGAGATTAGTGGGGAGCAATTTAAGGGATTTGGGAACAATCAAAAGATATTTTAATTTTCTTTTTGAAATTTTGGGTTTTCTTTCCCCCTCTCAAAGAAAATTCTAACGTTTTCCAGTTCATGTTTGTACTCTATTGAAATTCCCTTTGAATTGCCCTTCTCCCTTTTTCCTGTTCGTTTTTCCGTAAATCATTCTTTCTTTTTGTATTGAGAATTGCTCCTACGCGGTTTCGGTAAGTCACCCTTTTTTTCTACCATGAATTTTTTAACGATTGAGTAGTAATGTTTGTCTTCTGCTATTATTGGCGTAGGAGGAGGCTCTAATCAGTGAATTTTGTGTTTCTCGTTTAAACGGTGTTGATGAGAAGTCTTCGTCGGCGGTGAGTCGAGTTACCGTTGATAAGTTATTTTTCAAAACTCATTAATTAGTCTGCTAAATCGATTTTGAGTGCTTCTCTGATAGGTTTTCAGGCTTAGGAAGTGTTTCGACATCGAAATCAAACCAGGTCTGCACTCGATTACGCAGAAAATGAGTTTTTGGCGAAAGCTAAAAACCTCACTGTCGACACCACACAGGTGTATAGTTGCTCGTGTGGTAGGCCGTGTGCCCTAACAAGGGCGTATGATCGACGAGGGCAAGCCGTGCACACAAGACACAGCCGTGTGATGGCTAGGTAGGCCATGTGCGACACACATGTTAGACTGATTTGGGCCGTGTGGGCCACATGAGCGTGTGCGCCACACGGGAAATCCACATGGGCGTGTGGGAATTTGGGCCTGGCCGTGTGATCCACACGGGCTAAGGCCAATCTGGGCGTGTGAGCCCATTTAACCAAAATGTGTTCTAAGGTTGCACGGGCCGCCCAAGTCGACTGTGAACCAACTGTAGGGTAGGTAAGCACTACTTGGACGCCTATATGCATAAATTGAATGCATGATGTATGTACTAAGCATGATGCTTATATGCATGTATATTGAATTGTATGTCGACCGTTAATCATGTAATGGCATGCCATTTATTGTATGTTTGCATTGCATTGGGGTGGAATGATGATATATGGAGGAAGTGTACTGAAAGGCTCAGCTGCAAATCTACTGATAATGTACCCATTCGATACTACTTGGAGTGTAAGGATGGGTGGGTGTTTTAAAACCCACATGGAGTGTAGGGATGGACGGAGATGGTGTGTAGAGGCTGGTTAGGTAGGATTCTATTACTGATGAATGCATATCTGATACTGTTACTGTGACGGGCTTAGGCCCTAATACATATCTGTTACTGAAACTGAAACGGGCTAAGGGCTGAACTGCTACTGAAACTGAAATGGGCTTAGGCCCAGACTGCATTTGACTGTTTGTTGTGGCTAACTGTATGCATATGATTTGTGGGGATTACACACTGAGTATATGTAAACTCACCCATTTCTGTTTTATCTGTATAGGTAATCCCTAGACTTAGACGTATTGGTTTGACAGAGGACTCAGCGGTGACCATGGTTAATAAAACTTTCCGTTTTGATTTCTATTTCTATTTTTACTATTATTATTGGGTAAATTTTTGATGTAATTTGGGACTTTCCTTGGACTTTTACTTTATTGAGGTTTTCATGGATTTAATAACTGCACAAACTCAACGAACAAACAGTTTTCTCTAAAACAAAGGGGTTTTCCTAAAATGGACGGATTTACTTAATTAACTTGGTTTTTTATAAAATAAATGATTTTCTAAAGCTTCTGCAATGAGTTATGTTTTAAAACAATCAATTAAATAAGTAAGTGATTTTGGAAACAACAAGAGATAAATAGAAGCTAATAAATGGTAAAAGTTTTAACATGAGAAATTCGTTTTCAAATTCCATTCCATGTGACATCGCCAGATTCGACCATTGATAAACCGTAATTGTAACATATTTTAACCCACATTTAATATGCTTTTCGATGATTTATTCCTTGATTTTTGTAAAAAGGTGCTTGTAATCCTTTCTTTTCATGTCTTATACCCAGGAAAGCACCTGAAGATGAAAAGAACACAAATCGGGCCCAAAACAGAGTAAATGGGCCTAAGCAAGAAATTGACACGGCCTGGCCCAAAGTCCACACGACCGTGCCTCGACGATCACCCAGAGCACGGCCTCAACTCCGCTTCACACGGCCGTGCCCCAAATTAGAAGTCCGAACATGGTCTAAACTCAATCTACACGGGCGTGTGCCATGGCCGTGCCTCTGTCGCTGGAAAGAACAATTTTAGTCAGAAAAGGATACTTAGGGAGAAAGAGTCGCATTCCAAGAGCCTATATATATTCCCTAAGTGCCACCTTTGGAAAGGCATCAAAGCGAGGCCAATGAGCCAAGCCGAGAAGGTCAGAGTTAGGAAATAAACGCGAGGATAGCCAGTTGTTCCATCCCAAGAAGCCGAAGTTATACTTAAGACGGCGGAATTCTCCTTCAATTTATTCAGGGGGTTTTAGGGATTTCTTATGTTTTGTTTTATCTTTTCTCTTGCGATTTTTTCTTTATTCATTATAAACTAAACCCCTCAGATACCTGAAAGGGATGAAACCTAGACGAATCTAGTTATTTGGTTTTGAAGTTATATGATGAATTACTTAGTTTGTTCTTAATTATGTTGCTTAATCCAAATCTAATGTGCTTAGGTGGAGGAGGAATAGACCCTGCCTAAGAGTAGATCTAACATAATTAAGCGGAGTTGATCGAACGCCTAGAGATAGGGTTACGAGATTTTGCCAGATTAGGGTGAAACCTAATATGGGAGTCCATTGATCGATTTACTGCTATTCTAGGGAGTTATTATAAGCGAACGGGAGTTCCACTAATTAACTTAGGGTTAGACGTTACTCGCCTTGAGAGAGGGTTTAATATAGGTTAGGGAGTCCTACGGATCAAGCTAAGTGAAGAAATTATATAACTAAGCGTTAGATAACAAGTGAAGTCTAGGTGGATTCTTCCTGAGGGTATTGTCGTGATCAATTGAGTTTTCTTCAAGTTATTTTCCAAATCATCCTTTTTTTTCTTGTGTCCTTAGTTTAGTTCTTGTCAATATTAGTTTAAAAACAACTTCACTTCATCTCTAAGGCTAAATAATAAAAAGAAAGTTAGTATTAGTACTTTTAGTTCCTTTGGGTTCGATAATCCGGTCTTGCCTAAGTTATACTACTGTTCGATAGGTACACTTGCCTTTAATCGTTGTCAGAGTTAGTCTCCAGGTTCAATCATTCTTTTAGAAATTTTAAAGCTCTGGTTTCAGCGATCAAGTTTTTGGCGCCGTTGCCGGGGAACTAAAATATTAAGAAAACTCTAATTTTATTACTTTAGCTATAATTTTTATTTTTTTATTTTTCGCAATTTATTTTTGTTTTTATATCTATTTTTACTTTTTGCTGAAATTTTCTTTCTTCCTTTTTCTAGTAGGTACCTCTAGTTTATGACTAGAAGAAACCCGAGAGGTCCTTTGGTATACGATAGTGAAATCGAAGCCACCGCTCGCAGGAATCGTCGAGAAACCAGGCAAGCTTTAGATTACACAGAAAGAGCGGAAGAAGGCAGATCCAATCCTACTGAAGGGATGGACGAGAATAACCCACCACCACGCGATGTGGGGGAAAATAATGCTCCACGTACAATGTTTGATTATGCGAAACCGCATTTCTCAGAAGCAGAATCGAGTATTGTTAGGCCTGCTATAGCTGCTATCAATTTTGAATTAAAGCCTAACACAATACAAATGATTCAACAGTTTGTTCAATTTGATGGTTTGCAGGACGAAGATCCAAACACGCATATAGCTAACTTTTTAGAGTTCTGTGATACTTTCAAAATAAATGGCGTTTCTGATGATGCCATACGTCTTCGGTTATTTCCTTTTTCATTGAGAAATAAAGCTAAACAGTGGTTAAACTCGTTACAACGAGGGTCGATCACTACATGGGATCAAATGACCGAAAAGTTTTTAATGAAATATTTTCCACCGGCCAAAACGGCCAAATTACGGAATGATATCTCTTCTTTTGTGTAGATGGATTTAGAGACGCTATACGATGCATGGGAGAGATTTAAGGATCTCTTGAGGAGGTGCCCACACCATGGCTTACCCTTGTGGCTACAAGTCCAAACCTTCTATAACGATGTAAACCCCTTAACGAGGCAACTGATTGATTCAGCAGCCGGTGGGACCCTAAAAAAAAACTCCAGAAGCAGCCTACGAGTTCATTGAGGAGATGTCATTAAATAATTACCAGTGGCAGGCTTCAAGAACCAAACCGACAAAATCAGCAGGAGTCTTTAACGTCGATGCAGTGACATGCTATCAACGCAGCTAGATATGATGAATAAAAAGCTTGATAGTTTGTGTTCTTCGCAGGCACATCCACTCATGCAGTGTGACGCAAGTGGACCCGTGGCGAATCCTGAGTACCCACCCTACCAACCGGAAGCAGAGAGTGACCAGATGAATTATATAGGTAATAATTTTCAATCCAATAATAATCTTTATAGTAACAATTACAATCCAGGTTGGAGGAACCACCCAAGCTTTTCATGGGGAGGACAAGGAAATCAAGGAAATCAAAGGCAACAACCTCCTTAAAACCTCCAAAATCAGCTTTATCCACAAGAGAAGAAACCGACCCTCGAAGAGATGATGGCAAAATTCTCAGCAGACACAGAGAAACGCATCTAAGAAACTGAGAGAACAATCAAAAGCAATGAGAGCCGAATCGGGGAAATTACTAAGTCAGTCAAAGAAGTCACCAATGCGGTCGAACAAGTCGCAAAGTTGATGTCAGAACGACAGCAAGGACATCTACCGAGTAACACCAAGATTAACCCTAAAGAGCAAATTCAAGCCATCACAGTTAAGGACAGTAAGGGGTTAGGTGAACCTGATCCAAAGCTAGAAAATAAGGTAGACGAAAGTAAAATAGAGGTAACACATGAAAAGCCAAAACCGGTAATCTAAGAGTACCAACCTCGTATACCTTATCCAGAAGCCATAAAAAGAGATGATTCAGAAGAACAGTTCAGTAAGTTTTTTAAGCTTCTAAAGAAATTACATATTAACTTACCCCTTCTTGAAGCTCTTTTCCAGATGCCAGACTCGAGGAAATTTTTAAGACAGCTCTTGACCAATAAATGCAAAGTAGACGAAGAGCCACATATGGAATTGAATGCTGTATACTCAGCAATGCTACAGAATAAACTACCACAGAAACAAAAAGATCCAGGGAGTTTTACTATTCCTTGTTTAATTGGTAGACTAAGTGTTGATAACGCGTTAGCTGATGTAGGGGCAAGCATCAATGTCATGCCTTATACATTATTTAAGCGAGTAGGTCTAAGGAAGCCCAAACAAACTAGGATGAGCATTCAATTAGCTGATAAAACTGTTAGAATTCCTAGGGGCATTATCGAAGATGTTTTAGTTAAAGTCGATAAATTTGTTTTCTCAGTAGACTTTGTTGTTTTGGACATGGATGAGGATAATTCAATTCCCCTAATTCTAGGAAGACCCTTCTTAGCAACTGCCAAGACAAAAATTAATATTGCCACAGGAGAACTTATACTTTGTGTAGGTGACGAATCAACCAGTCTTCAAGCTCTTGACTCGACCAGGACAACAATCGATGAAGGTAAGAAAGTCACTTCAAATAATAATCAAATTGATCAACTTTCATCGCAGGAAGCATCACAAAGCCTAGAACCTGAGCGAACTCATAGACCCCAAGTCGACAAAATAGAGTCACACAAGGAATGAAGCCTTAGGGTCGAGGAGCAAAAGACACAGGTCAAAGAAGAGCCAGATCCACACGAAGTAAAACCAGAAGAACCACCAGAAGAGCTCGTAGGGACATCCAACCACTTCAAAATAGGAGACCAGGTACTGTTAGACAAAGCCGATCCTCACATCACTACAGCAGACTTGAGGGCAAAGGGAGAAATTCTTCTTAAGGTACAAGATATCTTCCAACACGGAATAGTTGAGGTAAGTAATCTAATATTTGGTAATTTCAAGGTAACCGCTCCTCAACCCCAACTTTGTCAAGGAAATTTAAACATGAGGGAAGATATTCAAACCTTCAAAGCTCCCTAAATTTATTTTTTACGAGGAAAGTCTAACTTAAGACTATAAACGAGCGCTTTTCGGGAGGCAACCCGAGCACTAACCATATTTTTCTTTCAATTTTATTTTCAGTCCTTTCTTTCTTTTCTTTTTAACTAACCAAAACTGTAGATTCCCAGACCATACGGCCTTACACACGGCCGTGTCCGTGGCCATGTGGACTACCGAAACCACCACACTGATAGAGCAGGGGCCGTGTAAGTCAGTCGAACCACCCCTTCAACGTCACGGATCCAACCACCATTCCCACGGGCACCGACAGAAAGGCACGGCCGTGCCCCTAAATCATGTGAAGCTACTGACTTGCACACCACGGGCAGAGCACGCCCGTGCGGTCTAATCGTGCCCACATACTGACTTCACAAACACAGGCATGGTGGGCTGAAACACGGGCATGGGCTACCAAACACGGCCGTGCTAAGCAGCAGTGTAAATCAAAATGGCCTTATACCACGGGCATGTGAACATGCCAGAATTTCGATACTATTTAAACCCCACAGCTCTTCCCCCTCCCCTCATCTGGTTTCATCTTTACTTTCTTTTCTTTTTACCTTTCTCCTTCTCAGATTCTTCACTTCATAAATCTCTAACACCCTTGAGCCACACAAAATCATGTCAAAGAAGCGGAAGAAGCTAAGCATAGGCCCCTCAATGGAGAACGATCATCATAAGTTCATGCCGGTAGCTTCGACTAATCACCAAGCCAAGGGTCTTTGAGACCAATTTATTTTTTCTTTTTGTTTCTCTTCTCCTTCATTTTCCTTATCTAAACTTCTCTACTGCTCTGTTCATTTAATTTTCTTTTAGTTTCTTAGTGTCAGGTTCGCCAGGCTACTAGGGAATCACGCCGACCACTACGATAACCACACCACTCTTACCACCGCCACCACCTCCACAGCCCTAGAAGTCGCATCCACCTTGTGAATCATCCTTCAATAAGGACTCTTCGATCCATTCTTCTTTTCTTTTATTTTCGTTTTCCTTAGCTTAGTTTAATTATGTCTTAATAACCCCTGGCTAATCCTTTACGAGTTCCTTAATTTCTTTATCTAGCGCAGAGCTTGGGAACCGACACCACCACCATACCGACGCCTTCGTCGTATTCACCACATCCTCCACTGATCCGCTCAAGAATTCAGGGAGTACCTCACACCCTCACTTTTGATTTCTATAAAAATAAAGATATTATCTATATTTGTACATTGAGGACAATGTACATCTTAAGTGTGGGGGGGTAACAGTGCCAAACTTTTTTCATTATTCTCAAAACCCTGATTTAGTCTTGTTTTTATGCAAAGTTGTCATATTACTAATTAGGATGAAATTTCTAATGATTTGTGATTTTTATTGACATGTTTTAGAATAAGTCATAGTTAATTGTACATTGATGATTAAATTTAAAGAATACTAGAGAATTAAGCTTGATAAGTCTCTCTTTCAAGAATTAAAATTTTGCTAGTTTGTTGACCTAAATTTGAATACTACTTTGAAATTTGAAATTTACAAAGATGATGTCAAAACACCCATGATTTTTGTGAGATTTTGAACCTTATAAAGCACACATTCTTTTTCGTGCTTATTCTTTAATTATGAGTGTGTCTACCATGAACTGTTATTCTAGAACTTGCCTCGTTTATGCATGTCGAGACCACACTTTTTGAGTTGATATTACAGAAATGATAAAGGCACCTAGGTTTTAACCCACTTACACCACTAAATAGCCTACCCTTAACAAATAACCTCTAGTGAACCCCGTTGATCCTAACAATCCTTTTTATTGACTCACCTACTAATATTAACCCAAAGCCTCTTTATCATCACCCTTTCTTTTGACTAGCCCTAAATCGAGAATTGAGTTGATCAAGTTACCTAAGCTTATGATTCTAGGAGTTAAATCAATCTTGTATTATTTAGTTTGTTCTTAAATAAAATCAAAGTATTCAAATTTTAGTAGTATGAAAAGTGAGCTTACACAATTAAAAATCTATTCTCAAAAGAGAAGCTCGTATTAGTAGGTTCATTACTTTTCAGTTGTTGATATTTCAGTATGTTTAGGTGGTACACATCAATTCAATCTCGATTCTAACCCTCTAATTTCAGCTTGTAACCACACCTTTAAACCTTAGCCTCGTTACAACCCTAACAAAGACCTTTTGATCTGTTTATCATCTCATATTACAGTGGTGGAGATTTGATATTCAGGCAAGCCTATGGGATTAACTTTTCAGGTACGACTTATGAGCAATCTTTTCCTGAACCTTAAATACTTTAGAGTGATTTGAGTGAATCCTTAGTGAGGACATCAATCCTTGTCTGCTTTGAATTAAAAATGTAGTTATTTAAATAAGGGGAGACACCTATATTTTCGAAGTACAAACTCATGACTTATCTCGTTTAATTCTTTAGGACTCTTTAAATTGAATTATCCATGTATGAATTATCTATGAATTATGATAAGACATTGTTGATAAGAATGGTAGATCATGGAAAGTTTGTTTTAATTGTAAGTTGAGAATTTTGCTTGAGGACAAGCAAAAGCTTAAGTGTGGGGGTATTTGATAAACCGTAATTGTAACATATTTTAGCCCACATTTAATATGCTTTTTGATGATTTATTCCTTGATTTTTATAAAAAGGTGCTTGTAATCCTTTCTTTTCATGTCTTATACCTAGGAAAGCACCCGAGGATGAAAAGAAATCAAATCGGGCCCAAAACGGAGTAAATGGGTCTAAGCACAAAATTGACACGGCCTGGCCCAAAGTCCACACGGCCGTGCCTCGACAATCACCCAGAGCACGGCCTCAACTCTGCCTCACACGGCCGTGCCCCAAATTAGAAGTCCGAACACGGTCTAAACTCGATCTACACGGGCGTGTGCCATGGCCGTGCCTCTGTCGCTGGAAAGATCAATTTCAGTCGGAAAAGGATACTTAGGGAGAAAAAATCGCATTCCAAGAGCCTATATATATCCCCTAAGTGCCACCTTTGGAAAGGCATCAAAGCGAGGCCAAGGAGCCAAGTCGAGAAGGTCAGAGTTAGGAAATAAACACGAGGATAGCCAGTTGATCCATCCCAAGAAGCCAGAGTTATACTCAAGACGGCGGAATTCTCCTTCAATTCCTTCAGGGGTTTTCAGGGATTTCTTATGTTTTGTTTTATCTTTTCTCTTGCGATGTTTTCTTTATTCATTATGAACTAAGCCCCTCAGATACCTGAAGGGGATGAAACCTAGACGAATCTTGTTATTTGGTTTTGAAGTTATATGATGAATTACTTAGTTTGTTCTTAATTATGTCGCTTAATCCAAATCTAATGTGCTTAGGTGGAGGAGGAATAGACCCTGCCTAAGAGTAGATTTAACATAATTAAGCGGAGTTGATCGAACGCCTAGAGATAGGGTTACAAGATTTTGCCGGATTAGGGTGAAACCTAATATGAGAGTCCATTGATCGACTTACTGGTATCCTAGGGGGTTATTATAAGCGAACGAGAGTTCCACTAATTAACTTAGGGTTAGACGTTATTCGCCTCGAGAGAGGGTTTAATATAGGTTAGGGAGTCCTACGGATCAAGCTAAGTGAAGAAATTATATAACTAAGGGTTAGAAAACAAGTGAAGTCTAAGTGGATTCTTCCTAAGGGTGTTGTCATGATCAATTGAGTTTTCTTCAAGTTATTTTCCAAATCATCCTTTTTGTTCTTGTATCCTTAGTTTAGTTCTTGTCAATATTAGTTTAAAAACAACTTCACTTCGTCTTTAAGGCTAAATAATAAAAAGAAAGTTTTTTAGTTCCTTTGGGTTCGATAATCCGGTCTTGCCTAAGCTATACTACTGTTCGATAGGTACACTTGCCTTTAATCGTTGTCAGAGTTAGTCTCCAGGTTCAATCATTCTTTTATAAATTTTAAAGCTCTGATTTCAGCGATCAACCATAACGCCTAGGCCGGGTATAGGGTGTTACATTTAGTGGTATCTGGGCTAGGTTGCAAAATTTGACTGTGGATTTTGGGTTTTGAAACTTGGTTTTTAAGTACTGATTTGTAAATGATTTGAAATGACTTGACCGAGATTGTGGTACACTGAGTCTCCAACGCCAATCCTGTAAGTATTCTGATAAACTGTTATGGATAGTCTGTTCAGAACCACTTTAGTAGTGTATATTGAAATTGTAGTGAAACTGAAACTGATAGAGACTTTACCTGTGAAAGACAACCTCTGAATTTATGATACTGTTTTGCATAAGATATCTGTTAATAAATACTAGAACTGTAACTGATACATAAAATTTGTTATACAAACAAATCTTAATAGATATGAGTGCTCGAGGTATTCGTGGACATGGTATTAGAGGTCGAGGTAGAGGCTGTAGGGGGCCCAAGCTGAGTCCTCTTCTCTGGGCAGCATGCCGAACTTAGATATGAGTGAGACACCAATGTCACCTGCTACTAAGACTGGGTCTCAAGATTGTATAGCTGGGGACGACGCACTGTCCCAGGCTATGCTAAGGATACTGGAGAGGGTCGCTGGACCCAATACTGGATCTGGGGGCCGAGGGTCAGTCACGGAACGACTCTGGTCCAATGGAGCTAAGCTTTTTAGGGGTGTCATTGGAGTTGCCCTTAATATGGTTGAGTACTGGATTGAGGCCACGGAGCGGATTATAGATGACCTAGATTGCATCCCTGAGTAGAAACTGAAGGGTGCAATTTCTCTGTTGCTTGATGAGGCTTATCAGTGGTGGTTGACTGTTAAGGAGGGCACTCAGCCCGAACGCCTAACATGGGAATTCTTTAAGACTGCATTCCAGGGGAAGTATGTGGGAGCTAGTTACATTGATGCTCGTAGGAGGGAGTTTCTGAACCTTACTTAGGGAAACGATCTGTGGCTGAGTATGAGGCCAAATTCTTGAGACTGAGCCGCTATGCTTGAGGCATGGTGGCGGATGAGTATGAGAGATGTGTCCATTTTGAAGACGGTAGAGAAGGCGAAGATCGCCGAGGAGGTTAAGCGCGCTGAGCACCAAAATAAAGATCGCGAGAGGGGTAAGAACAAGAAGGATTCGGAGCCATCGAGTTCTGTACTGAGGCCTAAGAAAAAGGCCAGACCTGATGGGCTAGTTAGAGCTTGGCCCCCTGTTACTGCTACTGGACTACAGTCATGTGTCGATTGTGGTAGACGCCATCAGGGCGAGTGTTGGAGGAGGACTGGAGCGTGTTTGAGGTGTGGATTATTGGATCATCTCATTAGAGAGTGCTCGTTGAGGGTCGATCAGATGCAAGCTCAGGGTACTAGTACTGCGCAGCCACAGACATTAGCATAGCAGCCATCGAGACGCGTGGTCAGGCTAGGGTTGGTAACGGTATGGGCCGTGGACAGAGAGCACCAAATAGAAGTGCTGGATAGACTGTGGCGAGGTAGCGTGCTTTTATTTATACTGCTCATTGTTGAGGGGACAGAGATGCTCCAGACGTCATCACGGGTACGTTTCTTATTTATGATGTACCTTACACTGCATTGATAGATATAGGAGCTACACATTCCTATGTTGCCTATTCTGTTTCCAAAAATCTGGGAATTTCGATTGAGAGTACTTCTAATGAGGTGACTGTGCTAAGCCCATTGGGGCAATCTGTTAGAGTCAGCAAACTGTATAGAAATGTTCCTTTAGAGCTTCAGAGGACAATATTTCTGGCTGACTTGATGGAGCTTCCGTTTGGGGAGTTTGATATGATATTGGGGATGGACTGGTTGGTCAAACATCATGTAAGCTTGGATTGTGCGACTAAGAGGGTATCCTGAGAACTGAGGAGGATGATGAGGTAGTCGTGATTGGAGAACATCGGGACTACTTGGCTAACGTGACCTCTGCACTGGTAGCTGAGAAACTCGTTTGCAAGGGATGTGAGGCGTATTTGGCCTATGTAAGTGTTTCTGCTTTTGGGGTCTCTACTGTAAAGAATATCTGCACTATTAGAGATTTTTCGGACGTCTTTCCTGAGGAGCTATCGAGTTTACCTTCGAATCGTGAAGTGGAGTTTGAGATTGAGCTTTTCCCTGGTACAGCTCTAGTGTCTATCGCTCCCTATTGAATGGCACTGAAGGAGCTTACGGAGCTTAAGGCTCAGACTCAAGAGTTGTTGGATCGTGGGTTCATCCGCCCTAGTGTGTCTTCGTGGGGAGTGCTGGTACTGTTTGTTAAGAAGAAGGATGAATCTATGAGGAAGTGTATTGACTACCGACAACTGAATAAGTTGACTATTAAGAACAAGTATCCACTTTCGAGGATTGATGATCTGTTTGACCAGTTTCGAGGGGCGTCAGTGTTCTCTAAGATTGACTTGCATTCTAGGTATCATCAGTTGAGGGTTAAGGAGACTGATGTGCATAAGACGGTATTCAGGACTCGTTATGGTCACTACGAGTTCCTAGTGATGCCATTTGGATTGACTAATGCACCGGCAGCTTTAATGGACCTGATGAACAGAGTGTTTCAGCCTTATCTGGGCCAGTTTTTGGTGGTGTTCATCGATGACATATTAGTTTATTTGAGGACTGAGGATGAGCATGACGAGCACCTTAGGATTGTTCTTCATATTTTGAGATAAAAATAACTTTATGCTAAGTTCAGTAAGTGCGAGTTCTGGTTACGTGAAGTAACATATCTGGGTTATGTGGTGTTTGTTGAGGGGATTTGAGTCAATCCTCGAAAGATTGAGGCTGTAGTGGATTGGAAATAGCCTAAGAATGTGTTTGAGATTCGCGGCTTTCTGGATTTGGCAGGTTATTACCGACTGTTTGTAGAAGGTTTCTCTCTGATTGCAGCACCCTTAACTAAGCTGCTACGTAAGGGTGTACCATTTATCTGGTCTGATGCGAAGCAGGAGAGCTTCGAGAAGCTCAAGACTGTACTGAATGAGGCTTCTGTTCTGATACAGCCTGAACCTGGAAAGGAGTTCACGATTTATAGTGATGCATCACATGTTGATTTGGGATGTGTGTTGATGCAAGATGGTAAGGTGGTAGCATATGCGTCACGTCAGCTTAAGACGTACGAGGAGTACTACCTGACGCACGATTTGGAATTGCCCACCGTAGTCTTTGCTCTGAAAATCTGGAGGCACTATCTGTGTGGTGAGAAGTGTGTTATCTATACTGATCACAAGAGCCTCAAGTAGCTCCTTATTCAGGAGGAGCTGAATCTTAGGCAATGTAGATAGGTTGAGCTACTTAAGGATTACAACTATACCACTGAGTACCATTCTGGCAAGGCAAATGTGGTTTTTAATTGATAAATCGTAAAAGTAACATATTTTAAGCCCACATTTAGCATGCTTTTGGATGATTTAAGCCTTGAATTATGTAATTTGGTGCTCTTAATCCTTTGTTTTCATGTTTTATACTTAAGAGAGAACAGGATGATGAAAAGAACAGAAAACGGGCACAAAACGAAGTAAACGAGCCATATCATAAAATCCGCACGGCCTGGGCCCAAGGCCACATGACCGTGCCCCATTCAACAGCCTCGAACACGGCCTGGCCACGACTTACACGGGCTTGTGCCATGGGCGTGTCCCTGTTGTGGGAAAGAAGAGTTTCACTCGGATTTGGATACTTAGGGGCAAAAAAACATATTCAGAAGCTTATATAAACACCTTAAGTGTGACCAGAAAAGGGGGAACCTAGGGCTTTAGTCAGGGGGCGTCCAGCTAGGCCAAAGAGGGCAGATTTGTGGAGATTCACTCGAAGATAGCCAGTTGATCCATCTCAAGAAGCCAAAATTCTACTCAAGACAGAGGATCTCTCCTTCAATTCCTTCAGAAAGTTTTAGGGATTTCTTATGTTTTGATTTATCTTTTCTTTTATTGTTATGAACTAAACCCTCAGATACCTGAGGGGATGAAACCTAAAATGAATCCTGTTATCGTTTGGTGAACTATATGATAAATATTTGACTTGTTCTTAATTATGTGTTCTTAATTCTTGTGTTGATATTTCCGAGATATTAATTCAAGTGTGATGTGCTTAGGTAGAGGAGCAAAAGTCCCTGCTTAAGAGTAGATCTAGCATAATTAAGCAGAGTTGATCGCGCGCCTAGAGATAGGGTGACGAGATTTTGCCGGATTAGGGTGAAACCTAATATGGGAGTCCATAGATCGAGTTAATGCAATTCTAGGGGTTTTAATTAGAAAGAGATTTCAATTAATCAACCTAGGGTTAGACGTTAGTCGCCTCGAGATAGGGATTAATATAACTTAGGGAATCTTACGGATCAAGTCAAATGAATAAATCTTCTGGTTCAGAATTAGATTACAAGTGAAGTCTAGGTGGATCTTCCTTGGGTGTCGTCTTAATCAATTGTTTTTTCTTAAAAGTTATTCTCCAATTTCATTCTTCTTTGTCTTAGAGTCTTTAGTTTAGTAGTTAATTAATTTTAGATTAGATAAACAATTCCCTTAATTCTTAGGCTAGATAATAAAAAGAGAGTTAGTATTAGTACTTTTAATTCCTTTGGGTTCGACATTCCGGTCTTGCCTTAACTATACTACTGTTCGATAGGTGCGCTTGCCTCAAATCGTTGTCATAGTTAGTTTCCAAGTTCAATCATTCTTTATATAAATTTTAAGACTTTGACATCGCATAAAACAATGATCAAGTTTTTGGCGCCGTTGCCGAGGAACTGAAATATTAAGAACGCTTAATTTTTATTACTTTAGCCATATTATATTTATTTTATTGCAATTTATTTTTTTCTACTTTTCTAAATTTTTCTTCCTTCTTTTGTTCCTTTTAGGTACCTCTAGTTTATGACTAGAAAGAACCCGACAGGATCCCTACTTTACGACAGTGATATTGAAGGTACCGTTCGCAGAAATCGTAGAGAAATAAGGCGAAGCTTAAACTACATAGAAGAAGAGCAAGAAGCCGAAATTAATACCATCGAAGAGATGGCTGAAAATCATCCCTTACCTCCAGAGATGGCTGAAAATCATGCTCCTCGAACTATGTATGATTATGCTAAACCTAGTTTAACAAGAACTGAGTCAAGTATTGTTAGGCCTACTATTGCTGCAAATAATTTTGAACTGAAACCTAACACTATACAGATGATACAACAGTTTGTTCAGTTTGATGGTTTGCAGGATGAGGATCCTAATACACACTTAGCGAATTTTCTAGAATTCTGTGATACCTTCAAAATAAATGGCGTTTCTGATGATGCCATCTGTCTTCGGTTATTTCCCTTTTCTTTGAGGAATAAAGCCAAGCAGTGGTTGCATTCTCTTCCACGAGGGTCAATCACTACATGGGATCAAATGACCAAGAAATTTTTATTAAAATATTTCCCACCTGCCAAAGCAGCCAAGTTGAGGAATGATATCTCTTTTTTTGTGCAGATGGATTCAGAGACACTTTATGATGAATGGGAGAGATACAAAGATTTGTTAAGGAGGTGCCAACACCACAGATTGCCTTTGTGGCTACAGGTGCAGACTTTTTACAACGGGGTGAACCCTTCAACAAGGCAGCTAATCGATTCAGCTGCAGGCGGAACTCTGAATAACAAAACTCCTGAAGTGGCCTACGAGTTTACAGAGGAGATGTCACTGAATAACTATCAGTGGCAAGTTACAAGGACAAGGCCAGCCAAAGTAGCCGGAGTTTTCAACATCAACGCAGTGACCGCGCTATCAAATCAAGTAGAGTTGTTACATAAAAAATTTGATGGTTTATATGGTTCTTTGCAGGCACATCCAGTTACGTAGTGCGATGCAAGTGGAGGAGTGGCGAATCCTGAGTACCCACCTTACAAATAGGGCACGGAGAGCGAACAAATGAACTATATGGGTATTAATTTCTGATCTAACAATAATCCTTATAGTAATACTTATAATCCAGGTTAGAAGAACCACCCCAATTTCTCATGGTGCGGTCAAGGAAATCAAAGGCAACAACTATCCCAAAACTACTAACAACAGCCCTACCCACAGGAAAAGAAGTCAAACCTCAAGGATATGCTGACAAAATTTATAGCCAACTCAGAAAAACGTTTTCAAGATACAGAAACACGTTTCCAAAAGATAGAAACAAAACTTGAGGCATCGGCACAAGAGCTCAAAGATCAGATCGGACAACTTGTTAAACAGATATCTGAGAGACCACAGGGAAGACTACCAAGCAACACCGAAACTAACCCAAGGGAGCAAATTCAAGCAATAATAGCTCAAAATAGTGAAGGGTTAGATGAGCCCAATTCGAGGCAAAAGAATGCGAAAGAAGAAGGTAAGGTTGAGGTAAAATCAAAACCGGTAGTCAAAGAGTACAAACCTCGCATACCATATCCAAAAGCGATAACGAAAGACGACACAGAGGAACAGTTTGGTAAATTTCTTAAACTTTTAAAGAAACTACATATTAACTTACCGTTTCTCGAAGCTCTTCGCAGATGCCAGATTCTAGGAAATTTTTAAAAAAGCTATTGACAAATAAGCGGAAGATAGACGAGGAATCACATGTGGAACTGAACGCAGTGTGCTTAGAAATGTTGCAAAATAAACTACCACCGAAATTAAAAGATCCAGGGAGTTTTACAATTCCATTCTTAATTGGTAGTTTATCTATTGATAATGCTTTAGCTGATTTATGGCAAGCATAAATGTCATGCCTTATAAATTGTTTAAACAACTAGGTCTAGGGAAACCCAAACAAACTAGGACGAGCATTCAATTAGCTGATAAAACTGTTAGAATTCCTAAAGGTATAATCGAAGATGTACTCGTGAAAATTGATAAATTTGTATTCCCAGTAAGCTTTGTCGTTTTAGACATCGATGAGGACAACACGATCCCTCTAATTTTAGGATGACTATTCTTAGCAACTGCCAGAACTAAAATCGATGTTGATGCAGGCGAACTCATACTTTGTGTAGGTGAGGAGACAGTCACTCTTCAAGCCTTCGATTCAGCTAGAACATCGGATAACCATGGTGAGAAAGTAAATTCTATTGATAACAATTCTGTTAACCCTTCTTTTCCGGAAACACCACAAAAGAACACAACTGAATCCGATCCTAGACCCTATGCCAACAAAGAAATAACTCATGAGGAAAAAAAGATTCAGATCGATGAACTAGAAGAGGGGAAGACACATCTTAAAGAAGAACTAGGGATACACGAGGAAGAACAAAGGCCACCCTACGAGACAAACAAGTATAAAATTGGAGATCAGGTATTGCTAGATAAAGCAGATCCACGAGTGTCCCCTCCTAATCCTAACACCAGCAAGGAAATCTCTTTCTAGGTAATCAATGTTTTCCCGTACGAAACGGTCGAGGTAAGTAACCCTATGTTTGGCACTTTGAAAATAAATGCCACCCGTCTTAAATTCTATCATGATAATGGGACTGCTATCACAAAAAAGGACTTTCAACTCCTCAAACCACCATGAATATGCAAATGAGAGGAGGGTCTAGCTTAAGACTATAAACGAGCGCTTCTCGGGAGGCAACCCGAGTACTAACCCCATTAACCTCTCTATTTTATTTTATCTTATGTTATTTTATTCTTTCCATATAGCACCTAACTGTAAACTGACCAAAAACGCAGATTCATAAACCACACGGCCTTGCACACGGCCGTGGCCGTGGCCGTATGGGTACACCGAATCTCCGTATTGACATGGCAGGGATGGTACGAGTCAGAGCGAATCAATTTTTAAGTCACGGACCCTAACTACCACGCCACGGCCGTGCGATGCGGCCGTGGCCGAAACTGTTAGATCACACACAGGCGTGACACCCCACTCATGGGCGTGGGAGAAATGAACAAAAGCATAACATGATCATGCAACATGGCCGTGTGAATCGACACACCCAAGGTACACGGGCGTGGGACGTATCATACCTTAATTTTCTATTTAAACCACTCACCCTTTTTCCAACCTACTCCCCATCTCCCTTCCTCCATATCATTTTCTTCTCCTTTTCAAATCTCAGACATCCCATATCATTCTTCTAATAGCCATGGCGAAGAAGCGGAAGGATTCACGCACAGTCTTCCTTAGGGAGACCGATCTACATAAGTTCATGCCGGCTGCTTCATCCAAATGACAAGCCAAGGATATTTGAGGCCATTTAATTTTCCTTCTTCTTTACTCTTCTCCTTTATTTTCCTTCTCTTTGACTATCTTATGCTTAATTTAGTTTATTTTATTCTAGTTTCTTAGTGTCAGGTTCTAAAGGCTTCTAGGGAATCATGCCACTTACGCCACCACCAGCACCTCCGCAGCCTTAGAAGTCACACTCACCTCGTGAACCATCCAACAATAAGGACTATTCGGTCCATTCATATTTCATTTTAATTTTATTTACATTTTTATTTTCTTTCTCTTTATCTTTCTTGTCTTTAATTATATATTTAGTTTATTTTAAATGTGTCTTAATAATTCCTGGCTAATTGTCTACGAGCTCCCCAATTTCTTCATCTAGCGCAGAGCTCGGTAGCAGCCACCACCCCTATCGACTTCCAACTCCTGGAAACCATCCAAATTCAGGAAGTCTCACCTCCTCCTCTCTCTTAAATTGCATATCTATATTTGTACATTGAGGGCAATGTACATCTTAAGTGTGGGGGTGAATATTTATTTCGAGAAAGTGCCTAACTTTCTTCATTATTCTCAAATCCCTGAATGATATCTTGTCTTGAAGTAAGTTTTTCATATTATGATTAAAATGAAATTTCCTTTGATTTATGATTTTTATTGATAAGTTTTAGATTAAGTCATTGATAATTGTGCATTGATGATTAAATTTGAAGAATACTAGAGAATCAAGCATGATAAGTCTATTTTTCAAAAATTAAAAAGTTTGTTAGGTTGTCTACCTGAATCTGAATGTTACCTTGAAATTTAAAATTTACGAGGTTGATATCAAATACCCATAATTTCTGTGAGCTTTTGATCCTTTTAGAGCATACATTCTTTTTCGTGCTCACTTTATTGATTATGAGTGTGTCAACATTGATTTATTATTCTAGAACTTGCATTGATGATACATGTCGAGACCACACCTTTGATTTGATATAGAGAGATGATAAAGGCACCTAGGTTTTAACCCACTTGCTCCACTAAAAGCCTACCTTCATAATTAACCCCTAGTGAACCCCGTTGATCCTAACAACCCTCTTCATTGACTTACCCACCAATATTCCCCCAAAACCCTTTGTAATTGTTATCACCATTCTTTTTGACTACCCTTATATCGAGATTTGATTTGATCAGTTGCCTAATTATTTTATTTCAGTAGTAAATTCATTATTTGACTCCTCTCGAAGAATATGTGTGAAAAGGATCTAGCCAGAACGGGTGATCCTGATATAGCCCTCCTGAAGAATATGTGGAAAATGGATTTAGCTCGAACGGGTAATCCGAATTAGGGTCTGAATTTAGCCTAGACGGGTAATTCAGATCCAAGCTCATTAGAGTAATTGTTGTTGCAGGGGATTTAGCCTGGACTGGTAATCCTGACAATAATTTATGAATTTAGCCTGGACTGGTAAGAAATGAGGTTCGCAGGAGTGTGCTCTCTGAAAAGGACTTATGTATATATAAGTACGAATTGACGATTAATCAGATTGTACAACATGGGTGTACTAAAGGAAATCTATCGAAATTCCGATGAATTCAACGGGATAAATATGGAAAACGGTAAATACATGGAATTATGAAATTGGTGAGCGTATTCACAAGAATTTGTCATTTGAAATTGTGAATGACAGGAAGAAATAGCGAATTGCATACTTATGTATGGTTCCAAGTATTTATCTAAAATACAAGAAAATGATGGTTATTGATATATGGAGACACAAGACTATGATATATGAACATGGAATATGTTTGATAAATATGTTCATTCATATTTATGGAATTATGTACCTCATGTTATTATTTGCATAAATATGATATTTCAAATGCTTTGATGAGTAAAGCTCACATATAAAATAGTATGAAATTAGGACAAGTTGTTATGAAAATGTATTTAAAATACTAAGATATGGTTGTTATACGTTATATGATTATATAATGTGAAATTGTCTATATATATGAGAAATTTAATGAGAATTGAGCTCATATACGTTTCTGTTATTTATATGAAGTGTACGACTAACAAATGGTATTAAGTATAAGGCTCAGTTGAATATCTTAAATTGGTTTTTGTATGTATTAAATGTGGGTAAAGAATGAGAATCAAATGAGTGAGAAATATGGCTTGGAAAATAGCTTAATTTGTGAAAATTAACTTTACCACATGGCCTAGCAACATGGGCAAGAGACCCTTGTAAATAAGATAAACTTAGGGATTTTGCAAAAAAATTCATACGATTCTGATTTAGTCCTGACCCGATCCTAATGCATGATTTGGACCTCGAGGGTCCGTTAAAGAAACTTTTATAATCAATTTTTTTATTTGAGTGATAAATGGTTTAAATTGTCTGTAAGTGTTCCGTACTCCTTGGTAATGGCTCGTACTTTATTCCGGCAACGAATACGGGTAGAGGGTGTTACAGACGTGTTCTGGGTCCTGAGTTGGTTTCTAAGACTGAGGATAAGGTAAGATTGATTCGGGATTGACTAAAAGTGGCATTGGACAGACAGAAATCTTATGTGGATCTGAAGAGATGCGAGATTGAGTATTCTGCGGGGGACTTCGTATTTCTCAAGGTCTTGCCATGAAAAAATGATTCTGAGGTTTGGTCTCAACGGCAAGCTGAGCCCTAGGTTTATTGGGCTGTACTAGATTCTGAAACGAGTAGGACCAGTCACTTATCAGTTGGAGCTACCTCTAGAGTTGGACCGTATTCACGATGTGTTCCACGTCTTGATGTTGAGGCGTTACTGCTCTGATCCTACTCATATTGTCCTTGTTGAGGAGATTGAGGTTAGGCCGGATTTGACTTTCGAGGAGGAGCCAGTTTATATTTTAGATCACGACGTCAAGGTTTTGAGGAGAAAATCTATTCCTTTGGTAAAGGTTCTGTGGCGGAATCATAGCACTAAGGAGGCCACGTGGGAGCCTAAGGATGCGATGCGTTGCAGTATCCTCATCTATTCTAATCAGGTAAATTTCGAGGCCGAAATTTTCTTTTGGAGGGGTAGAATTGTAATGCCCCAAAATTTTAATTTTTGTTTTTGGGTATACGTGACACAATTGTGTATCTGCTTCAGTGGTTAAGTGTTTTGGGTGTGTGTGAGAGGTCCCAAGTTCAAGCCTTGCATTTGGCAAAATTTTGTTTCTTTTTTGAATTAAGCCATATACTTGTTCAGCGGGCTTATATTTAAATACCTGTAATATGATAACAGAATGGGCCTGCTGGTCTGGTGGTTAAGGGGAGTGTAAGTTTGCTAGAGGTGTAACAGCCCGATTTAGGGGCTAGTCGGAACAGTGATCTCGGGATCACTAATCCGAGGCTAGGGAAAATTATTTTCATGTTATTTTATGTGTTAGAGCATGATTCCAGAAGTACATAAAAATTTTGGTAGTTTAATTTTAGCGATTTCTTGCTTAATCGCGAAAAAGGATTAAATCGCATAAAGTGCGAAAGTTCTATTTTATAAGCTAAAGGTACCAAATATCCATAGATTGTTAATTTGAGGTTTTTAAAAGGTAATTTAGCCCCTTGTAAGTGCTTGGCCGGCCATAGACTAGCATAGGAGACAAATTTGTCAATGTTGGTCAAAGTTGATGATAATTGGTGGATTAAATTGATAGTTTAACATTAAAATAAAGAAAAGATGATGTCCATCTTTCTTGCTCATCTCTTCCACCAAAAATTGGTAGCCAAATAAGGGTTAAAAGCTTCAAAAGTTTTAGCACACTCTTCTCTTCACAAGTAAGTGTTCTAGGGATCATTTCTTGATAAAAGTTGTACTTTTGAGACCCATAAAGCTTAACTTTCAAATGTGGAGACTATTGTGCAATATGGTGAAAGGTTTAGAGTTTTTCCATGAGAGCATTCACTGTTATTTGTTGCGTTTTTATGGAAGAAATTGAGTCTTAGTTGTTAGATGAACAACTTTTGTGAAAGGTGTTATCTTGAAAACACATAATTGGACCTTAATGAAAAAGGTTATAAATTTGTAGTAATTATGTGAAATGTTGAGTTTTGATGATAGCTATAAGAGTATTAAATGTTCACCTAGGTTTGTTGAAGGTATAAATGTAAATAGAATTAATTTTCGAGCCTAGGGGCAAAATGGTCATTTTTGTCAAAATCTAAGGGCAAAATTGTAATTTTGCCATAAATGTGAATTATGATTCGATGTGGTCAATGTGTGAATTTAACAAGTTAAATTGTTATTATAGATTAAGAAATACGAAGCCCGGATCGAAACCGAGGTAAGAACAAAGTCGAGGACTAACTTACATCTCTACATACATTTTGAATATCGAGGTAAGTTTGTATGAATTAAGGCTTTACATGTATTTTCATTCGATTACTTAGTATGTTGTATAATGTACATTATTTCTATGAAGTTAAATTATTGATATTATGATGAGAAAAAGTAAATGAAATATGTATGAGAAAGTCTCGGTTGAAGTCTCGGAATAATGAGGATACTAATATCACAACATGAGACAAGGAAAGTTCGTGTAAGACCATGTCAAGACATGGCATCGGCATAAGGCAAGGATATCATATAAGTCCTTGAAAAGTCATGGCATTGAAAGATTATTATGAGGCAAAGGTCCCATGTAAGTCCAAGCCAAGGCATGGCATTGGAGAATTTATAAGGCAAGATGTCATGTAAGTCTATGTCAAGATATGGCATTGATAAATTTCATAAGGCAAGGATACCTTGTAAGACCATTGATGGGCTCGAAACTAACTATTATTTCGAAAAAGGCAAGCGCACCTATTGAACAGTAGTATAGTTATGGTGAGTCCGGAATATCGTATCCTCAAGGACTAAAATTACTAGTAATAACTATCTTATTATTATCTAGCCTAATAATTAAATGGATTTATTAACTAATTTAACTAAGTAAATGATTATAAACGTGACAGAGAGTGAATTGGGAAAATACTTTTAGACAACTTATATGATAAAGGCAATACCTAAGGAAGAATCCACCTAGACTTCACTTATTACTTTTGATTCATATGATTTATTCACTTGACTTAATCACATTAGAAATCCCTCATTTATGTTAATATCTCTTTCAAGACTAAAAACAACTAACTCTAGGTTGATTAATTGAAATCTCTTTCTAATTAAAACCCCTATTGTCGCATTAACTTGATCTATGGATTCCCTTATTAGATTTGACTCTAATCCGGTAGATTTTCGTCACCCTATTTCTAGGGTTGCAATCAACTCCGCTTAATTGTGTTGATCTGCTCTTAAAGAGGGACTTTTGCTCCACTAAATAAGCACATGCGATTTGAATCAATAACCTGAATTATTAAAACAAAAATAAGAACTCACAATTAAGAATAAGAACAAGTATTTATCTTATAAATCAAATAATTGATAAACCGTAATATACACATATTTTAATCCCACATTTAGCATACTTTTGGATGAATTATCCCCTGAATTGTGGAATTTTGTGCTCCTAATCCTTTAATTTCATGTTTTATACTTAGGAGAGCATCGAAGGATGAAAAGAATGAGAAACGGGCCAAAAAAAGGAGAAAATGGGCCAAAGTACGAAATTCACACGGCCTGCGCTTGAGACACACAGTCGTGCCTCTTTAGCAGATCCGGAGACGGCCTGAGCTCAATTTACACGGCCGTGCCACACGGGCGTGTCCCTGACGTAACCTGTTTTAATTCTATTCGGAATAGGGTACTTACAGGCAAAGAAATATATTCCAAAAGCCTATATAAACACCCTAGAGACCAACCTTCAAGGGGGTGTTCAGGTAGGCTGAGGAGCCAAGCCAGAGAAGCCGAATTGTGGGATTTACTCGAAGAAAGCCAGTTGATTCATCTCAAGAAGCCGAAGTCATACTCAAGACGGAAGATCTTCCCTTCAATTTCCTTCAGGGGGTTTTAGTGTTTTTCTTATGTTTTGTTTTATATTTTCTTCTGAGATGTGTTCTTTTATGATTATGAACTAAACCCCTCAAATACCTGAGGGGGATGAAACCTAAGACGGATCTTGTTATTGTGTTCGGAACTATATGATAAATACTTGATTTGTTCTTAACTATGTGTTCTTAATTATTGTTTTAATATTTCAGGATATTGATTCAAGTATTGATGCCCTTAGGCAGTGGATGAATATTCCCTGTTTAAGAGTAGATCTAGCATAGTTAAGCGGAGTTGATCGCAACCCTAGAGATAGGATAACGAAAATCTACCGGATTAGGGTCAGACCTAATATGGGAGTCCATAGATCGAGTTAATGCAATTCTAGGGGTTTTAATTAGAAAGAGATTTCAATTAATCAACCTAGGGTTAGATGTTAGTAGCCTCGAGAGAGGTATTAATATAAATTAGGGAATCCTACGGATCAAGTCAAGTGAATAAATCGTCTGGTTTAGAGTTAGATAACAAGCGAAGTCTAGGTGGATTCTTCCTCGGGTATTGTCTTAATCAATTGGTTTTTCCCACAAGTATTTCCCCAATTCATTCTCTGTGTCTTAGTATCTTTTCCTTAGTAATTAGTTAAATAAATATTAATCACTTTTATTTTAGGCTAGATAATAAAAAGAAAGCAAGTATTAGTACTTTTGGTTCCCTTGGGTTCGACATTCCAGTCTTGCCACTAAACTATACTACTGTTTGATAGGTGCGCTTGCCTCAATCGTTGTCGTAAGTTAGTTTTAGGCTTGATCATTCATTATATAAATATTAAGACTTCCTGACACGATCAATAATAATAAGATTTGTCTTAGGTTTCATCCCCTTAGGTATTTGAGAGGTTTAGTTCATACTAATAGAGGGAAACATCTTAAAATAGGGAAAACAACAAAATATAAGAAAACCCAAAAACTTCTAAAGAACTTGATGGGAGATCCTCAGTCTTGATGGAGATCCTTCTCCTAAGCTATTCCCGACAACTGTCTTCGAGTATTTTCTGCCTTCTACTCGGCGTCTACTTGACGTCCCCTTTTAGGTTGCCCCCTAGGGTGTTTATATAGGCTTTGAAACGCCTTTCTTGGCTCACAAGTAACCTTTTCTGAATAGAATTAAACTCGAGTCTGGCAGGGACACGCCCGTGGTCGATAGTCCACGTCGTGTTCGGTTCTGCTTAGCATACACGGCTGTGTAGATTTGCCCGTGTGCGGTGGTCCAGGCTGTGTAGGCCAATTTTAACACCTTTTTGCTCGTTTCTTGTTCTTTTCGACTCCCTAAGCTCTCCTGGGTGTAAAACATGAAATTAAATGATTAGGAGCATCGAATTCATCAAATCTAATGAAAATTCATCCAAAAGTAAGCCTATCATGGGGTTAAAATATGTGTAAATTATGGTTTATCAACCATGTCAAGACATGGCAATGGTAAGTTTCTTAATGAAACACACAAAGAAGGTCTCGTATAAGACCATGTTAGGGACATGGCATCGACACCAAGTTAAGAGATCCCATGTAAGACCATATCTGGGATACGACATTGCCATCATGAGGCGATCCCATGTAAGACCATGTCTGGGACATGGCATTGGCATCGAGATACATGTTTGATGAGATTGAGTATCCTGAGTTATTTCGGTAATTCATCAGGCAAAATAGCCAAATACGAAAGAGATAATAAGAAAGTTAAGAAGTAATGACAATAATAAGTTAAGTTATTCCAAGTTGATTAAAAACATTATTCAGGTTAAGAAAGATGAGGATTGAGTTTATGTTTGCATTAGTAAATATACTAACGTATGTGATTAAGTGATACAGGTACCATGTTTACTTTACAAGTATGAGAATAATATGTAACATGAGTTGAGTAAGATTAAGCAATAGTAAGTAAGCCAAGCACTTGAGATTTAGGGTGTTTTAACCTCATGATGGGTGAGTTATAGTGAGCAAATATAATTCTTATTGAATTTCATGCAAACTTACTAAGCTGTATGCTTACTTCTATCTCTTCTTCTTTCCTTGTAGTTTTGCCAAGCTAACTCGTGCATCATTGACGTCGGAGCTCGGAGCACACTATCATTCATTTTTTTGGTATAGCCAAATTGTTTTTATTAAGTATGGCATGTATAGGAATCATTTCATCTTGATATAAATCCTAAGAGGTGCCAATGTGTTGGTTATTAAGGTTATTATTCTTTTTGTATATGGTTAAAGAGATTGGCCAATATTTACTAAGTTTATACATCAATTAATGATGAGTTATGCATTATTGTTCATGTTTTTCGATAAAGTGTTTGAGTAGTTGGATTAGGTATATGAATGATCTTGATTCAGGGTGGCAATTGGCTTGGAAAATAACCTGTAAGTGTCCACACGAGTAGACATATAGGCGTGTGTTTAGGCTATGTGTGACACACGGTCAACCCATATGGGTGTGTTAATAGGCCGTGTGTCCCCTGCATGTTAGTGTTTTAAGTCAATGACGACCACGGGCTAGCCACATGGGCGTGTGCCTAGGTCGTGTGTTCCTTAAGGTGCTGCTGACATCATAAATAGAATACCCCTAGTCTTTTACACGAGTGAGAACATGGGCGTGTCTAGGTCGTGTGAAGGACACGGGTCATCGAAAACTCCTGTAGGCTCAAAATAAAAATAAATTATACACGGGCCAGGGACATGGGTGTGTGAGATCACACAACCTGCCCACACGGGCATGTCCCAAGTCACATGGACATGTGACCCTTGTTCAGGCAAAAATTTTCAAGAGTGTAAAAGTTTCCGGTTGAATCTTAAAATCTTTCGGATTTATGTTTAAGGCCTCCTAGATCCATGATATGTATGTTATGACTAAGAAAAAAAGTTCTTAAAACGAAACGAAATTTTATAGCCCGTTTTTACATGTTTAAGGAAGATTAAGCATGGTAATGCCTCGTATCCCGTCTCGGTGTCAGACACGGGTAAGGGGTGTTACATTTAGTGGTATCAGAGCTATGGTTTAGTCAGTTCTAGGACTAACGTAGTGTAAGCATGAGATTAGCTATACATGCCATACACAAGAGTACTTTTATAATGACAGTGTAACGATTCCTGACGACTTAAATTGTGTTTTCATATAGTAAATGGATCCTGAAAGAGCTGTGGTGGATGATGTTAATAGTAACGTGCCGGCTCCCACTGAAGGGAACGTGCCAAATGAGAATGAAGATAAACCTATGATAGTAAGTCAGAGTGGAGGAGAAGAGGCTAGAGAAGCCTTTCTCCACATGATGAATACATGGTATACGGAGTTCGTTCGTACGAACCCAAATGCATAACCCCCTCCACCCCCGCCTATCTCTCAGCCTACCTCTGTAGCCCCTCAAGTGGTAGAAGTAGTAAGAAGAGAAAAACCTTCGGTTGATAGGATCCGGAAACAAGGAGCAGAGGAATTTCGGGCTAGTAAGGATGACAATCCTAAAAAGGTAGAGTTTTAGCTTGAAAATACCATCAGGGTATTTGATAAGTTATCGTGCACACCTGAAGAGTGCATGAAGTGTGTGGTTTCCCTTCTAAGAGATTCCGCCTACCAATGGTGGAATGCCCTTGTGTCGGTTGTACCAAGGGAAAGGATTACATGGGAATTTTTCCAAGAAGAATTTAAGAAGAAGTACATTAGTCAAAGGTTCATAGATCAAAAGAGAAAAGAATTCCTGGAGTTGAAGCAAGGTAAGATGTTAGTAACTGAGTATGAGCATGAGTTTGTAAGACTCGGTAAATACGGTCGAGAATGTGTATCCACTGAAGCCATCATGTGCAAGAGATTTGAGGACAGATTAAATAAAGACATTAAATTGTTTGTTGCTGCTCTAGAGTTGAAAGAATTTGTTGTGTTGGTGGATCAGGCTTGTAAAGTCGAAGAACTAGTTAAAGAGAAAAGAAAAGCTGAAATGGAGTCTCGTGACTCAAGAAAGAGATAGTTGAGTAAGTCATTCCAGTCCTTGTCTAAGAAATCAAGAGACTTCTCCACTCGATCAGCTACTTTCGCCGGGTTTTCAAGTAGAAGCAAGGGTAAGTAGTCTTTGGGGAATAAGGCTCAGACTACTTCAGTTGCTAGTGTTGGGAACATTTGATCTAATAGACCGGAATGCCCACAGTGTGGTAGACGTCACCCTGGTGAATGCCGAGCACATGAGAATGCTTGTTTCAAGTGTGGTTCCCAATACCACTTTATAAGAGAACGTTCTAAGATGATGAAGGAAGAGAAAACTCAGAATGCGAGATCCAGGAGTATTGTTAGAGGAAGACCACAAAGAAACCCGAGAAGTGGGGCGAGTAGTAGGAGTGACCCCAGAGAGCAAGCTACGAGACCCGAGAGTAGGGCGCCTGCAAGGACTTACACCATTCGCACTCGCGAAGAGGCATCATCTCCCGATGTGATTACGGGTACATTTTCCCTTCATGATGCTAATGTAGTTGCTTTAATTGATCCCGGATCTACCCACTCATATATTTGCATGAAATTAGTATCTAGTATGAGTATGCCTATAGAGTCTATAGAGTTTATGATAAAGGTATCTAATCCGCTAGGTAAAAGTGTTTTAGTTGATAAAGTATGCAAAGATTGCCCTTTAATGATTATGGGTCGTTACTTTAAGGCCAACCTCATTTTATTACCATTTGATGAATTTGACATTATTCTTGTCACAGATTGGTTAACCACTCACGAAGTGATAGTAAATTGTGAAAAGAAATATGTTGAGCTGAGATGTGAAAACGGGGATATCCTTTATGTTGAATCAGATGAACAAGACAGGTTACCAGTAGTGATTTCTCACATGACGGCTCAGAGGTATGTAAGAAAAGGGTATGAGGCGTATCTTGCCTTGGTAATGAATGCCAAGGAAATTGAGTTAAAGATTGAGGCAGTGCCGATAGTATGTGTGTACCCAGATGTTTTTCCCGAGGAATTACCAGGATTGCCTCCGGTTAGAGAGGTTGAATTTGGCATCGAGTTAGCTTCCGGTACTGTATCGATATCAATTGCTCATTATAGGATGGCTCCAACTGAGTTGAAAGAATTAAAGGCACAGTTGCAAGATTTAACAGACAAAGGTTTTGCTAGACCGAGTTGTTCTCCATGGGGTGCTCTAGTGTTATTTGTGAAAAAGAAAGATGGCTCTATGAGATTGTGCATAGATTACCGACAACTCAATAAGGTAACAGTGAAGAACAAGTATCCATTGCCGAGAATCGACGATTTGTTCGATCAATTGAAGGGGGCCACCGTGTTCTCTAAGATAGACTTGAGGTCGGGATACTATTAGTTGAGAGTAAAAGACTCAGATGTGCCTAAGACGACTTTTCGAATGAGGTATGGGCATTGTGAATTTTTAGTTTTGCCTTTCGGTTTGACAAATGCTCCTGCGATGTTCATGGATTTGATGAACTGCATTTTTCGGCCGTACCTAGATAAGTTTATGGTTGTGTTTATTAATAATATACTGATATATTCCCGTGACGAAAGTGAGCATGAAGAGCACTTAAGGACAGTTTTACAGATTTTGCGGGAAAATCAGCTGTATGCCAAGTTCAGCAAAAGTGAGTTTTGGCTCAAGGAGGTTGGGTTTTTGGGACATATTGTTTCGGGAGATGGAGTCCGATTTGACCCAAGTAAAATTTCAGCTATTGTTGATTGGAAACAACCGAAAAATGTAACTGAAGTTAGAAGTTTTCTGGGTTTAACTGGGTACTCTAGCAGTTTGTTAAAGGATTTTCCATGATAGCGACTCCAATGATAAAACTGTTGCAGAAAAATGTAAAGTTTGAATTGACAGAAAAGTGCCAACAGAGTTTTGAGAAATTAAAGACAATGTTGACAGAGGCTCCAATTTTAGTACGACCTGAGTCAGGAAAAGAGTTCGTGATCTACAGCTATGTATCCTTAAATAGATTGGGCTATGTACTTATGCAAGAAGGTAAAGTGATAGCATATGCATCCAGACAACTAAAGCCACATGAGAAGAATTACCAAACGCATGATTTAGAGTTGGCAGTTATTGTTTTTGCATTAAAGATTTGGAGACACCATTTATATGGTGAAAAATGTCGAATTTTCACAGATCACAAAAGTTTAAAGTATTTGATGACTCAAAAGGAACTTAACTTAAGGCAGCGAAGATGGCTAGAGTTGATAAAGGATTATGAGTTGGCCATCGATTACCATCCGGGAAAGGTGAACGTAGTCGCCAATGCTTTGAGTAGGAAGTCACTATTTACATTGAGGGCCTTGAATACACGGATGACGTTGTCCGACGATGGTTCTATTCTGGCTGAGTTGAGGGCTAGACCGATGTTTCTTCAAGAGGTTTATGAGGCTCATAAAGATGACATTGATTTACAAGCTAAAAGAGTTCAGTGCGAGTCGGGTGTTGAGTCCGATTTTTGGATAAATTTTGATGGATGTCTAATGTTCAGAGGCAGAATTTGTGTACCGAGGAATGATGAGCTTATTAGGAAGATTTAGTATGAGGCACATAACGGATGTTTATCTGTACACCCGGGTAGCACCAAGATGTATGATGACCTAAAAAAATGGTATTGGCGGCCGAGCATGAAAAAAGATATTTTTGAGTTTGTTTTGAGATGCTTGATTTGTCAGCAACTAAAGGCTGAACACCAAGTACCCTCGGGTTTACTTCAACCTATTATGGTTCCCGAGTAGAAATGGGACCAAATTACCATGGACTTTGTAACAGGGCTGCCGTTGACACCGAGCAAGAAAGATGTTGTATGGGTCGTAGTCGATAGACTTACGAAGTTAGCCCATTTCATACCGATGCATGTCGACTATTCACTAGATAAGTTGGCAAACTTGTATGTCTCTGAAATTGTGAGGCTACATGGAGTGCCCTTATCGATTATGTAACACCCCTTACCCGTATTCTATGCCGGAACCAGGCACGAGGCATTACCAGATTTATTCTACTTAATCACGCAACTTTAGCCTATAAACTTTCAGTCCCAACAAGACATACCTCTATCGCTATCACAATAGCCTCATTAAGGACCTACGAGGCCTTAAACATTCATACAAGGGGTTTCGGAACCTAACTGGAAACTTTCACGATTTAAATTTTTTTCACCTAAACAGGTGCCACACGCCCGTGTGAAATAGGACACGCCCGTGTGGGCAGGCCGCTTGGTCACACACGCCCACGTCCCTACCCCGTGTGGGATTTATTTTCATTTGAACCTACAAGGGTTTTCACATGGCTAGACACAAGCCCGTGTGCTCCACACGGCCTAGACATGCCCGTGTCCTTGCCCGTGTGTAAAAACCTGGGTATACTGTTTATGATGTCAGCAACCTTATAAGGGTCACACAATCTAGGCACACGCCCGTGTGGCTAGCCCATGGTCGATACTGACTCACAACACCAACATGCAGGGGACACACGACCAAGTCACACACCCATGAGACTGACTGTGTGTCACACACGGCCTAGACACACGCCCGTGTGCCTACCCGTGTGGATAAGAACAAGGCTGTTTGTCGAGCTTTTTTTATCCTCCTATCTCACACAATATGGATCCATTCAACATATCACCAAACAACTCATATTTCTCAATATAAACTTCCATGAACAACTCCATCTTTTCCTATATATATAACAAAAAGAGCCAACAACTATGGCTGTATACACAAGAGTTTCTCATTAAAGGGGCCTGATCGTTGTTTTATGCGATGTCAAAGTCTTAAAATTTATATAAAGAATGATCGAACCTGGAAACTAACTATGACAACAATTTGAGGTAAGCGCACCTATCGAACAGTAGTATAGTTAAGGCAAGACCGGAATGTCGAACCCAAAGAAACCAAAAGTACTAATACTAACTCTCTTTTTATTATCTAGCCTAAGAATTAAGGGAATTGTTTATCTAATCTAAAATTAATTAACTACTAAAATAAAGACTCTAAGACAAAGAAGAATGAAATTGGAGAATAACTTTTAAGAAAAACCAATTGATTAAGACGACACCCAAGGAAGGATCCACCTAGACTTCACTTGTTATCTAACTCTGAACCAGACGAATTATTCATTTGACTTGATTCTTAAGATTCCCTAAGTTATATTAATCTCTCTCTCGAGGTGACTAACTTCTAACCCAAGGTTGATTAATTGAAATCTCTTTCTAATTAAAACCCCTAGAATTACATTAACTAGATCTATGGACTCCCATATTAGGTTTCACCCTAATCCGAAAAAATCTCGTCACCCTATCTCTAGGCGCTCGATCAACTCCTCTTAATTATGCTAGATCTACTCTTAAGCAGGGACTTTTTCTCCTCCACCTAAGCACATCAGACTTGAATTAATATCTCGAAAATATCAACACAAGAATTAAGAACACATAATTAAGAACAAGTCAAATATTTATCATATAGTTTAGCAAACGATAACAAGATTCATCTTAGTTTTCATCCCCTCATGTGTCTGAGGGTTTAGTTCATAACAATAAAAGAAAACATCTCAAAAGAAAAGATAAAACAAAACATAAGAAATCCCTAAAACCCCCTGAAGGAATTGAAGGAGAGATCCTCCGTATTAAGTATAACTCCGGCTTCTTAAGATGGATCAACTGGCTATCTGCAAGTAAATCTCCACAATTATGCCTTCTTTGGCTTAGCTGGACGCCCCCTGACTAAAGACTTGGGTTCCCCCTGACAAAAGCCCTAGCAGAAGGCTTCTGCTGAACTCCCCTTCAAGTTGCCCCTTTGGGTGTTTATATAGACTTTGAGATGCCTTACTTGGCCCCTAAGTATCCTAATTCAAGTAGAATTCCTACTATGGTGTTTGAATAGGATTTGGAATGTGTTTCTTTGCCTCCAAGTATCCTATTCTGAGTAAAACTCCTCTTGGCCACGGCAGGGACACGCCTGTGTAAGTCATGGACAGGCCGTGTTCGAGGCTGCTGAATGAGGCAAGACCGTGTGGTCTTGGGCCCAGGTCGTGTGGATTTCGTGATATAGCCCATTTACTCCGTTTTGGGCCTATTTTTCGTTCTTTACATCACCTGGTGCTCTTCGGAGTATAAAACATGAAAACAAAGGATTAAGAGCACCAAATTAAAAAATTCAAGGCTTAAATCATCCAAAAGCATGCTAAATGTGGGCTTAAAATATGTTGCTTTTACGGTTTATCAGGGCCAATACACATTTGGACAAAATAACAAAACGATAAACCTAGTCTAGCCCCTATATATGCCATACTCAAAATCACTAAGTCTAGATATACCGAAGTGACCTGATAGTGTGGGCGATCTTCTGGTTATCTGCGTATCCTGGCTCGGCTCTTAAACTCTATAAAACAAGGGAAAAGAAAGGGGAGTAAGCTTTAAGCTTAGTAAGTTTAGGTAAACAAATAGTATTACAGTATGTGCTAAACAATAAATAGCATTACATACTAAACAAGAACAATCCACATTCATATTCATGCTAACTCATTTCCTCCCTTACCACTTTCCAACCACATCACAAGCTTAGTACTCACATTCATTTACATACATCCCTGCACTTAGCACCACAAAGTCACATGATACAACACATCATTATTTTTCAATAAGCCATTCATACTACCTATCACTCGGTGGTCTTGCACTTAGCCCACCATCAATATCTAATAGGGTGGTATCGTACAAAGCCCACCAAAAGGATAGTTACGGTGGTATCGTACATAGCCCACCAAAAGGATAGTTACGGTGGTATCACACATAGCCCACCAAATGATAAATAGATGATGGTATCGCACACAGCCCATCGTAGTTACGTAATAAGGTGGTATCGCACTTAGCCTACCGTTAAGTGTTGTCATTACACATTTACTTATCTATTTCGTATTTCATACGATAATTATTCAATAACTACCAAATTCAATTCACTTGAACCATACATGTTCTCAATCATGCCATGCACTAATTAGCAACAACAATGTGCATATAAAAATGCATCGTTTACACATAAACTTACCTCGGTTCAACATGTTTCGATTTGCGGGTTAATCCGTAACCTTGCCTTTTCCTCGGTCAAGGTTAATTCCACGCTCTTCTTGATCTATAACAATAAAATTCACTCATTTAGATCATTTTATGATCATAATGCATCAATTTCTACACTTAGGCAAAAATGACCATTTTGCCCTTGCACTATGACAAAATTACAATTTTGCCCCTAGGCTCGTAAATCATTTTTCAACACATTTTATTAATAAACAAGCCTAGCTGAACATTTATTTCTCTTACAACTATTCACAATTTCATCCATTTCATGCATTTATGACACAAACTTAATCTTTGCATTCAAGTTCTATTTAGGTGTTTTCATGCTAAGACCTTTCGCAAAAGTTGTTTCTCATCTCCCTAACATTCATTATCTTCCATAAAACTCAGCTAACAACATAACTACTCTCATGGCAAGTCCCTAGACTTTCAAACATATTGCAAATTGGTCCCCTCATTAGCTAGCTTAAGCTTTGGAGACCCCAAAAACACAAAAATTATCAATTAACAGCACCAAAAATCACTTAAGGACAAGTTGCTAAAATTTCAAAGCTTTTAAAAACCTTCTTTGAATGTAAAAATCGGTGGAAGAAGAAGAGAAGAGAAAAAAATGATAGCCTTTTTATTTTATTTTATCATATTTTAGTCAATTAGTCACCAACTATCACCTAATTTGAATAAAATTAATGCTCTTGTTCCCTATACATCCTATGTAACAGCCCAATTTTGACCCTAATCGGAATGGTGGTTTCGGGACCACGAATCTGAGTCAAAAAAAATTTTAATATTATTTTTCGTGTTAATTATATATGATTAAGCATGTGTTAAAATTTCATGAATTAATTTGTCCGTTTGTGTGTTTAATTTAAGAAAAAAGGATTAAATAGCATAAGTGGTAAAAGTAATCTTTTATTAAATTGAGTGTTTAATTGATTTGTCTTCTTTTGCATGTGGACTTAAGTTGTAAATTAGCCATTTACCATGTTAGTGGACGGCACTTGGCTTTAAATTTTATATTAATATGTTTTTATATACATAAAATATATGCTAAAGTTTACATTTTATAATATAAGTTAATAATAAAATAAAACATCAAAAAGAGAAAGCCATTATCACTCATCTTGGTGCCGAAAAACACAAGAAAAATGAAAGAAGAAAAACTCTTAGGTTTCGGCTAGCTTGAAGCAAAAATTAAAGTATGATTCGGTTTTAGTTTTTTGATAATTTTTACGTTTTTAAAATCATTGCTTTGAGTTTTACCTAGCCCATGTGTAAATTTTTGAATTGGTTGTGTTTTTCGTGAGATGCCATTGAAGAAGGCTTGATATTGTTTGATGATGAAATATTAACTATATGTGATAAATTAACAAGTATTGTTCTTGAATTTTTGATGAAATTGAGTGATTTGGATTAAATTGCAAAAATAAAAATTTGAGGGACTAAAATGTAAAATAAATGGATTGTATGGATTTGTATGGGCATGGGTTGTAACATCCTGAAATTTTGGGGCTATGCATTTAATGTGTGGTTATGTTAAATGTGAGTGTTAGGGGTCTAGAATGGGCTCAGGGTTGGGCAGAGGCCTTAATCGAATTTTCTGTTTGGACACACTAGTGGAAAGCTTGATAAGATAAGGCTTAAAAGATGTTATCTATGTTTTAAAATACAAAATGGGCTTGTGGCCCAGTGGCAAAGTGTCGCCACTTAAAGAGCAGGGAAGTGGCATCAACTGGGGAGGCCCAAACTCAAGTTGCATGAAGCCCAATTCTTTTAATTAAAATTTAGCTAATTTTCGGCTTTTAAGTGAGTAGAGTGGGACGGCAATGGGCCTTGGAAATAGGGGGAATATATATGTTTTGTAACACCCCAAACCCGGACAAGACACCACGTCCGAATCTGGTATGTTACGGGGAAAAACGTACTTGAGAGGTTTAGATTTTTCATTTAAAAGCGGGGTGAAAACATAGTGAACTTGAAGAAAATTAGAGTAGACTTGGTTGACTAGATTTTTTGAAAACTTACCCGGAGTATATAGTTAAAACGAGTTGATTTCAGTTAGTAATTCCAATAGTTTCTTAGTGTTACTTAAAACATTTTTTGACTTAGTAGAAAATTGAGTTTGATTTGGAAATCATTTGAATTTGCTTAATATAAAAACATAGTGTGATACCCGATGGTATAATTTAAAACTCGTTGCGTTATAGTTTTGAAATCATTGTCTTTCCAAATTTTTAGTAAAGTTTCATACCAAGTTATTTTGTTAAGGCATATTAAAAATCAACTTAAGGCATAAGCAACATAAAACATAATTTTAAAGGCCTATTACAAATCCAAAATAAAACCCAAGTAATTAAATAAACTAAAGTACCCAAGTTATAGAGTCTGAGTAAAACTTTATTCAGCATGGCATAAGCACCCCGAGTCCACCCCGGCTCCATGTCCGCGTCTACGAGTCACCTGAAATGTCAAAGGAGAGGGTGAGTCGAATGACTCAGTGTATAAATCCCGCTCCCAATAAATCAACATGCTAACACACATCATACATAGCAACATAATTAATGCAACCCGATCCTAACCATCCGTATCTCCTTTCCTACCCCGTGTGGTACCAAACCACTGGTGGTGCCAAACCACTGGTGACATATAGTCACAATGTGTTACCAAAACACTGGTGTCCCAAAGACACAATATCCGTCATTGTGGTGCCAAACCACTGGTGTCCCAAAGACACGTTTGTGCTACCAAAGCACTGGTGACCGAAGTCATGAATCCAATGATGGGGCCAACCCATCGTGTGATACCCAATCACTAGCAGACGATCCCATATCTCATGTGGGGCCAACCCACGGTGGTATCAAACCACAGGGACGAGTCGCAATGAGGTGCCCAACCTCTGGTGTCCCAAAGACACAAATGTGCTACCCAAGCACTGGTGACCGTAGTCACAATAATCGAGTGATGGGGCCAACCCATCGTGTGATACCCAATCACTAGCAGACGATCCCATATCTCAAGTGGGGCCAACCCACGGTGGTGTCAATCTACAGGGACAAGTCGCAATGAGGTGCCAAACCTCTGGAGGTGCCAAACCTCTGGTGACCCAAAGTCACAAAGTTGTGTTACCAAAACACTGGTGCTCGTCAGCACAAAATATCACTGCTCCCTCCACTCATATCACCCATCAACATACCATACTCATGTGATCATGCATACCATACAAGTCATGCCTATCATGCTAATATGTTTGTCTCATACCCCATATCACATACATACATAGTCATGATACCATATAGATCATCAGTAAACTTGTAACAATACTGACTTACCCGAGTCCAAGATCATACCCAAAAGGGTATCATATCAATCCATCAAACTGCCATGATTTTAATAGGCAAACAGGTTTAATAATAATATCACTAACTATGGGTGTGTTAGTTACACACCTGGTAAATACGAGTCTAAAGATCCCAACGAACGATCTATGTCCCTCGATTGACTTGCTCCTTTCACCTGATTTGGTTTCCTACCAAATCCCGAACCAAAAAGTGGTTCCCTTAGACAATCAGCCCACTAATCAACTGACAGAAGAAAACGGCTCCTCTTGCTTGCTTTGAAACCTTTGATGTCCCCAACACCAACCACCAAGAATTCGGCCACAAGAACCCCTAGGAGAAAAGGGACATTCGGCTCAAGAGCTTTTGAAATGGAAGATAAAAATATATGAAATGGATGGGGACAAATACTTACGGTTTTGAAAGAAAACGGCTTAATGAAATGGTAAGGCACAAATGAAAGATTCGGCTAGGATTATTGAGAAAAGCAAATGAGAGTTTGAGGGAAGAAGATGGTATGGTTTCGGCTCACTAGCAATGGAGAAATCAAAATAGAGAACTTGGTTTAGAAGTAGTATGATTTCGGCACAAGTATGACAAGAGAAAATGGATGAAAGTGTGAGAAGAAAGGATACCCGATTCAGCTTACACGAATGAAGAAAGAAGGATAGATGCAAGAGTGTATTCGGCTACACACAAACCAAGTGAACAAGACAATTTTGGCAACTAAAGGGACTTGGTATTTCGGTTCAAGAAGTGAAGAAAAAGATGAGAGAATTCTTTAGAACTTCGGCTTTGGCGTTTCAAAAAAAGAAAGATTTTGGTTTGGTCTCCTAATGACCGAATATGCATCACATTCCAAAAGGAACATTCGGCCTACTCACTCCCCACTTCCCAAAACCGGCCATCTCCCCCCAAACACTCCACTCCACACATTTCAAATGTGTTTACCAAGTCTTACTCCTACAATCACCCTCCACCTTTCTTTTGAACGGTTTGACTTGGTCCAAGGTAGAATTCCACTTGCCTTCTACCTCTTCCTCCATGCCGTCCAAAATGGGAACCAAAATGGGAGCTCTACGACTTGAACTCTGGACCTCCCTCACCTGAAGATGACGCCACACCAAGCTTCTCCCTTGCCACTCTGCCAGCTCTTCACTTGTGCAATAAAACACCAAAGAAAACCCTTATACCCTAGCTCCAACAGCTCCCCTGACTTAACACCCAAAAACCAAAATTTTCCCATTCACTCAGGCATACACCTAGGCTACAATTAAGCCCCGATACTACACAAACAACAACACAGCACATTAACCACATGCAATAACATGCAACAACAAAACAGCCCCTAACCCGGGATATTACAGTTCTACCCCCTTAAAAATAATTTCGACCTCGAAATTACCTGGTCAAAATAGTTGCGGGTATTGCTGTCTCATCATATCCTCGGGTTCCCACGTAGCTTCCTCCACGCCATGATTCCGCCAAAGTACCTTAACCAAAGGCACAGACTTCCTACGCAGAACCTTCACATCCCGATCTAGAATCTGCATAGGTTCTTCTTCCATAGTCAAGTCTGGATTCACCTCGATCTCTTCCACTGCTACCATATGTGACGGATCTGAACGATAACGCTGAAGCATCGAAACGTGAAAAACATCGTGAATCTGGCTAAGCTCTGCTGGCAACTCAAGCTGATACGCTACTGGTCCAACTCGTCTCAGTACCTTATACGGCCCAATGAACCTCGGACTTAGCTTGCCTTTCTTTCCGAATCTCAACACCTTTTTCCAAGGTGAGACCTTCAGGAAAACTCGATCCCCCACAGCAAACTCTATGTTTCTTCGCTTAAGATCGGCATAAGACTTCTGCCGGTTCGAAGCTTCCTTTAATCGAGCCTGAATCACTTTAACCTTGTCCTCAGTCTCAGCTACCAACTCGGGTCCCAACAACTGGCGTTCACCCAACTCCGTCCAACACGTAGGTGAGCGACACTTCCTACCATACAACGCCTCATACGGTGCCATCTTGATGCTCACTTGGTAACTGTTGTTGTAGGCAAACTCAGCTAATGGTAGAAACTCCTCCCAACTACCTCTGAAATCCAGGACACAACCTCTCAGCATATCTTCCAAGATCTGAATAACCCTTTCTGATTGACCGTCAGACTGCGGGTGAAAAGCCGTGCTGAAATCCAAACGAGTACCCAGAGCCTGATGCAATGCTTTCCAGAACCTTGACGTAAATCTAGGATCCCTGTCCGAAATTATCGAGACTGGCACACCGTGCAACCTCACTATCTCTGACACATACAGCTTTGCTAGCTTCTGAAGTGAATAGTCAACCCTCACCGGAATAAAGTGAGCTGATTTAGTCAGACGATCCACCACTACCCAAACTGAATCCTTCTTGCTTGGCGTAAGCGGTAACCCACTGACGAAATCCATGGTTATCCTTTCCCACTTCCACTGAGGAATCTTCACAGGTTGAAGCAAACCCGACGGCAACTGATGTTCAGCCTTGACCTGCTGACAAGTCAGACACTTCCCAACAAACTCTGTCACCTCTTTCTTCAGACCAGGCCACCAAAACTGCTCTCTAAGATCCTTATACATCTTACTACCTCCAGGATGCATAGCATAAGGACTGCTATGTGCGTCCTGAAGAATTTTCTGCCTCAGCTCAACATCTTTAGGCATACAAGCCTTACCCTGAAAACACAACACCTCATCATTAGACAAGCTGTAACCTTCCAAACCACCATTCCGCACTTGTAACCTCTGCGCACCCAGAACCTCATCCTCTAGCTATTTCTCCCTGATCTGCTCCACCCAAGTAGGCTTAACCTGCAGCTCCGCCAGAATACTCCCATCGTCATACAAACTCAAATGGGCAAACAAAGCTCTTAAGTCCGAAACAACCTTACGGCTCAACGCGTCTGCCACCACGTTAGCCTTGCCCGGATGATACTCAATCGAGCAGTCGTAATCTTTCAGCAACTCAACCCATCTACGCTGCCTCAAATTCAAATCCTTCTGAGTCAGGAGATACTTCAGACTCTTATGATCTGTGTAGACTATCGATCTCTCCCCGTACAAGTAGTGCCTCCAAATCTTTAAGGCGAAGACCACAGCCGCTAGCTCCAAATCATGCGTCGGATAGTTGACCTCATGTGGCCTCAGCTGTCGAGAAGCGTAAGCCACAACCTTACCTTCCTGCATTAGCACACAACCCAAGCCCGTATGTGATGCGTCGCAATAGACTGTGTATTCCTTACCAGCCTCAAGTTGAATTAAAACCGGAGCCTCAGTCAAAATCTTCTTTAACTTGTCGAAGCTTTCCTGCTGCTTCTCAGTTCATACAAACGGAACTTCTTTCCTCAGTAATTTGGTCATCGGCGCTGCTATCAACGAAAAACCCTCAACAAACCTTCGGTAGTATCCGGCCAAACCCAGAAAACTTCGAATCTCAGCCACTGACCTAGGTGGCTTCCAATCCAATACTGCCTCAATCTTACGAGGATCTACTCGAATCCCCTCAGCTGACACTACATGACCCAAGAAAGTCACTTCTCTAAGCCAGAACTCGCACTTACTGAACTTAGCATAGAGTTGCTTCTCCCTCAAAATCTGCAGCACCACTCTCAAATGCTTATCATGCTCTTCCTCTGTCCTTGAGTACACTAAGATGTCGTCTATGAAAACCACGACGAACTGATCCAGATACTGCTGAAACACCCTATTCATCATATCCATAAACGCTGCCGGTGCGTTAGTCAACCCGAACAGCATTACCAGAAATTCGTAGTGCCCATACCGAGTCCGAAACGCTGTCTTATGGATATCAGCCTCCTTAACCTTTAACTGGTGATACCCAGACCTCAAGTCGATCTTCGAGAATACCGCAGCACCCTTCAGCTGATCAAACAAGTCATCTATCCGTGGCAACGAATACTTGTTTTTAATCGTCAGCTTGTTCAACTGGCGGTAGTCTATACACATCCGCATTGTGCCATCTTTCTTCTTAACGAATAGTACCGGCGCACCCCACAGCGAAACACTAGGCCTGATAAAACCTCGATCCAACAACTCCTGGATCTGAGCCTTAAGCTCTACCAACTCCTTTGGCGCCATCCTATACGGAGCAATAGACACTGGCGCAGTCCCGGGTAACAGATCAATCCCGAACTCCACCTCTCGATCTGGCGGCAACCCCGGAAGCTCCTCAGGAAACACATCAGCAAATTCCTTAACAGTACGAACCTTCTCAACAGCAGACTCTTTAGCTTCCAAGGCATACACATGAACTACATACGCTTCACAGCCTTTCCTGACCATCTTCTCTGCTTTCAAAGCAGATACCACATTTGATAAGTAATCTCTCCTATTACCTATCATAGCCACTTCATCGCCATCAACCGTCTTAAGAACCATGCGCTTGGCCGCGCAATCCAACCTCGCCTCGTACTTGACCAACCAATCCATCCCAAGAATCAGATCGAACTCCCCAAACGGCAGTTCCATCAGATCAGCAGCAAACACTACCCCTTGGAGTTCTAGGGGTACCACTCTAAACAGTTTATCTACCACTACAGAGTGACCTAGAGGGCTAATCACAGTCATCTGCCTAGAAGATATCTCAGAGTCTAGATCCATGGTCTCTACTATACTACTGGCAACATAAGAGTGCGTCGAACCCACATCAATCAAAGCAGTATAAGGAGAACCAAAGATCAAAAACGTACCGGTTATGACGTCCGGTGCGTCGCCCTCCTCTCGGCGCTTTGCTGCATACACTAATCCAGGCTGTCTGGCATCAGAACTACCCGCACCTCTGCCCGGTGCTCCACGGCCCCGGCCAGAACCATTACCACCTCTGCCATTACCACGGCCCCTCTGCGGTGGCGGTCCATTACCTCTGAACTGATTACGACCCTGACTCTCAGACTGAATCCTGGCCAACCTACACGGACAATCCCTCACACGGTGCTCCAGAGAACCACACTCGAAGCAACCTTTTCCTCCAGTCCAGCAGCCACCCCAATGAGATTTCCCACACTGATTACACTGCGGCGGTCCCTGCCTAGCAGCAACAAATCTAGCAGACTGATTCGGCCCACTCGGTCTAGCCCTCTTCTGCGGATTTCCCGACGATCCAGAAGACCCAAAGCTCCTCTTATGCCTATTTCTGTCCATACCCTGCCTCACTGAGGAGCAATCAGCAGTCTTAACTCGTCTCGCAGGCCATCCTCGAAACGAACACACCTTTCATGCTCCGTGGCCACAATGCCCCTGGCATACCTACTCAGCTTCAAGAACTCAGCCTCGTACTCAGCAACAGATTTACTCCCCTGAACAATCCTCAGGAATGCCTTTCGCTGAGAGTCTATATAACTAGCTCCGATGTACTTCTTTTGATATGCAGCCCTGAAATAATCCCATGTCAAATCCTCTGCTGCCACGCTGTCCCGAACCGTGAGCCACCACTGATATGACTCATCTCGGAGAAGCGATACGATGCCCTTCAGCTTCTCTTCAGCTGTCAAATCCAGATCATCCATGATCCGCTCAGTTGCCTCCAGCCAGTATTCAGCAGTGCTGGGAGCAACACCAGATACACCTCGAAAGAACTCGGCCCTGTTTGCCCGGAGTCGCTCAGGAACAGATTTCCTAACTCCTGCACCACCGCCTACTCCTGCTACTCTTTCTAACACTCGCAGCATCGCCTGTGACACTGCATCATCCCCAGTCTGATCTTGGAACTCACCACCTCCAGCTGGTGGCGGAACCGGTATCTCATTTTCTGACCCCTGACCAGATCCTACGGGCTCAGAAACTGTCATCCTACCCCTACCTCTACCACGAGTATTACGACCACGTCCGCCTCGAGTGCTCATGACTAATCTTTCTACGTATCTGATTAAGAATTTTATGCATCAGTATTTATTCCACTGTTTTAAAGCAAGTCTTATGAATATTAAAGAGGATTTGTTCTCGCGAGTTCACAGAATCCTATCAGTTTCAATCTCTAAAGTAGTATACTATTGCTATTCATCAAATCATATCACATCCAACCAAATCACAAGTAATGGTACGGGGTACTTACCTGGGCGAACTGGTGCCGGAGACTCGGTGCCATGCCTTTCAACCCATACTTCCATAACAAAGACTAACAAAACAATCTTTTGAAAACATTTTGGGCCTCGGGCCCACAGCCGAGCCTTTGAACTTGGCTCTGATACCACAATTGTAACACCCCAAACCCGGACAAGACACCACGTCCGAATCTGGTATGTTACGGGGAAAAACGTACTTGAGAGGTTTAGATTTTTCATTTAAAAGCGGGGTGAAAACATAGTGAACTTGAAGAAAATTAGAGTAGACTTGGTTGACTAGATTTTTTGAAAACTTACCCGGAGTATATAGTTAAAACGAGTTGATTTCAGTTAGTAATTCCAATAGTTTCTTAGTGTTACTTAAAACATTTTTTGACTTAGTAGAAAATTGAGTTTGATTTGGAAATCATTTGAATTTGCTTAATATAAAAACATAGTGTGATACCCGATGGTATAATTTAAAACTCGTTGCGTTATAGTTTTGAAATCATTGTCTTTCCAAATTTTTAGTAAAGTTTCATACCAAGTTATTTTGTTAAGGCATATTAAAAATCAACTTAAGGCATAAGCAACATAAAACATAATTTTAAAGGCCTATTACAAATCCAAAATAAAACCCAAGTAATTAAATAAACTAAAGTACCCAAGTTATAGAGTCTGAGTAAAACTTTATTCAGCATGGCATAAGCACCCCGAGTCCACCCCGGCTCTATGTCCGCGTCTATGAGTCACCTGAAATGTCAAAGGAGAGGGTGAGTCGAATGACTCAGTGTATAAATCCCGCTCCCAATAAATCAACATGCTAACACACATCATACATAGCAACATAATTAATGCAACCCGATCCTAACCATCCGTATCTCCTTTCCTACCCCGTGTGGTACCAAACCACTGGTGGTGCCAAACCACTGGTGACATATAGTCACAATGTGTTACCAAAACACTGGTGTCCCAAAGACACAATATCCGTCATTGTGGTGCCAAACCACTGGTGTCCCAAAGACACGTTTGTGCTACCAAAGCACTGGTGACCGAAGTCACGAATCCAATGATGGGGCCAACCCATCGTGTGATACCCAATCACTAGCAGACGATCCCATATCTCATGTGGGGCCAACCCACGGTGGTATCAAACCACAGGGACGAGTCGCAATGAGGTGCCCAACCTCTGGTGTCCCAAAGACACAAATGTGCTACCCAAGCACTGGTGACCGTAGTCACAATAATCGAGTGATAGGGCCAACCCATCGTGTGATACCCAATCACTAGCAGACAATCCCATATCTCAAGTGGGGCCAACCCACGGTGGTGTCAAACCACAGGGACAAGTCGCAATGAGGTGCCAAACCTCTGGAGGTGCCAAACCTCTGGTGACCCAAAGTCACAAAGTTGTGTTACCAAAACACTGGTGCTCGTCAGCACAAAATATCACTGCTCCCTCCACTCATATCACCCATCAACATACCATACTCATGTGATCATGCATACCATACAAGTCATGCCTATCATGCTAATATGTTTGTCTCATACCCCATATCACATACATACATAGTCATGATACCATATAGATCATCAGTAAACTTGTAACAATACTGACTTACCCGAGTCCAAGATCATACCCAAAAGGGTATCATATCAATCCATCAAACTGCCATGATTTTAATAGGCAAACAGGTTTAATAATAATATCACTAAGTATGGGTGTGTTAGTTACACACCTGGTAAATACGAGTCTAAAGATCCCAACGAACGATCTATGTCCCTCGATTGACTTGCTCCTTTCACCTGATTTGGTTTCCTACCAAATCCCGAACCAAAAAGTGGTTCCCTTAGACAATCGGCCCACTAATCAACTGACAGAAGAAAACGACTCCTCTTGCTTGCTTTGAAACCTTTGATGTCCCCAACACCAACCACCAAGAATTCGGCCACAAGAACCCCTAGGAGAAAAGGGACATTCGGCTCAAGAGCTTTTGAAATGGAAGATAAAAATATATGAAATGGATGGGGACAAATACTTACGGTTTTGAAAGAAAATGGCTTAATGAAATGGTAAGGCACAAATGAAAGATTCGGCTAGGATTATTGAGAAAAGCAAATGAGAGTTTGAGGGAAGAAGATGGTATGGTTTCGGCTCACTAGCAATGGAGAAATCAAAATAGAGAACTTGGTTTAGAAGTAGTATGATTTCGGCACAAGTATGACAAGAGAAAATGGATGAAAGTGTGAGAAGAAAGGATACCCGATTCAGCTTACACGAATGAAGAAAGAAGGATAGATGCAAGAGTGTATTCGGCTACACACAAACCAAGTGAACAAGACAATTTTGGCAACTAAAGGGACTTGGTATTTCGGTTCAAGAAGTGAAGAAAAAGATGAGAGAATTCTTTAGAACTTCGGCTTTGGTGTTTCAAAAAAAGAAAGAGTTTGGTTTGGTCTCCTAATGACCGAATATGCATCACATTCCAAAAGGAACATTCGGCCTACTCACTCCCCACTTCCCAAAACCGGCCATCTCCCCCCAAACACTCCACTCCACACATTTCAAATGTGTTTACCAAGTCTTACTCCTACAATCACTCTCCACCTTTCTTTTGAACGGTTTGACTTGGTCCAAGGTAGAATTCCACTTGCCTTCTACCTCTTCCTCCATGCCGTCCAAAATGGGAACCAAAATGGGAGCTCTACGACTTGAACTCTGGACCTCCCTCACCTGAAGATGACGCCACACTAAGCTCCTCCCTTGCCACTCTGCCAGCTCTTCACTTGTGCAATAAAACACCAAAGAAAACCCTTATACCCTAGCTCCAACAGCTCCCCTGACTTAACACCCAAAAACCAAAATTTTCCCATTCACTCAGGCATACACCTAGGCTACAATTAAGCCCCGATACTACACAAACAACAACACAGCACATTAACCACATGCAATAACATGCAACAATAAAACAGCCCCTAACCCGGGATATTACAGTTCTACCCCCCTTAAAAATAATTTCGACCTCGAAATTACCTGGTCAAAAGAGTTGCGGGTATTGCTGTCTCATCATATCCTCGGGTTCCCACGTAGCTTCCTCCACGCCATGATTCCGCCAAAGTACCTTAACCAAAGGCACAGACTTCCTACGGAGAACCTTCACATCCCGATCTAGAATCTGCACAGGTTCTTCTTCCATAGTCAAGTCTGGATTCACCTCGATCTCTTCCACTGCTACCACATGTGACGGATCTGAACGATAACGCTGAAGCATCGAAACGTGAAAAACATCGTGAATCTGGCTAAGCTCTGCTGGCAACTCAAGCTGATACGCTACTGGTCCAACTCGTCTCAGTACCTTATACGGCCCAATGAACCTCGGACTTAGCTTGCCTTTCTTTCCGAATCTCAACACCTTTTTCCAAGGTGAGACCTTCAGGAAAACTCGATCCCCCACAGCAAACTCTATGTCTCTTCGCTTAAGATCGGCATAAGACTTCTGCCGGTTCGAAGCTTCCTTTAATCGAGCCTGAATCACTTTAACCTTGTCCTCAGTCTCAGCTACCAACTCGGGTCCCAACAACTGGCGTTCACCCAACTCCGTCCAACACGTAGGTGAGCGACACTTCCTACCATACAACGCCTCATACGGTGCCATCTTGATGCTCACTTGGTAACTGTTGTTGTAGGCAAACTCAGCTAATGGTAGAAACTCCTCCCAACTACCTCTGAAATCCAGGACACAACCTCTCAGCATATCTTCCAAGATCTGAATAACCCTTTCTGATTGACCGTCAGACTGCGGGTGAAAAGCCGTGCTGAAATCCAAACGAGTACCCAGAGCCTGATGCAATGCTTTCCAGAACCTTGACGTAAATCTAGGATCCCTGTCCGAAATTATCGAGACTGGCACACCGTGCAACCTCACTATCTCTGACACATACAGCTTTGCTAGCTTCTGAAGTGAATAGTCAACCCTCACCGGAATAAAGTGAGCTGATTTAGTCAGACGATCCACCACTACCCAAACTGAATCCTTCTTGCTTGGCGTAAGCGGTAACCCACTGACGAAATCCATGGTTATCCTTTCCCACTTCCACTGAGGAATCTTCACAGGTTGAAGCAAACCCGACGGCAACTGATGTTCAGCCTTGACCTGCTGACAAGTCAGACACTTCCCAACAAACTCTGTCACCTCTTTCTTCAGACCAGGCCACCAAAACTGCTCTCTAAGATCCTTATACATCTTACTACCTCCAGGATGCATAGCATAAGGACTGCTATGTGCGTCCTGAAGAATTTTCTGCCTCAGCTCAACATCTTTAGGCATACAAGCCTTACCCTGAAAACACAACACCTCATCATTAGACAAGCTGTAACCTTCCAAACCACCATTCCGCACTTGTAACCTCTGCGCACCCAGAACCTCATCCTCTAGCTATTTCTCCCTGATCTGCTCCACCCAAGTAGGCTTAACCTGCAGCTCCGCCAGAATAATCCCATCGTCATACAAACTCAAATGGGCAAACAAAGCTCTTAAGTCCGAAACAACCTTACGGCTCAACGCGTCTGCCACCACGTTAGCCTTGCCCGGATGATACTCAATCGAGCAGTCGTAATCTTTCAGCAACTCAACCCATCTACGCTGCCTCAAATTCAAATCCTTCTGAGTCAGGAGATACTTCAGACTCTTATGATCTGTGTAGACTATCGATCTCTCCCCGTACAAGTAGTGCCTCCAAATCTTTAAGGCGAAGACCACAGCCGCTAGCTCCAAATCATGCGTCGGATAGTTGACCTCATGTGGCCTCAGCTGTCGAGAAGCGTAAGCCACAACCTTACCTTCCTGCATTAGCACACAACCCAAGCCCGTATGTGATGCGTCGCAATAGACTGTGTATTCCTTACCAGCCTCAGGTTGAATTAAAACCGGAGCCTCAGTCAAAATCTTCTTTAACTTGTCGAAGCTTTCCTGCTGCTTCTCAGTCCATACAAACGGAACTTCTTTCCTCAGTAATTTGGTCATCGGCGCTGCTATCAACGAAAAACCCTCAACAAACCTTCGGTAGTATCCGGCCAAACCCAGAAAACTCCGAATCTCAGCCACTGACCTAGGTGGCTTCCAATGCAATACTGCCTCAATCTTACGAGGATCTACTCGAATCCCCTCAGCCGACACTACATGACCCAAGAAAGTCACTTCTCTAAGCCAGAACTCGCACTTACTGAACTTAGCATAGAGTTGCTTCTCCCTCAAAATCTGCAGCACCACTCTCAAATGCTTATCATGCTCTTCCTCTGTCCTTGAGTACACTAAGATGTCGTCTATGAAAACCACGACGAACTGATCCAGATACTGCTGAAACACCCTATTCATCATATCCATAAACGCTGCCGGTGCGTTAGTCAACCCGAACGGCATTACCAGAAATTCGTAGTGCCCATACCGAGTCCGAAACGCTGTCTTATGGATATCAGCCTCCTTAACCTTTAACTGGTGATACCCAGACCTCAAGTCGATCTTCGAGAATACCGCAGCACCCTTCAGCTGATCAAACAAGTCATCTATCCGTGGCAACGAATACTTGTTTTTAATCGTCAGCTTGTTCAACTGGCGGTAGTCTATACACATCCGCATTGTGCCATCTTTCTTCTTAACGAATAGTACCGGCGCACCCCACGGCGAAACACTAGGCCTGATAAAACCTCGATCCAACAACTCCTGGATCTGAGCCTTAAGCTCCACCAACTCCTTTGGCGCCATCCTATACGGAGCAATAGACACTGGCGCAGTCTCGGGTAACAGATCAATCCCGAACTCCACCTCTCGATTTGGCGGCAACCCCGGAAGCTCCTCAGGAAACACATCAGCAAATTCCTTAACAGTACGAACCTTCTCAACAGCAGACTCTTTAGCTTCCAAGGCATACACATGAACTACATACGCTTCACAGCCTTTCCTGACCATCTTCTCTGCTTTCAAAGCAGATACCACATTTGATAAGTAATCTCTCCTATTACCTATCATAGCCACTTCATCGCCATCAACCGTCTTAAGAACCATGCGCTTGGCCGCGCAATCCAACCTCGCCTGGTACTTGACCAACCAATCCATCCCAAGAATCAGATCGAATTCCCCAAACGGCAGTTCCATCAGATCAGCAGCAAACACTACCCCTTGGAGTTCTAGGGGTACCTCTCTAAACAGTTTATCTACTACTACAGAGTGACCTAGAGGGCTAATCACAGTCATCTGCCTAGAAGATATCTCAGAGTCTAGATCCATGGTCTCTACTATACTACTGGCAACATAAGAGTGCGTCGAACCCACATCAATCAAAGCAGTATAAGGAGAACCAAAGATCAAAAACGTACCGGTTATGACGTCCGGTGCGTCGCCCTCCTCTCAGCGCCTTGCTGCATACACTAATCCAGGTTGTCTGGCATCAGAACTACCCGCACCTCTGCCCGGTGCTCCACGGCCCCGACCAGAACCATTACCACCTCTGCCATTACCACGGCCCCTCTGCGGTGGCGGTCCATTACCTCTGAACTGATTACGACCCTGACTCTCAGACTGAATCCTGGCCAACCTACACGGACAATCCCTCACACGGTGCTCCAGAGAACCACACTCGAAGCAACCTTTTCCTCCAGTCCAGCAGCCACCCCAATGAGATTTCCCACACTGATTACACTGCGGCGGTCCCTGCCTAGCAGCAACAAACCTAGCAGACTGATTCGGCCCACTCGGTCTAGCCCTCTTCTGCGGATTTCCCGACGATCCAAAAGACCCAAAGCTCCTCTTATGCCTATTTCTGTCCATACCCTGCCTCACTGACTCTTTAACACCCTCGGCTACCTTAGCCTTCTCAACTAAGACAGCAAACTCGCGCTCCTGCTGAGGAGCAATCAGCAGTCTTAACTCGTCTCGCAGGCCATCCTCGAAACGAACACACCTTTCATGCTCCGTGGCCACAATGCCCCTGGCATACCTACTCAGCTTCAAGAACTCAGCCTCGTACTCAACAACAGATTTACTCCCCTGAACAATCCTCAGGAATGCCTTTCGCTGAGAGTCTATATAACTAGCTCCGATGTACTTCTTTTGATATGCAGCCCTGAAATAATCCCATGTCAAATCCTCTGCTGCCACGCTGTCCCGAACCGTGAGCCACCACTGATATGACTCATCTCGGAGAAGCGATACGATGCCCTTCAGCTTCTCTTCAGCTGTCAAATCCAGATCATCCATGATCCGCTCAGTTGCCTCCAGCCAGTATTCAGCAGTGCTGGGAGCAACACCAGATACACCTCGAAAGAATTCGGCCCCGTTTGCCCGGAGTCGCTCAGGAACAGATTTCCTAACTCCTGCACCACCGCCTACTCCTGCTACTCTTTCTAACACTCGCAGCATCGCCTGTGACACTGCATCATCCCCAGTCTGATCTTGGAACTCACCACCTCCAGCTGGTGGCGGAACCGGTATCTCATTTTCTGACCCCTGACCAGATCCTACGGGCTCAGAAACTGTCATCCTACCCCTACCTCTACCACGAGTATTACGACCACGTCCGCCTCGAGTGCTCATGACTAATCTTTCTACGTATCTGATTAAGAATTTTATGCATCAGTATTTATTCCACTATTTTAAAGCAAGTCTTATGAATATTAAAGAGGATTTGTTCTCGCGAGTTCACAGAATCCTATCAGTTTCAATCTCTAAAGTAGTATACTATTGCTATTCATCAAATCATATCACATCCAACCAAATCACAAGTAATGGTACGGGGTACTTACCTGGGCGAACTGGTGCCGGAGACTCGGTGCCATGCCTTTCAACCCATACTTCCATAACAAAGACTAACAAAACAATCTTTTGAAAACATTTTGGGCCTCGGGCCCACAGCCGAGCCTTTGAACTTGGCTCTGATACCACAATTGTAACACCCCAAACCCGGACAAGACACCACGTCCGAATCTGGTATGTTACGGGGAAAAACGTACTTGAGAGGTTTAGATTTTTCATTTAAAAGCGGGGTGAAAACATAGTGAACTTGAAGAAAATTAGAGTAGACTTGGTTGACTAGATTTTTTGAAAACTTACCCGGAGTATATAGTTAAAACGAGTTGATTTCAGTTAGTAATTCCAATAGTTTCTTAGTGTTACTTAAAACATTTTTTGACTTAGTAGAAAATTGAGTTTGATTTGGAAATCATTTGAATTTGCTTAATATAAAAACATAGTGTGATACCCGATGGTATAATTTAAAACTCGTTGCGTTATAGTTTTGAAATCATTGTCTTTCCAAATTTTTAGTAAAGTTTCATACCAAGTTATTTTGTTAAGGCATATTAAAAATCAACTTAAGGCATAAGCAACATAAAACATAATTTTAAAGGCCTATTACAAATCCAAAATAAAACCCAAGTAATTAAATAAACTAAAGTACCCAAGTTATAGAGTCTGAGTAAAACTTTATTCAGCATGGCATAAGCACCCCGAGTCCACCCCGGCTCCATGTCCGCGTCTACGAGTCACCTGAAATGTCAAAGGAGAGGGTGAGTCGAATGACTCAGTGTATAAATCCCGCTCCCAATAAATCAACATGCTAACACACATCATACATAGCAACATAATTAATGCAACCCGATCCTAACCATCCGTATCTCCTTTCCTACCCCGTGTGGTACCAAACCACTGGTGGTGCCAAACCACTGGTGACATATAGTCACAATGTGTTACCAAAACACTGGTGTCCCAAAGACACAATATCCGTCATTGTGGTGCCAAACCACTGGTGTCCCAAAGACACGTTTGTGCTACCAAAGCACTGGTGACCGAAGTCACGAATCCAATGATGGGGCCAACCCATCGTGTGATACCCAATCACTAGCAGACGATCCCATATCTCATGTGGGGCCAACCCACGGTGGTATCAAACCACAGGGACGAGTCGCAATGAGGTGCCCAACCTCTGGTGTCCCAAAGACACAAATGTGCTACCCAAGCACTGGTGACCGTAGTCACAATAATCGAGTGATGGGGCCAACCCATCGTGTGATACCCAATCACTAGCAGACGATCCCATATCTCAAGTGGGGCCAACCCACGGTGGTGTCAAACCACAGGGACAAGTCGCAATGAGGTGCCAAACCTCTGGAGGTGCCAAACCTCTGGTGACCCAAAGTCACAAAGTTGTGTTACCAAAACACTGGTGCTCGTCAGCACAAAATATCACTGCTCCCTCCACTCATATCACCCATCAACATACCATACTCATGTGATCATGCATACCATACAAGTCATGCCTATCATGCTAATATGTTTGTCTCATACCCCATATCACATACATACATAGTCATGATACCATATAGATCATCAGTAAACTTGTAACAATACTGACTTACCCGAGTCCAAGATCATACCCAAAAGGGTATCATATCAATCCATCAAACTGCCATGATTTTAATAGGCAAACAGGTTTAATAATAATATCACTAAGTATGGGTGTGTTAGTTACACACCTGGTAAATACGAGTCTAAAGATCCCAACGAACGATCTATGTCCCTCGATTGACTTGCTCCTTTCACCTGATTTGGTTTCCTACCAAATCCCGAACCAAAAAGTGGTTCCCTTAGACAATCGGCCCACTAATCAACTGACAGAAGAAAACGGCTCCTCTTGCTTGCTTTGAAACCTTTGATGTCCCCAACACCAACCACCAAGAATTCGGCCACAAGAACCCCTAGGAGAAAAGGGACATTCGGCTCAAGAGCTTTTGAAATGGAAGATAAAAATATATGAAATGGATGGGGACAAATACTTACGGTTTTGAAAGAAAACGGCTTAATGAAATGGTAAGGCACAAATGAAAGATTCGGCTAGGATTATTGAGAAAAGCAAATGAGAGTTTGAGGGAAGAAGATGGTATGGTTTCGGCTCACTAGCAATGGAGAAATCAAAATAGAGAACTTGGTTTAGAAGTAGTATGATTTCGGCACAAGTATGACAAGAGAAAATGGATGAAAGTGTGAGAAGAAAGGATACCCGATTCAGCTTACACGAATGAAGAAAGAAGGATAGATGCAAGAGTGTATTCGGCTACACACAAACCAAGTGAACAAGACAATTTTGGCAACTAAAGGGACTTGGTATTTCGGTTCAAGAAGTGAAGAAAAAGATGAGAGAATTCTTTAGAACTTCGGCTTTGGTGTTTCAAAAAAAGAAAGAGTTTGGTTTGGTCTCCTAATGACCGAATATGCATCACATTCCAAAAGGAACATTCGGCCTACTCACTCCCCACTTCCCAAAACCGGCCATCTCCCCCCAAACACTCCACTCCACACATTTCAAATGTGTTTACCAAGTCTTACTCCTACAATCACTCTCCACCTTTCTTTTGAACGGTTTGACTTGGTCCAAGGTAGAATTCCACTTGCCTTCTACCTCTTCCTCCATGCCGTCCAAAATAGGAACCAAAATGGGAGCTCTACGACTTGAACTCTGGACCTCCCTCACCTGAAGATGACGCCACACCAAGCTCCTCCCTTGCCACTCTGCCAGCTCTTCACTTGTGCAATAAAACACCAAAGAAAACCCTTATACCCTAGCTCCAACAGCTCCCCTGACTTAACACCCAAAAACCAAAATTTTCCCATTCACTCAGGCATACACCTAGGCTACAATTAAGCCCCGATACTACACAAACAACAACACAGCACACTAACCACATGCAATAACATGCAACAACAAAACAGCCCCTAACCCGGGATATTACATGTTTGGATAATGTAGATAATATGGCTGATAATGTGGCAGATAAAAGGAAGAAGAAGTGGTGTTATCTGGGCCACCTGTGGATAAGAGATCAGGTAATGATAAGGGAGAAAATTTAGGATTTATCTGCTGGTCACAGTGGCGGCCGAAATTCCAACACTGAGGGGGAAGAGGAATCGGTTTTGGTAAGTTCAAGGGGTGCCGAAATTTCCCTTGACTAGTAGCCTAGTTTTAGTTTAAAAAAAGGGGCATTTTCGATTTTTAGGGAGTAGGTGCCGAAATTTAGGTTAAATAAGGGAGATATCTTTTATTTTCGGCATTTAGGGTTTTATTCTCCCATTCTCTTTTTCAATTTTGGCATTTGGGTTTTTCTCTCCTTCTTTTCTCTCATTCTCTGCAAAAGCCGAAATCCCTAAATCCCATTCTCTCATATTCACTTTTATGTAAAAGCCGAAACTCTTGAACTTAATTCTCTTCTTCATTCTTTTTCTACAAGCCAAATATTCATTGTTCTTTTCTTCTTCTCTTTTGCCGATCTCTTCACAAAAAGCCGAATCTACATAGATTTCTTCCTATCATCTTCTCTTTTTGATCTTCTCAAAAGCTGAAATCTTCTAGGAGTTGCCGAATTCTCTGTAAAGGTAGCTGCCTATTTCTTCTGATCTATTCTTTTTCTCTTTCAGTTTTTAGAAGACAAAGCCAAAAGGCTAATGGATTATTGATTTCTTATGTTTACGTGTTGGGCGACATTCGGGAAGTGAAGTAGATCACTTAGATCTAAAAGCTGGAACCGCTAGTCTCTGAACCTCATATCTCTCTTTTTGGGATTTCAAGGTAAGGGGTTCTCTTTAGATTCTCTTTAGATTCGCTATCGTAATTGTGATCTTAACCATATGTTATGATAAGGTCTTTTAATGGAATCCAATATTGATCAGGCAAAGGAGGGGATTGGATCTGTAAAACCAATCCCTAAGTTTGAGAAACGAGCGGTGTCAGCAGTTCGGGATTGGCCACCGGGTTGTAGACCGTCTTCAGAACAAAATCTTAGGCAGTTAGCAGTCGTATCGGCTTCTGATAGTGTCGACATAGAAGGTCTCGTATTGACTGTAATCAGGTGTGTAGATCTCTAACACACTAATTAATCTGTCCTAAATATATGTTATGGGCTAAAAGCCAGAAAAAGGCTGTAGAGTAATCTGTACTAAATATATGTTATGGGCTAAAAGCCGAAAAAAGGCTGTATAGACAGTCGAATTACCCAAAAAGGGTAGGCAAGGGATGCCAGGTACGTAATCATAGAAACTTCTCTATGTGTATCGATGTATGTGATAGACTGTGAACTTTTAAGTAGTATATTGTTTTGATTCTGCATGTATGTATGCATGGGATGGGGTTGATATGATGAAGGGGAAGAGCATGTTAATAGGTCACTTGGTGATCGGTGGTTAAACCACGAATTATAAAGTTAGGTCACAATTGTGATCGGTGGCTAAGCCACGTTAAATTTATTCCTGACTGCTCGGAATAGGCAGCATGGCTGTCGATATGATGTGTAGCGGTTGGTGGGTTGATTGTAGAAATCCTCGAGGTGTGTTGGTTGGTACGGGCTGGTGTGTAGAGGATGGATTTTTAGGTTGGGTTGGGCCATGTTGCATGTAAATATTTTGTTGCCATTGTGTATGGGCTAAGGCCCATAATGTGTTTGTGGGCCCAAGCCTTTTATGTGTTTTCGGGATTTGCACACTGAGTCTTGGTGACTCACCCCTTTTATTTTCCTGACTTTTCAGATGAGCAGTAGATCGTGGGCATGGGAGCCGAGGCGGACTCGAGGGGCCATCAAGTTTCTATTTCCATAAATTATTTTTTTCGGTTTTCCTTTAAGTTTTAATTTTGGGAATGTTTATGTAATAAGGCCCCATAGCTTAGGTTATCATTTTATAATGGTTATTGTTTTCACATTTTTTAAAAAATTTATGTTCAAGGACTTATCTACAATAAGTAATAAAATGGGATTTCCAAACACGTTCAAAGAAAGAGCAAAGGTTTTCTTCCAACATCACTTATTTAACAAACACCTAAATATAGAAACTGAATTTCCAAAAATCATCCGAGTGAAGTTTAACGTAAACCCCGTAGCATACCAGATCTAGTCGTAGCGTTTGGGCCAGGTTTGGGGTGTTACATGGGTAACATTCGGCCCTAAAGGAGTATTTTCAAATTTGGTGTATTTTGTGTTTTGTGCAATAGGGACTAAATAGCTAAAAATGTAAAATGTATGGGGTAAAAGTGAAAATTACTTATTGATGTGTTTTTGAGTGAATTTAATTGAATATTGATTAAATAAGTTTAATTTATATCAAATTAGATCAAGAAAAGAGAAAGTCGGATTTGAATCGGGGAAAGACAAAAAATAGCTGAATAGTTGATTTTACGTTCGCCGATATCCGAGGTAAATCTATAAGCAAATGGTTGTTCTTAATTTTAATTAAATGTAAATTATTCATGCTGAGTTGAAATGTTTATAATTATATTTGCTATTGCCAAATGTGAGGGATGGTATTTGATATGTTCAAGGAACTACTTGAGTAAGTTTAAATATATGAAAGATAGTATAAATTTTTTATGAAAGCTTATGACTTAGTATATGTGATTTATTTCCTTAAATCGACTATGTATTTGTGATGTTTCGGGCCTTGGGCCTAGCAAGCTTTGAGCTGGTGAACTTAAATCGGGCTTCGTGCCTAGCAGGCTTATTACCGGTGAATAAATTTCAGACCTTGGGTCAGCAGGCCTAGTGCATGTGTGTGATTCAGGCATACGCCTAGCAGGTTCAATACCGGTGATTTATTTTCAAGTCTATGTCTATAAGACTTCATATGGATGTGGAAATTGAACAAGTGAGTTGATTTAATTAACCTTATATGTTCGGCCACAAAGATATGTGTATATGTGATGATGAATTGAATTTGTATATAAGTGGTTATATGTAATATTATATTAAATTCGAGTATATGAGTACATGTGATAATTTAATTAACTTTGGATGTTCAGTTATATATAAGATAATGCATTGAACTAGTATATTCGGCCATATGTGATGGAATAAAGAATCATGTGTATTTAATCTAATAAGTAAGTTTTTAAGCAATTGAGTTGAATTGGATTTTTCTTATAGTGGTATATGTAAATTTAATGGAAGTATGTATAAATATTATTGATATAGCTGATTGTGATAACTATATATATGTGCATAGTATAGACGAATGTGAGATATGCATATGAGCCGTTGGTACACCTGAATGGGATGTTGATTATTGAGATTGATTTAAGCTAATTCGTATATTTATAGTGGAGATTTAATTTTTATGAGATTGGATATATAAACGTGTAACAGGATTGAGAAAGGCACTAAGTGTGCGAATTGAATTACCGAGCACTAAGTGTGCGAAATCGGTTATTATGCACTAAGTGTGTGAATTTAAAATACCAGCACTAAGTGTGCGAAATCAGTCATTATGCACAAAGTGTGCGAATTTAAAATACCGAGCACTAAGTGTGTGAAATCAATCACTATGCACTAAGTGTGCGAATTGAATTACCGAGCACTAAGTGTACGAAATCGGTCAACGAGTATTAAGGACACGAGTAAATTTTCAATTCAAAGACCTAATTTTGGTAAGTATTGAAGCTACGAATGGTGATATAAATTATGAGTAAGTGAATTAGATATAAATTATGAGATGGAATATATGCATGATTATGATATTTCCATGAATGAATTGGTGACTGACTGTGTATTCGAGTTAAATGATTCAAGTACGTATGAGGTTTATTTGTTAAATGAAAAATAAGGTAAGTGAAGTTACTTAACGAGGAACATGGATTATATGAGAAGAGTGATTATATATGTGTATGTGATTAACTAAATTTTTGGCCTATTTGAATTGAATTATATATGTTTATAGAGTTTCAAAGACTTGCTCGAGTTGGAAGTCGAAGGAGATCTCATCACACTATCCAATTTTTGCTTCGGTAAATAAATGCTTAGAGATTTGGTTACGTGGCATGTATAGACTAGTTTTGATATTGCTGGTTTTGAAGTTGTATATATTTGTATAAGCCATGCGAAAATGGCTTGTCCATCTTGTTAATCTTGGAATTTATATTTTGGCTTGATGATTATGTTTGGTTGTGGTTTTGGTTGATTTGGTTTTGGTATATATAAGTATGGTTAATGTATAGAGTTTAAATGAAAGGGAGTAAAGATGTTATAAACTAGTTAACCATATTCTGCAATGAAACAGTTTTTGGTTAGCAGCAGTGACGTGGTTTTGCAAAATCACCAAAAATAGGAGAAATGGAATTAGAAGGTGAATATGATATAAAATTAAAGCTTATTGTGTCTATTTTATATGAAGGAAACATAGTAGCAAAGAAATTTTATATTCTGTGATATTTAAATTTTAGTGAGACTCGTTCTGAATGACTTCATGATCCCATGTTCTGTCATGGAAAAATTATTAAAAATTGTACAAAATGAATTATGAGTTATATTTTATATGTCTAGATTCCTTAGTGATTATATTTTCAATAGAAACAAGTGGGAACATCATATGAAAAGTGTACAATGAGATATTTGAATTTAGGTTAAGAGAGGTCAGAACCATTGGTCAGTGAAACAGGGGAAGTTTTAATGAATAAACTGTACTAATTGGCCACATGAAAAATTCTGGAAAAATTATAGTAAGAAGATATATAAGTCTAGTTTCAAGGAAAATTTACAAATCTAAATTTGAGTTTCGTAACTCGAGTTATAGTCAATTTAGACAACATGACGCAGATGGGCAGTTTTAATTTTTATGCCTCGAATTAGTAGTTAAGTCTAGTAACGCCTCATGCTCGACTCCGGCAACGGTTTCGGCTAAGGGATGTTACATCCTATGGCCGGCCATTACACTCCAAAATGGCCTAATTTCACTTTAAAAACCTCCAAGTTACATTCTATAGCTATTAGGTACCCTACCTTATAAATTAGAACTTTCGCACCTTAAGCGGTTTAGTCCTTTTTCACAATTAAGCATGCTATTACTAAAATTAAAGTACCAAAATTTCCACATAGCCATATATTAATACCATAACACATAAAATAACATCAAAATAATTTTCCCTATCCTCGGTTTAGTGGTCTCGAAACCACTGTTCCGACTAGCCCCATAATCGGGCTGTTACAGATTATATCAGACAGAGATCCGAGATTCACATCCAGATTTTGGAAGAAGTTGCAAGAGGCATTGGGCACAAATTTGAATTTTAGTACAGCTTTCCACCCCCAAACTGACGGTCAGTCGGAGAGGTTAATCCAAGTTCTTGAAGACATGCTCAGGTGTTATGTTCTTGAATTCCAAGGCAGTTGGGGAAAATACCTACCGTTGGTGGAATTCGCCTACAGCAATAGTTTTCAGTCAAGTTTAAAGATGGCGCCTTATGAAGCCCTGTATGGGTGTAAGTACTGAATGCCTTTATATTGGACCGAGCTTAAGGAAAACCAGATTCACGGAGTTGATTTGGTTAAAGAAACTGAAGAAAAGGTAAAAGTGATTCGAGAATGTTTAAAAGCTACTTCTGACAGAAAAAAATCTTATTCAGATTTAAAAAGGAAAGAAATTTAGTATCAAGTTGGTGATAAAGTATTTTTAAAAGTGTCACCGTGGAGAAAAGTTCTTAGATTTGGCAAAAAGGGCAAATTGCGTCCGCGATTTATCGGACCTTATGAAGTTACCGAGAGGATAGGATCGGTAGCTTATCGATTGGCCTTGCCATCTGAGCTGGAAAAGATTCATGAAGTCTTTCACATATCCATGTTGCGAGGCTACCGTTCAGACCCTTCACAAGTCGTAGTACCAACAGAGGTAGAGATACGACCGGACTTGACTTATGGTGAAGAGCCGGTTAAGATTTTGGCGCGAGAGGTCAAACAGTTAAGAAACAAAAGCATAGCCCTAGTGAAAGTTTTATGGCAAAGGCACGGAATAGAAGAGGCTACAAGGGAGCCCGAGGATACGATGAGAAACCAATATCCCACCCTTTTCACCGTTAATATTTTCAGGGACAGAAATCTTTAAGGGAGAGAATTGTAACAGCCCGATTTAAGGGCTAGTCAGAACAGTGATCTCGGGATCACTAATTTGAGGTTAGGAAAAATTATTTTCATGTTATTTTATGTGTTAGAGCATGATTCCAGAAGTACATGAAAATTTTGGTACTTTAATTTTAGCGATTTCTTGCTTAATCGCGAAAAAGGACTAAATTGCATAAAGTCCGAAAGTTCCATTTTATAAGCTAAAGGTACCAAATAGCCATAAATTGTTAATTTGAGGTTTTTAAAAGGCAATTTAGCCCCTTGTAAGTGCTTGGCCAGCTATAAACTAGCATAGAAGACAAATTTGTCAATGTTGGTCAAAGTTGGTGATAGTAGGTGGATTAAATTGATAGTTTAACTTTAAAATAAAGAAAAGATTATGTCCATCTTTCTTGCTCATCTCTTCCACCAAAAATTGGCAGCCAAATAAGGGTTAAAAGTTTCAAAAATTTCAGCACACTCTTCTCTTCACAAGTAACTGTTATAGGGATCATTTCTTGATAAAAGTTATACTTTTGAGACCCCTAAAGCTTAAGCTTTCAAAGGAGGGGACTATTGTGCAATATGGTGAAAATTTTAGAGTTTCCATGAGAGTTTTCATTGTTATTTGCTGCATTTTTATGGAAGAAATTGAGTCTTAGTTGTTAGGTGAACAACTTTTGTGAAAGCTGTTGTCTTGAAAACACCTAATTGGACCTTGATGAAAAGGTTATAAATTTGTAGTAATTATGTAAAAGGTTGATTTTTTATTATAGCTATAAGAGTATTAAATGTTCACCTAGGCTTGTTGAAAGTAGAAATGTGATTAGAATTAATTTCCGAGCCTAGGGGCAAAATGGTCATTTTGTCAAAGCCTAGGGGCATTATCGTTGTTTTATGCGATGTCAAAGTCTTAAAATTTATAAAGAATGATCGAACCTAGAAACTAACTATGACAATGATTTGAGGCAAGCACACCTATCGAATAGTAGTATAGTTAAGGCAAGATCGGATTGTCGAACCCAAAGAAACCAAAAGTACTAATACTAACTCTCTTTTTATTATCTAGCCTAAGAATTAAGGGAATTGTTTATCTAATATAAAATTAGTTAACTACTAACTAAAGACTCTAAGACAAAGAAGAATGAAATTGGGAAAATAACTTTGAGGAAAAACCAATTGATTAAGACGATACCCAAGGAAGAATCCACCTAGACTTCACTTGTTATCTAACTCTGAACCAGACGATTTATTCATTTGACTTGATCCGTAAGATTCCCTAATGTATATTAATCCCTCTCTCGAGGCGACTGATGTCTAACCCTAGGTTGATTAATTAAAATCTCTTTCTAATTAAAACCCCTAGAATTGCATTAACTCGAACTATGGACTCCCATATTAGGTTTCACCCTAATCCGGCAAAATCTCGTCACCCTATCTCTAGGCGTGCGATCAACTCTGCTGAATTATGCAAGATCTACTCTTAGGCAGGGACTTTTGCTCCTCCAGCTAAGCACATCATACTTGAATTAATATCCCGGAAATATTAACACAAGAATTAAGAACACATAATTAAGAAAAGTCAAATATTTATCATATAGTTCAGCAAACAATAACAAGATTCATCTTAGGTTTCATCCCCCTCAAGTATCTGAGGGTTTAGTTCATAAAAATAAAAGAAAACATCTCAGAAGAAAAGATAAAACAAACATAAGAAATCCCTAAAACCCCATGAAGGAATTGAAGGAGAGATCCTCCGTCTTGAGTATAACTCCGGCTTCTTGAGATGGATCAACTGGCTATCTTCGAGTAAATCCCCACAAATCTGCCTTCTTTGGCCTAGCTGGACACCCCCTAACTAAAGCCTTGAGTTTCCCTGATAAAAGCCCTAGCAGAAGGCTTCTGTCGAACTCCCTCTTAAGTTGCCCCCTAGGGTGTTTATATAGGCTTTGAGATGCCTTACTTGGCCTCTAAGTATCCTAATCCAAGTAGAATTCCTACGAGGATGTTTAAATAGGCTTTGGAATGTGTTTCTTTGCCTCCAAGTATCCTATCCCGAGTGAAATTCATCTTTATCACGGCAGGGACACGCCCATGGCACACGCCTGTGTGAATCATGGCCAGGCCGTGTTCGAGTCTGTTGATGAGGCACGACCATGTGGTCTTAGGCCCAGGCCGTGTGGATTTCGTGATATGACCCATTTACTCCTTTTTGGGCCTGTTTCTTGTTCTTTTCATCCTTTGGTGCTTTCCTGGGTATAAAATATGAAAACAAAGGATTAAGACCATCAAATTACATAATTCAAGGCTTAAATCATCCAAAAGCATGCTAAATGTGGGCCTAAAATATGTTACTATTAAATGTGAATTATGAGTCGAAGTAGTCAATGTGTGAATTTAACAAGTTAAATTGTTATTATTGATCAAGAAATACGAAGCCTGGATCGAAACCGAGGCAAGAACAAAGTCAAAGACTAACTGACATCTCTACATACATTTTAAATATCGAGGTAAGTTTGTATGAATTCAGGTTTTACATGTATTTTCATTCGATTACTTAGTATGTTGTATAATGTACATTATTTCTATGAAGTTAAATTATTGATATTATGATGAGAAAATGTAAATGAAATATGTATGAGAAAGACCCTGTTGAAGTCTCGGAATAATGAACATACTAATATCATAACATGAGACAAGGAAAGTCAGTGTAAGACCATGTCAAGACATGGCATCGGCATAAGGCAAGGATATCATGTAAGTCCATGACAAGTCATGGCATTGAAAGATTATTACGAGGCAAAGGTCCCATGTAAGTCTAAGCCAAGGCATGGCATTAGAGAATTTATAAGGCAAAAATGACATGTAAGTCCATGTCAAGACATGGCATTGATAAATTTTATAAGGCAAGGATACCATGTAAGACAACGTCAAGACATGGCAATGGTAAGTTTCTTAATGAAACACACAAGGAAGATCTCGTATAAGACCATTTCTGGGACATGGCATCGACACCAAGTTAAGAGATCTTATGTAAGACCATATCTGGGATACGGCATTGCCATCATAAGGTGATCCCATGTAAGACTATGTCTGGGACATGGCATTGGCATCAAGATACATGTTTGGTGAGATTGAGTAACCTCAGTTATTCCGGGTAATTCATCGGGCAAAAGAGTCAAATATGAAAGAGATAATAAGAAAGTTAAGCAAGTAATGACAATAATAAGTTAAGTTATTCCAAGTTGATTAAAATCATTATTCAGGTTAAGAAAGATGAGGATTGAGTTTATGTTTGCATTAGTGAATATACTAACGTATGTGATTATGTGATACAGGTACCATGTTTACTTTACATGTATGCGAATAATAAGTAACATGAGTTGAGTAAGATTAAGCAATAGTAAGTAAGCCAAGCACTTCAGATTTATGGTGTTTTAACCTCATGATGGGTGAGTTATATTGAGCAAATATAATTGTTATATGAATTTCATGCAAACTTACTAAGCTGTATGCTTACTTCTCTCTCTTCTTCTTTCCTTGTAGTTTCGCCAAGCTAACTCGTGGATCATTGACATCGGAGCTCGGAGCACACTATCAATCAATATTTTGGTATAGCCAAATTGTTTTTATTAAGTATGGCATGTATAAGAATCATTTCATCTTGATATAAATTCTAAGAGGTGCCAATGTGTTGGTTATTAAGGTTATTATTCTTTTTGTATATGGTTAAAGAGATTGGCCAATATTTACTAAGTTTATACATCAATTAATGATGAGTTATGCATTATTGTTCATGTTTTTTGATGAAGCATTTGAGTAGTTGGATTGGGTATATGAATGATTTTGATTCAGGGTGGCAATTAGCTTGGAAAATAGCCTTTAAGTGTCCACACGGGTAGACATACAGGCATGTGTCTAAGCCGTGTATGACACACGGTCAACCCATATGGGTGTGTTAATAGACCGTGTGTCCCCTGCATGTTAGTGTTTTAAGTTAGTGACGACCACGGGCTAGCCACACGGGTGTGTGCCTAGGCTGTGTGTTCCTTAAATGGCTGCTGACGTCATAAACAGAATACCCCTAGTTTTTACACACGGGTGAGAACACGGGCATGTCTAGGCCGTGTGAAGGACACAGGTCATCGACACTGGCGTGTGTCCGGCCGTGTGAAAACTCTTGTAGGTTCGAAATAAAAATAAATTGTACACGGGCCAGAGACATGGGAGTGTGAGATCACACGTCCTGCCCACACGGGCGTGTCCCAAGTCACACAGGCTTGTGACCCTTGTTCAGGCAAAAATTTTCAAGAGTGTAAAAGTTTCTGTTTGAATCTCAAAATCTTCCAGATTTATGTTTAAGGCCTCGTAGATCCATGAGATGTATGTTATGACTAAGAAAGAAAAGTTTTTAAAATGAAACAAAATTTTATAGCCCGTTTTTACATGTTTAAGCAAGATTAAGCATGGTAATGCTCGTATCAGGTCTCGGTGTCGGACACGGGTAAGGGGTGTTACAGGAAGTCCTGGGTTCGAGTCCTTGCATAAGCTTGGATGTTTATATTTTTACTTGGGTGGTTGAGAGGGTGTTCGAGTTGGACTAAAAGTCTAAGTAGTGGGGGTTAGTGGAGAGATTAGTGGGAAGCAAATTAAGGGATTTGGGAATTATCAAAAGGTATTTTCATTTTTTTTTGAAATTTTCGGTTTTCTTTCCCTTTCTCAAAAAATTTCTGACGCTTTCCAGTTCATGTTTGCACTTTGTTGAAATTCCCTTTGAATCGCCCCTCTCCCTTTTTCCTGTTCGTTTTTCCGTAAATCATCCTTTCTTTTTGCATTGAAAATTGCTCTTGCGCGGTTTCGGTAAGTCCCCCTTCTTTTCTTCCATGAATTTCTTAACAATTGAGTAGTAATGTTTCTCTCATGCGGCTAATGGCATAGGAGGAGGCTCTGATTAGTGAATTCTATATTTCTCGTTTAAACAGTGTTGACTAGAAGTCTTCATCGACGGTGAGTCGAGTTACTGTTGATAAGTTATTTTTGAAAAGTCGTTAATTAGTCTGCTAAATCAATTTTGAATGCTTCTCTAATAGGTTTTTAGGCTTAGGTAGTGTTTCGACATCGAAATCGAACCATGTGTGTGTGGGAATTTGGGCCAGGCCGTGTGATCCACACGGGCGTGTGGGCCCACATGGGCAGGCCACATGGACATGTGAGCCCATTTAACCGAAATGTGTTCTAAGGTTGCACAGGTCGCCCAAGTCGACTGTGAACCTACTGTAGGGTCGGTAAGCACTACTTGGACCCCTATATGCATAAATTGAATGCATAATGTATGTCCTGAGCATGATGCTTATATGCATGTATACTGAACTGTATGTGGACTGTTAATCATGTAATGGCATGTCATTTATTATATGTTTGCATTGCATTGGGGTGGGATGATGATATATGGAGAAAGTGTATTGAAAGGCTCTTAAGCCTAATATCTGGCAGCTTAACTGCAAATCTACTGATAATGTGTCACATTCGGTTCTACTTGGAGTGTAGGGATAGGTGGGTGTTTTAAAACCCACATGGAGTGTAGGAATGGACAGAGATGGTGAGTAGAGGCTGGTTGGGTAAGATTCTGTTACTGATAAGTGCATATCTAATACTGCAACTGTTATGGGCTTAGGCCTTAATGCATATCTGTTACTGAAACTGAAATGGGCTAAGGCCCGAACTGCTACTAAAACTGAAATGGGCTTAGGCCCAGACTGCATTTAACTGTTTGTTGTGACTAACTGTATGCATGTGATTTGTGGGAATTACACACTGAATTTATGTAAACTCACCCCTTTCTGTTTTATCTATACAGGTAATCCCCAGACTTAGATGGATCAGTGCGGCGGAAGACTCAGCAGTGACCATGGTTAATAAAACTTTTAGTTTTGATTTTTGGTTATATTTTTACTATTATTATTGGGTAAGTTTTTGATGTAATTTAGGTCTTTCCTTGGACTTTTACTTTATTGAGGTTTTCATGGATTTCATAACTGCACAAACTCAACGAACATATGGTTTTTTTCTAAAATAAAGAAGTTTTCCTAAAATGGACGGATTTACTTAATTAACACAGTTTTTCAGAAAATAAATGATTTTCTAAAGCTTCCGCAACGAGTTATGTTTTAAAACAATCGATTAAATAAGTAAGCGATTTTGGAAACAACAAGAGATGAATAGAAGCTAATAAATGGTAAAGGTTTTAACATGAGAAATTCGTTTTCAAATTCCATTCCATGTGACATCGTTAGATTCGGCCATAACGTCTAGGTCGGGTATGGGGTGTTACATTCCATGGCGACCTCGTGCTACCTTCTGTGTACTCAAAAATGGGAAGGGGGAGAGATGACTTGCTCTGATTACCAGTAGGCGTGGAAAGTTCTGATGCTGGAGATCAGAGCTTTGATGTAACCGGAGATTGCTTCGAACGGTCTGGTGACGTTGCTGCTCGTCTTTGTGGCTGCTTCTCTAATTCTTCAATATTGCTGGTGTCTCAACGGTCTTCACTTATTCCGTTTTCTTTTCAGTCGCCTGAAACAAATTTGAAAAAAAAGTTAATAAAACAATACAAACCAATGTAAAAAAAAAAGACGAGGATGATAAATAAAAACTAATTGGCATTTCCATGGGAGGGAGGCGTTTATGGGAGTAAAGGCATTTGCCAAAAAGAAGCTAGTGATGATCAAAGATATGAAGGAAACTAGCCATGCATCCCATTTGATTCCCTATTTGCTTCTCAAGATTTTTCTCTAGCACTACACTCGTTATCATCTTTCCGTTCTTTTTTTTAAGAAAAAAAACTATTCACCCTCTATTTAACTCAATAATCCTTTTTCTCACTAACAAGTTAATCTTTTTGTTTACTCTTTGTCACACCCCAAAATAGGGCCTAGAAGTTTTGAGGGTATTTAAGGAATTTTAGCTTATATGTGCTCGGATTTTCGTAAGGTTGGTATTCGATAATGTTTTCAACAATGGCTATTAGGAAATTAAGTCAATTTTTGAAAATGAATTTTAAATACCTTTAATTTTTAAAATAGGACTACTTTGTAAAAAAGGCAAAACTTAGAGCATTTATGTTGGAATTAGACCAATTTTTGAAATTGAACCTTTAAACCCCCATTCCTAGTTTGTTTCACGATTGTTTTTGCTCGCCATTGCCCTACTTGTCATCCCTTGCTCTCCCTTGCTATTCCATTCAATTTTTTACTTCAAAACTATACTATTTTGATTCCACTCATTTCCAAAGCATAAAACCTTATTAAATCTTCAGGAAAACACCCAAAAATCTCACCAATTTCATCACCATCTTCAAGAGTGGGTTTTCCCGGATTTGCATCAAAGTTCGTTTTTCTTGCACTCAAGATAACCAATCATCTTCCTATTAGTTTTAAATATTATCTACACTTTTAAATTGAATTTCTAGCCATTAAAATGTATGTTTTAGATGAAAGTTGAAATTTTGGTCATTAATGGTGGATTTCGGGTTGGTGAATTAAAACTCAATTTTAAAGTGTTTTTCAGCCTGTTTTAACATAATTAGAAGGTTTTTAAAGGTACTTTGAAGTTTTTTTAAGGATTTCTTGTGTTTTAATGAATTTTCGTTAGAATGGCCAAAACTTGTCGAAAAATTCCAATAATTGAAACGTGTAGTTTTCTATAGTTTAAAGGTTGGGAATTAGTCGTAGATGATTATGTAAATGAATGGAACTTTTTTTGTGTGAAAAGGTTAAGTGTAGATCGAGATATTTTTGTTTTAAGTTTGTCATGCAAAAGGGTGCGGTTATATGAAAAGGTAGCTTAGGCTTGTGTTTTGGATGGTTTTTGGTTGTCATTTGACTGTGTGTTTTGTGTGATTGTTGTGCGTGAAGCCTCGGATTCACTAGGGCTTTCTATGAGTTAGAGAAAGACCTAGTTCGAGCTCTTGATTTTCAACGAAAGTTGATATTCGATGAGTGTTTGGGATGGTTACTAGTAGATAATTCATTGTGTAATTGAGAATTTAGAGGTAGCCTCAATCCCTACTCTAAATTTCGAGTGTAAGTTTTCTCACACCTATGGTTGAATGTGAAATATGTTTCCTTGTGAATTTGTGAAATTATGAAATCATGAACATATATGAGATGCTATGATATATGTGCTATAAGCTTGTGATGATTATTATGACAGTAACTATGTGGATACGTTTTGATGCCATATGACAGAGATAATATTGTGCTACTAATGTGAATATGCAGTGAATATGTGTGGAAAATCGGTAAGTGGATTTGTGATAATAATGTGGATATTTTGGCCTTGTGACCTTATGAGATCATTAGATATAGTTGGCATGCCATACGATTGTGGGTACTCACCTTTGTGTTGTGATATATGTAGGGCGTTGAGGCCCAGGGACAGTTTTGAAGAGATAAGGGAATGTGAGCTAAACTCCATTCATTAGGATATGTATGTGTGGTGTGTTGGGGAGTGTTAGCTATATGCTTCACTTATGGGACATGTTCGACTCTTTGAGTCATTATGGTGTGATGGAGATCTACGTATCTGATATGTGGTGATAGAGTCAACTTTATGTTTCATAATCTTAAGAGCCAAATTATCATAAAAAGTTTTTGAATGTGATTAAATGTTATTAATATATGCTGGAATATAAGCTGAAATATTCATGTGACTAGTGTGTGAATGAATTCAAGAAAGATGATCAATGGTAAAATATGTCATAAGAGTAAAAGATGATATGAATATGATGTATGCTTGTTTCGTTGTTGCATGATGTCTTGTTTACGTAGTGGTAATTATGAGCCTTCATTGAGCTTGTTAAGCTCACCCACTCCATTTTAACCATTGCAGATACATAGTGTCAGTGTGAGAGGTTTGGTCTCGAGGGGTGATCCAAGTCAACTATTTAGCTTCTATTAGTAGGTGTTATATACTTATTTATGTTTGGGGAATAAAGGCAATGTGATAGGCCAATGTGGTAGATTTTTTTTATTGGTTTTGCTAAGACATTTTTAGGGGTATTTGTATGATATTTATGTTTGGAGGTTTATGGACTTGAATGTGATGTTTGAACTGTTATTTTGGATACTTTGATGTTTATTTATCTAGGTGAATGAAGCATGTTATTTAGGCCTAAGTTTTAATGGTGTTATTACTGTTATATGCTAAAATTTAGCAGTCTGAAGCAAAGGTATTGATAATAGGATCATTAAAATGATGCCTCTGTAATTTTGAAAGTGCAGTAAAATAGAATATAGAATTGGTATCGATACCTTGGCTCGAGTATCGATACTTGAGGTTGATAAACCGTAATACATACATATTTTAATCCCACATTTAAAGCAACCAACGCCCGTCTCCCCCAAAAATTTTCCCCAACCCTAGCCGTTTCTCTCCAAAATCACTACCCCATTCCAGCCACCAGCAAAATCCTCTTCCCCCTTGATTTTCCCTATCCCTTATCTCTTTCTCTCTTTCACATACACATAGAAAACCAGTCCACGCCCGTGTTGATGGAATACACGCCCGTCCAAAAATGTAACATAGCCGTGTTCCCCCATCTATTTGCAGCACACGCCCGTGCACTACCACGCAACGCCTGTGCTCTGACCACCACCTCAGCTGCGCCGCTCCTCACCAAAACTCCACCGGTCACCTCTCCTTTTTGCATTTTTCCCCATTAAGCTATTTTATCACTAGATTTAGTCTCTAGTTTGTTCATGTTTATTGTTTAATATTAGTTATATTCACTATTAGATTGATTTATTCGTTTAGTCCTTGATTAAATAAATAACAATTAGTATTTATGCAAAATATTAGTTTATTTCTTATCGGGATTTTTGTCCTTGTTATATTTTTGATAATGTTGAGTTCTTAATGATATGCAATATGTCTTGGCTGGAATTGTTGAATATCTGTTATTCTTAGGACCATAATGTCATCATCCCGAGGCAAGAAAATCGCAGTCCCTAGTTCCAAAAAACGAAAGGGACCATGTTCGTCATCAGCCAGCGCATCCACTGAAGTGTGCCACCCATTCTTACGTTTTCCTGCGGGTACTCAGGCGAATCTTTATCAGATACTATGCACAAGACCTCTCGACGTAGGAAGATGTGTTGATTGGATGCCCTAGAGCAGGTCCAGCTAGCAGATGAGGTTCGGGCTTTATTATTCACAGACCCGTGGGGGCAATTTTTCGACATCATTGAACCCACATATCTAGAGCTCACTCTGGAACTCTGCTCTACTTACCACCTCTAGACGGTAATGACCAACTTCGACGACTCTGGCACTATCCAATTCCGCCTCGGAGGTCTAGTCTGTGATATGAGTGTCCCACAGTTTGGAGCCGCTTTGGGACTCTACACTGACGAATTCATGGAAGATGATGATTTTAAAAATCTTCACCGCCACATCCCTAACTCTCCAGTCGCTTGTTGGAGAAACCTAGTCCTTGGCTCGCCCACTTATGACCCCAGTCGCTCTAAGGCAACGGCTCTCGCCCGATCCCTGAGGTACATACACGCTATTTTGCCTCATACACTGACAGGTAGGTGAGAGAGCACCGGCGTCGTCAACATTCACGATGCCTACTTCTTATGGTGCATGGCAAATGGGCACGTATTCAACCTAGCCTACTTCATAGCTCATGCCATTCAGCATCAGACAGAGCAACATAAGAGAGGGGTCATATCTATAGGTCCATACATCACAGGCTTGGCTCCACATTTCGGGCTCCTCAACACCGCCGCTCAGATCTCCTCACTCACACTGATAGGTCAGATGTCCCCGGAGGGCATCCAGACGATGCTACATATGAGGATGATCCAACGTCGATGTGGGACCGATCCCCCCAATATCGGCTAGCACCTACCACTGAAGAGGAGGATCCTGAGGACATTACTGACAATGTCCCACACCCACATGAGGAACCACAACCGAGCCATTGACTAGTTCCCACGGTTGCTTCACTTTCAGACATCTCTGCACGTCTCACTCAGTTCGAGCACTACTGTACTCAACAATTCAATGACACCGCTCGACGATTCGATGGCATTGAGGCGACTCTTCAACAGATTTGTCATCACTTTCACATATCGCCGCCTCTACCACCTCGTGATCCAACCAATGATGAGGACTTTTGAGTCCTTTTTATTTTTAGTTCTATCTTTAAGTTTAATTTTATTTTTGTATTTTGCTTTTATTTGATTTTGATGTACTTTTTTATTATAAGTTGCTAGCTTACACCTTTACTTTTATTCTAAAATTTTATTAGTGAAATTCCAATTTCTTTTAACTCTGACTGTCTCATCTTCGAGTAAATATCATAACAAAACCCCCTAAAACAGTTATTGATGACTATGTAGTTTCAAAAGGTTTAATGTGCTACTAAGGAACTAGAATATTTTCACAATACCCTCACATCTGCTTAGTTCATCATGCATTTCTTCTACTCCATACCTACAAGTTTCATTCTCAAGGAATCCATCCAAAATTCAGGAAGTTTAACTTCTCTCACTATCTTATGATTTTATTACTATATTGTTATTATATATCTTTGTACATTGAGGGCAATGTACATATTAAGTGTGGGGGGTGAATACTTATTTCGAGAAAGTGCCTAACTTTCTGCATTATTCTCAAATCCCTGAATTATACCTTGAATTATGCCTTGTTCTTAAGTAATTTTCTCATATTATGATTAGAATGAATTTCTTTTGATTTATGATTTTTATTGATATGTTTTGGATTAAGTCATTGATAATTGTGCAGTGATGATTTAAACTTTAGGAGACTAGAGAATCAAGCATGATAAGTCCATTTTCAAAAATTAAAATTTTGTTAGGTTGTCTACCTGAATCTAATTATTACCTTGAAGTTTGAAATTTACAAGGTTGATATAAAAAAACCCATAATTTTTGTGAGATTTTGAACCATTTAGAGCATACATTCTTTCGTACTCACCTTGTAATTATGAGTGTGTCAACATTGAGCTGTTATTCTAGAACTTGTTTCGATTATACATGTCGAGACCACATTAATTGATTTGATATACTGAGATGATAAAGCACTTAGGATTTAAACCACTCACTCCACTAAAAAGCTTACCCTCACAATTAACCCCTAGTGAACCCCTTTGATCCTAACAACCCTTTTTATTGACTCACCCACTAATATTAACCCAAAAACCCAGTTTGTATTTGTTATCACCATTCCTCTTGACCACCCTTATATCGAGATTTGATTTGATCAGTTGCCTAACTATAATCTTTAATTCAGTAGTTAAATTCATCTTTTATTATGACTTGATTTGTTCTTAAAAAAAAGAGTATATTCAATATTAGCTCTATGTAGTTGATCTTATACATTTAAATTCCACATCTTGAGAAGAAGCTCATGTTATTAGTATTTCATGTTTTCAATTGATGTAATTATCCAGGATTAGTTCATTTTTCTAGTTAGGTAAATTGTCAATTCAATCTCGATTCTAACCCTCTAATTCAGCCTTTATCCACACCTTTAACCCAAGCCCCATTACAACCCTTTTTAAAGACCTTTTGATTTGTGTATCATCTCATTTTACAGTGGTGGAGATTTGATTTTCAGGCAAGCTTATGGGATTAACTTTTCATGTTCGACTTTTGAGTGCTTAATTTTGAACCTTAAACACTTTGAGTGATTTGAGCGAATCTTTAGTGAGGATGTCAACTCTTGTTGATTTTGAATCAAAGGTGATTATTTAGGTAAGGGGAATCACCTATTTTTTTCATGCTACAAAAACTATGACTTTGATTATTTGAATCTTTAGGATCTTTCTATTTAAATTATCAATGTATGAATTATCTTTGAATTATGATGAAACATTATTGATGAATATTATGAATCAAGGAAGTTCAGTTTAATTGTGAGTTGAGAATTTTGCTTGAGAACAAGCAAATGCTTAAGAGTGGGGGTACTTGATAAACCGTAATAAATACATATTTTAATCCCACATTTAGCATACTTTTGGATGATTTAAGCTTTGAATTCTGGAATTTGGTGCTCTTAATCCTTTAAATTCATGTCTTATACTTAGGAAAGCACCGGAAAATGAAAAGAACGAGAAACGGGCCTAAAACGGAGTAAATGGGCCAACTTACGAAATCGACACGGCCTGGGCCCAAGACCACACGGTCGTGCCTCCTTAACAGATCCGAACACGGCCTGGCCACGATTCACACGGGCGTGTGCCATGGGCATGTCCCTGTCGTGACAAAGAAGAGTTTCATTTGGATTAGGGTACTTAGAGGCAAAGAAAGTCATTCCAAAAGCCTATATAAACACCCTAGAGGCCAACCTTCAGGGGGGAGTCCAGTAGGCGTTCAGTTAGGTCGAAGAGCCGAGCCAGAGAGGCCAGAATTGTGGAATTTAATCGAAGAAAGCTAGTTGATTCATCTCAAGAAGCCAGAATTATACTCAAGATAGAAGATCTTCTCTTCAATTCCTTTAGGGGGTTTTAGGGTTTTTCTTATGTTTTGTTTTATTTTTACTTCTAAGATGTATTCTTTTATAATTATGAATTAAACCCCTCAGATACCTGAGGGGGATGAAACCTAAGACGGGTCTTGTTATTGTTTTCTGAACTATATGATAAATACTTGATTTGTTCTTAATTATGTGTTCTTAAATTTTTTTTCTTTGATATTTCAGGATATTAATTCAAGTATTGATGTGCTTAGGAAGTGGAGCAAAAGTCCTTGTTTAAGAGTAGATCTAGCATAATTAAGCGGAGTTGATCGCAACCCTAGACATAGGATGACGAAAATCTTCCAGATTAGGGTCAAACCTAATATGGGAGTCCATAGATCGAGTTAATGCAATCCTAGGGGTTTTAATTAGAAAGTGATTTCAATTAATCGACTTAGGGTTAGACTTTAGTAGCCTCGAGAGAGGTATTAATATAAATTAGGGAATTCTATGGATCAAGTCAAGTGAATAAATTGTCTGGTTCAGAGTTAAATAACAAGTGAAGTCTAGGTGGATTCTTCCTCGGGTATTGTCTTAATCAATTGGTTTTTCCTACAAGTATTTTCGCCAAATTCATTTTCTTTGTCTTTGCATCTTTAGCTTAATAGTTAGTTAATTTTAGATTAATTAATAATTCCCTTAATTCTTAGGCTAAATAATAAAAAGAAAGTTAGTATTAGTACTTTTGGTTCCTTTGGGTTCGACAATCAGGTCTTGCCACTAAACTATACTACTGTTCGATAGGTACGCTTGCCTCAATCATTGTCACAGTTAGTTTCTATGCTCAATCATTCTTTTTATAAATTTTTAATACTCTGACATAACGATCAAGTTTTTTGGCGCCGTTGCCGGGGAACTAAAATATTAAGAACGCACAATTTTTATTACTTTAGCCATTTTTATTTTTGCAATTTACTTTTATTTTTATTTTGCTTTTAACTTTTCTGATTTTCCTTCTTTTATTTGTTCTTGATAGGTACCTCTATTTTATGACTAGGAGGAACCTGACGGGACCCCTAATTTACGACAGTGATATTGAAGGTACTGTTCACAAAAATCGTAAAGAAATAAGGCACAGCTTAAATTACATAGAAGAAGAACAAGAAATCGAACCCAATACCACCGAAGAGATGGCTGAGAATAATCCGCTACCTCCAGAGGTGGTCGAAGATCATGCTCCTTGAACTATGTATGGTTATGCTAATCCTAATTTAACAGGAACTGAGTCAAGTATTGTTAGACCTGCTATTGCTGCTAATAATTTTGAACTGAAACCTAACACAATTCGGATGATACAACAATTTGTTCAGTTTGATGGTTTGCAGGATGAAGATCCAAACAATCACTTGGCGAATTTCCTAGAATTTTGCGTTACTTTCAAAATAAATGGCATTCTGATGATGCCATCCGTCTTCGGTTATTTCCCTTTTCTTTGAGGAATAAAGCCAAACAGTGGTTGCATTCTTTTTCACGAGGTTTAATTACTACATGGGAACAAATTACCGAAAAAATTTATTAAAATATTTTCCACCGGCTAAAATGGCTAAGTTAAGGAATGATATCTCTCCTTTTGTGCAGATGGATTTAGAAACACTTTACGATGCACGGGAGAGATACAAAGATCTATTGAGAAGGTGTCCACACCATGGATTACCCTTGTGGCTATAGGTCCAAACTTTTTACAATGGTATGAACCCTTCAACTAGGTAATTGATTGATTCAGCCGCCGGCAGAACCTTGAATAACAAAACACCTGAGGCTGCTTATGAATTCATTGAAGAGATGTCACTGAATAACTATCAGTGGCAAGTCACAAGGACAAAGCTAACAAAAGTAGCTAGTGTTTTCAACCTCGACGTAGTAACCACGCTATCAACTCAAGTAGAACTGATAAACAAAAAGATTGACAATTTATGTGATTCTTTGCAGGTACATCCAGTTATGCAGTGCGATAGGAATAGAGGAGGGATGAGCAATACAAAATACCCACCTTACAACCCGAGCGCTGAGAACGAGCAAGTTCACTATATGGGTAACAACTTTATACCTCAAAATAACCTTTATAGTAACACTTACAATTCAGGTTGGAGGAACCAGTCAAATATCTCGTGGGGTAGTCAAAGAAGCCAGAGACAACAATCCTTCCCACAAGAAAAGAAGCCAAACCTTGAAGAAATGCTGACAAAATTTATAGAGGTGTCAAAAACCCATTTCCAAAACACTGAAACAATATTGAACAATCAGCAAGCATCAATTCAAAGGCTTAAGGATCAAATTGGACAACTAACTAAGTTAGTTTCTGAAAGACAACTAGAAAGTTTACCTAGGAAAAAAGAGCAAGTGAAAGCAGTTACACTAAGAAATGGAAAGGAATTGATTGAAACAATGAAGAAGATACCACATGAAACAGATAAGGCAAAAGATGAGGGAGTTGAAAAGGTAACGCCGGCAAAGTTGAAGAAAGACCGATTAGATGCACAATACGATATATTTCTTGAACTTTTTAAACAGTTACATATTAACTTACCTTTTGTTGAAGTTATTTCACAGATGCCGACATACGCAAAATTCCTAAAAGAGCTTCTAACAAATAAAAGGAAATTTGAAGAAATATCAACAGTGAAACTTAATGAAGAATGTTCAGCTATCATCCAAAACAAGCTACCAACCAAATTAAAAGATCCAGGAAGTTTCACTATTCCCTGGTTAATTGGTAGCTTACATATTAAGAAAGTACTAACTGATCTAGGCGCTAGTATTAATTTAATGCCTTATAAAATGTTTAAGCAACTTGATCTTGGGGAACTAAAACCTACTAGGATGAACATTCAATTAGCTGATAGATCTATTAAATATCCTAGAGGAGTTATTGAAGATATTCTGGTAAAAGTTGATAAATTTATATTCCCTGTTGATTTTGTTGTGCTTGACATGGATGAAGACATTGAGGTACCTTTAATTTTGGGGCGCCCTTTTTTAGCTACTGCTATAGCTATTATTGATGTAGGTGATGGTAAACTCGCATTAAGGGTAGGAGACGAGGAAATTATTTTCCAAATTTACGATGCCATGGGGTATTCTAGAGAACAAGATGATTCCTGTTATTTTATTGATGCCATTGATCATTTTATCCAAGATTCTTTGCAGGAAATCATACATGACGACACGATGGAACTGTGTCTTGCCCAAGGTGAGGGGGAAAATGATGATTCCGATGAGTTGAATTCTAATACATCTACCTCTAGACAAAAAAAAGAGGAGGACATTGAAATCATCAACGAATTTAAACAAAAACCTTCTATTGATGAGCCACCAAAATTGGAATTAAAACAGTTGCCAAAACACTTAGAGTGTTGATAAGCTGTAATAGTAACATATTTTAATCCCACATTTAGTATGCTTTTGGATTATTTAAGCCTCGATTTATATAAGAAGGTGCTCTTAATCCTTTCTTTTCATGTATTATACTCAGAAAAGCACTTGAGGATAAAAAGAACGAGAAACGGGCCCAAAACGGAGCAAATTGGGCCAAGGTGGAAATCGACACGGCCTGGACTTAAGCCCACATGGCCGTGCCTTGTTGATCATCTAGAACACGGCCTGACCTCCAATTTACACAGTCGTGCCTCATTAAAGAAATCCGAACACGGCCCAAAGACTACTCACACGGGCGTGTGACATGGCCGTGTCCCTGACGTGGCAATGAACAATTTTATTCGGATTTGGATACTTTGGGGCAAAGAAACACATTCCAAGAGCCTATATATACCCCCTAAGTTCATCCTTGAAGGGGGCGGTTAGCTAGGCCAAGGAGCCAAGCCGAAAAGGTCAGAGTTGTGGGAATCACTCGAAGATAGCCAGTTGATCCATCCCAAGAAGCCGGAATTCTACTCAAGGCGGTGGATTTCTCCTTCAATTCCTTCAGCGAGTTTTATGGATTTCTTATGTTTTGTTTTATCTTTTCTCTTGAGATGTTTTCTTTATTTGTTATGAACTAAATCCTTCAAATACCTGAAGGGGATGAAACCTAGATGAATCTTGTTATTATTTTCTAAATTATATGATAAATACTTAGTTTGTTCTTAATTATGCAAGCTTAATCCAAATTTGATGTGCTTAGGTGGAGGATGAATAGACCCTGCTTAAGAGTAGATCTAGCATAATTAGATGGAGTTGATCGCACGCCTAGAGATAGAGTGACGAGATTTTGCCAGATTAGGGTGAAACCTAATATGGGAGTTCATAGATCGATTTACTGCTATTCTAGGGGGTTATTAAGTGAGAAAGAGATTTTCGTTAATTAACCTAGGGTTAGACTTTATTCGCCTTGAGAGAGGGTTTAATATACATTAGGGAGTCTTACGGATCAAACTAAGTAAATAAATCGTATGGTTCAGGGTTAAATAACAAGTGAAGCCTAGGTGGATTCTTTTTTAGGGTATCGTCTTAATCAACTGAGTTCTTCCTAAAGTTATTTTCCCAATAAATCATTTTTGTCTTTGTGTCTTTGGCTTAGTAAATAGTTTAGATTATATTAAAGCAACTTCACTTATTTTAGGCTAAATAATAAAAAGAAGGTTAGTATTAGTACTTTTAGTTCATTTGGGTTCAATAATCCGGTCTTGCCTAAGCTATACTACTGTTCGATAGGTACACTTGCCTTCAATCGTTGTCAGAGTTAGTTTCCAGGTTTGATCATTCTCTTTATAAATTTTAAAACTCAACAGACATACGATCAAGTATGCATTCCTCGGGGATAATTCTACGCTACCAGTAATTATCTCTTCAGAATTGGAACCCAAAGAGAAATACGAGTTGCTAAAAGTACTAAGGGAACATAAAAGAGCCATAGTTTGGAAAATTTCTGACATTAAAGGAATAAGCCCATCGTTTTGCACCCACAAAATTTTAATGGAAGATGAGTATAAACCATGTGTGCAACCTCAAAGACGATTGAATCCCAATGTGAAAGAGGTTGTTAAAGCTGAGGTAATTAAACTCCTAGATGCTGGAATAATTTATCCTATTTCTGACAGTAGTTGGGTAAGTCCTGTGCAGGTCGTTCCAAAGAAAGTAAGCATGACTGTTGTAGCCAATGAAAAGAATGAACTAATTCGAACAAAAACAGTCATAGGTTGGAGAGTATGTATTGACTATAGAAAGTTGAATGACACCACCAGAAAAGATCACTTTCCCTTGCCCTTTATTGATCAGATGTTAGAAAGATTATCTGGGCATATGTACTACTGCTTCTTGGATGGACTCTCCGGCTACTTCCAAATCCCAATAGCCCCTGAGGATTAAGAAAAGACAACATTCACATGTCCATACGGTACGTTTGCTTATCGTAGAATGCCTTTTGGATTATGTAATGCTCCTGCTACTTTTCAGCGCTGCATGCTGGCTATCTTTGATGAACTTGTGGAAGATATTATGGAGGTATTTATGGATGATTTTTCAATATTTGGTAATTCTTTTCATCTTTGCCTTAAAAATCTACAACGAGTTCTAATGATATGTGAGGAAACAAACCTTGTTTTAAATTGGGAAAAGTGTCACTTTATGGTTCGAGAGGGGATTGTGTTAGGACATAAAATTTCTAGTAAAAGGATTGAAGTAGACAAAGCAAAGGTCGAAACCATAGAAAAATTACCTCCTCCTAGTACAGTTAAGGCTATTAGAAGCTTTTTAGGACATGCTGGAGTTTATAGAAGATTTATTAAGGATTTTTCTAAAATAGCTAAGCCGTTAACGAAATTACTAGAAAAATATGTGCCTTTCAATTTTGATCAGGAATGTTTAGATGCATTTAATATCCTCAAAGATAAATTAATAAATGCTCCAATTATAATTGCACCTGATTGGAATTTACCCTTTGAACTAATGTGTGATGCAAGTCATTTTGCAGTAGGTGCAGTTTTGGGACAGCGAAGAGACAAGCACTTTCAGCCGATCTATTACGCTAGCAAGACATTAACGGATGCACAAGAAAATTACACCACCACAGAAAAATAATTGCTAGCTGTGGTCTTTGCATTTGATAAACTTAGACAGTATTTGATATCATCTAAAGTTGTCGTTTACACTGACCATTCAACTCTTCGTTATCTTTTAACTAAATCCGATGCAAAACCTCGACTCATAAGATGGATTTTACTCTTACAGGAATTTGACTTAGAAATTCAGGATAAGAAAGGAGCTGAAAATCTTGCAGCAGATCATCTTTCTAGGCTTGAAAATTCGTATATTGAAAAACTAGATGAGAATGAGATAAATGAATCGTTTCCTGAAGAACAACTATTTGCTATATCTAACTCCAAGGTACCTTGGTTCGCAGACATTGCAAATTACTTAGCTGCTAACATCCTACCAAAAAAATTAACACATCATCAAAAGAAGTGATTCTTTGATGATGCAAAAAATTATTTTTGGGAGGATCCTTTTCTTTTCCGTATATGTGCAGATCAAGTAATTCAGAGATGTGTTACAAAGGCAGAAGCAAGCAAAATTCTAGAACATTGCCATTCAGGACCTTCAGGAGGACATTACAGCAGGATTAAGATAGCACATAAAACGTTTGAATCAGGTTTTTATTGGCCAACTCTGTTTAAAGATGCCAATAGGTATATTGCTTCATGTGATAAATGCCAAAGGACAGGTAATATCTCTAAACGTGATGAAATGCCTCAAACATATATGCTATCATGTGAAATATTCGATGTATGGGGTATTGACTTTATGGGTCCATTTCCTAGTTCATTTGGAAATAAATACATCTTAGTAGCAGTAGATTACATGTCAAAATGGGTGGAAGCCCAAGCTTTACCTACTAACGATGCTAGAGTAGTAGTAAGGTTTCTTAAGAAACTTTTCTCTCGATTCGGAACACCCAGAGCAATCATTAGTGACAGGGGTACTCACTTTTGTAATACTCAATTTGATAAAGTCTTAAAAAATATGGAGTACACCACAGGACAGCTACCCCTTATCACCCTCAAACCAGTGGGCAAGTAGAAGTAGCAAATCGAGAACTTAAGTGTATGCTAAAGAAAATAGTTGAATCAAATAGGAAAGACTGGGAATTAAAAGTAGACGATGCTTTATGGGCCTATAGAACAGCGTTTAAAATTCCCATAGGAACTACCCCATACAAACTTGTCCATGGAAAAAGTTTTCATCTACCATTTGAGTTAGAGCACAAAGCTTTCTGGGCTATAAAATTCTTAAATTACGATCTTAAAATCGCAGGTGAGAAGAGGATGATGCAATTAAACGAGCTAGATGAATGGCGAGCTAATGCCTATGAAAATTCACGATTATATAAGGAGGCACAAAGCGACTCCATGATGCTCGTTTAAAGCAATCAAAGCAATTCGAAGTAGGAGACTTAGTCCTGTTGTACAATTCAAGGTTCAAATTGTTTCCTGGAAAGCTGAAATCAAGATGGTCAGGTCCATTCGTGATCAAAACTATTTTTCCCTATGGCGCAATCGAGGTAAATCATCCAACTCATGGCACGTTTAAGGTAAATGGTCAGCGACTGAAAATTTATAAAGGTGAAGATTTTAGGGATATGAGAGAGGAGCTTCGGCTCCATGAACCTTCATATAGAGATGAAAACAGGGAGAGCCTAGTTTAAGACTTTAAACGAGAGCTTTTCGGGAGGCAACCCGACCACTAACTACACTAATGACGTATTCTAGATTTCTAGCACCTAACTACAAACTAACCAATTCAGTAAGACACAGGTGTTTCTACCACACGGCCTTGCACATGGGCATGGCCGTGGCCGTGTGAACACCACAAACAGGTACATGGGCGTGGAAAAAATTGTAACACCCTGCACTAAGGTTGGTTGCAGTGTATTTTAATTATAGCATGTTTGCTTATATAAATACATGTGCTAGGGTTTGGTCAGAGATCCCGAGTTAGGTCGAGTATAAGGTTAAAGGTTTCTTTTAGTGCTTGAGCAGAATAGGCTAAGAAAGGAAGCCTTACATATATTTTAGGGGCGAATCTGACACAAACAATCGACTGGCAAAGTGGCGTGAGAGCGCCACTTAAGGGCCCTGGTGTTAGGGGCTCGGGTTCGAATCGCAATGGGCGCAAAAGGGAGTTTGTTTTTGTTTTGGGCGTTGAAGTGAATGAGTAGTTAAAAGAAAATGCTGTCGAGTTGGGTTACGAACGGCACATTAGAAGAGTGGCTGGAGGCTTGGGATTAGTCCTTCTGGTCTTGCGTTCGAGTCACGGGAGTCACACATAGAGCGTTTAAATTTTTGCTTTTAGCGCATAAGCTAAAGGAGCCTTGGGGAAGGATTAAAAGAAATACGCGGCGTGTTTTTGACATGAAAGTCAAACTGGCCGAGTGGCGTGGGGCGTAGCAGGAGGTCGCAGCTTGAGGTCGTGCGTTCGAGTACCATTAGGGGCGCGCGAGCACTTTTATTTTTGCTGGACGTGGTGACATAGGAGAAACTCGGGAGGGAAGGCTTAAAGGGTATTGCGACACAATATTGTCAAGAAAGTCGCTCTAGCATGATTGGCAGGACGCTTGGGCTCATCCCTCCAGGTCTTGGTTTCGAGACCAAGAAGCAGCACCTGGGGATTATTTTTTTTGGGGACCAGCGTGCTGGTAACCTGCATGGGGCGCACGCATGCATGAAGGCATGCTGCCCTTGTCTCTTTTTCAGCCACACGGTTTAGGGAGGGGGAAGGTAGTATTATTATTATTAATATTATTATTATTATTTTTATTAGTTTATAAGGGTGTATGGGTAAGATTCTTACCATTATTTATTAAAGGATGGGGAGGTCTCCATTTTATATTGTTTCATTATTTTATGTCATGGGAAATGATGGAATAAAGGGCCTATTAATAATTTTATTATGGTGATGGGCAATTCCTCAAAAACAAGAAATGATGGCCGGCCTTAAGCATGGCCAAAGTTTAATTTTTCTTTCTTCCCTCCACCTAAAGCATGGCCGAATGATATAGGGTCAAGATTTTGAGGAATTTGTTTCCTTCCCTTGCATGGTTATGGCCGAATCTCTCCTAGTTGTTTTGCCTTCCTTCTTGAAATTTTTCTTGGCCAAATGAAGCTTGCTTTAAGGACCTCTACAACCGGTTAAGGAGCTAGCAAGGGAGGTACCGAAATGTTGGCCGAATACTTTGCTTATTAGCCCTCTTCTTGCGTTTTCTTGTAACCTTAGTAAGTATCAAAATAAAGGGTGTTTTTGGATGGTGGCCAAATCTTTTGGTAAGTGCTATCTCTTTCTTTTTCGAATTTATTTGTGTAGTAATCAAAACTCATTTCTTTTCCGTTCCTTTTTCTTTCCTAGATGGGATGGAATCCATTATTAAAGACTATGTTATTGTTCTTTGAAGGGAGCCGAAACCTTTAAACATCCCTTAGGGGTGGGCAGAATATGTTCTCAAGACACTAAGAGTTTTGCTCCCTTGTGTGTAGTAATCGTAAAGAAGCATTGAAGGAGTGGCCTACCGAGACTTTGTTTCATTTTGGTAAGATATATATATATATATTATTCGGCCAAAGGCCATTTTGGGTACCTAAGTATAACCGAAATTGTACTTTGATTTTAGGGGGGGTAAATTGGCTAAGAATCAGAAGTTTTTGGGTTTTTTAATCTCGTGATTTAGTGCTAATAAAGGTTCGGCCTAAGGCCCTGTTTTATTACGTTATAACCAATCCCTTGGAATTGTTGGTTAATCAAATGAGACCCCCCTAAATACTGATCTATGATGGCCGAATATAGGAGCATTACGAGGACAAGTTCGGGACTTCTGTAATATCGCATAGACACGAGATTGCTAGTTAAATCTTCGATTAAATAGGTGTGTAAGCTCTTACACACTTTATTAGTATAAACTGTTATTTGATAATATTATAACCTCTCATGTGGTTACTTTGCCTAGTGGGCATAAGCTTGGTATTCGGGTAAGTCCCCTATTACTCGATTTACGATATATGTTGTATATGCCATCATATGCTGTGAAATGCTATGCTATGTACGATTGCATGATATATGGGATCATGATACTTGTGATATGAGCATGATGATGGTGGGATTGATGAGAGGGAGTAATATTCGTGTCGACGGACACCAGTGTTTTGGTAACACATTGTGACTACGGTCACCAGAGGTTTGGTACCTCCAGAGGTTTGGCACCTCATAGCATCTCGTCCCTGTGGCTTAGTACCACCGTGGGTTGGCCCCACTTTTGAGATACGGGATCGACGCCAGTGATTTGGTATCACACGATGGGTTGGCCCCATCATTTGATCGTGACTTCAGGTCACCAGTGGTTTGGCACCACCAGTGGTTTGGCACCACACGTATTGACGGATATCGTGACTATAAGTCACCAGTGGTTTGGCACCACCAGTGGTTTGGTACCACACGGGGTAGAAAAGGAGCATGGATGGCTAGGTTGGGTTGCATAATTGCATGTCATACTAATATCTTGTGTATGAGTGTTATTTTCGGGTTGGGGATTTACACACTGAGTCTTGGTGACTCACCCCTTCCCATATCATCTTGCAGGTGAGTAGAGCGCGGATGCGGAGCCGAGGAGAGCTCGAGGCGGCCATGTTGGTTTTGTTGACTCGAAATTTTATTCTGCCCCGCTTTAAGTCTATTATTCACTATAATTCGATTGGGTTGTAATATGGCCGCTTATTATTATTTTGGATGTTTAGGTAGTTGTTTTTACTTTATTATATAACTGATGAACTTACGAACGGTTATGCAAATTGGTTAAAAGTAACATTTTCAAAAATAAGTACTCGTACGCGTTTTCAAAAAAATGTTACCATCGGGTAACGAAATTTTCTAAGCTATTGATCACTCTAATGTTCTAAAATCTAAATGATCAAATGGTTTTAAAAAAGGATTTTCAACTCAATCGGATTTACCAAATCAACCCACTTGAGTTTTAGCAAAAACCGTTTTATACCCTTAATAAATTTTTTTAAATTTTCTACTATTAGTACAAACCTTTCAAACTCCTTTTTTTTACTCCATGACATACCGGATCCGGTCATGGCTTGTGGGCCGGGTTCGGGGTGTTACAAAAATGGTGTAAGAATAGGACAAAAAATTTCTCCAAGCCACGGGCTCTGACTAAACAACACGGCCGTGCGACTCAGTCGTGGTCGAAACTGACTAAGGAACACGGGCTGCGAAAAATTTACACACCTGTGCGATGCGGCCGTGGTCGAAAATGACTTACGAACATGAGTGTGTGACACGCTCGTGCATCCAACCTGTGGTCGATTCTGAGTAAACGACACGGGCATAAAACACGCTCGTGCTCTAAAGCCGTGGTCGAAACTGACTTACGAACACGGGCGTAGGACCCTAGCACATGGGCGTGAAACAAACGAACAACGTCAGGTACGCCCGTGCGATATGGGTGTGGAACACAACATAAACGCGCCTAAAATTAAAATGTTCGAAAAACCCAGGCTGAATAAAGGGAACACGGCTGTGGCCCCTGACCGTGTCTCCCTCTCCTTATTTAAAGCAACCAACGCCAGTCTCCCCCAAAACTTTTCCCCAACCCTAGCCGTTTCTCTCCAAAATCACTACCTCATTCCGGCCACCAGCAAAATCCTCTTCCCCCTTGATTTTCCCTATCTCTTATCTCTTTCTCTCTTTCACATACACATAGAAAACTAGTCCATGCCCGTGTTGATGGAATACACGCCTGTCCAAAAATGCAACATAGTCGTGTTCCCCCATCTATTTGCAGCACACGCCCGTGCACCACCACGTAACGGCCGTGCTCCGACCACCACCTCAGCCGCGTCGCTCCTCGCCAAAACTCCATCAGTCACCTCTCCTTTTTACATTTTTCCCCATTAAGCTATTTTATCACTAGAATTAGTCTCTAGTTTGTTCATGTTTATTGTTTAATATTAGTTATATTCACTATTAGATTGATTTATTCGTTTAGTCCTTGATTAAATAAATAACGATTAGTATTTATGCAAAATATTAGTTTATTTCTTATCGTGATGTTTTTCCTTGTTATATTTTTTGATAATGTTGAGTTCTTAATGATATGCAATATGTCTTGGCTGGAATTGTTGAATATCTGTTATTCTTAGGACCATAATGTCATCATCCCGAGGCAAGAAAATCGCAGTCCCTAGTTCTAAAAAACGAAAGGGACTAGGTTCGTCATCAGCCAGCGCATCCACCAAAGTGTGCCACCCATTCTTACGTTTTCCTCCGGGTACTCAGGCGAATCTTTATCAAATACTATGCACAAGACCTCTCGGCATAGGAAGATGTGCCGATTGGACCGCCTTGGAGCAAGTCCAGCTAGCAGATGAGGTTCGGGCTTTATTATTCACAGACCCGTGGGGGCAATTTTTCGACATCATTGAACCCACATATCTAGAGCTCACTCTGGAACTCTACTCTACTTTCCACCTCTAGACGGTAATGACCAACTTCAACGACTCTGGCACTATCCAATTCTGCCTCGGAGGTCTAGTCCGTGATATGAGTGTCCCACAGTTTGGAGCCGCTTTGGGACTCTATACTGACGAATTCATGGAAGATGATGATTTTAAAAATCTTCATCGCCACATCCCTAACTCTCCAGTCGCTTGTTGGAGAAACCTAGTCCCTGGCTAGCCCACTTATGACCCCAGTCGCTCCAAGGCGACGACTCTCGCCCCATCCCTGAGGTACATACACGCTATTTTGGCTCATACACTGACAGGTAGGCGAGAGAGCACCGACGTCGTCAACACTCACGACGCCTACTTCTTATGGTGCATGGCAAACGGGCACGTATTCGACCTAGCCTACTTCATAGCACGTGCCATTCAGCATCAGACAGAGCAACATAAGAGAGGGGTCATATCTATAGGTCCATACATCACAGGCTTGGCTCTACATTTCGGGCTCCTCAACACCGCCGCTCAGATATCTTCACTCACATTGATAGGTCAGATGTCCCCAGAGGGCATCCAAACGATGCTACATATGAGGATGATCCAACATCGACATGGGACCGATCCCCCCAATATCGGCTAGCACCTACCACTGAAGAGGAGGATCCTGAGGACATTACTGACAATGTCCCACACCCATATGAGGAACCACAACCGAGCCATTGACTAGTTCCCACGGCTACTTCACTTTCAGACATCTCTGCACGTCTCACTCAATTCGAGCACTACTGTACTCAACAATTCAATGACACCGCTCGATGATTCGATAGCATTGAGGCGACTCTTCAACAGATTTGTCATCACTTTCACATATCGCCGCCTCCACCACCTCGTGATCCAACCAATGATGAGGACTTTTGAGTCCTTTTTATTTTTAGTTCTATCTTTAAGTTTAATTTTACTTTTGTATTTTGCTTTTATTTGATTTTGATGTACTTTTTTATTATAAGTTGCTAGCTTACACCTTTACTTTTATTCTAAAATTTTATTAGTGAAATTCCAATTTCTTTTAACTCTGACTGTCTCATCTTTGAGTAAATATCATAACAAAACCCCCTAAAAAAGTTACTAATGACTATGTAGTTTCAAAAGGTTTAATGTGCTACTAAGGAACTGGAATATTTTCACAATACCCTCATATCTGCTTAGTTCATCATGCATTTCTTCTACTCCATACCTACAAGTTTCATTCTCAAGGAATCCGTCCAAAATTCAGGAAGCTTCACTTCTCTCACTATCTTATGATTTTATTACTATATTGTTATTATATATCTTTGTACATTGAGGGCAATGTACATATTAAGTGTGGGGGGTGAATACTTATTTCGAGAAAGTGCCTAACTTTCTGCATTATTCTCAAATCCCTGAATTATACCTTGAATTATGCCTTGTTCTTAAGTAATTTTCTCATATTATGATTAGAATGAATTTCTTTTGATTTATGATTTTTATTAATATGTTTTGGATTAAGTCATTGATAATTGTGCAGTGATGATTTAAACTTTAGGAGACTAGAGAATCAAGCATGATAAGTCCATTTTCAAAAATTAAAATTTTGTTAGGTTGTCTACCTGAATCTAATTATTACCTTAAAGTTTGAAATTTACAAGGTTGATATAAAAAAACCCATAATTTTTGTGAGATTTTGAACCATTTAAAGCATACATTCTTTCGTGCTCACCTTGTAATTATGAATGTGTCAACATTGAGCTGTTATTCTAGAACTTGCTTCGATTATACATGTCAAGACCACATTAATTGATTTGATATACTGAGATGATAAAGCACTTAGGATTTAAACCACTCACTCCACTAAAAAGCTTACCCTCACAATTAACCACTAGTAAACCCCTTTGATCCTAACAACCCTTTTTATTGACTTACCCACTAATATTAACCCAAAAACCCAGTTTGTATTTGTTATCACCATTCCTCTTGACCACCCTTATATCGAGATTTGGTTTGATCAGTTACCTAACTATAATCTTTAATTCAGTAGTTAAATTCATCTTTTATTATGACTTGATTTGTTCTTAAAAAAAAGAGTATATTCAATATTAGCTCTATGTAGTTGAGCTTATACGTTTAAATTCCACATCTTGAGAAGAAGCTCATGTTATTAGTATTTCATGTTTTCAATTGATGTAATTATCCAGGATTAGTTCATTTTTCTAGTTAGGTAAATTGTCAATTTAATCTCGATTCTAACCCTCTAATTCAGCCTTTATCCACACCTTTAACCCAAGCCCCATTACAACCCTTTTTAAAGACCTTTTGATTTGTGAATCATCTCATTTTACAGTGGTGGAGATTTGATTTTCGGGCAAGCTTATGGGATTAACTTTTCATGTTTGACTTTTGAGTGCTTAATTTTGAACCTTAAACACTTTGAGTGATTTGAGCGAATCTTTAGTGAGGATGTCAACTCTTGTTGATTTTGAATCAAAGGTGATTATTTAGGTAAGGGGAAACACCTATTTTTTTTCATGCTACAAAAACTATGACTTTGATTGTTTGAATCTTTAGGATCTTTCTATTTAAATTATCAATGTATGAATTATCTTTGAATTATGATAAAACATTATTGATGAATATTATGAATCAAGGAAGTTCATTTTAATTGTGAGTTGAGAATTTTGCTTGAGAACAAGCAAATGCTTAAGAGTGGGGGTACTTGATAAACCGTAATACATACATATTTTAATCCCACATTTAGCATACTTTTGGATGATTTAAGCCTTGAATTGTGGAATTTGTGCTCTTAATCCTTTAAATTCATGTCTTATACTTAGGAAAGCACTAGAAAATGAAAAGAACGAGAAATGGGTCTAAAACGGAGTAAATGGGCCAACTTACGAAATTGACACGGCCTGGGCCCAAGACCACACGGTCGTGCCTCCTTAACAGACCCGAACACGGCCTGGCCACGATTCACACGGGCGTGTGCCGTGGGCGTGTCCCTGTCGTGACAAAGAAGAGTTTCATTTGGATTAGGGTACTTAGAGGCAAAGAAAGTCATTCCAAAAGCCTATATAAACACCCTAGAGGCCAACCTTCAGGGGGGAGTCTAGTAGGCGTCCAGTTAGGTCGAAGAGCCGAGCCAGAGAGGCCAGAATTGTGGAATTTAATCGAAGAAAGCCAGTTGATTCATCTAAAGAAGCCAGAATTATACTCAAGATAGAAGATCTTCTCTTCAATTCCTTCAGGGGGTTTTAGGGTTTTTCTTATGTTTTGTTTTATTTTTACTTCTAAGATGTATTCTTTTATAATTATGAATTAAACCCCTCAAATACCTGAGGGGGATGAAACCTAAGACAGATCTTGTTATTGTTTTCTGAACTATATGATAAATACTTAATTTGTTCTTAATTATGTGTTCTTAATTCTTGCTTTGATATTTCAGGATATTAATTCAAGTATTGATGTGCTTAGGCAGTGGAGCAAAAGTCCCTGTTTAATAGTAGATCTAGCATAATTAAGCGGAGTTTATCGTAACCCTAGACATAGGATGACGAAAGTCTACCGGATTAGGGTGAAACCTAATATGGGAGTCCATAGATCGAGTTAATGCAATCCAAGGGTTTTTAATTAGAAAGAGATTTCAATTAATCAACCTAGGGTTAGACGTTAGTAGCATCGAGAGAGGTATTAATATAAATTAGGGAATCCTACGGATCAAGTCAAGTGAATAAATTGTCTGGTTTAGAGTTAAATAACAAGTGAAGTCTACGTGGATTCTTCCTCGGGTATTGTCTTAATCAATTGGTTTTTCCTACAAGTATTTCCCCAAATCCATTCTCTTTGTCTTTGCATCTTTAGCTTAATAGTTAGTTAATTTTAGATTAATTAATAATTCCCTTAATTCTTAGGCTAAATAATAAAAAGAAAGTTAGTATTAGTACTTTTGGTTCCTTTGGGTTCGACAATCCGGTCTTGCCACTAAACTATACTACTGTTCGATAGGTGCGCTTGCCTCAATCGTTGTCACTGTTAGTTTCTAGGCTCGATCATTCTTTTTATAAATTTTTAAGACTCTGACATAACGATCAGAGGTAAATTTATCGATACCTTGCAAAAGATACCGATAGTTTTTGACGTTTGGGAATTTTTATCTATACCTTGCAAATTTTGGGAATTTTTCATATGGTATCGATACCACCTAAAAAAATATTGATACCACTTCTTTAGTACCGATACCTACGTAACCTTTTTGGGAAAATTTGTTAAGTGGTCCCAATGCTTTATGTATGTCCATTCTATGTTGTTTGTCATATGTAACCATGATTAAACATTAATTTAAGTTTGCATGTCTTAATATTCACATGATTGCTATAATAAAAAAATAAAATAAAGATGCTTCCATACTAAATGTGACGATTTTGATGAAATCAATGTGAGACGCTGGTGTAGCATCCTAGAACTTGAGCTCGGCAATCGGGCTAGGTATAGGGTGTTACACTCTTCCTGACAAGAGAATGGAAAATAAGAAAAAAAAAGTTAAAAAAACATAAAAGAAAAAACTTAAATTTCTCAAAAAAATATAGGGACCAATTGTATAATTTAACCTAAAATTTTCATTTAAAATGATTATTTAACGTGCCATGTCATCTTACTGCTACACCATTAACGATAATTAACGGCTCAGTGACTAAAATGTTACAACACGATAACGCAACTGACTAAATTGTAACATTTCAAACATAAGTGACTAAAATGTAACCTGAGGCAAACAAAAGTGGCTATTTTGAGGATATTTCAAAGATTAAACATATTTCGTTTCATAGAAAAGGTACTTGTTGTTGCATGAGCTACAATCTCTATTGTTGAAGATGTAACACCTCATCCCCTTAAATGAAATTAAGGTAAACAAGCAATGAGAGCATATGGTAAGGGGAGTAAGTTTGTTGATTTTGGTATAGTATGGTCTATGTTTATGATAATTATGGTTTATGCATTTGAGATGAATGAATGATAAGGAGAAGTTTGTTGTTATTGTTTGTTGTTTTGTTGCTACTATGAAGTTGTTTTTCCCTTGAGATCTTTGTCTTATGCATAGTGATATGAAGAGTTTTGATCATTTGCTTATGTTTTGTAAAAAAGCCAAAGGAAGAGGTTGTTAAGACTTTAGCTATCCAATTACTAATGATTCAACTCATAATCAAACAACTTGTTGAATCGCTTTTGTTCATTCCTATGTTTAAACAGATGTCCAAATAGACCTTTAGATGATAATAATCATATTTTAAATGTCTGTTTTATTTAATATACATATTAATACTTATTTTACTATTTTAGCCATTATTAAAACATTTCAAAACCATATATCAATGGCCTTTAACCGTCCATCCATAATTCAAATGGTTCAATTGCATTATAAGGACCTCTATTTATAAAGACATGACACATAAGTGCTTTTAACATATGACGGGTTAATTTATCACCTTTCACAATTAGGCCCTTTTTATCAAATTAAGCACACAAATGGATAAATTAATTCACAGAAATTTCACACATGCTTAATCACGTATCATAGGCACAGAAAATAATATTAAAATATTTTTTGGCTCAGATTTGTGGTCCCGAAACCACTATTTTGACTAGGGCCTAAATTGGACTGTTACAGGTTATATAGTTGTAAATGGTTAAATTGATTTATGGATTTTAATGCTTGAGAAATGCTTTGGTGAAGTATGATTTTAGAAGTTGAGTTGATAAGTATATGAATAGGTATTTAGCATTGAATTGAGTACTGAAGTTGGTTGAAATGGATATGGTATGAATTGTGTTTTTGGTTGATAATTTTGGTTGCTTATTGGTTGAAGAAATGGTACCATTTTGGTTGTTTAGGTGAGCATGAGTAAGGGTGGCAAATTGGCCTGGAAAATGGCCTATTTTTGTCCACACGGGCAGAGACACGGGCGTGTGTCTCAACCGTGTGCAACACATGGTCATATTACACGGTCGTGTGTCCCCTGGTGTTGAATTAAAATGAACTCAGTATGCTCCACACTGTCTCACACACGGGGCGTGTGATTGGCCATGTGGTACAAGTCAGTATACCCCCCTAAATGGAACACGGCTTAGCACACGTGTGATTCGGGACTAAACCGATAACATATGAAATTTTTGGAAAATTTAGAAATTTTTCATTCATTCAGGGGTCACATGCCCGTATGAACAGGCCGTGTGGAAACAGGGCATACATATTGACTTGGGTCACATGGCCGACCACACGCTCGTGTGTCAAGCTCGTGTACCCTTCGAAGTGGCCACACACGCCAGTGTGCCAGGCCGTGTACTAGGCCATGCCAAACCTGTAGGATCTACTGACTTATGCAACATGGCCAAATTTCTAAATTTTCCAAAAATTTCGTATGTTATCGGTTTAGTCCCGAATCACTTCTAAAGCATGTTTAAGGCCTCGTAGGCTTTTATAAGGGACAATGTGTTTGTGTTGGATGGTATTTGAGTATGAATGCATAAATGTATGAGTGTTAGATGTCAAATGATGTGTATTGATTGGTAATACCTCGTAATCCTATTCTGACGGTGAATACGGGTGAGGGGTGTTACATTGTAGGTTTTGGAAGGCAATTTGATGATAATGGAGAAGAATGGGAAAGAAAGATAATTGGAAAGTAATTAGACAAATTTGGCAAAGAACAAAGAAATGAAAGTAAAACAGCAGTAGCTATTGACGCATCAACTTTGGAAGAAAAAAAAAGAATAATTCTATTTAATTCCAAATGGAAATCAAATGTAAAATATAATGTGTCTTTCCTAGGTACATTAAAGCCCTATTTATATACATGATATTTACTAATTTTGGCTTTAACCACTTCAACATATAATTAAAATTAAATAAAAATGAAAATTAGATTTTTTTTTTAAAAAAATTTTGGCTTTTACAAAGTCAAAAGAATCTGATGAGTCCTTGGCCATTTCCACATTTTTTATTCGGCCTCACTTTATTGACTGTATTTCAATTTGGTCCTTTTTTGCTCGTTTTTTATTCATATCATCCCAATTGCATCCTTGACAAGATTAAAACATAAAAGCACTAATTCAGCAGAAATCAATTTAAAAATTAAATGAATTTAACACAAAAAGTAATCCAAATTAACATGTTATCATTTATCTTGGTTGATAAGACATTATTTTAAGATAAATATTTGAGGGTTTATCCAAGATTTTATTCATTAAATTGATGAATTTGTCTCCACAAAATATTATCAGAGGAGTTATCATATTTTGCCTATAAATAGGTAGCACATATGCTTGGTTCGACAAGCCTTTTGGAGAGTGTTAGTGCTACATTGTTTTGTATTTGTTGTTAGGTTTTTTTTTCTTTTGCACTTGTGTTAAGTTTTCTTAGATAGATACTATTGATTGTAAGCAAGCTTATTTAGGGTGGGTGATTTATAATAATTGAGTTTATTGTTGGGGTAACGCCCTAAAATTTTTCGGTAAACCGTATGAGATTTTTTCTGACAACTTTATCTGTAAATTAGATAAGAAATTTGATTTTATTAATTATAATTATTTTTAGACTATTAAAATGGCCATTGAGAAGCACTTTGATCTATTTTAAAGTTCTGAACTCAATTGGATAAAAATACGAGTTGATGGTAATTTTGTTCCTAAAGGTATTTTGTTCATACAAAACCAAAATATGATAGAATATTAAAGTTTATATGTTGATGTGGGTGATGAGATGTTTTTTGAAACAATTGATTATGAAATGAGCCTTAAATTGCAATTTTACCACATCATTTTTACCAACCATACTAGCTTGTTTCAGCTGGCCAAAGAAGAGAAACAAGAAGAAAGCTTCTTCATAAATCTTTTTCATTTTCTACTTTTTTTTTTTTGAATCTTCCACCATTTTTGCTTTTTTTTTTCTTGCAAAGTCACCCTTTAGAAATCATAATAGAACCAAAAATCCTCATCAATCTCTTCATTCACACACTTAAGATTTTGAGTTTTCATGACAAAAAATTGGGTTGAGTAAGAAAGTGAAATATAAGGTAAATTTTTGTAGTTTTACGTCATTTTGACCCCCCTATTTTGTATTTATGAGCCTTATTAAGTTAGTTGAGTCATTTAAATGGTCATTTAATGTTGTCTTTATGAGTTGTTATGAGATCCCATGATATGCTTGTTTATTTGGTGATAAAAATTTAATAGAGAAATAGGCTCTCAACAAATGTAAGGAAAAGGTTACGGAATGAAATAGAATGTGGGGAGTTTTCCATCTTATGGAACTTACCGTAGCTACTTTGTTGTAGGTGTTGTTTAGCTTAATAATATGTTATTTAATACATTAAAAGATTAATTAAGAACAATGTGACATTTGTGTTTAGAATGAGTTAGGAAATGGTTACTTGAATGACTATTGATTAATGGAAACATAGGTTTAAACATGAAAGATAAATGTAAGTACATGTGTATGTACAGAATGTGATTATATATGTGATTGATAGCAATATATGAAAAATGTGTAATGTTAATGATATGCCGAGAATGGTTGAAAGTTAAATGCGTTCTTTGTTGAATTAATGGTATGAGATTGAATGGCATGAACAAGCTCATAATAAGTTATGAGACTTTTAAGACTCTTGGAAATGTTACATTAATATGTTGATCGAGTAAAGCCCTTATAAATTTGGTAGAAGGTTTAGGGCACGATTGGCATGTCAAAGGGAATAATTTGTGTGCGTATGGGTTGGTATTGTTGCTTTGGCTTGACATTTGATGTGAGTTAAAGGAATGTTCTTTTTAAGAACCTTGGTTGTGTGGGTTGGAGTACTAGTAGTGCTATATTTGTTGGAAAAATCCAGTTTAGAAAACAATTTTCTATCACAGCTAAAAATTAAAATTTTGAAAATCGAACCAGTTTGTTATATTTATAATAAAAAGCATTTTCCCGAAAAGTACCCGTGCTTTATGTGAATTCAAATAATATTTATTTAATAAAAAACATTATTCTACTCTAAGTAGAATGGGGTTGGCGGCACACCATAGTAAATAATACTATATATGACGCTCCTCTCTCTTATGATGAGGGGATTTGAGTCTTTCTTGTATTGAAACCAATTATATCTGCTTCTTGGATTTTTAACTCAACAATTTATAATTAATCCAACCCAATATATATTTCTATTTTCTAAAATAAATATTATTTATTTAATTAATTTTTCAATTAAATAATTTTCTCAACCCAATTCTAATTCCGTTAAAGTTATGCAACTTTACCATAAAATAATCTATGGTGAGATATATTTAATTTCCATATTCAATGGATTGACAATGACTAATTAATTTAATTCCATTTTTAAACTTAAATTAATTAATTAATTAATAATTCAGAAAACTTAAATTAATTCACAAATCGTTTCTATACTCAGTGACACATTCACAAACTCATTTCTTTAACGTCATCATTTCCATCCATTTTTGTTCTGAATCTACATGTAATTCATTTTTTGTTTCAACAAGCTAGTGGAGGGACCGATTGGGCATATGTAATTAGGGATCAAATAATTTATTATTAAGTTCCAACTTTTCGCCTATAATATCGTGGTCATTCCACTATAGTATCGTGATTGAGCTCTCCCCAATCACATACAATTACGAAAGCTACTTAATCAATGATTGTCCAATGACCTTGTCATAAGTGTGTTACCCTCATAGGATACTCTTAATCTTTTGAGGATAAATCTAATCTCCTAATATAACATTATTTTATCTCATGGTAACCATTACATCTTCATTAATGAAAAGTCAATTACTATCAAATAATAATGAAGTTGTTTATCACAAAGACAAACTACTCGTAGCCACATTTACTTTTTATCTATCATGTAATGCTGATAAGAGGATATCATTTACCCATTAGTTGGATTATGAATTCCACTATTGCAAATAACGCTACATATTGAAGAAGTCGTATACCCAACGAACCAACTTTCAGTTCCTTATCTATTTAAACTCAAGCTTTTACTTACATCAAAGTATACAAGTCATGCATACCCAATCCATCATTCACTCAAAATTAAGGTATGTCACACTATAAACGTCACAAGTGAATAAATACATAAACAAATCTAGGATTTATTCTACTTGGGTTTTGTCCGATGTATTGTCAGTTCAGTCAGTCACATCTATGTCTCTATCTTCTAGGGGTCATCCGCTCCGATGTTCAAGATAAAGCATCTCCCAAATTGGATTTGATAGACGATATATTAGTCTTTCAATCGGTTTACTCATTTCGGTTAGACTAAGGACATGTTTAGGTTTATTTACTAATACAAGTTATCTTTTCGTATCATGATCTGGCTCCGTAATACCGCTTAATATTAGTTAAATATTAGATAATCAGTGAGCCAATATTTGCTTCCATTTTACTTTACATGCAAAAACTTTGAAGACAATATAAAAAAGGTATTAATGTAATTAATGGATATTATTAAACTAATTTGTTCAAAAAATAAAAGTATACAAAATTAATATATTACACTTAAGACACCAGATCCAATAATATCTTAGTTGTGTAGGTTGAAATGCACATTTGTGCAATGATTATATACTTACTTGATTGTGTGGGATGAAATTCCCAAGTGTTCAAGTCTCATTTTACTAAAGTTACAAAGGACCTAATAAGATGAATGAATTTAAGGATGTCTATTAAGATATAAATATTGCACATTTGTAAGTATAAAGGATAAAAATGAATTAATGAGATTTATGAATTGAATTGAATTAAAAGATGCTTGTTACTTTTATTTTTAAGATGATTGAATTTGACCATCTCTTTATGAAATGTGCTTATATGATGTTACTTGTCATTTTTATTTTAGAAACTACCTCAATGATTCTTATTTATATCGTGTTTACCTTTGTCCAATGGGTAACTATTAATCTAACTCCTACAAGGAGGCAAGGTAAGTATGGTAAATTCCATTTGGACCTACTAAGCAATTATGCTTACGTGTTGTTGTTTTTCCATGTATATTGTTAATTCGTGGATTTTTGAAGCCAAGTCAAATTCGAGACATCACACTATCATTAAGATCTCCATGAGTATGAGAATGACGTATTTTTAGTTGTGGCAGATTGTCTACATTTAAAATATGTTAATTTCATATTACTTGGTTTTTGTGTTGAATGTTGTCTAAATGTGAACTTGGAAGCTCTATTTGGTATTTCACTATACTATTCTTCTTTTGGTTAATCGATGATATGCATGAATACTTTACTTGCAAGATCATTGGTTGTGATTTTAAAGTGTTTTGTAGTAGTTTTTATATGTAATGGAGAATCCTTTAAGTAGATTTTATGCATACCATAAATAGAGGGACTTTGCAAAACATTTCAAGTATTTTTGGGTGAACATAGTGAGTCACGTCACGACTATGAAGTTGTAACGTTGCGACTTCACACTTTACCTCATTATGACCTCACTTACTCATCAATTCATGTCGCGATGTCAAATGTTCCTTGTCGTGATGTCACACCTGTAACATCCCGATTTAGGGCCTAGTCGGAATAGTGGTGCGAGACCACAAATCCGAGATATATGTATGAGTTTTTAAGGTTTATGCTATGTATGCATGCTAGTGTGAAAGTTTCATGAAGCAATTTTGTGAAAGTGCGATTAAATTGTCCAAAAGGACTAAATTGTAAAAGTTGCAAAATGTGAGATTCTAGAAGCTATTTGTGTGAAATAGCTTTAGAATATTAATTAGAGGTCCTTAAATAGCAATTCTCCCAATTTCTAATTTTTTGACAAAATTGGGTATGAATGAGTTAAAATAAGAAGTGTATCAAAAAGGGCATTTTGGTCATTTAAAAATTTAAATGATTAAAATGGGAAAATATGATAAAAATTCATTCATCTTCTTCCCCAAGGCTGCCGAAAATTCAAGGAGCCATTGTTAGGGTTCTTTTCAAGCTTGCTAGTAAGTGCATCCAAGCCCCGTTTTTGATATTCTTCGTATTTTTGAAATCCTAGTTGCATGAGTAAGCTATTTTTAGCTATTTGATGAGCTAAAATGGATGTTCAAAAATGTACCCATGTATGACATACTTTTAAAATGATATTTTATGGAATATTATGTGAGTTTGATGTTAGATAAACATCTTTTTCTAAGTGAATTTCATAAGAAATGTTAGTATGGACTAATTTGTAATAGTTATGAAATTGGTCATTCATAATGGAAATAGTGAGAATTGATGATTATTATAGTAGAGAAAATGAATCAGCTAAGCATGAAGTTTAAGAAAGTTGTATGAAAATCATTTTACGAGCCTAGGGGCAAAAGTGTAATTATGAGAAAGTTTAGGGGCAAATTACTAATTTTGCCAAAGTATGAGTTATGAGTCAATTTAGTCAATGGGATTATTAAATGAGCTGAATTATTATTATAGATCAAGAAAAATGAAGCCCGAATCAAAACTGAGGCAAGAACAAAGTCGAGAACTAAGTTGCATTACCTACATACATTTTGTACATTGAGGTAAGTTTGCATGATTTCCTGTAACACCCTTAACCCATATCCGTCGCCGGAATGTGGTTATAAGGCATTACCAAACTTAACACAAGTCACCACAAACATTTACTGCTCATATAGTCAAGAACCAAATGTATCTTAAGAAATACATTATCAAAGCATACTTAAACCATTTCAAGCCTATTTTAAAACCATTCAACCAAAATCATTTCTAAGCACTTTCCATCAAATAACAAAGGTTACTAAACATTTGGTCATCTAATTTATTTACTGACCGAATATGCACATATCCATAATCATTACACTAAAATAAGTTATCAATTATCAAAAACTAAATAATCATATACACACATAAGCATGGACTTTATTCAATTGAATCTAACATATTTCCAAATTTTTCCATACCAAGAGTATACACATCCAACAAGATATAGATCATTTCATATTCAAGAGCATACTCGAATTATCAAAACCAAACATATAACTTCCATCGTCCACAACTCATGAATCTAAACCTTTTATTTGCATATACAGATGTATATCATTTTCGATTATACCTATCTAATTACATAACCATTACTAACCACATCTTGCCGAATTCAAAGATTATAGTAAAAATGATTTTATAAAGTTGATTCATGTTTCTATATTACCCATCAAAAATAATGTTTAACAATTTATAAACCAAACTTATTAATCAACCACATATGTTAACTTCCAAATGAGCTAGTAAGAATTCATGTATGGTTATTTCCTATCAAAACATACATATATTTACATATATACTTAACATGAATTAAAACACATCCATATTCCAAGCAAAGCATTCACGCATACTATAATTAAGATTACATAAACCTTATATCATTAACTTTTAAAACAAGCCATTTTCGCATGGCTTATATACATCAACACAAAAATTTCATCTAAGTATTAGGCTAGCCTATACATGCCTTAAGTTCAAAACCCAAACTTTAAAAGTACCAAAATAAGTCGATAGTGTGGATGACTTCAGTGACAATTCCCTGAGCTCGTAACTCACCCAAAATCTATAAAACAGAATAACAAACGCACAGAGTAAGCTAACTTAGCTTAGCAAGTCTTAAGCAAACTTAACAAATCAATTGGTTATTCAATCATATTAAACCGAACAATATGTAACATTAATATAATAGCATTACGCTTAAAAAAAAACTGTCATAACCGAATGCCAATGTCCTTACATAGCAAAACATTTATCATTATCTACTTTAAAAGTAGAACTTATCAAATGCACATTGATTAATAAATATATATGTACACCTCCATATACAACCAAATAACAATTTCCATATATATGTAAAGTAATCCACATAACCGAATGTATATATTTATTTTTATATATATACATATACATCTTTTAAGCAATTCTCATATTTGCAAGTAAACAATATCCACTCAACATCATTTTATCCACATATCCAAGAAACCGAAAGTACAAGCATATTTATTCCATCAACTTATTTGTTCAATAAGATCACATATGACATATACATATATTATTACGTACCTTATGGCTGAATTTAACCAAATTCATTTAAATAAGCTTTAGCTTACTCAATTTCTTCCATAACTTAATCATTTCATAAGCCCAAGCTTGGAATATAATTCATCGGTATAAAACTTGCTAGGCATAAGCCTGATTCACACACAGGCACTAAGCCTACTAGACCCGAGGTCTGATATTCAATCACCGACAATAAGCCTACTAGGCACGAGGCCCGATTATTTCCACCAGCTCAAAACTTGCTAGGCTCAAAGCCCGAATATCACTATCACCAAATCATTTCTTAACATTTCGTACAACTTCCATAGGTTTAACACAATCAAATAAAATGCAACCACATCATTTAAATGTTAAATTTCATTCGGCTACCATGTTATATAATTATACAATTTATATCAACATAGTAAACCATTTTATATACGAATTCAATGATTCTCAATTGCTTAAAGACTTACCTCGGATATCGACAGACGATGAAAACCGACTATTCGACTATTTTCGCTTTTCCCCGATCCAAATCTATTCTCTTTGGCTCTTGATCTAAACATGTTCAAATTAAACTCATTCAAATATATTTTTATTCAATTTAGCCCAAAAACACATAAATGGGAAAATTCCATTTTGCCCCTAATATTTCCCACTTTTTACAATTTAGTCCTATTTGCATAAAACACAAAATACACACAATTTGAATAAATGCCTTAAGGGTCGACTGTTCCTAGGCTTTATACAAGTCCATGCATTTCATTTCTTTCACATTTTAATCCCTCAAGAATTTTTTTTCCTATTTAATCCATAACACTCAATTTCATCAAATTTTCTAATTCAAAACATGTTGATTTAAAACATACTTTTAATATTCTACCATCAAACATTACAAAACATGAACATTCATCAATGGCTGAATCATCTACATGCCTCAAACTTAAAAATTTCAACATGGGTTGGATAGCATTTGAAGCAACGAACTCAAAAATGTAAAAATTATCAAAAACTAAACAAAGTACATACCCAAATTAAGCTTCCCTAATGCCGAAACCTTAAGCTTCAAAAATGGTGTTTCATTCTTTCTCACTTTTGGCCAAGAAGATGAACATTTTCATGTTCTCTTTCTTTCCACTTTGTTGTTTTATAAATTTAACATATAATATAATATAAAAGTTAACTTATAACATAAATAAAAACATATTAATAATCACATCATTATCATTGCCATCCACTAAGGCTCCAAATGGCTAATTTGCATCATAAGGCCACATGCAAAAGAAGACAAATCAATTAAACCACTTAATTTAATAAAAGGTTACTTTTACCACTTATGCAATTTAGTCCTTTTTCATAAATCGAACACACAAACGGATAAGTTTGCCTACGAAATTTTAACACATACTCAAACATATATCATAGATGTCAAATATAATATTAAAATATTTCTAATTCGTATTTGTGGTCCTGAAACCACCGTTCTGATTAAGGTCAAATTCGGACTGTTACATTTCCAAGCTTCATGAATATTTTCCTTGAATTGCTTGTTATGTTGTTAAATATACATTACTTTCATGAGAATGTTTAATGGTATGTTAAACGAAGAAATTAATGAGATTAAGTGTAACACCCCAAACCCGGTCAACACACCACGACCGAATCTGGCATGTCACAGAGTGAAAACGTTTCGAAGAGAACAAGTTACCGGTGTTATTCAGTGAAAACCCTCTGATTGCTTTGTGTTTGGAGGAATTCGATGTACGTATAGTTGAAAAACATTAAGTTGCTTTGAAATCCCGAAAAGCCTTTTTAAAACTCGTTTGTGATTCATTACTTAAGAAAACGTTTATGTCAACTAAAACCCGAGTGGTTTTTAGCTTGGTTAATTTTTAAACCGTTTGTACTTGAGCTTTGAAAATCATTTAGGTTGGCTTTGTTATCATGTGAAATGTATTACCCGATGGTAAAGTTTAGGAAACTTTGTATTCCAGGTTATTAAAACAAGTCAAGTAATTTACTTAGTCATATTTGAAATCAAATCTAAAGCAGATAAAATAATCCAAAATAAAAATAACCAATGGTCTTATTACAAAACCCAAATAAAAACCGAAATTTAAAGTAAAGTACCCAAGTCAAAAGTCCATGTAAAACCGAAGCAAATATCGCATGGCCACCTCGAGTCCACTCGGCTCCTAAATCCGCGATCTACGAATCACCTGAAAAGATAAGGGAGAAGGTAGTCACCAAGACTCAGTGCATAATCCCCCTCCCGATTATTGCAACATGCTTACACAAATCATAATCAAGCAACATATCATGCACCCAAACCTAGCCATCCGCAACTCCGTTTTCTACCCCGTGTGGTACCAAACCACTGGTGGTGCCAAACCACTGGTGACCCAAAGTCACTGATATCAATAATAATGTGGTGCCAAACCACTGGTAACCCAAAGTCACGAATAATCCATATGTGGGGCCAACCCATGTTGTGATGCCAAATCACTGGCGACAATCTCGTTTATCAAATGTGGGGCCAACCCACTGTGGTGCTAAGCCACTGGGACGAGTCGCTATGAGGTGCCAAACCTCTGGTGACCCAAAGTCACGAATATTAACTGTGGTACCAAACCACTGGTGGTGCCAAACCACTGGTGACCCAAAGTCACAGATATCAATCTTCCCCCTCCTCTCATATCGCCCACATTAATGCAATACATATACGAATCATTCTATCATGCATAACCATTAAACATACAGTGAACAAAGCACATGCGATTTCATTCAAATCAAATATCTTAACTCATCATGCGAACTTACCCTATATCCTTGCTCATACCCATAGGGTACCAAATCAGAATCTACACAGTTTCGGCTTTTAACAAAGTTTAGGTTATTAACAAGTTTACAACGATTAAGAAGTGTGTAAGTTATACACCTGGTTACTAACACGATTACTAAATCCCGAAGATCCTGATCTAACGCACTAGATCCCCTTTCCTACATTCGGCCAACACTAAGATCATTAGCAAAGAGGCCATTCGGCTATACTAGCAAATCCCGAAGGGTTAACGCACAACCATCCTTACCTTAATGCTTTTCGAATACTAGCCACAACCCGAGATATGCGAGATCGAGCCTTCCCCTACAATCGGCCAAGATTTTTAAACAACATAATGTAATAGCCTTCGACTTTTCAAAAGAATGATAGGAAGATTAGATCGACATGAACCCTTACCACTAACTTAAGGAAACCGATTGATAGAGAGAGTAGATGACCACGATCCACTTGTTTCAAAATCTCGAAGAACCTAGGAGAACCGATTCCAAAGATGAATGAGAACCAAGAAAAATGCCGAAATTCGGCTTTTGTCCCATATGAGTCGACAGAGAAAAGAAAGTGAGAATAGAGGAGATGCGGTCATGACAGACTTACCTATCCCAAACTGATTAGAGAAGAAATCAAGGGAGATCTCTGCTTGATTGATATTCGGTCAATAGTTAGAATGAGAAGGGAAGAGTTTGAGAGATTTCGGAAATGGTGATGGATCTCAAGGTGATCCGACTATGGCTTGAGAAAAGAAATCAAAAGATTCGGCCAAGGTACTTTGATGCAAACGAAAGAACAACAAGGCTTTCGGCTTTTCAACACAATGGAAAGATGGAAAAGATTGAAGAAGAAAAAGGGAATGTGAATGAATGGATTCGGCAAAGGAAGGAAGAAAAGGTTTCGGCACAAGGTGATTGAGAGAAAAGAAAGATGAAGATTGCCGAAAAGAGAAGAGCAAGAAAGTGCCAATGGGGTTTCGGTTTCAAAGGAGAACAAGAGAGAGCTTCAATTGAGGATTCGGCTAGGTGCTTCAAAGGGTATTCGACAAGTGCCAAAAGAGATTCGGCTTTTGTTTCAAATGGTGCATTAAGGGAAGAAATCGACAAGACTAAGGGGGGTTTCGGCTTTTGCTCATAACCGAAAGCACTTATGCTAGACTTAGCCGAAAATGTCACCTAGCTAGACTTAGCAATTTCGGCACTTCCCCCTCTAGACTCCCAACCGATTACTCCTCCTCAAACAAGAGTTCAAATTCGGCCAACTGCTCAAATTTCTCCTGGCCACTTGTTCAAACGAGTTTGAATTAGTCAAACTCCTAAATTCTCTCTTCTCCATCCGTTCGAATCAATTTAACTTATTCAACAGTTATCCTGTCAGAGTTTGAGCTGAGCACAACTCTTCCCTCTTTAGCGTCAAAAAGAATTATCAGCAAGGGATCTCTGCAGCTCGAACCCAAGCTGTCCTTCCCCTGCTTGTGGCGTCACTGCTCAAGGCCCTAAGTGGCGCCTCCTTGCCACTTTACCAAGGTAATTCTGTGCTAAAGTTTACCACAAAATATTTTTAACTCCTAGCTCCTTCAGCTCCCCTGAACCAATGCTTGAAAATAAAATTTTTCCTATAGTTCGGGCCTACCCTTGGCTTATATCTAGACCCTAAAACACCTCAATTAATAACACAATCAAGCCATACACATGCAAACAGTTCAAACATAATAGCCCCTATTTAAGGATGTTACATTAAGCATGAGAAAGTCCCGATTGAAGTTGAATTACTTAGGATACTCGATCTACCACATGAGATAAGAAAGTCCGTATAAGACCAATCCAAGGCATGGCATCGGCAATCAAGCAAGTTATCATGTAAGTCCAAGACAAGTCTTGGCATTGAAGAGTTATTATGAGATGAAGACCCATGTAGGCCCAAGCCAAGGCATGGCATTGGTGAGTCTCCAAGCAAATATGTCATGTAAGTCCAAGACAAGTCTTAGCATTGAAAAGCTATCATGAGATAGAGATCCCATGTAAGTCCAACCCAAGGCATGACATTGGTAAGTATCAAGGAAGATTTCATGTAAGTCCAAGCCAAGGCTCAGCATTGACAAAGTAAAGATACCAAGTAAGACTATGTCAAGACATAGCAATGGTAAGTTCCCAAGGGAACCCACAAGGAAGACTTCGTGTAAGTCCATGTCAAGACATGGCGTCGATATTGAGTTAAGAGATCCCATATAAGACTATATCAAGGATATAGCATTGGCATCAAGATACATGTGAGATGAGACTCAGTATCCTTTGTTATTCATAATAATTCATCGGGCAAAAGAGTAAAGATTGAATGAGTAATCAAGAAAGTTAAGTAAGTAAAACTATCAACAAGATATGCGAGTTAAAGTTAATTAAGAGTATTACTCATGTTATGAATGATGAAGTTGAGATTATACTTAATATAGTAAAATATACTGATCTATGTGATCAAGTGATACAGGTACCTTGTTTACCTCACAAGCATGAGACTAGTAAGTATCATGAGATATGTATGAATCTTTAAGAGTAAGTAAGCTCAAGCTCATGAGTTTTACAATGCTTTTGTTTATGATAAATGGTTTTTGTTAAGCGAATATGTTGCTATATACATTACATGCAAACTTACTAAGCTAAATGCTTACGTCTTTAATTCTTTTCTTTCATGTAGTTCCGCTAAGCTAACTTGTGGATCATTAACATCGGAGCTCGAAGCACACTATCAATCGCTATTTTGGTATGGCCAAGTTATTTATATTAAGTATGGCATGTATAAGAAGCATTTTATTTTGAAAAATGTCTTAAGAAGGGCCAAAGTATGGGCTATCAAGTTTATTATTCTTTCGTATATGGCTAAGTGATTGGCCAAAATTGACTAAGTATGTATGGTTATTGATATCAATGAAGTATGTAGTATTATTCATGTTACATGAATTATTTTGAATTGTTGAATTGGATATGACGTTGATATTGATTTTCAGGGTGGTAATTAGCTTGGTAAATAGCCTCTAAGTACCCACACGGATGGACACACAGGCGTGTGTCTAGGCTGTGTGTTCCCTGTATGTTAGTGTCTTAAGTCACTATAGACCACGGGCTAATCACACGGATGTTTGTATAGGCCGTGTGAGACACACGGTTAACACATGGGCGTGTGCTCCAACCCGTGTGAATAAGTCAGTATATCAAGGTATGGCACACAGTTTGTGGCCACGGGCGTGTCAAGGCCGTGTGTAATTTGGCAGTGTCCACCACGGGTGGAAGACATAGGCGTGTCTTAGGGGTACACGGGCGTGTGCCAAACCACATGGACGTGTGATCCCTGTTTTGAGAGAAAATTTCCGGTAGAGTTCAGAAAGTTTTTGGATGTAAGTTTAAGGCCTCGTAGCCCTCGAAATGTATGATTCGTCTAAGAAAGAGAAGTTTTTAATTCGGAATAAAATTTTATAGCCCGTAAGTACATGTTTAAGAAAGTTCAAGCACATTAATGTCTCGTATCCGGTCTCAGCCTCAAACTCAGGTATGGGGTGTTACAACACCCTTGTAGCAACCTTGCACTTTTTCAAGCTTTTTTTATCTTTCGAGGCTCATTTTGGGTTTTGATCAGCTTTGAATAAATTCTAAATAATTTTAAATTATTTTTAAAATTTTCAGTTCATCTAAAACATGTTTAATTATTATATAAAAGTGTTTTAAACTTTCAATCCTTAAATAAATCTAAGATTTCTTACTCGTACATGCTTCGGTGGCATCTCCTATTCGTATTGGTTGTTTGGAACGAGTGAGGGGTGCTAAAGTTGGGGTTGCAATTATTTCTTTGTGTAATGGTGAATAGGCTTAAACCAATAGGTGATCCAAATGATTGTTGAATAAAAGCTATCTACTGAGTAAAGCTCCATAAAATAGGAATAGTGAATCCGAACTACGTTAACAAAGTTTACGTGTCTATTTCTCTTATTCTCTTATTTGTTTACTGCCCTTGTTCTGTCCACCTCCGTTTAAACATACGCCTGAACATCTATCTTAACATCAAATTAAACAGAAAGCAAATCAAAACTCTAAAAACCTTATTCGGTATATTTTATGGTAATGTAATATATTACTATTTAATTGATAGAACATAAAATTAACTAAAAGCATATTTTACTAAATTATCTTTAAGGATGAATTAAATTATCCAAATAATCAAAACAATAAAAATATAGAAAAAGTTAAAACAATAACAATATACAAAACCCTAACTTTTTTCAATCCGTAGATAATTAATGAATCTAAAAAACCTATTTATAAATAACAATTAGTTAATTGAAAAAACTAAAGTAATAAAATTGATATAAATAAATGAATACAGTTGAAACTATGTTTGGGAGAGTATAAAAAATTTGAAGAATTAGATACATTAATTTTTTTTTTCGTTTTGGATTAACAAAATTAGATTAAGTGATTTAAAATGGGTAAAATTATGACAGATTTCGCATTAAGATTCCGAAAAAGTAAAACTCCTGACTAATAATTTAGGTAAGGTGAATTCAAATACAGGAATCCAACTTACTTTTACCACATAAACAAAATTAGGGTTAGTTTACCAAAATTGTTTTCAGAAAATTGGATTTAAGATTCAAGTATTTGATATTTCTGATAAAATGTACTTTTAAAAAATAAAATGTTAATTTTAAATATAATATAGTAAATTAAAAAAATTAAGCATTTAAATTCGCTATATTACTATATTTCAATAAAATATAAAAAATAATTTTTTGTAACTTATTATTAATATTTTGATATATGAAATACAAATTTTGAATATTTTTAAATAGTTAATATTAATTATTTATAAAATTTAATTTGAATACATAAATTATATTTTAAATATTAAAATATAACCATTACAAATTTACATATATAAATTATATATTTGAAAATAAATTTCAATAACTAATAATTTTATATCTAATACAATATTACATAAAATATATTAAATTATAATAAGAGTTAAAAGTGTCATTTGACTCCAAAAGCAATTTTCCCAAATATAAAAGCTAGAAAAAAATATTTTTGTCATTGGGTTCAAATTTCAAAAGTACTTTTTGACTTCAAAAGTTGTTTGTTTTAGCTTTAACTCAACCTTAATGAACTCTAGTAATCTTTACTGAATTGAATTAGTTAAATTTTATTATTAGTTCTTATACTTTATAAAAGTTGTGGATTTAGTTTTTGTACTTTAATTGATTAATTTTAGTCCTTGTACCTTTCAAATTGGTCAATATCAACCCTTATACTTTTCGAATTTTGAAATTTTAATCCTGACTCAAATGAAAGTAGTTAAATACGTTTTGTTAAACTTAATTACTAGTTCTATACTATGCGTACAATTGTAGATTTAGTCAATATTTTCCAATTGTATCATTCTAAGTCTCTATATTTTTTAAATTATGAAATTTCAATCTTGACAAAAACGATATTTGGTAGTCATTTGGTAATTCACTAATTGAGTTTTTTAGTATGTAATATGTAAAAATAACAATTTGACATGATATTACACACATAAATGCTTGCTACATCAAATTTTGAAAATAACAGAACTTAATAAATTTAACAATTATCAATGGGCGAGGAGATCCACAATTTTTCTAAAGTACAGATTTAACCAATCGAAACTAAATTTACTGGCCACCGCATAAAGGAAAGGAATTCAGGTTGTATGTAACAGATTCTCTAGGTAGTACCAGGCATAGCATTACTTTTTAAGCATAATCTCAAGCATTCTTTCTCCCAAGTGGTTTAAGAAGTACAGGGAAAAACAAAACAAAACTTACAAAAGAACGGTTACATTCTTTTGCTTTGCAGTATGAGATATGAAAGCTGTCTGAAAAAAAGAAAACTATTCTATAGAAGCTACACCAGGAGATGATAAATCGAGCAGCTACGGAGATGTAACATAAGCATGAAACGAGGCCTTCCAGGCTTCCAAATAAAATTTAACCGAGAACCAGGTCGCTTTATCATCATATCACAGCTGCCGACAACAGTGAATTATTGTTCCTTTAGACAAAAACAAGAACCAGGCATCAGAGCTCAGCTTTGCAAGCTGAAGAAAAAAATTTTGATGTACTATATACCTATATACGAGTTTTTGAAGTTTTTCTATGTACTTGAAGGAAAATGAAGGGTCGAAGCTAATATAGCTATAGACTACGGTTCATATAACATTGTGAACTTCAGAAATTTACCATTCCTTGGTGTAATCTTTCAGTTCAACTCGAAAATCAAGACGAAATGTTTGTCAACAATAAAATGTTTAATGAATAAACTAAATGAAACAAAAGCACTTGTATGCTCTAATTATTCTTTAAGGTACAGATGAATGAACTTCAGAAATATCTTTAGCATCCTTTTGCCATGTTTTCATATCTAACTTCTCAGGTTGATGCTAAAATCTGATTTGACAGGTTAAATCTTACATATAGGTTTTATGTCTTTTCATGCATCGAAACAATCGCATGCCTACTGCAAATATAAAATGAAAATTAAGAGTGTTTCAATACCAACATATCTACCGAATCATCTCGTTTCTTAATGACCGGTTATAGACATTGCCCCTGAATATGTTGAACAAACAAGATCATGTGTTTCAAATGCAGTGAAATAACAGGAGGAACTTGCATAACAGTAGAGCTCTAACCTGATTGTTTGAGGCTTGCCCATGTATTCGGTGCGGCTTCATATTCAAGTCTATCAATTTAGTACCCGTTTCAAGATGACCATCAGCATTAGCATCCATCCTTAGAACAGGAGAGGCCTTGTCATTTTGTTGGTTCTCTCCTACTGTCCGTTTAGCTTCATGATTTTGGCCTCTCATGGTCTCACTGGGATCCAAAGGCTGTGAAGCTGGATCCTCTATATTACCAGGTTTATACCCTGGAAACTGAAAAAAAATAAAAATTCCCAGGGAACATTTTAAACTCCAGGAGGAATATATGACGCAATTACCTTCAAAGATTTAAGTGACAAACCTCTACTCTCTGCCTTAAGACAAGATATCTTCCATGAGTTCTTTTACCTCCAACATGTACAATCATATCACATTGTAAACAAAGGGATGTTCCATCTATCTCACAGTAAAAGAAAGCTACATGCACGGTTCAAGGAATGAACATAAGTTCCGCAAACTTGTTAAGAAACCTGATAAATCAACAGCTCTATAATCAAACAGCACAAGACAAAAAGACACCTGCATATTACCAGGTGCATTTTCACATATGTCGCAGCGAGGAACATCACTGGGGTTTGCCAGACCCACCCGGACATGCCGGCCGGCAAGCTTATTGCACAAATGGACCTGGCACATCAATCAACATTTCACTTCAAAACAAAAGGTTTGATTTTGCAGGTCAAGCTATAACAATGCACAAGAACCTTTTGAGAAGAAATAAAATCTAATATACCCATCTATTTTTTATAAAATTTACAATCTCCACCCTTCTACATGAAAAAGAAAAGACTCAAAACTATTGCTTGACTAAGACTATTCATCAAATTTTGGATTTCTAGAAGAGAATTTATAGAAAGGTTAGCCTGCACAATTGCTTATGCTAGAAGTGGTAAAGAAGAGTATATCTACATATGTGTATGTATATCAATCCTGAAGACTAAAAGAAAGGCCTTTAGTTGGTTATGAAGTAACTGTGATAAAAATCCTGCCTCCTACAAAGAACAGACCAAAAAATTCTTAAATGGGTCCAGTAAACAGCTAAAACAGACCTCCAAAGTGTATGATTACATAGGGAAAGAAAGTGAGGAGAATGAAGGAAAGAACCAACCTTTTCATCACAAGCACCGCAAAGAGCAGCCTCATCGGCAGCACAGAAGACGATAGCAGCAGCACTTTCACAAGCGTCGCAAATGGTTCGCATAATTCTCTCTCACTCTCATCCTCTTGCAATAGCAAAAATATTCATCTTCTTTTTTCACATAATAATATTATAAATTAATAACATGCCCCAGAAAACAAAAGAACCCAACTACAGAAAATAAAAACAAATGGAAACAAATTGTTTTATAATCAAATGAAAATGATAGGCAGAGGCAGCTGTTGTTGTTGTTGAGATTGGTTGGTGATAATGATGATGATGGTAAGGACTAGGATTGGTGATAGAGGGGGAAAAGATGTTTTTTTTTTTCTTTTAAATATTAGAATTACTCATTAAAGAAAAGGGTGGGGGAAAATGTAGGGATTTAATAAACAGGCAAGGCAACAAAAACATAAGAAATGAATGATGGGGTGGACCAGTGGAGGGTGTTTTGTTTTGTCAACTTGTGGTTTGATTCAATTGGCATTTGATGGATGGACACCACAAGTTTTTCAAACAAAAGTCTTGGCTTTTATGTGTTGAGGAAGTTGGGAACGTCTCTGGCTTCAATCTTTGCTGACCAGTCACTTATCTGCCATGGGACCCAAGTTTATTTTTTCTTCTTTCTAGTTAACTTTGGTTTGGTTTCTTTCTTTTTGCTGCTTCTGGTTCATACAAAGCATCTTCTTTTCTCTCTCCCTCGTGGTTATAGTATTACTAGTTTCTCAAATATGAGATATGATAGGGCTAATGAAATCTTATGTTTGGGGGGCTTAGACTGCTTTCATCTATCAAGCATAGCCATAGGTGGACCTGGGACAATTTGCTTGAATTCAGACTTTTCTTCACAAAAACCATTCTATTGGTAAAGGCCATTGTCTTGTTTTTCACTGAACCATGAAAGGCAAACATGTTGAACAATTGAAAATGGTTTTCTTTTAATAAATATAATTGACTTTAATGAATCAAAGTTAAAGCAGAAATTAATCTCAATAGCAGGTTTCAGTTCAAAGATATTTTCTTGGCTTTTTTGTCAAGGTTTTGTATATGCTCATTGCTCATGTGGTGTCCATTTCTTCTTCCTTTTTTGATTGTGACGTCCGCATTTTCCTCAGCCACATAAAATGAGATCACAAGTAAATTCATTTGAAAATTTTTGTGGAATCAGATGAATGGCTGTGGTTGGTAATATACGAAACAACCATGACTTTTACTTGTAAGCAACTCTCTTTGAAAAAAAGAACAAACAGTACTGATTTTATTTGGAAATTTTGTAAAAGAAAAAGAAAAAAAGAAAAGCATCAGATGCTGCAAATTTGACATTTCACAGAAAAGTATAGTGGCAAGCCTAACTAAAGCCCAGGCCTAATATGTCAAATCTTATAGTTCTTACTGATTATTTCTTTCATCCTTTTGATCTATATCAATGGCAATGCTTCCAAGTAAATACAATGAGAAGCCTCATCTAGGATTACAGGGTATGCATATATAATCACAACTCAATATCACAAACTTATTAAATACTATTATCAATACAAATTTCTTCATGGAACTAAGTCATAAAAGACCTGTAAAACAATTGCAGCATGTAATACAATAGCCTTGTTGAACCTGCTTAGCCTTAGCTTGAATGGTCTGGAAGGAGGAGGAAGGATTGGAAGATTCCAACTGTTGTAGAGCTCTACCATGTACCCGTCTGGATCATGGGCGAAGACCGGATCAACTCTGTTCCCTTCATCTTCAACTACAGTGATGACATATCATTTCCATGTCTTGCAGCTGTCTCGCATATACTGACAGTGATATCACTTCCTACTAGCTAGCGGCTACTTGAAACTAAAGTTTTACTCTTAAGGTTCTGAAAGATTTAATAGGAACAGTATGTGATTCTCCATAGGATGAATTGGTTGCAGTTGAGCAATAGTGTCAAAATCATCAGTTGATCATTCTTCTGCATAACCATTTATGTGAAATTGACTAGAAAACAAGTTGCAAGAGAAAAATAAAGCTTTCTGGTTTAGCTTGTTGTGTTAGCCCTTTCAGACACAGGTCAGTGTTGAAGATATTTCTAAGATAATTAGCTAAGATGAGAGGCAAACTCTATTTATTTGTGCCCAAAAATGGTGACTTCAAACACCTACTTAACCATACTCATCTTCATGTCTACTTCAGGTTAAAGAGAATACAATTCAACATGTACCTAACCCGCATCACCATAAAACTGAACATCTACAGAGATATTGTTTGTACTAAGAACAAAACATTAGTAATTGACTATGATGCCAAAAGATTGGAGATCCGTTCGAAACTTATATAATAAACCTGCACTGAGAAGTACAGTTTAAAGTATCTGATATTATGAAGCATGGAAAACAACAGCTGTTGGTTGGGTCACAAATATCTCTCAAGGAGCAACATGCCTTGTAAATTCAGGCTTCATTTGCATTTGCTACCCTACTGTTGGTCCTTTGTCCACTATATACCTTGCTATCAAACAGGCATGTGGTTCCCTAACTGAGTTTCCCAAGGAATCAACCAGCCCAGCTACTTTATTTTCAAGCCTTGTTGGATGATGGGTGTTTACCTCTTGTGAAATCAAAACAGGTTCAGTGGTTCTTCTTCGGTTTTTGAACTTCTTTTCCTGTATTTTTCTTTGATTGCTATGCCAAAAGCCCAAAACAAAAGCAAAGACAACCAAGAGTGTAGGGTTTTAGAGCATGAAGAGTAGAGACCCTTCTTAAAATTCAGACAATCAAGGTCTTAGACAGAACTTCAAATCAGGTTTATCCTTACACAGTGCTTGCCTACAGGGTCCTTTTTTATTTTCTTCTGAATAATTAATGATACAGGTAACCCAATTATTAAGAAAGTATTGTTGTCAAATCTGTATAGTTGTTACATTGTTTTCATCCTAAATGTCCAAAAACCTTCCAATGGTGTGATTTTGATGAAGTGCATCGAAACTATTTCCATCCTGTCAATGGGGTTATGAAGTTTGCATTGCATTTCAAAAGGTTTCAAGAAATAAATATAAGCATATAATTAAATATTATCGACAAAGTCATAGTTAGAATAGTAAAATTATTCATTGACATCATAAATCATAGTTCAAGTCTCGTGAAATTATAAAATTTGACCACTAATTTCATTTCTTTAAGAAAGGAACAGCTCTGGTGTTATCTTCTTACGTTGAAAATTCTAAAGAAAAAAAGCTATCCTCTAATCTAAGTTTCTCTCCACAAAAATAATGATAAAGAACATGACACACCGACACTTTGTTTTCCTGGGGCTTTGGTAATTTTTGAAAGTTAGGAACTTATTGGGAAAATAAGCAAAGCAAAGCGTGAATACACACATACGTCCATTGAACTCTTTTCATGGTTTTCTTCAATAAATCTCCTTTGTTTCATTGGTCCATAGTTCAAAACGTTTGGCCTTATAGAACATTCCACCCATATGTTTTTCTTTTGTGGGGGGTCAAATTGTATTTCAAGAAATAAAATATGAAAAAAAATCATTTTCCATATCTAGAGAGAGAGAAAAGGGACTGTTTTGGGGGAATGAAAAGGTGCAAAATTTAAGGTTTTTTGGCAACAAATTTTATTTTGTTCATGCACATGCATGGGCCTCCCATTCATGTGTTGAATGAAGACTATGTAAAAGCAATTGCTTTCTTACCACATGGGGTGTTCCTAATTATTAATCTCCTTGGCTTTGGTAAAAAAGGATCCCCATGCTTTCTGTCTTTTAACATCTTTTGCCTGCCATTGTTTTCAACTTTTGGTTTGGAGAGGACAAGTAATGTATTATACTACAAAGCTAGCGGGGAAGAAAAAATGCCGAAAGAAAGATTACTATGGATGTTGTTGTAGGATCATATTTTACCTCTATTAAAAAAAATAGACCTATTAAACTTTAAATGTTACATGAAAGAGTAAATTAACTTTTTTTTATTAAAAATTTCACTTATTTTTACTGTTAAAAACTAGTTTTTGTATGTTAAAATGAGGTGCATATAACATACCATATGTAATTGTCTAGTTATTCTGTTACTCACGTAAGTTGTTAACAAAAAAATAGATTTACACATTTTTAATAAAAATCATAAATTTACTTCTTGATATAATATATAGAGACCAATTTACACATTTTTTAAGTAAACAAGGGCTCAATAGTGTTTTAATTTAATATTGCATAAGTAATCACAATATTCTACTAAAATAGAAAATTTCCTCATTATAAATTATAAAATTTTAAATTAATAATAATAAATTATATTTTAAATCTTTTAAAAATTATAAAGAAATAGACTATTATAATAATAAAATCACATTTTTACTATTATAAAAATATATATCTTCCTATGTTTAATCCAAATGCCAAGTTAGAGCCCATTCAAGATCCATTAATCATATGGTATTTAGCACCTTCTAAATAAGCAAATCTAGCTTATATACACTTTATCATTATTAATAATTATATTTTTTAGGATTTAGAAAAGCTAGTTTTATCTGGAATTCTTGAGCAATAAATTAATGCAAGGTAAGGCTTGGTTGTCAAGCAAATTAGGTACACCTTTTATGGTCAAAACTATAACCTCATCAACCTCTGTTATCATTGTTTAAAAAAATTCAACCTCTGTTATCAGTTACTTTTTCATTTTCCAAAAAGAAGAAAGAAAATCAGAGGCTAATTATGTTTTCACTTTAGCTTCCAAATAAACTAAACAGAGAAGTAGAGACCATAACAGCTTCAACATCTCACTAACTCATTGCATTATGACCCCTACTTTAATTTCTTCTCAAGAGAGAGCTAAGACTTCAAATTTTATTCTCTCTTTTTTTTTTTTCTACTCTCTATTTCCTTCATTCTGCCATATGTACATGCACATTGCGAGTCTGGGCAGTTAACTGGTGATGTAAATGACTCAGGTAAATATGGATAAAAAATTGGGTTGGATTGTTTTGCTGTAATTTCCATGTTTGTAGAAATGATATTAATTTTTGTCTATTGTGCTCCTTGTTTGGAACTTGGATTAAGTTACTACTGGAGTTTGTTGTTTTCTGACAGGGTTAAATACAGACAAAACCAGAACAGGCAGAGAAGAGTAAAAAAATGGTGATATTTACTGAAGTTACCAAATTTGGAAGGAAAGATCAAACATTTCTTGGAAAAGACCACGATTTCCCAATGTAAAAAAACTTAATTGTTTCTCAAAATATTTACTTTTAACTTCATGTTTGTTCGTGTATTTTTACTTACCTCTAAAAATATTCTGTATTTAAATAGCGTAAACATGAGAATATCGACTTTGACTGGCTGTACAAGGGGACCATCTCAGAAAAGTCCAAATTTTTGTATTAATTAAATTAAAACCCAAATTAACTAATTAAGTAAATGGTTGTATTTTTCTTGTCTTAAAGGAATTGTTGCTGTAGCCAACTATAAAGGATAGAATCTGTGTCTACTTTGATATTTTTGAACCAAAAAGAGGCAGATAAAAAAATGGGGCGGTTTAGTTTCTGGGTTGAGACTTGATGCTGAGCAAAAATTTGGGTGAATTTTTAGCACTAACCCATGATTTAGTCTTTTGATCGCAGAAAATGATGGCTCAGTAGAATATGTGGTAGAGAGCTGAAGTAAAGAGGCATTGATGGAAGTCTCAATGTATTGAACTTTTCCATTTCATGGTATTACTTTTTAGCATATTTTGGAGTGGGAAGGTGAGAGATGGGGGTGGATGGTGGAGAGGAGGAGCAAATGCAAGAGCCAACAGAGTGTCATGAGAGAATTTTTGTTTCAGTTCGACTGCGGCCGCTCAGTGAGAAGGAAATTGTTAGGCATGATGTATCAGACTGGGAATGCATCAATGATAACACTATCATATACAGGAGCAAAATGTCGGTTTCTGAGAGATCGATGTACCTACTGCTTATACATATGGTAAGGCTTTAGATTTCAGTTTTATGTAAATTTTATTGCTTTACTCAGCCTGTCCTTAGTCCTATGGGAAAATATATTTTGAAAATGTCTCTTAATTTCTTGAAATAGCTGAGGAAGTCACTAGCATTTGGAACCAAACTTCTACAGTTGCTGTTAATCATGTTTAATGTTAATATTAGCTGCTCTATGATAAATTTGATTGCATTAGAACCAAATTTCTGCAGTTTTAGTTCAGAAGCCCTTGAGTGGCACCAACCCCCAGAATGAAAGGTTAGGTCTGAGAAAACGATGTTTGCAATTCCTTTATGATATTTGTCACTAACTACCAGTCTTCCATGATGATATTGTATCACCACTTAGGTTTCAGGCTGTAACTGCAATGTCTAAAGAGTGGCTATAGCAAGATTGCTTAGCTTTCTTATGAATGAAAGTAAGGTGAACTTGGCGTTTGTTACTATGAAGGCTTGATTCTTGTCAGGATGATAGAGACAATATTTGTTTTACTATGTTGTCATGTATGGAATTGACATCAACAGCTTCATATAGTCTTCTAATTTTTTTTTCTTCTCAACTCACGGGTCTGCTTCCGGATTCTAGACAATGTTTTTGGCTCCGATTGCCCCAATAGGCAAGTGTATGAAACAGGAGAAAAGGAGGTTGTTCTTTCAGTTGTCAGTGGTATAAACTGTGAGTGCTTTTCGTTTCGTTTCATTCCCTTTTGTATACTTCTTATAAGGCTCTTTTCTTTCTCCACATAACTTCCTAGTCCCTTGTTTAATTTCCTTAACATAAACTACTTTTTCAGCAAGTGTTTTTGCATATGGGCAAACAAGCAGCGGAAAGACATATACGATGATTGGAATTACTGAGTATGCAATGGCAGATATATATGACTACATACAAAGGTAATGAAGGCACAATGGTTCTCGTTGCTAACTAGTGGTTATGCTGTTCCTTTGTATTCCATCTTTGACAAAAAAGTGAACTGTACTTCCATGCAGCACAAGGAAAGAGAGTTTGTCCTGAAGTTTTCTGCTATTGAGATTTACAATGAATCTGTGAGGGACCTCCTTAGTGCAGATAGCAGTCCTCTTAGACTTCTAGATGATCCCGAAGTGAGTTACATCCTTTTTTTATGAGGAACTGGTAATCTTATGGACTATTTTACTAACACCGGCAAATTTGATAGAGAGGGATAGTTGTTGAGAAACTCACCGAAGAAACTCTGCGGGACTGGAATCACTTTAAAGAGCTTCTATCTGTGTGTGAAGGTAAAAGAATTATTTTAACCGACCTTTTTTTCAGTATCTGATGACTGCATAGTTAAGCAATTGTTGGTGCACATTGGCAGCTCAAAGACAAATTGGAGAGACTTCTCTGAATGAGGCAAGCTCTAGGTCCCATCAAATTCTGAGAGTGGTAAGCTTTGTGTTTCATTGCTAGACTTTTTATATATTGTTCACTTCTCTTTACTTTACAATAATATGGTGTTTATTTTTAGTTATCAATTTTTTTAAAATATCATATGCCTATGTGCCTTCCATCAGACAATAGAAAGTTCTGCACGAGAGTTTTTAGGCAATGACAAATCAAGCATGCTTGCAGCCACTGTGGTATGAAACAATATACTTTATCTTTTCAGTCAAAGATTTATTTGTTGAAAGGTATTGGAAAAGCAACTGACGTTTTCATTCTATTTTGTCTAGAGTTTTGTTGATCTCGCTGGAAGTGAGCGTGCGTCTGAGTCATTATCAGCTGGTGCAAGGTTGAAAGAAGGTTGCCATATAAATCGCAGTTTATTAACACTTGGAACTGTTATCCGTAAGCTGAGGTTAGCTTTTTGATGAAATCATGTTTTGTGGAAAACCAATAAATTTCATTAGTTTCTGTCCTTCGGTTTGACCATACATGATCAGTTTGATGTAACTGATCATTTTTCACAATATTGAGCCAAAAATATCATCTAATATATATCAGAAAGCTTACAAATACAAACCACGTGCTTTCTTTTCTTTTCATCTCTGCATGCAAGTGCCTGTTGTTTATGAATTCTGATTCTGGTTCACCTTTCCTCAGTTTTACCCTTCTTAATGTTTATATTACATATTGAACCTCAAGAATGAAACAGGTAATAATTGGCATATATTCTTATAAATTTGTATTTGGCTGCAGCAAGGGAAGAAATGGGCACATTCCTTTCCGAGATTCAAAGCTGACACGTATTCTTCAGTCTTCACTAGGAGGCAATGCTAGAACTGCTATCATCTGTACCATGAGTCCAGCACGAAGCCATGTCGAACAATCAAGAAGCACCCTCTTGTTTGCAAGTTGTGCCAAAGAAGTTACTACCAATGCACAAGTCAACGTGGTCATGTCCGATAAAGCATTAGTGAAGCAATTGCAAAGGGAATTGGCTAGATTAGAGAACGAGTTGAAAAGTACAGGAACAGCATCTATTTCCTTTGATTCTGCTGTGTTGCTGAGAGAGAAAGACTTTGAGATTGAAAATGTGATGAATAATTCTGAGATAACATGTCTTTTCAGCTCTTTAGCTTAGTCCACAAATCATTCACTTTTCCTACATGTTTCATGCAGCTAAAGAAACAGGTAATCCTACTGACTCAGCAAATAGACTATGCTCAGTCTGAGGTTGAGGATCTACGATAAGTGGTTAACAATGAAAGTCCTGCAGATGAAAGGCCAGTGAAAATATGGGTATGTGTAGATTATTAAACCAATTAATGCCTCTTTAAGTTCATTTCAGAATTGAAACTTTAGTTCCAACCTTCCTTTCACCAGGCCGCAGATCCAGATCCTCAGTACCCCAAACTGCAAGTGCAAAATTCATGGGACTATGAAAGCTCAATCATGGCAAGACATGCTTTGGCTGTTGGTCTTAGGTCCAGCCCTCCAGATAGACAAAGCTATAGTTCTGAAGAGAGCTTCCTCCAGCTTCCTGACTTCAAACTGAATATACCGTATCATAGTTCTTCCCCACGGTTGTCACCTAAAATTCCTAGTTTTGTTGCAATTAATCATCGCTTGGAGGAGAATGGTGACCATATCGATGAAAACTCAGAGGCAGTTTGCAAGGAAGTCCGTTGCATTGACTCGGGAAGATCAAGTATGAATACATATTCAAACTCAAATTTACCAGTGTCTAGCCCAAAGATTTATCAAAATTATAATATGTCATCTCCAAGGGAAAGCTCAGCAATTTCAGGATTGATTGATGTAGGCAATGAAGCTAGATTAAAGCGAGAATCCAGTTCACTGCACTGGAAAAACAGTAGCAACCATCTAGATGTTGCTATTCCATCTCCTGAAAAACCATGCTTATGGCGTCTGCAAGAAGAAATATCTAGCCATAGAAGCTTGCAATTAACTAGAAGTAGAAGTTGTAAAGCAAGTCTCATGACTGATTTGACCTCCAAGTGGATTGAGAGGGTAGAAAAGGATGAGAGCACACCTCCAATAGGAAATGAGAAATATTTCACTGGAAGACCAGAGAGTATCCGAAGGAAACTCTCTGCATTGAAGTATGATCTTCAGAACAAAGGTTTGTCTAGAAATGGGTCGCAAACTTCTGCAATGAGTGCTACTGTGTACAAGGTTAAAGCCCAGATATCAATAAATGAATCTCAAAGTTCTTTGACAAGTGCTACAGATGAAACGTCTAATCTTAAGCATGAGAAGAAACTTGCTAATCAGGCGGTGAGTGTTCGATTTCGTTTATCAATCCCTGTTTACATGATCAAAATGGGACTTTGGTGCTAATATTAACCATTACTTTTTTATATATTAATAATTGAGGGTACTTATCAAGCAAACTTGTTTAGAATTGCATTCTGAATACGATATTGTTCATGCATGATAGGTACAGGTGACAGAGCCCGTTTTACATGGAAAGACTGTTACAGACATTGGGTTGGACCCAATTTCAGATAATTATGGGAGCCCTAGAACATGGTCTTCAGAATTTAAGAGGCTTCAAAGAGGGATCATTGAACTTTGGCATGCTTGCAATGTGACACTGGTCCACCGGACCTACTTTTTAATGCTATTTAAGGGAGATCCAAAAGATTATATATACATGAAGGTGGAACATCGAAGGCTGTCCTTCCTCAACAATGTAATTTCCCATGGTAATCAAACAGTTGAAAACGGACGAGTCTTTACCCGTGCTTCAAGGTATACTTATGTGCTTATTGTATCCAACTACAAGTTCATAGAATCTTTTTGTGCATTGTCAACATGCTTCTAATCCAAAACAACTTAATTATCTCTACATATATGTTCTAAAAAGCTTGAAGGCTCTACGTCGAGAAAGGCAGATGCTGAGCCAGCAGATGAACAAGAGATTCTCCAAAACAGAAAGAAAGAATCTCTTTCTCAAATGGGGCATTGGATTGAACACTAAACATAGGAGGCTGCAGTTGGCTCACTGCCTGTGGATTGACAGTAAAGACATGGATCACATTACTTAGAGCGCTGCCATTGTTACAAAGCTGGTTGGCCTTACAGACCCGGAGAAGACCTTTAAGGAAATGCTTGGCCTCAACTTTACACCAGGAAAATGTACCAACAAGAGATCCTATGGTTTGAAATGCAGTGCAATGTGTATCTTATAGGTGTTGTGACCGAATACAATCAAACAATGGTTATCCAATAAGCAATCACTTGTGATGTTCCAATAATAAGCAGGCAAGGCAAAACTCACAAGTTCATCAGTGGACCTGATGGGTTATTATGGGATGGAATAATAGGTACAAATCTCATTAAGTGTGGCTGTTGATCCACCACTTCAAATTTGTTGGGTTAGGAAGATAAAAAAAAAACAAGTCATTTATTTGGCAGATAGTGGTAAAAATGCCCACAGCAGCTTTCTGGTGCACCTTTCACCATTGATTGCAGAAGAAAATTGAATATGGAGATGAAGAAAGCACAACATAAATATGATTGGAATTCGAACATTTTAGCATGTTGAATATCATATAGTAAAGTCATTCAATTAGTCATTAAGTGTTTGACGAGAGGGTGACGTGGCAATTCAAAAATCGATATAATAATAAATTTAACATTCAAATTTTATATATTGTGTCGATTTAGTCATAAATATTAAAAGTTAACCATTAAAATTTACAAATAATCGCAATTTGATACTAATTCTAATATATATATATATATATATATAAGTAATGATTTGAAACATATATAAAAAAAATGTTCCTTTTAGAAGTATAGGCTTCTTTGATTTCTTTGGCAGTAGCAGATCGTATTTTAAACAAGTCGTATTTTAAACAATGGGTTCCATCATATTTTTCTCTTTCCTTAACATGTGAAGCTTTTAAACAAGTCCTTGTTAGGGCATTAGGCTTTTAAACCAGCTCCCTCCTAAACATAAAATTAATTCAAATTTGGCACCAAAATATTCTCATATTGCCCACATTCCAAGTTCTTTCGGCCAATTAACAGCCTACTTTTTTGCATCATGCAATTAATGCGGGGGACTACCAAAGGATGTGGCCCACAGTGGTGATAGCCTTTTTTGGTCTGGTGGGCTTAACTTTTACTTTTTTCTCAAATTTACACACAACGCGTACTTAGCTTCCTATTCCAATTGAAAAGCATGCGTGACACTTAGATATATGCCAATCCCATTTTAACATCTTCACCTTTGAATCAAACAGTGAAAAGTGAAAGGCTAAAGCTGGAAAAGAAAGAAAAAAAAATTGGAGTAAAGGTAACGGCAAAATGTCAAAGGAGAAGAAAGAAAATGAGAGGATTCGATGAAAGCATTAAAAAGGCTTTAAAGGCATCTGGAAACAAATTTAAAATAGATAAAAGAGCAAAGCTGAAATCATATATACCAGTACAGTTAAAATTCTTAGTTTTGAGAACCTTCCTATTTGATACAACAGATTTTTGCAAAATGGGAAATAAAGTCTGAAATTTCATAAAAGAAACCTATTAAAACAACAGTTTGATACATGACAAAATAAAAGGGAAGATTACAACAGTGCAAATATAAGATCACACAGGGCTCAATGATTTTGTCCAACATCATATCAATATGAGGTTCAAAAGGGTAAACCACCCCCCTTTTCTTACTAACCCCACCACTTGATGTTACAAAAAAAATGCTTATTCAAAGTGTTTTGGGGAACCCATATTCCCCCTCCTTAGAGAAAGATAGAGAGGGCATCAGCATAAGTATCTATGTTCTTTCTTCTTGCGTGGGTCTCTCTCTGCTGCTGCTGACTGCTCCTCCTGCAAACACACTCTGCTCTCTGCCACAAATCATATGGCGAAACCAACACCTTTGTTAACAGTAACAGACGCTCCCTTCTTTGGTTTCTTACTAAACCTTTACACCCTTTAGTTGAAGACTCAGTTTTCTTTTTGGGGGCAAAAAAAAAAGAAAAAAACCAAGCTTTGCCATTGTTAACCAATGACTAAAGGTCTCATTTTTTTCCTTTCATTGCTTCTTTGCTCACCGTTTTTGTCTCAAGCCGAAAAGAACCAAGTTGAGATCCAAGCCTTAACATCTTTCAAGCTTAATCTCTATGACCCGCTCGGAGCTTTGAACTGGTGGGATCCATCAACTCCTGCAGCTCCCTGCGACTGGCAGGGAGTTGCATGTTCCAACAACCGAGTCATCGAGCTACGTCTACCTCAGCTTCAACTCAGTGGACGACTCACTGACCGTCTCTCTGACCTCAAGTTCCTCACCAGACTCAGCCTTCGTTCCAACTCCTTCAACGGCACCATACCTTCTACTCTCTCGCAATGCAAGCTTCTACGCGCTGTTTTCTTGCAGTACAACTCACTCACCGGGACGCTGCCCTCCGGGTTAAGTAATCTCACTGATTTAGCCGTTTTAAATTTAGCTCAAAACCATTTATCGGGTGAAATCTCAAGAGATCTCCCATGGAATATCAAGTATCTTGATCTTTCTTCCAACTTATTTTCCGGTTCAATTCCTACTAGCATCGCTAATTTATCACAGCTTCAACTCATTAACCTCTCGTATAACCATTTTTCCGGTCAGATTCCCGCCACCTTTGGTGAGCTTCAACAGCTTCAGTATCTCTGGCTTGATTATAATCTTTTACAAGGGACTTTACTTTAGCGAACTGCTCTTCACTTGTCCATTTTAGTGCTGAGGGCAATTTGCTTGGTGGGGTTATCCAAGCAGAACCTCTCCGGCAAGTTGCCAATTGAGCTTTTGGGTTTACCTAATCTTCAAGTCATTGCTTTGCAAGAAAATATGTTATCTGGTAATGTTCCTGAAGGGTTTGGTAGCTTGACGAGTTTGCGTTATGTGAATCTTAGTTCCAATTCATTTTCCGGTCAGATACTAGAAACTTTAAGCTTTCTTCATTCATTGGTTGTTCTTTCATTGTCTAATAATCACATAACTGGGGTGATCCCACCCGAGATTGGAAACTGCACCGGGCTCGAAGTTCTTGAGCTTGGATCAAATTCTTTGACAGGTCACATTCCTACTGATCTCTTTCGGCTTTCGCAGTTGAATTTGCTAGATTTGGGTGGTAATAACTTAACAGGACAAATCCCAGAGGAAATTTCCAAATGCTCATCATTGACCACTTTGTTACTGGATGCTAATCAGCTTTCGGGTAGCATACCGGATTCTCTTTCCAAGTTATTGAATCTCACCGTGCTTGATCTTTCTTCTAATAACTTGAGTGGAGGGATTCCTTCTAATCTCGGTCTTATTTTGGTATTGATCTACTTCAATGTCTCGAGGAATGACCCATCAGGGGAGGTTCCAGTTACTCTGGGTTTTAGATTTGACAATCCATCAGTATTTGCTGAAAACCGCGACTTATGTGGGAAGCCATTGGATCGAGAGTGTGGGGATGTAAACGATAAGGGCAAGAGGAAAAGGTTGATTGTGTTGATTGTGGTGGTAGTATGTGCTGCTTGTCTCTTGTTATTATGTTGTTGTTTCTATGTCTTCAGTCTATTTAGATGGCGCAAGAAGCTCAAAGCAGCTGCTGGGGAGAAGAAACGGAGCCCTGTAAGGGCAAGTTCCGGATCAAGTAGGGGCCGTGCCAGCACTGACAATGGAGGGCCGAAGCTGGTTATGTTCAATAACAAGATCACACTAGCTGAAACGATTGAAGCAACTAGGCAATTTGCTGAAGAGAATGTGCTCAGCAGAAGCCGGTATGGGTTAGTTTTCAAGGCTTGTTACAATGACGGAATGGTGCTCTCCATTCGTCGCCTACCAGATGGATCGCTTGATGAAAACATGTTTAGAAAAGAAGCTGAATTTGTAGGCAAAGTGAAGCACCGAAACTTGACTGTTCTCCGTGGCTACTACGCAGGGCCACCAAACTTAAGGCTGCTGGTATAAGATTACATGCCTAATGGCAACCTTGCAACACTCCTCCAAGAGGCATCCCACCAAGATGGTCATGTCCTAAATTGGCCAATGCGCCACCTAATTGCTCTAGGCATTGCCCGTGGTTTAGCCTTCCTACACGCATCCAACATGGTTCATGGAGACGTCAAGCCCCAAAACGTACTGTTCGATGCCGATTTCGAAGCACATTTGTCGGATTTCGGCTTGGACCAACTCACAATCACAACCCCAGCAGAAGCTTCCACTTCAACATCGGTTGGCACATTGGGTTATGTATCCCCAGAGGCTGTTCTAAGAGGGGAAGCCACCAAAGAGTCAGATGTCTACAGCTTTGGCATTGTGATGCTTCAACTACTCACAGGGAAGAGAGCACTTATGTTCACAGAGGATGAAGACATTGTTAAATGGGTGAAGAAGCAGCTTCAAAGAGGCCAAATAGCTGAACTTTTAGAACCAGGGTTGCTTGAGCTTGACCCAGAATCATCAGAATGGGAAGAATTTCTGCTAAGGATCAAAGTAGGGTTACTTTACACTGCTCCAGATCCTCTTGATCGACCAACCATGTCCGATGTTGTGTTCATGCTTGAAAGTTGTCGTGTGGGCCCTGATATTCCTTCATCAGCGGATCCCACCTCTAAACCTTCACCCTCGTAAACACCCCCTAATTCCGATTTCTCTTTTTTTCGTTATTTTTTCCTGTCTCATGAAAACTTTTATCCATTTTTATTCAAAGAAAAAAAAAAGAAAACTTTTATCCATTTTTTCAGTTTCAGAGAGAAAAATGTAAAAGCAAGGTGAATTTTCTTTTGTTCAGTTAAACTCTTCCTACTTTCACAAGTTTTGCTACTATTTCTTTCCAATCAATTTTTTGAACTCGAAATTTGGATTAACTTTGAATCAAATTTGATGTCAACTTGAAACAATTCAAAATTAAACTCGAAAAACTAGTGCAACTCGGCTCAGATCTAAAAAAATTGTCCCCACTTCATACTAGTCAACGCAAATTGATTCTGATCAGATCTAGTCCAATTCAGGTGGATTTAGGGAAAATAAAAACCAGAAGCAGCCACAACCGTTGGGGACCCACATGGGTGTTTGGCGCCAAGCGTCTGCCCTGGATTCTTCACGTCACGTGGCTCATTGAAAAATATAGCCGTTCAAATTGTAGACCCCGGGATGTACACTCTGTAAAAAAAAAAAAACCTTGGTTTTGCTTTTTTATTTCTTTTTTTGCACATTGGGTTTTGGTGTGTGGGAAGCTCAGTCGATTGTAGTTTTTTTCTTTTAAAGGTGGGTTCTGTCTCCACGTGGGGGATTTTCAAACGTTCAAGGCATGCCAATGGGGAAAAAAAAGAAGCTGAAGCCGATAAATGTAGATGCTGACAAAAGACCCCAAAATTTATTGAGCAGATTGGAATGGGTAACAGGGAAAGTGAGAGACGTGGAAATGAAATGAAATTTATGTGTTTTTCCAGGATTCATCTCCATTAGAATATGGGAATAACAACATTGAGAAATGCATAATGAATTGCAGTGACCGTTAAGGCTCCATCTCTTTTAATTATTTTATTATTTTTGGGTTTCTTGGATTATAGGTTTCAGAAAACCGACAAGGTCAAACTGGATTATATAATATTTGTCCTACTGAGGATTTGCAGGGAGATTATAATTTTGTAGTGGTCATATCAAGAAATTAAACAACTTAATCTCCACCAATTACCAAGAGAAAATTGCATTGATGGGGAACATGGCCCAACTTACTTAAGCCCTAATCTAGGACTTGAGTTAGGGCCAATAACAACTCTACCTATTATCATATATTTAATTTATGTGATGCACTGTTTCAATTTGTAAAATTTAGCCCTCGCTATTTTATGAAAACTAATAACTTGCTAAACTGTTGACTAATTTTGATAAATTAAAATGAATTTAACTTCTCAAATTCAGAAACGAAATTCATAATTAATCCTAAAAATAAAATGAAATAATATATTACATAATTAAAAATCAACTAAGTTGAGTAATGTTGGAAGTCTTGAATGTTTCAACCATATACAGTAAGTTTATTTTTGTCCAAATATGTTTTTCGTAATCTAATGTTTTTGTCAAACTCTTCCAAATTTTGTGTGGATTTCAAAAGATAACTCCACCATTCAACATATCTAGTGAAAAAGTCATTATTTTCCAACATCTATTTTATTTATAAAACCAAATAAAACAGTCCAAATAGAGAGAAGTCCAAATGAAAAGAAGAAGAAGAGTAAAGCCGAAGTCTAAACGCCTAAGTTTGTAACGATTCTAATGATTCTAAAATACTCGGAACACTTAAAAAAAAAGGCCCTATGGCTAGAACCTTTGTTTCTTGTTGATCATCTCATGTTGATTGATGTCACGGTAGAAATCAGTGAACTCAGGAGGAGGCATTTGCGAAAACACATGCGGCATCATCAACTGTTGCTGGTTATACGTAGCTACCTCGGGTCGCATCGATGGAGCATAAAAGCAAGTTTCCAATCCTGACTTAGGCTCCTTCAACATCACATTGTTTTGCATGCCATTTGACCTCGGATAATGAAGAACCGGAATTGATGCTGAATCGAACATTACATCATTGCTTCGCATCGCGAATCTTGGATCGTGACATATGGAATACGATGGTGGAGGATTGTACATCGCATTGTTCAGAAAACTGTTTTTGCTGCTAGATGCAATTCCTGATCGAACTCCAAAACCAAGATCGTTCATCATCGACATCCTTAACGATTTCTCAATGGGATTCAAGCTGAGGGAAAGCTTCACCAATGCCTCATCAGCAGGGGAAAAGGAAGGTAGTTGCATGTCAAGAGGTCTAGCAGGAAGAGGAGGCTGCTCTCTGATAACTCCGAACTCCGAGTTCTTTCGAGGAATGTCTTGGATGTGATCAAAATGGTTAACAATCTCCAAAGGGGTATGAGTTTGAATGTTATTATCCAAAAGGTTTCGATTCCAAAGATGTAAGGCTGCAGCAGGGATGTAATTATCAGAAGAACTCAGTGTCGATCGAGCACCAAAACCACCTAGCGTCCTCGATTCAGATCGCAACAACTTCTGCTCATCATCTCCCTTCATCAACATGATCTTCCTCTTAACAACTTCAATGTTCGAATCAAGTTTAGTAAGACAAGACGCAAGATGCTCAGGGGAGAAATTGTCGATACGATCATCCCATGTTGGAAACTTGGCCTTGAAATTAGCCTTGCATACTTGTGCGACTTCGTCACGAGCTTGTCTCCGGCACATGTTGAAGAAATCGGAAATACTAAAAGTCTTCTTTTGGGAACACGAAGCAGCCATAGTGTTGTATCTGCCAATGATGGTCTCAACTTGAACAGGATCCGAAGGCCAAACTTCAACCCTAGAAGGACTGTCCTTCAATTCGGGTTCGAAGATGATCATGCATACCTCCACATCACAAAGGGTGGAGAATTCATGAGCCTTTTTTTTCAAGCTCTGCAATCGCTTCTTAAGCGTTGCAGCTCGAGCCTTCTCCTTCTCTATTAGTTTCATTTTCAGTTTTCTACGAGCCATATCTAAACAGTAACCAAGAAATTAAAAAAAAAAAAAACAATCAAGAGAAACATGCATACTAAGACACTGTAAACCATGAATCTTCATGTTTTCTAACATGTCATTGTTGTTCGAACATTAAACCTAATCGGTAACTAAAGTGGAAAAAAAAAATCGGATTCATATTTGATTATGGTCTGTTAAATCTGTTTATTTTTCCCACCAAACTAAATCAAGTGAAGCATGAATGTTCTTTTTTTTTTTCACCAAAATCATATTAATTAACTGTAATAAACAAGGAGAAAAAAACAATAAAAGGCAAAACGATAAACATGGTTTGATTAACTATAACGATAGGAGAAGAGAAGACACTTACCTTCACTGCCTCCCTCTCGATTCAATAACAAACATTGAGTTTCTCTTTATTCCTTTTTAAATAAAAGAAAAGATATTTTTAAATATGGAAAAAGAGATTTTATTCTCATCACAATTAAGGATGCTGATTCTTAATTTTTAAAAAAAAATCAGGAAAATTTGTATGATTCTTGATATAATCAGACATCAAAACATTTATAAATATAGTTATCTTTTAGGTGTTTATTTTTTATTGCGTATACATTGTAGGTCATTTAATTATACTTTGAATTTTTTTTTCACTTAATTTCTAAAAATTTTATAATAGTCATTCAATTAGTCATTAAGTGTTTGACGAGAGGGTAACATGGCAATTCAAAAATCGATATAATAATAAATTTAACATTCAAATTTTATATATTGTGTCGATTTATTCTAAAAATTTTATAATAGTCATTCAATTAGTCATTAAGTGTTTGACGAGAGGGTAACGTGGCAATTCAAAAATCGATATAATAATAAATTTAACATTCAAATTTTATATATTGTGTCGATTTAGTCATAAATATTAAAAGTTAACCATTAAAATTTACAAATAATCTCAATTTGATACTAATTCTAATATATATATATATATATATATATATATATATATAAAGTAATGATTTGAAACATATATAAAAAAAATGGTGTTCCTTTTAGAAGTATAGGCTTCTTTGATTTCTTTGGCAGTAGCAGATCGTATTTTAAACCAGTCGTATTTTAAACAATGGGTTCCATCATATTTTTCTCTTTCCTTGACATGTGAAGCTTTTAGACAAGTCCTTGTTAGGGCATTAGGCTTTTAAACCAGCTCCCTCCTAAACATAAAATTAATTCAAATTTGGCACCAAAATATTCTCATATTGACCACATTCTAAGTTCTTTCGGCCAATTAATAGCCTATTTTTTTGCATCATGCAATTAATGCGGGGGATTACCAAAGGATGTGACCTACAGTGGTGATAGCCTTTTTTGGTCTAGTGGGCTTAACTTTTACTTTTTTCTCAAATTTACACACAACGCGTACTTACTTCCTATTCCAATTAAAAAGCATGCGTGACACTTAGATATATGCCAACCCCATTTTAACATCTTCACCTTTGAATCAAACAGTGAAAAGTGAAAGGCTAGAGCTGAAAAAGAAAGAAAGAAAAAATTGGAGTAAAGGTAACAGCAAAATGTCAAAGGAGAAGAAAGAAAAGGAGAGGATTCGATGAAAGCATTAAAAAGGCTTCAAAGGCATCTAGAAACAAATCTAAAATAGATAAAAGAGCAAAGCTGAAAGTCATATATACCAGTACAGTTAAAATTCTTAGTTTTGAGAACCTTCCTATTTGATACAACAGATTTTTGCAAAATGGGAAATAAAGTCTGAAATTTCATAAAAAAAAGACCTAATAAAATAACAGTTTGATACATGACAAAATAAAAGGGAAGATTACAACAGTGCAAAGATAAGATCACACAGGGCTCAATGATTTTGTCCAACATCATATCAATATGAGGTTCAAAAGGGTAAACCACCCCCTCTTTTTTTACTAACCCCACCACTTGATGTTACAAAAAAAGTGCTTATTCAAAGTGTTTTGGGGAACCCATATTCCCCCTCCTTAGAGAAAGATAGAGAGGACATCAGCATAAGTATCTATGTTCTTTCTTCTTGCGTGGGTCTCTCTCTGCTGCTGCTGACTGCTCTTCCTGCAAACACACTCTGCTCTCTGCCACAAATCATATGGCAAAACCAACACCTTTGTTAACAGTAATAGACGCTCCCTTCTTTGGTTTCTTACTAAACCTTTACACCCTTTAGTTGAAGACTCAGTTTTCTTTTTGGGGGCAAAAAAAAAAAAGAAAAAAACCAAGCTTTGCCATTGTTAACCAATGACTAAAGGTCTCATTTTTTTCCTTTCATTGCTTCTTTGCTCACCGTTTTTGTCTCAAGCCGAAAAGAACCAAGTTGAGATCCAAGCCTTAACATCTTTCAAGCTTAATCTCTATGACCCACTTGGAGCTTTGAACTGGTGGGATCCATCAACTCCTGCAGCTCCCTGGGACTGGCAGGGAGTTGCATGTTCCAACAACCGAGTCACCGAGCTACGTCTACCTCAGCTTCAACTCAGTGGACGACTCACTGACCGTCTCTCTGACCTCAAGTTCCTTACCAAACTCAGCCTTCGTTCCAACTCCTTCAACGGCACCATACCTTCTACTCTCTCGCAATGCAAGCTTCTACGCGCTGTTTTCTTGCAGTACAACTCACTCACCGGGACGCTGCCCTCCGGGTTAAGTAATCTCACTGATTTAGCCGTTTTAAAGTTAGCTCAAAACCATTTATCGGGTGAACTCTCAGGAGATCTCCCATGGAATATCAAGTATCTTGATCTTTCTTCCAACTCATTTTCCGGTTCAATTCCTACTAGCATCGCTAATTTATCACAGCTTCAACTCATTAACCTCTCGTATAACCATTTTTCCGGTCAGATTCCCGCCACCTTTGGTGAGCTTCAACAGCTTCAGTATCTCTGGCTTGATTATAATCTTTTACAAGGGACTTTACCTTCTGCTTTAGCCAACTGCTCTTCACTTGTCCATTTTAGTGCTGAGGGCAATTTGCTTGGTGGGGTTATCCCAGCAGCCATTGGAGCTCTTTCTAAGCTTCAAGTTGTTTCGCTTTCTCATAACAATCTGTCAGAAACGATGCTGATTTCGTTGTTCTGTAACGTTACTATTTATCGGCCTTCCATTCGGATTGTTCAACTGGGGTTTAATTTGTTTACGCATGTTGTTGGTCCTGAATCAGAGAAATGCTATAGTGTTTTACAGGTTTTGGATCTTTCCGGGAATCAGATTGGTGGGGTATTTCCTCTATGGCTTACTAGTCTGACGACATTATCGATGTTGGATGTTTCTAATAACTTGTTTTCAGGTGAGATTCCAGTCCAGGTTGGGAATTTGTCTAGATTGGAAGAGCTGAAAATGGCTAATAATTCTTTCACTGGGACGGTTCCCATTGAGATTAGGCAATGTGGTTCATTGCATGTTCTTGATCTTGGAGGAAATCGTTTTTCTGGTGATATTCCTGTATTTTTAGGTGATATGACTGGTTTAAAAGTGCTTTCTCTTGGGGGAAACCTGTTTTCAGGTTCGGTTCCTGTAACACCCCCTACCCGTATTCGTTGTCAGAATAAGGTACGAGGCATTACCAGAATTTACGATTTTTTTTTAAAACCGAGACCATTCCAATTCAACATATTTTCAAAATAATTCATGCATATTTATAAGACAACTTAAACACATAAGCCATACCAATGGCTGACCTTACATTCATTTCATATTAACATTTATTTTATTAGCTTATACATGCCATTCATTTCCAAACTAAAGTTTCTTTAAATACCGAAATATTGGGGTTGATAGTGTGATGAGTCTCCCACCGATCCGACCTCCGAGCTCTTAACACTACAAAACAGGGAAAAAGGAAATAGGGTAAGCACTTTGTGCTTAGTAAGCCCATGTAACAAGAATTATACTTACCTAATATTTACAATACAAGCGATAAACATTCATATACCCATTCAATGCATTATTACCCTAACATTTACAAACTCAACATTCAAGTCAGTCCAATAATTTCCATATATCAATAATATATATTATGATTGATGAGCTCATCAATACCATGATTTCCATTTCTTTAATATTTTCTTTTTATATTTATCCCGTTGAATTACTCGGAATTTCGATGGATTTTCAGAGGTACACTTTTGTGTACAAATCCGGGTCCGTCAATTCATATTCATGTGCGCACATTTTCATTTCAGAGAGCACACTCCCGCGAACCTCATCTTTACAGCGGGATTACCAGTCCAGGCTAAATCCCCTGTAATATAAACTCATAGAGTATTGTCGGGATTACCAGTCCAGGCTAAATCCCCTGCAACGAAAATTACTCTAATGAGCTTGGATCTGAATTACCAGTCCAGGCTAAATTCAGACCCTAATTCGAATTACCCGTCCGGGTTAAATCCATTTTCCACATATTCTTCGGGAGGGCTATATCAGGATAGGATCACCCGTCCGGGCTAGATCCTTTTTACCGTCAATTCCTTTCAGAGATCCATCGAATTTTCCTTTCATTCAACCGGGATTTCTTTCCCTTTTTATCAAAAATATCAATATTGTATAAATTTTCATACAATGAACATTCAAACTATATTCACATCAATAACATACATTTCATGCATTTAAGAATATAATTCAAGTTACATGAACTTACCTCGATACTAGTTCGTTTACAAAATCTACTAATCCGGGACTTTTTCCTTTCCTCGATCTAGCTTCGTATTTGAGTTTTCCAAATCTAAATAAATAAATTCAATCATCAATTCAATACATTTCATATTCACATGTAGCATTTTCTATAATTCTATTATTATTTTTAGTTCATTCAAAACTGTCTACTTGAGTCATAGTCACTAAATTATTTATTTCTCGAGCTACATAACTCCAAATGAAGAACCGTTAATTTTACCTGAAACTAGACTCACATTTCTTTATACCATAAAATATTTAGAATTTTTGGTTTAGCCAATAAGTACAGTTTCTTCTTTAAATTTACCACTGTTCTGCTGGTTGACAGTTCTGACCCTTTTTCACTAAAAATTAATTATCTCTTCATACAGGATTCGGATGATGTTCCTGTTTATTTCTATTGAAAATAGACTCATTAAGAATTCTAAACATATAAATTTAAGCCCCTAATTATTTTTATCCAATTTTTGATGATTTTCTAAAGTCAAAACAGGGGAACCCGAATTCATTCTGAACCAGTCTTACAAAAATCTAAATATCTCAAAATACAGAACTTATTTTCTTTCCTTGTTTCTTTCATATGAAAATAGACTCAATAAGCTTTAATTTAATATCTCACTAAACTTCTAATTCCACTTCTACGATTTTTGGTGAATTTTCAAACTTACTCTACTGCTGCTGTCCCAAAACTGTTTTCTTATAGCTTGTTTTACAATTAAGTCCTTTATCCAATTCTAACTTCAAATTCTTTCAATTAAACCACTAATTCATCATTTTATTCATCATATTCTGTATTCAAAAACTCTAAAACTTCAAAAACTTCAACTTAAATTCATCAAAACTTTGTTCTAAAACTTATAAAGCATCAAAATTAAAAGAAAAGGACTAAATTAACTTACCAAATTAAACTCCAAGCTTCAAACTTTAATTTTCCCTTTTCTTCTCTCTTTTCTCTTTTTCTTTCTTTCCTTCACGTTTGCTCTCTGTTCTTCTTTTTTGGTTTTATGCTTTTGTTTCTTTTAGTTTGTTTATATAATAATAATAATATAATAATATAATATATAATATAATAATATACTTAAAAAAAATCTCAGATTTTCATCAATACACCGCCTCAACTTTACAAAATGGGATTATTTCCATTTTGGTTCTTCATAATTTCTTTTAATCTATAATTTAACTTTTACGTTCATTTCAATTTAGTCCTTTTCATTTAATTTCCTACCCAAACGTTAAAATTTTCTAACGAAAGTTTAATACCACATTACTAACATTTATAAATATTTATAAAAAGATTTCCTATCATATAAATATTCATGCAAATATATTGAAATAAATTTCTATATAAATCGGATTTATGGTTGCGAAACCATTATTCTGATAATCTTGAATTTAGGCCATTACAACTCTCCCCCCCTTTTAAGGATTTTTCGTCCTCAAAAATCTTACCAGTAAAGAGGTTTGGATATTGTTTCCTCATTGCCTCCTCCGGTTCCCATGTTGCTTCCTCAATCCCGTGTTTTTGCCACAATACTTTCACCAAATTTATTTTTTTATTTCTAAGCTCCTTTGTTTCCTGTGCCAATATCTTGATCGGTTCTTCACTGTAACTCATATCCGGTTGAATCTCCACTTCTATCGGAGAAATAACATGTAAAGGATCTGACCGATATCGTCGTAGCATAGACACATGAAAAACATTATGGATTCTATCAAGTTCTGGTGGTAATGCCAACCGATAAGCGACCGGTCCAATTCTTTCTATGATCTCATATGGCCCGGTAAATCTTGGACTCAATTTACCCTTTCGACCGAACCGGAGAACTTTCTTCCAAGGAGACACTTTCAGGAATACCTTGTCACCAACCTGAAATTCAATCTCTTTTCGTTTAAGATCGGCATATGATTTTTGGCGATCAGAAGCTGCTTTTAAACTATCCCGAATAACCTTCACTTTTTCTTCTGTTTCCCAGATTAAATCAACCCCATGTATCTTCTTTTCACTGAGCTCTGTCCAATATAACGGTGTTCTACACTTTCTACCATACAAAGCTTCATATGGAGCCATTTTAATACTGGACTGATAACTGTTATTGTAAGCAAATTCAATCAAAGGTAGATACCTCTCCCAATTACCTTCAAACTCTAGTATACAACATCGGAGCATATCTTCCAATACTTGAATTACACGCTCAGATTGGCCATCTGTCTGAGGATGAAATGCAGTACTGAAATACAACTGAGTATCTAAAGCTTCTTGCAATTTATCCCAGAAACGAGACGTAAATCGGGGATCTCTATCTGATATAATGGAGACAGGCACTCCATGTAGCCTGACAATCTCAAATATGTACAATTCAGCCAGTTTATCTAAAGAATAATCCATACGTACCGGAATAAAGTGTGCTGACTTTGTCAATCGGTCAACAATCACCCAAATAGCATCTTTTTTCCTCGAAGACAATGGTAACCCCGATACAAAATCCATAGTGATTCTTTCCCATTTCCATTCCGGTATAGTAATTGGCTGAAGTAACCCCGAAGGTACCTGATGTTATGCTTTGACCTGTTGACATATCAAACATCTTGATACAAACTCAGAAATATCACGTTTCATACCTGGCCACCAGTACATCTTCTTTAAATCATTATACATTTTATTACTTCCCGGATGTACAGACATAGTACCACCGTGAGCCTCGTGTAAAATTTTCTGTATGAGTTCTGAATTCTTGGGTACACATACCCTACCTCTGAATAATAAACAATCATCAACCCCAACTTGAAATTCAGAATCAGTACCTGACTCACATTGTGCCCGTTTAACCTGTAACTTCTCATCATTCTTCTGAGCTTCACATATTTGCTGTAGAAATGTCGGTTTAGCTCTCAATTCAGCTATGATTGAACCATCATCAGTCAGTGACAATCGGGTATTCATAACTCGTAAAGCAAACAGAGATTTTCGACTCAAAGCATCAGCCACAACATTAGCCTTACCCAGATGATAATCAATAATCAAATCATAGTCCTTTATCAGTTCAAGCCACCTGCGCTGTCTCAAATTCAAATCTTTCTGTGTCATCAAATATTTCAAGCTTTTATGATCAGTATAAATATGACATTTCTCACCGTACAAATAATGCCGACATATCTTCAATGCAAAAACAATAGCAGCTAACTCAAGATCATGTACCGGATAATTTCTTTCATGTGGTTTAAGTTGTCTTGAAGCATAGGCTATTATTTTACCTTCTTGCATCAAGACACAACCTAAACCATTTAATAAGGCATCACTGTAAATAACAAATTCCTTACCCGGTTCAGGCTGCACTAATACTGGTGCTTTCGTTAGTAGATCTTTCTATCGGTTGAAACTCTGCTGACATTCATCAGTCCACTCGAACTTTACATCTTTCTGCAATAATCGAGTCATCGGAGAAGCTATCATAGAGAATCCCTGTACAAATCTCCGATAATAACCAGCTAAACACAAGAAACTTCTAACTTCAGATACAGTCTTCGGTGGATTCCAATTGACAATAGCTGAGATTTTACTTGGATCTACCCTGATGCCTTCAGCGGATACAATATGTCCAAGAAAACCCACTTCTCGAAGCCAAAATTCACATTTACTGAATTTAGCATATAATTGTTTCTCTCGCAAAATTTGTAACACAATTCTCAAATGTTCTGTATGTTCTTCTTCATCTCAAGAATAAACCAAAATATCATCAATGAATACTACCACAAATCTGTCTAAGTACGGTCTGAATATTCGATTCATCAGATCCATAAATACTGTAGGTGCATTAGTCAACCCAAATGGCATAACCAGAAACTCATAATACCCGTACCTGGTTCTGAAAGCTGTCTTTGGCACATCTGACTCCTTTACTCGTAACTGATAGTAGCCCGATCGGAGATCTATTTTTGAAAATACAGTAGCACCTTTCAACTGATCAAATAAATCATCAATCCGGGGCAACGGATACTTATTCTTTATAGTTACCTTATTGAGCTGTCGATAGTCAATACACAATCTCAAAGACCCATCTTTCTTTTTCACAAACAGAACTGGAGCACCCCAAGGTGAATGACTCGGTCGGACAAAACCTCTATCAACAAGTTCCTGTAACTGTGTCTTTAATTCCTTTAATTCTGTAGGAGCCATTCGGTACGGAGCTATGGAAATCGGAGTAGTTCCCGGAATCAAATCTATAGAAAATTCCACTTCTCTTTCTGGTGGCAACCCTGGTAACTCCTCTGGAAACACATCAAAAAATCCGCATACCACTGGTACTGCTTGAATCTTCGACTCAGATACCTTGGTATCTAATACATAAGCAAGAAAAGCATCATACCTCTTTTTGACATACCTCTGAGCAGTAATAACTGAAATCACATCAGATAATCCCTCTGTCTGATCGGATTTAACCCGAACTAATTCACCATTCTGACACTTCAACACAATATATTTCTGTTTACAGTTTACTACTGCATCGTGCTGAGTTAACCAATCCATGCCCAATATTACATCAAACTCATCAAATGGCAGTAACATCAAATCAGCCAGGAAACAATAACCTCTTACCATCAGTGGACAATTTTTACAAATTTTATCCACCAAAATAGATTGGCCAAAGGGGTTCGAGACTTTAACCGCAAATTCAGTAGGTTCAACAGATAAATCTTTAACGCATGCAAGTTTTACACATATATATGAATGCGTAGAACCGGGATCAATTAATGCAGTAATATCAGTTTCAAGTAAAGAAAATGTACCAGTAATAACATCGGGTGCTGAGGCATCTTCTCTGGTACGCATGACATATATCCTAGGAGGCGCTCGTGTCTCAGGCCTACTTGCAGTATCTTTTGTAGCTCCTCGGCTACCACTGACATTACCGGATGGTCGAGATGGTCTACCCCTCAAAGATGAATTACTTGGCTTCGATATATATTCAGCTTCTTTTTCACTTCTTTCTGGACAATCTCTGAGGAAATGGTCAAAAGAACCACATCGGTAACAAGCCCCGCTCTTAAATCGACATTCACCAAAATGAGCTTTATTACAATACTGGCATCTCGGCTTAGGGGTACCAACACTGCCAACACTGGTCACTGATGGAGTGGAAGGTCTTGAATTAGTGCGCTGTGAACCTCGCACTCTATCCGAATACCCAGTGGTTGAGGTAGAACGATCCTGGTACTTCTTCAATTTCTTTGGAGTAGAAAACTGAGATTTTTCCATTGACCTTTTACTAAAAATTCGAGCTTCCCTCTCAGCCTGTTTCTTTTCTTTGCTCCATTCTTCTGCTTTATAAGCTCGCTCTGCTAGTGTAGCAAACTCTCGAATTTCAAGAATTCCAACAAGGAGCTTAATTTCTTCATTCAACCCTTCTTCAAATCGTTTGTACATTTCAGCCTCCGACTGTACCCATTCTCTAGCATATTTACTCAACCAAACAAATTCTCTTTCATACTCAGATACTGATCTATTGCCCTGTTTCAGCTCAAGAAATTCTTTTCTTTTCTGATCAAGGAATCTCTGGCTGATATATCTCTTTTTGAACTCGGTCTGGAAGAATTCCCATGTAATTTCTTCTTTCGGAACAACTAAAGCTTTAGTATTCCACCAATGATAAGCTGTGTCTTTTAGCAGTGAAACAACACATTTCAAACATTCTTCTGGCGTGCAAGATAATTCCTCCAAAACCCGAATAGTATTTTCTAACCAGAATTCAGCTCTTTCGGGATCATCATCAACTGCTGCTCGAAATTCTTCGGCCCCATATTTTCGGATTTTATCGAGCGGAGCTTTTCCTTTTCTGACAGATTCAGTACCTGTACCCTGTGGAATCTCGGGAACCGGTGGAGGAACAGAAGGGGGAGCTTGAGTTTGCTGCACTGTAGGGTTAGTTCTTATGTACTGGGTAAACCATTCATTCATCATTTGAAAGAAGGCTATTTTTGCCTCCTCCCCTTGACCCTCTATACCGGGCCTTCTACTGCTAGTTTCTTTTCTTTGTACTGAAGCCGGAGCATGACTCCCAGCTTCCTCAGATTGAGCTCGGTCAGATGACATTACTATAAGGAAAACACAATTTAAATAGTCAGGAGATATCACACTATCAAAAATAATTTAAATGGCATGTATAGCTAATCCGTATTCGCTATGTCGGTCCTAGAACCGGCTAAACCGTAGCTCTGATACCAACAAATGTAACACCCCCTACCCGTATTCGTTGTCAGAATAAGGTACGAGGCATTACCAGAATTTACGATTTTTTTTTTAAAATCGAGACCATTCCAATTCAACTATTTTCAAAATAATTCATGCATATTTATAAGATAACTTAAACACATAAGCCATACCAATGGCTGACCTTACATTCATTTCATTTTAACATTTATTTTATTAGCTTATACATGCCATTCATTTCCAAACTAAAGTTTCTTTAAATACTGAAATATTGGGGTTGATAGTGTGATGAGTCTCTCACCGATCCGACCTCCGAGCTCTTAACACTACAAAACAGGAAAAAAGGAAATAGGGTAAGCACTTTGTGCTTAGTAAGCCCATGTAACAAGAATTATACTTACCTAATATTTACAATACAAGCGATAAACATTCATATACCCATTCAATGCATTATTACCCTAACATTTACAAACTCAACATTCAAGTCAGTCCAATAATTTCCATATATCAATAATATATATTATGATTGATGAGCTCATCAATACCATGATTTCCATTTCTTTAATATTTTCTTTTTATATTTAGCCCGTTGAATTACTCGGAATTTCGATGGATTTTCAGAGGTACACTTTTGTGTACAAATCCGGGTCCGTCAATTCATATTCATGTGCGCACATTTTCATTTCAGAGAGCACACTCCCGCGAACCTCATCTTTACAGCGGGATTACCAGTCTAGGCTAAATCCCCTGTAATATAAACTCATAGAGTATTGTCGGGATTACCAGTCCAGGCTAAATCCCCTGCAACGACAATTACTCTAATGAGCTTGGATCTGAATTACCAGTCCAGGCTAAATTCAGACCCTAATTCGGATTACCCGTCCGGGCTAAATCCATTTTCCACATATTCTTCGGGAGGGCTATATCAGGATAGGATCACCCGTCCGGGCTAGATCCTTTTTACCGTCAATTCCTTTCAGAGATCCATCGAATTTTCCTTTCATTCAACCGGGATTTCTTTCCCTTTTTATCAAAAATATCAATATTGCATAAATTTTCATACAATGAACATTCAAACTAACTTCAAATTCTTATAGCTTGTTTTACAATTAAGTCCTTTATCCAATTCTAACTTCAAATTCTTTCAATTAAACCACTAATTCATCATTTTATTCATCATATGCTGTATTCAAAAACTCTAAAACTTCAAAAACTTCAACTTAAATTCATCAAAACTTTGTTCTAAAACTTATAAAGCATCAAAATTAAAAGAAAAGGACTAAATTAACTTACCAAATTAAACTCCAAGCTTCAAACTTTAATTTTCCCTTTTCTTCTCTCTTTTCTCTTTTTCTTTCTTTCCTTCACGTTTGCTCTCTGTTCTTCTTTTTTTGTTTTTGCTTTTGTTTCTTTTAGTTTGTTTATATATATAATAATATAATAATATAATAATATAATATAATATAATAATTCTTAAAAAAAATCTCAGATTTTCATCAATACACCGCCTCAACTTTACAAAATAGCATTATTGCCATTTTGGTTCTTCATAATTTCTTTTAATCTATAATTTAACTTTTACTTTCATTTCAATTTAGTCCTTTTCATTTAATTTCCTACCCAAACGTTAAAATTTTCTAACGAAAGTTTAATACCACATTACTAACATTTTATAAATATTTATAAAAAGATTTCCTATCATATAAATATTCATGCAAATATATTGAAATAAATTTCTATTTAAATCGGATTTATGGTTGCGAAACCATTATTCCGATAATCTTGAATTTAGGCCATTACAGTTCCGGGGAGTTTTGGTAATCTTACAGGCTTGAAACCTTGAATTTGGGACATAATAACTTGACTGGAAGCTTGCCAGGGGAGATCATGGGTTTGAGCAATTTGAGTACGTTGGACTTAAGTGGGAACATGTTTTATGGTGAGATTCTTGCAAGCATTGGAAACTTGAGTAGGATTGCTGTTTTGAATCTAAGTGCTAACGGGTTTTCAGGGAAGATGCCGGCAAGTTTCGGCAATTTGTTCAAGCTAACTTCACTTGATTTAAGCAAGCAGAACCTCTCCGGCAAGTTGCCAATTGAGCTTTTGGGTTTACCTAATCTTCAAGTCATTGCTTTGCAAGAAAATATGTTATCTGGTAATGTTCCTGAAGGGTTTGGTAGCTTGACGAGTTTGCGTTATGTGAATCTTAGTTCCAATTCATTTTCCGGTCAGATACCAGAAACTTTAAGCTTTCTTCATTCATTGGTTGTTCTTTCATTGTCTAATAATCACATAACTGGGGTGATCCCACCCGAGATTGGAAACTGCACCGGGCTCGAAGTTCTTGAGCTTGGATCAAATTCTTTGACAGGTCACATTCCTACTGATCTCTTTCGGCTTTCGCAGTTGAATTTGCTAGATTTGGGTGGTAATAACTTAACAGGACAAATCCCAGAGGAAATTTCCAAATGCTCATCATTGACCACTTTGTTACTGGATGCTAATCAGCTTTCGGGTAGCATACCGGATTCTCTTTCCAAGTTATCGAATCTCACCGTGCTTGATCTTTCTTTTAATAACTTGAGTGGAGGGATTCCTTCTAATCTCGGTCTTATTTTGGTATTGATCTACTTCAATGTCTCGAGGAATGACCCATCAGGGGAGGTTCCAGTTACTCTGGGTTTTAGATTTGACAATCCATCAGTATTTGCTGAAAACCGCGACTTATGTGGGAAGCCATTGGATCGAGAGTGTGGGGATGTAAACGATAAGGGCAAGAGGAAAAGGTTGATTGTGTTGATTGTGGTGGTAGTATGTGCTGCTTGTCTCTTGTTATTATGTTGTTGTTTCTATGTCTTCAGTCTATTTAGATGGCCCAAGAAGCTCAAAGTAGCTGCTGGGGAGAAGAAACGGAACCCTGCAAGGGCAAGTTTCGGATCAAGTAGGGGCCGTGGCAGCACTGACATCAAAAAAATCAGGAAAATTTGTATGATTCTCGATATAATCAGACATCAAAATATTTATAAATATAGTTATCTTTTAGGTGTTTATTTTTTATTGCGTATACATTGTAGGTCATTTAATTATACTTTGAATTTTTTTTCACTTAATTTCTAAAAATTTTATAATAGTCATTCAATTAGTCATTAAGTGTTTGACGAGAGGGTAACGTGGCAATTCAAAAATTGATATAATAATAAATTTAACATTCAAATTTTATATATTGTGTCGATTTAGTCATAAATATTAAAAGTTAACCATTAAAATTTACTGAACAGGCAGAGAAGAGCAAAAAAAAATGGTGATATTTACTAAAGTTACCAAATTTGGAAGGAAAGATCAAACATTTCTTGGAAAAGACCACGATTTCTCAATGTAAAAAAACTTAATTGTTTCTCAAAATATTTATTTTTAACTTCATGTTTGTTCGTGTATTTTTACTTACCTCCAAAAATATTCTGTATTTAAATCGCGTAAACATGAGAATATCGACTTTGACTGGCTGTACAAGGGGACCATCTCAGAAAAGTCCAAATTTTTGTATTAATTAAATTGAAACCCAAATTAACTAATTAAGTAAATGGTTGTATTTTTCTTGTCTTAAAGGAATTGTTGCTGTAGCCAACTATAAAGGATAGAATCTGTGTCTACTTTGATATTTTTGAACCAAAAAGAGGCAGATAAAAAAATGGGGCGGTTTAGTTTCTGGGTTGAGACTTGATGCTGAGCAAAAATTTGGGTGAATTTTTAGCACTAACCCATGATTTAGTCTTTTGATCGCAGAAAAAGATGGCTCAGTAGAATATGTGGTGGAGAGCTGAAGTAAAGAGGCATTGATGGAAGTCTCAATGTATTGAACTTTTCCATTTCATGGTATTACTTTTTAGCATATTTTGGAGTGGGAAGGTGAGAGATGGGGGTGGATGGTGGAGAGGAGGAGCAAATGCAAGAGCCAACAGAGTGTCATGAGAGAATTTTTGTTTCAGTTCGACTGCGGCCGCTCAGTGAGAAGGAAATTGTTAGGCATGATGTATCAGACTGGGAATGCATCAATGATAACTATCATATACAGGAGCAAACTGTCGGTTTTTGAGAGATCGATGTACCTACTGCTTATACATATGGTAAGGCTTTAGATTTCAGTTTTATGTAAATTTTATTGCTTTACTCAGCCTGTCCTTAGTCCTATGGGAAAATATATTTTGAAAATGTCTCTTAATTTCTTGAAATAGCTGAGGAAGTCACTAGCATATGGAACAAAACTTCTGCAGTTGCTGTTAATCATGTTTAATGTTAATATTAGCTGCTCTATGATAAATTTGATTGCATTAGAACCAAATTTCTGCAGTTTTAGTTCAGAAGCCCTTGAGTGGCACCAACCCCCAGAATGAAAGGTTAGGTCTGAGAAAACGATGTTTGCAATTCCTTTATGATATTTGTCACTAACTACCAGTCTGCCATTATGATATTGTATCACCACTTAGGTTTCAGGCTGTAACTGCAATGTCTAAAGAGTGGCTATAGCAAGATTGCTTAGCTTTCTTATGAATGAAAGTAAGGTGAACTTGGCGTTTGTTACTATGAAGGCTTGATTCTTGTCAGGCTGATAGAGACAATATTTGTTTTACTATGTTGTCATGTATGGAATTGACATCAACAGCTTCATATAGTCTTCTAATTTTTTTTTCTTCTCAACTCACGGGTCTGCTTCCGGATTCTAGACAATGTTTTTGGCTCCGATTGCCCCAATAGGCAAGTGTATGAAACAGGAGCAAAGGAGGTTGTTCTTTCAGTTGTCAGTGGTATAAACTGTGAGTGCTTTTCGTTTCGTTTCATTCCCTTTTGTATACTTCTTATAAGGCTCTTTTCTTTCTCCACATAACTTCCTAGTCCCTTGTTTAATTTCCTTAACATAAACTACTTTTTCAGCAAGTGTTTTTGCATATGGGCAAACAAGCAGCGGAAAGACATATACGATGACTGGAATTACTGAGTATGCAATGGCAGATATATATGACTACATACAAAGGTAATGAAGGCACAATGGTTCTCGTTGCTAACTAGTGGTTATGCTGTTCCTTTGTATTCCATCTTTGACAAAAAAGCGAACTGTACTTCCATGCAGCACAAGGAAAGAGAGTTTGTCCTGAAGTTTTCTGCTATTGAGATTTACAATGAATATGTGAGGGACCTCTTTAGTGCAGATAGCAGTCCTCTTAGACTTCTAGATGATCCCAAAGTGAGTTACATCCTTTTTTTATGAGGAACTGGTAATCTTATGGACTATTTTACTAACACCAGCAAATTTGATAGAGAGGGATAGTTGTTGAGAAACTCACCGAAGAAACTCTGCGGGACTGGAATCACTTTAAAGAGCTTCTATCTGTGTGTGAAGGTAAAAGAATTATTTTAACCGACCTTTTTTCAGTATCTGATGACTGCATAGTTAAGCAATTGTTGGTGCACATTGGCAGCTCAAAGACAAATTGGAGAGACTTCTCTGAATGAGGCAAGCTCTAGGTCCCATCAAATTCTGAGAGTGGTAAGCTTTGTGTTTCATTGCTAGACTTTTTATATATTGTTCACTTCTCTTTACTTTACAATGATATGGTGTTTATTTTTAGTTATAAAGTTTTTTAAAATATCATATGACTATGTGCCTTCCATCAGACAATAGAAAGTTCTGCACGAGAGTTTTTAGGCAATGACAAATCAAGCATGCTTGCAGCCACTGTGGTATGAAACAATATACTTTATCCTTTCAGTCAAAGATTTATTTGTTGAAAGGTATTGGAAAAGCAACTGACGTTTTCATTCTATTTTGTCTAGAGTTTTGTTGATCTCGCTGGAAGTGAGCGTGCGTTTGAGTCATTATCAGCTGGTGCAAGGTTGAAAGAAGGTTGCCATATAAATCGCAGTTTATTAACACTTGGAACTGTTATCTGTAAGCTGAGGTTAGCTTTTTGATGAAATCATGTTTTGTGGAAAACCAATAAATTTCATTGGTTTTTGTCCTTCGGTTTGACCATACATGATCAGTTTGATGTAACTGATCATTTTTCACAATATTGAGCCAAAAATAGCATCTAATATATATCAGAAAGCTTACAAATACAAACCACGTGCTTTCTTTTCTTTTCATCTCTGCATGCATGTGCCTGTTGTTTATGAATTCCGATTCTGGTTCACCTTTCCTCAGTTTTACCCTTCTTAATGTTTATATTACATATTGAACCTCAAGCATGAAACAGGTAATAATTGGCATATATTCTTATAAATTTGTATTTGGCTGCAGCAAGGGAAGAAATGGGCACATTCCTTTCCGAGATTCAAAGCTGACACGTATTCTTCAGTCTTCACTAGGAGGCAATGCTAGAACTGCTATCATCTGTACCATGAGTCCAGCACGAAGCCATGTCGAACAATCAAGAAACACCCTCTTGTTTGCAAGTTGTGAGAAGTGACTACCAATGCACAAGTCAATGTGGTCATGTCCGATAAAGCATTAGTGAAGCAATTGCAAAGGGAATTGGCTAGATTAGAGAACGAGTTGAAAAGTGCAGGAACAGCATCTATTTCCTTCGATTCTGCTGTGTTGCTGAGAGAAAAAGACCTTGAGATTGAAAAGGTGATGAATAATTCTGAGATAACATGTCTTTTCAACTCTTTAGCTTAGTCCACAAATCATTCACTTTTCCTACATGTTTCATGCAGCTAAAGAAACAGGTAATCCTACTGACTCAGCAAATAGACTATGCTCAGTCTGAGGTTGAGGATCTACGACAAGTGGTTAACAATGAAAGTCCTGCAGATGAAAGGCCAGCGAAAATATGGGTATGTGTAGATTATTAAACCAATTAATGCCTCTTTAAGTTCATTTCAGAATTGAAACTTTAGTTCCAACCTTCCTTTCACCAGGCCGCAGATCCAGATCCTCAGTACCCCAAACTGCAAGTGCATAATTCATGGGACTATGAAAGCTCAATCATGGCAAGACATGCTTTGGCTGTTGGTCTTAGGTCCAGCCCTCCAGATAGACAAAGTTATAGTTCTGAAGAGAGCTTCCTCCAGCTTCCTGACTTCAAACTGAATATACCTCATCATAGTTCTTCCCCACGGTTGTCACCTAAAATTCCTAGTTTTGTTGCAATTAATCATCGCTTGGAGGAGAATGGTGACCATGTCGATGAAAACTCAGAGGCAGTTTGCAAGGAAGTCCGTTGCATTGACTCGGGAAGATCAAGTATGAATACATATTCAAACTCAAATTTATCAGTGTCTAGCCCAAAGATTTATCAAAATTATAATATGTCATCTCCAAGGGAAAGCTCAGCAATTTCAGGATTGATTGATGTAGGCAATGAAGCTAGATTAAAGCGAGAATCCAGTTCACTGCACTGGAAAAACAGTAGCAACCATCTGGATGTTGCTATTCCATCTCCTGAAAAACCATGCTTATGGCGTCTGCAAGAAGAAATATCTAGCCATAGAAGCGTGCAATTAACTAGAAGTAGAAGTTGTAAAGCAAGTCTCATGACTGATTTGACCTCCAAGTGGATTGAGAGGGTAGAAAAGGATGAGAGCACACCTCCAATAGGAAATGAGAAATATTTCACTGGAAGACCAGAGAGTATCCGGAGGAAACTCTCTGCATTGAAGTATGATCTTCAGAACAAAGGTTTGTCTAGAAATGGGTCGCAAACTTCTACAAGAAGTGTTACTGTGTACAAGGTTAAAGCCCAGATATCAATAAATGAATCTCAAAGTTCTTTGACAAGTGCTACAGATGAAACGTCTAATCTTAAGCATGAGAAGAAACTTGCTAATCAGGCGGTGAGTGTTCGATTTCGTTTATCAATCCTTGTTTACATGATCAAAATGGGACTTTGGTGCTAATATTAACCATTACTTTTTTATATATTAATAATTGAGGGTACTTATCAAGCAAACTTGTTTAGAATTGCATTCTGAATACGATATTGTTCTATTACATTTGTTTTACTTACAAAAATGCATTCTCTAAACCAGATTCCCAATAGATTAAATGTTAAAACTCTCATTACATTTAACTTATACAAGTTTGAAATTTATAAGCATTTTTGGACTTGTTGATATATAACTCGATCACAATATTAATCCTCACCGAAATAACCAATAAAATAGGACTACCAATATCCTTGTAAAGTTTAGGATAAATTTGAAATCTTCAAAATATGTCTTCAAGCCAATCTTCACAAAACGGAGAATTCGATTTGCTTGATCCAGATCAATCCAATATTCATAAAAGTTATATCTATATATGGGCTAACATACATCCACAATACTAAGTGATGGCCCAATTATTTCGAGTTAAAAGATTACCAACAAATTATAAAACTTGAGCAGTTACAAGTACAAATGTAACAACGACTATAACTACTCATAAAATAGCCTCAACATATACATTTACTAAAATCTTATAAACTTAGTTTGATTAATATGAGAAGAGAAGAGACGAGACTTACCTTAGATCTAATAACAAACATGAAGTTATGGAAAAGGACATTTTCTTGATTAAGAAAAATCAGGAAATTATATAATTCTTGATATAATTTGCCCATTGAGTGGCATCAAAACATGTATATATGTAAATATTTGTTAATGAAATATATTTTTAAACTAAAATTATTATTAAAATCTATAAACATAATTAAAATATTTATGTAAATATTAAACTAATAATATTATCAATTTAAAAAATGGGTATAAAAATATTGTTAAATGTATTTAAATATGTTATAAAAACCATAAAGAAATTAAAAAAACATAATTTTAAAATAATATTAGAATTTATAAATTAATTAAATTTCAAAGTAAATAATTCTTTAAACTAATATAAGCTACTTCTGGAATTGCAAAATAAACATAGCAATCAACTTTAAAAAAATTAAGAAAGTTAAAAATAGTTTTAAAACTATTTTTAAAACACATATTATAACACTTAAAAATTTAAAATTAAAATATTTGCTTACAAAAAGAAAAATCTAATTATTAGCTAGAGAAAAAAAGAAACTAGTAATTTAAAATATTTAAAATTAATCATTACCTAAATTACTTTAATTGGGAAGGCCAAAATACCAAAACATGTCAAAATATCCTATTTATTTTACAACTCTCGCAGTAATTTTAACCCTAAGTTTTGAAAACTCTTATACGATCATGAATATACATTAGAGTAGAGTTTGCTATAAGGGAAAATAATATTTTTTTAATGCTTTGGCATTACTATTATTTTTATTTTTATTTTTCTTCGGAATCTCTTTTCCATAAAACATGATAATGTAAATCTCATATTAAAAGCAAAGTTGATTTAGGGTGTTAATCTATTAAATAAGAAAATACTATTTCTTTTTGTAGCTTCATTCTCTCGGAACTCTCTCCCACGGCCCTCCACCCAAGACATTTGGTCTTCGGTTACTCTAAACCAAGTAAATCAAACCATCAAGCTAGATCGAGTTCCAAAAACAAAAGCTATTCTCTCATTTTTGCTATCAACTCTCTTGTTACTTTAACAAATTCTTCGAAAGGATTTTTTTTAAAGATATACATATTTAGTCATCTACATAATATATTGTTTATGTATTATATTTACTTTTTATTGTTTTTCTCTTTTTACCTTACAATATATTGATTGAAAATTTAATTTCATTCAACATAAATTTTATATATGCATTGTTATATTTAAAAAATTCATGCAAGATAAATTTGAAATAATTTTATTTTCAATTAAAATTATAAATTAAATAATATTTTTTAAAATTTATTAATTAAAACATTATTAAATATTTAATCCAAAAATTTTCTTACTAATAAAGTTTATTGTAAAAAATTAAATACATCAATATTATTTTTATTTAATAAAAGTAAAATTATAAATTATTATTACATTTTTACAAAAGTATTTAGTAAATCAAACATGATCTAAATTTCCTAAGATTTTAATCAACACATTCTAATCTATGTCAAACATTATAAAGTAACTTTACTATCAATCACATTCCGAGAATTCATATTGTTGAAATCATAACATTAAAAAACTCCAAATAACTAAGTTTTGTAAACTACCTCTATTTACTGCCTATAGAGCAAAAAATATATTCTATAGATATAAATTCTCTTTTAATACTTGAGTCATACACATTTACAGACACGCTATAAATACTAGAAATCCTATCAACGCGTATGCATGTGTAAATTAAGAACTTAAATACAAACATGTGTTTAAAAATAACATATAATAACAAATAAAACGTATGATTTAAAACTAGTTATGCTTTGGTATTTGAAACGTATAATACTAAATCCGCTACAATTATTTATTATTAATTGTGAATTAGTGTCAAGTTATGCTTTGGTATTGGCGCGGATTCAAATTTCACCATGTGTATATTTTAATTCATTTTTGTTAACATGAAAAGACTAAAATATCCTCAAATAGTATAACTTATTTTAATTATAAAAAGGCATTTCTGTAATTTCTTTATCGAGGGTGACATTAACTCATTAAAACACATAACAAATAGTATATATATATGAAAAACCAGTTTTAAACTAAATGCTGTTTACATTATGTTGAACTAGCATATTACAACACTAGCTCTGAAAAAAAAAATGGAATGTAAAACAAGATTTTATTTCAAACGGAATCCGTCTTCTAATCATACAAACAGCAGAGAACCATTGAAAAGAAAATTCATGAATGAGATCGAAAGAACAACTTGACAAATGTTTCATACTGCACTAGCGGCAAGAATTGGAGTGGAAACAACCAAGTGAAGCCTACCAGCAATGACCCAAGTCTCGGAACTTTGCACTCTATTCTGCTCGGGATTGACCAGCCCGGGAAGAGAGGATGATACCGACAATGAGTCCATAGAGAGCCAAAGCCTCAGCAAAAATGAGAATAAGAATCATTCCAACAAAAAGCTTTGGTTGTTGGGCATTAGCTCTGCAAATAAATGCACATAAAATATAAATTCAAACAAGCCATATTCTAACAAATGCAAAAGAATTATCGTGGTAAATTGAATGCAATTCATAACCATACAGCAAGCAGATTATGAGGTTCATTCGTCAAAATACCATATCCTACTTTTTTTTTACTACCCCCTTCCTTTTTTCTCAATGCTTGATTGAATCAAAATGACCAATACTTTGCATAATCAGTGATATTCCGACTAGAACAGTTGGCGGATACATCTTTATCAGGCAACCGTATGGTCAGAGTGCATCACTTATAAGCGAAATCTTAAAACAAAATCCCATTCTAGAAGGCTAATTTGATCTAATTATGGATTTTACTATCCCCCGAGTTAAATTACTTTAACTACTATTATCAGTCAGAAAAATCTACAAACACGACAACAAAGAACGAAACCTGAATCCAATTTATATCGTGCTGAAAATGAAGATAAATAAAATAAATAAGATAACAGTACCTAACTCCAGCATCGCCGACGATTCCAATAGCCATACCGGCAGAGAGACCGGCGAGGCCACAAGCGAGACCAGAGGAAAGATGAGCATAGCCATCGAAAAGGTAGTAAGATTTGGCCTTTGGGTTAATCCCAGTGCTGATAATAACCGCAATAATCAACCCATAAATACCTAAAACTCCAGCCATAACAACGGGCACGATCGATTTCATCACCAGCTCCGGCCTCATCACTCCCATCGATGCCACCCCGACACCGCTCTTCGCCGTCCCGTACGCAGCACCCATACCTGTAAAAACAAAAAGAAAACCCAATTAGAAAGGATCAGCACCGATCAAGAATCGATTCTTCTGGGAGGAGTTAGGGTTAGCATCTTACAGGAGAAAACGAGGGCAGCAGCGGCTCCAAGGAAGCCGAAGAAAGGAGCAGTTTCATCACCGCTAAATGTGGACGCCATTTTACTAGGCTTTAAACAAAAATTGTTGAGACGAGGATTTGATGGGAGTTTAGGGAAACCTTGATCGCTGGATTTCGTGAGTGATGAAATGGAAGGGAGAGACAAGAGAGATAATGAATTGAAGAAGGAACTTGGAAATTTCTGAGTGGATCCCACGTGAACCTGATCGAGCGTTCGCCATTCAATTGGCAGTTTTTGGCATTACGTAAAACGTGTGCTTCATTTGGGACAAATTTTGTTGGAGACATGTTTTGGGCTCATGTGTTATGCTGTAATATTGGATTGGGGGTCTTTAATTGGACAATAATAATTAGGGCTAGGAATCTTTGATAGCCCAAAATCACAAGTGGCTTTCGAAAATATATAGGTTACCCAATTTTTCTTTTGGTTAAAATGTGCTTTAGCTCCCTGTACTCTTCATTCATTTGGAATTTAGTCCTCCTACTTTTATTTTAAGGAACTTAGTCACTCTACCGTTAAAATTCTTTTGTTAAATTCAGGTTCATTACAATATTTTTTTCTTGTTGAATGTCTATCAAGTGAGTATCTTTTTTTCCAAAATATCGAACCAATGAATTTGACGGAAAAATTTTAATGAGGTTAACCATTGGATCAAATTTTTGAAATCTAAAAAAAAAGAAAAAACAGTGAAACTAAATTCTAAATCTCAAAAAAAAAAAGGACTCATAGCATATTTTAACCATTTCTCTTTTTTTTTTCTTTTTTATTATAAGTATGTGTGAGAGCTTTTATTTCCTCTTATGGAATTTAAAGATATAGAATTTTTTAACTTCACAATCGACATTAGAAACTGCCGCATGTCCCAAACATATGTTAGTCTTCAAACTCTGCTTACCAAGATTAAAATCATCTCCACTAACAATGTGGCAAATAATTTTACAAGCAATAATTTCCAACAAAAGAATGAATAAGAGAAAAACTCATGCAATGCAATGCAAGTTGATTAACAAAAAAAAAAAAGGAACTAAACTTTGATTTCTCCCAACAACCTTGAAACTTATTGGATTAGAGTCAAAGGTGCACGAATGCTTAACATCTAATGCATTGTGATTAAGGTTTGGATAAAAAGAAAGATGATTATCTTACATCATTGATGTATTTCGTAAAGCTTGTAGATTATCAAAGAAAGATCGACTTTAGCATTCTCAGTTTCATTAATCGTACTTAACTGGAGAAAAATGGTATGATGAAGATGGGAATGATTTTACTATGAGGTAAAAATGTAAATGGGTTTCTACCACAAGCCACGTAAGAGCCACACGCGTTCACTTTGGAAAGAGTCATAATATGACGGAACAATGGTGAAATAATTATATATAGTGAGTGATGTAGAGAAAACCTTTCCATGTGTAAAAGATTTTAGGGTAAACTATATAAAAGGTTTGGCAACTATATTTACGTATTTGTTTTGGTTACTCAATTTAAAAAAAAAATTAATTTAATTAGGTATTAGTGTTTGAATTTGTTCCTATTTTAATCATCTGTTGTTAATTTGATAACAAAAAGCCTTTTTTGTAACTAATATAATAACACATCTTATCCTTATTACTTACATATTCTATCAATTTGTTGTTGATTCTAAATAATTCAATAAATTTAACCCTTCATATTCATAAATTCTATCAAATTGATCCTCCAACTTCCTAACTAAAGCTTTTAGCTTTTAAAACAGAGGCATTTCAAATTTATAAATTTGTAAAACCCAAAAAAGAAAAAAAAAATCTCTCAACTAACGAGTTGTTTATAACCCTTTGATTGATAAAAAATTGGCTAAAGAAAAAATAAAAACCTTAAAAAAACACATTAGATTTACTCTTGTTATTAAGAGAATGATATTTGCTTCAAGGTACATAAAATTAGTCCTCGAAGTCAATGTTAAAAAATATAACTTTGAAAAATCCAATTGTTCAATCAATAATTATATAAGAACAAATATGAATATTTGGTTTTTCATAAGAAAAAAAGAAATGTAAAACAATTAATTGAATTTTCTTTTGTTACATTCATAATATTTTTTTTAATTTTATAAACAGATTAATAGAATATTATGTGTTCCATTTATTTTTAATTAACTATTTTTAATTTTTAAACCCACTATAAGTAATATATGTCAGTAATAATCTGATTTAGTGTCAAATCATTTACCAAATTAATAAAAAAACTAAAATTATGCTAGCCAGAATAAAAAATTATTTCTTTACAAATATTAAATTATTTATATATTTTTATTATATATTATATTTTTAAAATTTATATTTTCTATTAATTTTAATGGTGTTTAGTTAATTTATAACTCTTTAACTTCCTGAAAATATAAATAAAAAGGGCTATGACCAAATTGTAGAATTTCAACCATATATAAAACAATTAATAGATGTAGAATGCCTTTGTTTTAAAAGCTTAGGAAGTTTGAGGATCAAATTGATAAAATTTGTAAATGTGAAGGGTTAAATTTATTGAATTATTTATAACTAAGATTAAACTGATAGAATATATAAGTATTGATAACTAAATGAGTTATTATACCAGTTAGAAAAAAAACTTTTCTTTATCAATTTAACACTGGACAATCAAAACAGGAACGAATTTAAATGTTAATACTTGAATTAATTTTTTTAAAATTTTTTATCTAATTTTTTTTTTTTAAATTGAGTGACTAAAACAGAAACAAAAACATAATTAAATTACCCAAAATTTTATTCTACCATCCTCTAGTTTTTTTCTCTTATGGTGGATGTTTTATATAATATATAGAAGAGAAGATCAATGGAAGAAAGTATTCATGAAATGTCATCACAAGATGTTGATCAGGCATAGTCATAATTGGTTATTTGCTTTGCTTTTAATTTCATTGAGGATGGCTCCTTTTATTATAGAACTAGCTTTAAATATCTGAAAAACATCTAATTTCTAATATTTCTTCATTTTTGACATTTCATTTTTTACGCTTAAATTTACATGCAAATTTATTAAACATTCGTTGCATATGTAACTTAAAGAATTTGTTGAAATTTAAATAAAATTTATTTCTATTAATCACTTTAAAAAAAATTGATCAAATTAGTCACTTTATCATTAAATATTAATGAAAGACTAACAATGCATTTGTATAAAAATTTTTGGGGTGACCAAAGTAAGAACATCCCCTTATCTAAAGTGATTGATGGGTAGTTTACATTAATTTTATAGTGACTAACATAGAAATACACCATTAGTCTTCCGTTGTCATTTAACGGTGGAGTGATCAATTTGATTAATTTCTATTTTGAGGTGACCAAATTAACCAAAAATAATAATTTTGAGTAGTCAAAATAGGAACGAATCAATAATATATGCGAAAAATCTTTCACTTATGTCGATGCCGGAAAAAAAATAACTACTAACACACAAAAAGTATGATAATTTTATAGGGATAAAACTCTACATAAATTTTAATTTAATGTGCAACTTGATACCTGAACTTTAATTTGGTGCAAATATACACAAGAATTTTTTATTATGATTCAAATGTATACATGAAACTTTAATTTTGATTCAATCATACACATTTAAATAAATAAATACATCAATTTTTTTTTATTGGACAAAAGTAATTATTTGTGTATGAAATATATATAAACATAAAATGGTACTATATCAATAATTATGTTATTTTTTTGCGAGAATTGAATCAATAAAGTTGCACAAAATCAAAGTTCATTAATAAAATTACACATTATACCAAAGTATCCAATTTGGGTTTTTTTTTATGGTTTAAGGGTGTAAAAAACCTTTAAACTTTTAAAAAAAATCCCTATTTTTTTATGCATTTTGACAGTTAAAAAGAAAAAAAGGCTTAATTATTTTTTAAAAAACTTTAAAAATTCTTTACACCATTAAACCTTGTTCTTTTTTAATTTTTCGATCGATTTTGATTGTTTGATTTAATTAAGATATTCATGTGTCCATTTACAACCATAAAGATTACTTTTCTCAAAATTTATTATGATTATTCTTTTTAAACAATATAATTTCAAAATCCAAACCTAATTTCTCTTCTAAAATGTAGAATATACATTACTATTGGCTTGAACATTTATTGATTAAATTATTTCTTACAAATGATGTTGTTAGTATTTTCATTTGTATATGTTAAGGTGTCTTTCCAAACGTTTACTAAAAAAATAAAATAAAGGGAAAAAGTTGACGCAAAAGGATTGGCACCTTTTTGACAAAGGAAAACGTTGGGTGATGGAAGCCAAATTTGTAGTAGATTTCTAGAACCAAAGATGAGTTTTGCATGTGCCATATATAAGCAAAACAGAGATCTAACACGTCAATTCATACTCGATGTGAAATTGGACCCCCCCCCCCCATTTCTAGCCCCAGAAAGCTCTCAGCTGATCATCAACCACGAGGCACTCAACGACTCGGCGAAGCCCAAATCCTATTGCAATCTACCACCTATTCAAGGACCCCCCCCTTCCCCGGCTCACCTCTGGCTGGCCATCATTCCCCTATTCTTTCCCAATCAATGGCCCATTTTCTCACCATAGTATTCATGCCCCTCTTAAAGAGTCTTATGTGAAACGCCATCTGTACATCGTTTCTTTCCTAAAGGCCCGGCTGTTTTTTCTTTAAAATTGTTCCAAATTCAACAATTATATTCACCTTCAATTAAATTTAAAATTGAGTTAGATTATATCTCTAAATGACGAGCTCTTGCAACGCCATTTTTTTTATTCACGCAACTCAATCTTAAAAACTTGTTTAAGAAACATCGAACTCTTTACTATTGGATTTAATAGACGCTGGATAAAACTAATTGTTGAGTTGTAGTTAATTGAAACTCAAAAAAGACATTATTGATGAAAATCTAAGCTTGATACTACTTTTATGCCTCGCTTAGTTACTAGTGTTCTAACACGAGAAAAAACTTAATTATTATATATGTATTACAATAATTAGACATAAAATAAAAAATAATTATAAATAACATTAAATTGCTATCTAAACTTATGAACTTACCTCGATGACAAAGACGTAAAACCGAGATAAACTAATCCGAGGCTTTAGCTTTTCCTCGATCTAGATCTGTACGAGGTTTTTCTTGATCTAAATAAACAAATTCAATCCATTTAATATTCATACTATTCAATTCAGTCCAAAATTCATACTTTTGAAAAATTATACTTTTGTCCCTAATATTTTAACTTCTTTATAATTTAGTCCTTAATCTCGTAAATTGAAATTTAAGCAATTTCATCCACATTTCATGCTAGCTGAATGCACTAGGGACCTATATCAACTCATACAAATCATCATTTCACAATTTCACCATGTATTTTTATCATTTTTACAAATAAGTCCTTAAATAACAATTTCATCAAAAATCACTTTACAAAACTTGTTTATTAAACTACAAAGATTCATATTCTTCCATTAAACTTCAAAAATCATGCAAGAACATACATGGTAAAACTCTAAACCTTTAACAGTTTTGCAAATTAGTCCCTAAGCTACCTAGTTAAGCTACAACGATCCCGAAAACATAAAAATCATTAAAAATGGAATCGAAATACATACCATGCAAGAAAAAATGGCTTGATCGAACCCTAGCTATACTCCCTTTGAAGAATCAGTTGAAGAAGAAACATATTAAAGAAGATGATACCTTTTACTTATTTAATTTTATCTTTATTTACCTATTTACATTTTTAACCTTTAAAAATATTCATAATTTCAACAAAACCAATCTATGAATATCCACTAACTATATAAATGGTCTATTTCCATCTAAGTCCTCTTAAATTAAAATTTCAAAGCTATTTGATATCTTTAACTTATAGAACTCTACTTTTGCACCTTTTACAATTTAGTCCTTTTCACTTAATTAAGCATCCAAACATCAAAATTTCTTAACAAAATTTCTATACGACCCTACTAACATACCGTAGACATTAAAATAATAATAAAATAATAATTTACTCATCAGATTTGTGGTCCTGAAACCACTGTTATGATTTTAATTAAAAACGAGTTGTTACACTATTTGATGTATTTGATGAATGTACATGAAAATGTAATATGCCAAAGGATTGCCATGTTTGTACCAATGTATTTCAATTAATAAATTGTTGTAATGTCAAGGTAAGTTAAGTCAATTTCATATGGATTTACTATGCATTCAAAATGCTTACTCGTTGTCTTCCTATTCCTTTCAGTTTGTGGAACGTGTTGATCGGATCAACTCGAAGGTATCACTATCCTACTCTGACTCTATCACACCCCAAAAATTGGGCTAGTAGAATTGTGTCAATAAATCGAGGGTTAGTGAATTAGGAACCGTAATTAGGTTAGATAATTAAATAATTAGGAATAATTAAATAAAATATTAAAATAATTAGAATTAAAATTTTGAGTTACAAAATTGAAATTAAGTGTTCGGGAAGTAATTTGATTAAAACAAATTTTAAAAATGAGATCAGATTTGAAAATAAGTTTTAATTGAAAATAATGACCTATTTGAAATGGGGAAGAAATTGGAGGTGGTTAAATGGGAAATGACCCAATTTTTAAAAATTGGTTGCCTATTTAACAACCCCCACTGTCCCTTCCTTCTCATTTTCTCCAATCATTCAAAAATTTTCCAAACACCAAATTAGATTTTCTCTCTCGAAATTGATTCATCCTTTTTGAATCTTAAGCTTCCTAAACACAAATTCCTCTTTCAATTTCAAAGAATAATAATGTTTTTATCATGAATTTCTCAAGAGATTTTCATACATTTTAGCTCAAATTAGCTCCATAGCTCATCGATTTTGCAAAATTGAGGTGAGATTCTAAATTTTAATGATTAAAATAAGTGATCTGTTATTCAATTCAAGATTTAAATGATTTAATCAAGATTTTAATAAATCAAGTGTTTTTAAGTTGATTTTTGGCTTGAAAATGGTGGATTCTGTATTATTTGGTTGAGCTTCGATTTTAAAGTGATTTCTAACTCCTTTTGATCTAATTAAAAGGTTTTTAACCTTGATTTAACAAATCCTTTGGTAATTTAAACAAATTGAACGCTTTCTCCTTCTTGATGTTCAAATAAGCTTGGTTTTTTTTTTGAAAAAAATAGATTTGTGTAATTAGATAAAATTGATGGTTTAGATCTGTAATTAGGTGATATTTAGTAGGTATGGAGTTGGAATCTAAGCTTAGAAACGAGATATGAGTGCTTAAACATCTGTTTCAACAAAACTAGCTAAGTTTTCAATATAGAAGTTAGTTGGTTGTGATATGTGATTTTGGAAGGATTTTAATATGTTTGGTGTTGTTTGTAATGCCTTTGTATTATGTTTGATGTGTATGTGAAATGTCAATTCAATCGGGAGCCTCTATAAGCAAGGACAAAGGCAAGTAAAAGTCTACCTGAGCTTTGTTGTGCAAGCGAGTTGCTAAGGTTAGTGGTCTTGTGTGCTATAATTGATGTGCAAATTAGTGAGTTAAAGGGGGCTTAGGTGGTTTAATAATCTAATCTAAGTCCTAAGAGTAAGTGTTCTTACTTGAACTTTGTTATTTTATAAGCAAGCTTACATGTGTTGTGATATGTGCAAGTGCGTGATGTAAATATCTATGTTGATTATATGATTGAATATGCCTTGTGAGTAGCTGGTTTTATGTGCACACATTTTAAATGAAAGTGTATTTGTCTCATTAAGAAAAGTGTTTACACGTGAGGTGCATTATGTGAAAGTGACAAGTGATATGAATGTGATGTGTGAGTGTGCATAAACCAAAAAATTAATGTGTGAAGTGGATACATTGGCCTTGTGAACCTTTGAAAACATTGGATATAGTTGGCATGCCATAGGATTTGAGTTCTCATATATGTGTTTGATGTTGTGATATGTGGAGGGATAAAGGAATGTAGAGCATTGCTTTATTTATGGGTCATGTAGGTGTATAGGAGAGTGTTAGCTTTATGCTACACTTTATGGGTCCAATATAGACTCTATGAGTCAAGTACGAGGTAATGGAGATCCGTGTATCTAATGAGTGTTTTAACATGTATTTTTATTTTCACAAGTAGCCAATATATCAATGTAATATGATATTAATGTTGTTATGTGATAATTGTGTCTAGCATGCTTGTTTTGAACTCTTGTATTTGTGGGTTATTGTAGCATCTTGAATACTCACTAAGCTTGGTTAAGCTCACACTCTTATGTGAACATTTTACAGTGACACAATTGGAGTGAACTGGTGAAGTGAGCAAGTTGGTGATCTAAAGGCAAAGGCATCTTTAATTGTGCATGTGAGATGGTTTTTGGTTCATTAAGATGGCAATGTGGGTGCAAACTTGAGGGACTAGACTTTACTTTTTGATTTGGATTTTTATTGGACTTTTTATGGATTGTTTAAGGACTTTTATACCTGTATGTGTGTGTTTATACTGCTTGAAATATGCTTGAAAAATGCAGTAGTGGTAGATAGATTGTTAAACTATCAAGTGTATTGAAGGGTTCGCCATAAGGTTTGCATGTAGTAACGATAGGGGTTCGCATAGGTGAGTGTACATGGGTAGTTTTCCATATAGGGTTCGCAGAGGTGAGTTACCATAGAAGGTTCGCATAGGAGGGTTCACATAAGAGGATTAGAAGAGTTGAGCTTGCACAAGTGTTTAAACTCGCATAAATGTATAGGCTCGCATAAGTGTATAGACATGCATGATACTGAGTTCGCACGACGTATTTAAGCTCAGACACATTAGAGGGTCGCATATAATATAGGGCATGCACAAAGTAAGGGCATGCACTAAGTAAGGGCTCATACACAATATGTGATAGGGGTTCGCCAGGCATAGGGTTCTCTAGAGTGAGTTCATTATAGGGTTCACTAGAGTGTGTTTGCCATAGGGTTTGCTAGAGTGTGTCTACCATAGGGTTCAACAGTAATTCATGAGTTCGTCCAGGGCAGGTAGCTCGCCAAAACATGGGGGTTCGCAGATTTAGGGTAGGTGCGAGCTAGGTGTTCACCGAGTGAATTGCGAGCTGTTAGGATTTCTAAGTAAAGGTTTGTACGTGTTATGTGTTTGCTTCTTTTTTAGTGTAAATTAATTTTTGTTGATGTGATTAGAAAAACATGTAATAGAACTTTCATATTTTAATTTTATTCCTCACACTTCAGTATGGTATCTTCAATTTCTTAAAAGGACTTTTTTGGATATTTTGGAAAAAAATTACGATTTAGGCCCTAAACTTCGTTTTTGAATAAGTGAGTTTTAAATATCGTTTTGAACCAAATTTTTCACAAATTCTTTAAAATAAAATTCCCAAGACACTGGTTGGTCTGAATTTATGATTTATGTGTTTAATGTTTATGATGTGTAAAAATGATGATTTTACCCCTGGTCCTTTTTCATTGAATTAGGATGATCGAAGCATGATTTAGGTTTGTTTGTTTAAAATTACTTATTTTAGCACATTTACATTGGTTTGATGGTTGGTTTGTGGTGTGTTGGTTGACCGATACGAAGAGTCACATCAGTGGCTAATGTGATGTTCGAAATTTGGGTCGGGTCATCTCGGTCGTGTTTGGGGCGCCACAGACTTGGTAGACTTTTGATTGTATTAAGTCAGTTATGTGGCACGTGTAGGAAAAAACCCAATTTGAGAATGGTTTTCTTTCCCAACGAAAAATTAAAATTTTGAAAATTGACCCTTTTTGTGATATTTATATCAATAAACCTTAACCGAATTCATACATGTGTTTTTGGATAAGCGGATCCTTGATGTTTTTCGGTTTTCAACCAAACGATCTTCTCTGCTATTCTCGTATCATGAACTGCTTTGAGTGTGGACTCGAACCAATTGAACAAAACACAAAACTAGAAAAAGTTTTCTTTTTTGGGGTGAAAACGAAAATTCCCTCTTCTTGAATAAAAACCGGTAAAATTATTATTCTGAAAAAAAATGTTTATAAGTTGAGAATAAAATCTCTCTATTTTCCGGTAGAATAATAATCTCTCAAAATTTGTGTAAATAGTTCTATAGGTGTAATTTATTTATACGAAGAGAATGTAGAACCCTTGTAGAGTTGTAAAAGTTTATTTCCACTAGGAAAACGATATCCTAGTTTACTAGGATATCGGGGGTGGAAACCCTAGTTAATATGATCCAACCTGATTCAGTTTTTCTATTTCCCAAAATAAACTTTAATATTTACATATTAAATAATTTTCTCATCCCAAATTTACCCTAGTAAATATTTTTTACGATTTATTTTAACGATTTTACCCCTAGTAAATTTTTCAGAAAATTTGTTCAATATGTCACAACTCAACATGTTCACTATGACCGAATGATTTATTTTCAATTTCGGGCTTCAAAACAGTCCAAAAACATAAACTAATTCTTCCATCATTTTTTAAGTAATCCTGTATAGATTGCAAATTTCCATTTCCATTTTCATTTTTAGAAACCTACATTCATTTCTAACTAATTCCATTTCTCTATTTCGGAGAAAACCATAATCATTCTTGAATGTTTCCCATTTCTCTTTTTCTATTCATTCTGTTCATTTCTATTCAAACACACAATTCATTTTTGGTTTCAACGATTTATAAGTAAGTTTCGAATTATCACCTATTAATTATAAACTCATTTAATCACGAAGTCATTCCACTATAGTCTCGTGACTGAGCTCTCCTCAACGACATACTATTACGAAAGTAACTACTTAGTGCTCGTCCAATGACCTCGCCATAAGTGTGTTACCCTCATAGGATATCATTGATCTCTTTGTGATAATATTCGTTCTCCCAATATGATCCTATTTTATCTCATGATAACTAATACATCTTCCTTCATGAAAAGTTCATCAGTATCAAATAGTGATCAAGTCATCCATCACAAAGACGAACAACTCGTGACCACGTTTGCTTCTCATCAGCCATGTAATGCCAATGAGAAGATATCATTTACCCATGTTTTAGACTATGAATTACACTATTTTGAATTATGCTACATACTACAAAAGTCATACACCCAACGCATAAGCTTTCGGTTCCTTATCTATTCAAATTCAGGCTTTTACTTACATCAAAGTGTACGAGTCACACATACATAGTCTGCCATCCACTTATGATTTAGGTATGCCACAATATGAACATCACAAGCGAATAAATCCATAAATAGATTCAAGATATATTCTTCTTGGGTCATATTCGATGTACTATCAATCTGGTTAGTTACATTTATGTCTCTATCTTCTGGGAGTCATTCGCTTCGATGCCCAAGATAAGGAATCTCCCCAATTGGACTTGATAGACTACATATTAGTCTTTTAATTGGTTTTCTCATTTCCTATTAGACTAATGACATGTTTAGGTTCATCTACTAATACAAGCTGTCTTTTCGTATTATGATCTAACCACGTAATATTGCTTAGTATTAGTTAAACAGTAGACAACCAATGGGCAACATTTGCTTTCATTTTCCTTTATGTGCAAAAACCATTTGAAGACAATAATACAAAGTATATTTATCGTAATCAATAATTTTTTTTATTAACCAATCTGTTATAAATATGAGTTTATTTGGAAATGATAGTTTGGTTTGAATCATGGTTAATGGTTGATTTTCGATAAAGTTATTGCCTATATGTATATGTGTTTGTTTGGGAATATGTTTTGATACCTTGAAAAGCCATTTTGAATGTGAATTGTCTTAGTGAAATGATAGAACACTATGGCTATATGTATGATTGTTTAACTTGAAATGGTACAAGTAGATTTGAAGGGAATTGGTACCAATTAAGGCATTTGTTTAGTTGGCTAAAATGATGGTATGAAATGTCTAATAGAATGTGCAATGGTATGAATTGAATATGAAAATGACATATTGGTTGTTAAATTAAAGTGTAAGATATGAATTAAATTTGGTTTATGTAGGTTTTAAGTGTAACACCCACACCCGACCTAACCTCCGAATCCGAGTATAGATTGTTAGAACTGAACCAGGTTGATGTACAAGTTTAGATCTTACTATTTACAATCAGACTGTATTACCTATTTACTTAAAACTTTTACAACAGATATGATAAATTAAAGTAAAAGTCCACGGTCTTATATCCAGACTCTAAGGGGCCTATTTAGTTACAACACATTCAAACCCAAGGCAAAGCCTCTGAAGGTACCGCCATCCTATGTGCATGACATTTTACTAGTAGTGATCCTTGATCCAATACGGTCTCACTTGGTCCCTCCTCGAGTTCTTTGTCCTATGAAACCTACAAAACACAGACCAACAATTTGGTAAGTTCAATGACCTTAGTGAATTCCTTTACTGCATTAAACTAAAATAAACCTTATCTTGTAGTAGGTTTCAAATAGAAAAGAACCAACACAATACTCCCTATTTTGTTTTTATGACCCTGGTTTACCTGGAGTGTTGGACTTCAATTCAACATCAATCTATCTTTATTGGCGGAGTGATCGTTGGGCGATCTTTACCTGGTCGGCTTATGACCCTTTTGACTACCTATGGTAGGTTCTAGTTGGTTTATCATCCTTGCTAATTCTAACCCTTCTTTTCTCAATTCGCCTTATGTATTCTTTCTCCTTCCAACTCTTTCCATGCTTAATCGTTCTGATTTTGTCCTGGCTTATGAACACGCCATAATTCCAGTGTATACACTGATATTTTATCTGTGAGGTCTATCTACTCATATAGCCTACTAAAAAGGTCCACACGCATTGGCGTTCTTATTTAGGTCCATCTTTATTGTTTCCACCCTACCCTCGGGTTGCAATGTTGTTTGGATTACTTCTTTATATTCCACCCTAATTGCGATATCTTGCTTTTGAGGTGAAGCATACTTGTCTGCTGTGGACTACTTTGGCCTACATTACCCAGTAGACCGTCATCTGGGTGACCGCCTGAATTCATGGTTCCTCTTACATGTTGGTTCCCTACGGAAATAGCTATTTGGTAGATATTTCCACACTAGTTTTTCCTTTAAAGAGGAATAGTGTTGACAAATATATCTATCACTCGATGTTTCCCTTTTTGGCAACTCTCTCTATTTGTAGGTTCTAACTAACCCCTCCTTTTTTTTTGGATAATCGACGTACTTTCAATCAACCATAAGCATACAGGTTTCTTTGAGTACCTTCTAGAGATTCTTGATGGCAGATCCTTGTTAGTGATTCTCAGTTAAACCATATTTTGTTCGCCTATACACGAGGAAAAATTGGCTCCTCATCTCTTGTGACTATTACTTACTAGGTTAGCACCCATATGCCCTACTGGCTTTCATGACTACTATTTTAGCAGCTTTTCCTACTTGCATTATGTTTCCCATTTATTGGTAGATTCTTTCGATCCACTAGCTATCTATTGCATTTCTTATTTTTATTTTCCTTTTAAACCCTTTTTACTAGTTTGTAAAATTTCCTGTGATTACTGTCTTAAATGTCTACTCATGTTTATTGTCCTGACAAACTAACCCATGTTTAGTTTCTCGATGGACTCTACAAGCTACAATAGCCGAGTTACGGTCCTATGTTTAATGTCATGGTGGACATTATTTATTGCCATAGTCAAGCTATGGTTTTACACCTCGTAATCATCGTTTTTACTGTGCCAGTAGACTACCCTGTGTTTACTATCTCAGTGGACTACCTTGGTTGCTATAGCCGAGCTATGGTATTACACTTTAAACCTCTTGGAGGTGTTGCTCCAAAGGACCATACCGCTGCCCCAGTGTCATCCCATAGAGTCTGCTGATTGCTATAATGGTCAACATCAATTCATCTCATATCAACCTTGATGCTCAAACACTGAAGTACCCCCCCCCGGCAAGGCTCAGAGCTTCACATATTACGGTTTGCTCCTAGCAATCCCAAATGGCAGAATAAAAATGGCATTCCAATTTCCTTATACCTCTGCCCATTCCTCAATTACATCATTCCTAACATTGATGTTTGAACACTGCAGTGTCCTCTCCGCAAGGCCTAGAGCTTCGTATATCACGATTTACACACAACAATACTGTATGGCGGTATCTAACAGAAATTCATATTTCCCAGATCCTAGCTTTATCTAAACCCTTCGATGATTCCCATCTGTATTCCACAGTACATGCAAACAGACAGTACACGCAATTCATAATCATTGAATCATGGTGTATTCTAATCTTCAAGCATAAGGCTATAACCATCTCTTTCATAATGACTGTAACAGCTCGTATTAGACCCTAGTCGGAACAGTGGTTTCGAGACCACAAATACGAGGTCAAAAAAATATTTTAATATTATTTTTTGTGTGTGTTTATAATATGTGATTATGTGTGAAAATTCTGTGTGAAAATTTTATCGATTGTGTGCTTAATTTAGAAAGAGGACTTAATCGCATAAAATGTAAAGTTGTGTGCTGATTGTTAAAGTGCTTATTTGGCATGGATTTCTAAATGGGAAGTCCTTATGTTGTTAGTAAACCATTAAAAGAATGGATGGACAAAAATGGGCTAAGTTAGTGGAATTTTAAATGTTATATATTAAGAGTAAAATAGTAATTAGTATATTAATGTTAATATAATTAAAACAAAATATTTGATGGCCATTTTTATCATCCTATTCCACCGAAATTGAAAGAAAAAAAATCAAGGGTTTGAGCTTTTAACATTCGGCCATAGTCTAAGCTTCAATCAGGTATGTGTTTTTGATCCGTTTTTGATAATTTCTACGTTTTTGTGGTCGTTGCTTTGTGCTCTAGCTAGCCTATGCTTTAATTTTAGAATTTGATGGTGATTTTGAGATATGCCATTGATGAATGTTTGAGCTTTGTGATAGTTGATGATGAAATATAAAAGATATGTGAAAGATTAACATATTTTGTCTTTGAATTTTTGTTGAAATTGAGTAATTTAGGCTAATTGTGAAAATAAGAAATTGGAGGACTAAAATGTGAAATAAATGAAACGTGTGGGATTGTATGGACATAAGGAGAATTCGGCTAGGCATGGGTGAAATGAAATTATGTGTATTTGATGATTTTATGAAATAGGGACTAAAGTGTCGAAATGCAAAAATGTAAGGGCTATTTTGTAAAATGCCCTAAATTTGTGTGTTTGGGATAAATTGAATGATTTGGTGATTGAATGAGCTAAATTTGAATATGTATAAATCAAGAAAAGAGGGGTTTGGATTGATATCGAGGCAAAGATAAAGTGCTCGATTAATTGACCTGTTTTGTTACTTCGACGTCCGAGGTAAGTTTGGATATAATACGTGTTGTTAAATTATGTTTAAGTGCTATGAAATGAATAATTATGTGATTATTGGATTAGAAATGCTATGTGTGGAATTGAGTTAGGTGGCACTAAGTGTGAGTGATTAGAAATGAGATAGAGATGATTAGCACTGTGTGTGCGAAATAGTAGAAGCTTTGGCTTATTGATTGGCACTATGTGTGCGATACCGAGATAAATTTGGTTTAAAGTAAAGGCACTAAATGTGTGATAATATTTAAGCTTCGGCTATAAATTTTGCACTAAGTGTACGAATAAATCAAACGAATAACGAAGGTTAGTCGAAATGAAGTATTGAGCATTGAGTAGCATGAGTGATCGGTAACTAAGTGTTGGCTAAGGTACGTATGGAATCTATGTGGTTGATGAAATCGTAAATGGATTTATGGATGGTTAAGTGAGCATATTAGCTATGGATGATATGGTATATGTATTTGTGAGTTGATCTATGTAATGGATTATCTTTGTATATTGTAATTGTATTATTGAACTAAATGTATTATATTACTAACTTACTAAGCTCTTAAGCTTACTGTGTGAAGTTTTCTCTGTTTTACAATGTGTTCAAAGCTAGCATGGATCTGGGGATCATCAGCGGCTCAATCACACTATCGGCTATCTACTTTGGTACTTTTGAAAGATGTATATATTTGGTATATGGCATGTATAGGATAGAAGTTATGGTATGTTTTGAAATGTTTGGACCTTGCCATGTGATATGGCTTGGAAGTTGATTGATGTTGGTACTTATATGTAGGTTATGAAAATGATGGATGTGGTATGAAATAGTGAGAATAAAAATGGTATATTTCATGCTTGAATTGGTTGACGAGAATGATGGTTTAAATGTGAACTTGTGGTATGGATTAAATGAAGTTTGGTTAACATGATTTGAATGTGTGGGTGATAATTTAGATTGACTTGTTAAGGTGAATTTGTATAGGAAGATGAATGTTAATGTTAAGTGATTAAATGGTGTATGTATTGGTATGTTTGAATACCATTTGATGTGTGGAAGTGAATTGGTTTGTGCTTGTAAGTGTGACCCTAAGTGTGGGAGGCAAATTGGCCTTGCAAATGGCCTATAATTGCCCATACGGTTGAGCACACGGGCGTGTGGCTCGACCGTGTCCCTTAAAATTGTAATTTGATTCAAGTCAAACTCGACCACGGTCTGGACACACAGGCGTGCGACTGGCCGTGTAGTGCAAGTCAGTGTCGACCACGGGTGAGGCACACGGGCGTGTCTCAGGCCATGTGGACAAGTCAGTATGTATGCCCTGTTTTGTCATGGCTTGGACGAACGGGCGTGTCCGAGGCCGTGTGAGGCACACGGCCTACCCACACGGGCGTGTGACATCTGTAGTTATGAAAAAATCTTTAAAATTTCTGAAAATTTTCGTATGCGTTTGGTTTGGTCCTGACCTCTTTCTAACACGTGTTTAAGGTCTCGTAGACCTCATTAAGGGACTATATGTTTATATTTTGATATGTTTCAATGATAATTGACTTTGTGTTGTAAAATGATTGTTAAAGCTTTAGATTGATCGGTAATGCTTCTTAGTCGTAGACCGGCAACGGTTACAGGTTAGAGGTGTTACAATGACACACTGGCGGATACATACAAACCTTGTAACACCTCAACCCCTACTAGAAGACTGAGGCTTTACACTAAAAGTAGGCTTAAGCTTGATTCATAGTTTTATTGAGTTTTGGCATATACTCACTAAACTGGTGCGTTAGCCCAAAATTTTAAATGACAATATAATCAAATCAAGGATACACCAAATAATTTAAAACAAAATTGAAAATGAATTTTCAGCGGAAGCCTTACAAAAGACAACAGGTTTATATAAAACGCAAGGTGAGTTATTTTCCACACAAGTTTCAAGTGCATCACTTATGGTTAAATATCGTTTAAATTAGTTTGGCGTATACGACTAGAAAATGATATTATAAACCATAATTCACAAAGGTTAACCTATACTTCAAGAGTACGTAAACATTATTTTAAAATAGTGATTTGACAAAATATGTAATTATTACAAATGTCGGTTACAAGATAGAGTTACACACCACCCACCTAAATTGAATGTTACAAAACAAACATGGGTGAGGCTCACAACAAAGGTCACTATCTTCTAACTAAGTCCCTTCCACAAGCCCTCAACGTCGTGGTAAAACCTGGAAAAGGGAAAGAAAATGGGGTAAATTCAAAAGAACTTAGTGAGCTCTAGAAATATAAATGATCAACCCTTTCTAAACAAGTACCACGAACAACATTATTGAACTTATATATATATATATATATATTTATAGCAATAAGTCAACAAACTTCACGTCAAGATAATTGGGCTTATACGATCCTAAATACAACAATGGTAGATACCTATCCTTGGTGGACTCTATCATTTGTCGAATAGAATTCACAACTACTTTCCCTAAGAACAATTGCCTTAACATAAACAGAAGGGTTACTTCCCTTAAGGAACACGAATGCTACCAACTCTTACTCTTATCATCTCAAACATATTGATTGACTGGTACTTAGATGCCTACCAAATTCAATTTCACTAGGGCGGATATTGTATGCCAAGTACAACAACTTAGCGGATACGCTACATACTCAACACAGTAATAGGATTAAGAGTTACCACTTACCATGCAATATTATTATACATTGCAATTACATTATCAAACATTCCTTCTCAATGTTTAGGGTTTAAGGTTTGCACACCAAGGAAGTCATGTTTGTTTCTTATCACTTACATGCACATGCAGATGATTACATGCAACAACTTACCATATTTCATGAGGACGGTTTCACTTGAATTCATAATCTGTAACTATGATGACCGAAACTTAATAGTATACAAAGACTCGAAATAAACTTTCAGGCAACTAACACAAAATGGATACTCACTGATTAGAGACCTACAGAAGATCTCAAGGAAGATGGTTACATATCGAAGTCTTCTATTACACTCCACAACCTTTACTTGTTATTCGGACACTCATTCATTCTTCAGTGACGAGGTTATTCCCTTTTATTGGGTTACCAGAATAAAACAAGGTCGAAGAAAGAAAGAAAGAAGAACCCCTATTACAACAACCACGCTATTACAATAACATACCCACGCAAAACTGACTCAGCATCCTTTTGTGGTTGACATAATAATTTTGAGACAAATCCTATCTTAAACCTCTTTGCACTCTAGTTAATTTCCAACTAGATCTTAACAAGAAATCAACTAAAACTAAACAACATACCCACGTGCTCATAAAGAAAACTATTGGGTCTATGGCCTAACAATTCGCCACTGTCGGATAGTAACAGAAGAGTCCTCCAACACAAGGCTTTTCAAAAGAATCCGCTGATTGGCAGGTTTTTCATAACGACCACGCCAAGACGTATAGATCAGTAACCTATACTTCGCCAAAAGACAAACCTTCAACCAAGTCTTTATAGAATTACTTGATTGGCTAAACAATCCGTCAATCATGGCAAGACAACCAACACTAACTTAACTTGGCATATAAGGCGTAAATTAGCCTTCATTGTCTTATACTTTAACCAACAATCGGCAGACACAAACCACCAACTAAGACTACGCCGACATAAGCATTCTCAAACAACAAAGATTATGCATCATCATGGAACTTAGTTTTAAACTAACACAAACTTTTGACAAATGCACACCATTTCAGAGGTGGAGTATAAAAACTAACTTGATTGTTCTTCGCCTTATGAAGTTAACTTTTTCGAATACCAGAGCTCCTATCCTTGTGGTAGCTAATCATGAGAACCCAAAATCATGAGTTAAACTCAGCATTCTCATTTTTAAAAATGTGCTACAAAACATGTAGAACCCCTAAAATGGTTATGAAAACCCTTAACTTCATTTCCTTAATCTTACGTATACCAAAGGACTTGGAGCCTTACCAACTTGTTGGATCCTCTACTTTCCAACTAAAGTCTCTTAATCATCACTCCATGCAAAGCTTTCCGTAATTATCTCTTCTTTGGAGCTGTAACACCCTTCACCAAGTCCGGTCACCGAACTCGAGCAATAGGATGCTACTAACAAAATTACTCAATTACAAACAATTTACAAATAAAAAATCACAAATAAATATTAAATAATCACGTAAAAACATGTATATAATGTATTATTCCATCAATTTTAGGTATTATTAAGTTTATGAAAGTTTTAAAATAGTTCGTGTAACACCCCTAACCTATATCCATCGCCGAAACAGGGTTACAGAGCATTACCAGAGTTTACAGATCAAATAGGCAGAAATTTCAAATATTTAAAACATATCAATATTCATATCAAAAATCAAACAAAATTATTCATATTGTCCCATATACGAGCCCTCGAGGCCCAAAATACGCATTAGAAACAAGTCGGGACTGAATTGGAAATTCAGAGAATTTTTCGGAAAACATTGAAAATTTCAAAGTTGTAGGGGTCACACGGCCATGTGGCCAGGCTGTGTGACTCACACGATCAGGAGACACGCCCATGTCTTAGGCTGTGTAGGCATTCAAAATGGGGACACAAGGCCGTGTCCCAGCCCATGTCCATGCCCGTGTAACTCTTTGACTTAGTCACACGGCAAAGCCACACGCCCATGTGCTAGGCCGTGTACCCTTCGAGTAGCCTCACACGCCGGTGTGCTAGGCTGTATAACAGCCTGACTTGTAACCTTTTAAAAACTACAGGGGACACATGGCCGCGTCACCTAGCCGTATGTCGCACACGGCTGAGACACACGCCGTGTGGATGAAAATAGGCCATTTTACAAGCCATATTTCTCACCCAATTTAGCATCCACCTACACTCAACATTGTGCATATAAAAAAGTCATATTAAGGCATCCAAAACAAGCAAAATCAAGCCTTAAACATGTAGTATATTCACATACAACCAATATACCCTTAAGCACCTCAAATGACCATTATAAACATGTTTAACTATGTATTTAATATAATCAAATGTTTAGCTAAATTATATGCATAATTGCATCATTACATAACATGTAAATCACTTTACCAAAACATACCAATTGATGTTAAACACGCCTTTCAGTTTCTAACATAATTAGATATATATGTCTTACACAATAAGGTACCAATTCATAACCAATTCATCAGCTCACAAAACAGTTATACAAAATGCTCATATAACTATCATTTTACCTTTCATCATTCAACCACTTCAAGCCACACATCAACATGATAAGGCTATCTATATACATACCAAAATATAGCAAAACACAAGCCAAATCATATGGCCACAATTACAACAAAACATATAGGCCAACATTAGCCAAAATAGCCTATGCATGCCATTATAACCAAATTTAAACCAACCGAAAGTACTGAGTGAGCCAATGGATAGTGTGATATAGCTCCGACAAGCTTCTAACCCGAATGAGCTTTCGATTCACTAAAAGCATGGAAAGTACACAGAGTAAACATTTAAGCTTAGTAGGTTCGTATAACATAAAATTTAACTTACCATTTATTCACATATAAGGTAAGTAAACAAGTATATCCCAACATATATTATCCAAATGCCTAAGCACATATACATCAACCATGTTAGTCATGTAAACACATATATAAACCAAGTCATGGATGAGCTTAACAATTAATCAAATTCCATATACATGTATCATCCATTTCATATACCTATATACTATGTAATAGAATTTTCCATGTAATTCATATGAATACCTGTAATAGTTCGTATCAAACTCATGTCTTATCATGTCATAACATTGCCCGTTAAACCATTTAGAATATCATTGGATACTTGGGATAGCTCACACATAGTGTGCTAAACTATAATTTGTTAATTTCTGTACATATATGCTCATACGAGCTATGAATCGGTATGCTCTCACGAGTTGTAAATCGGTAAGCTTATACAAGCTGTGAATCAGTAAGCTCTCACGAGCTGAAATCGGTAAGCTCATACGAGTTGTGGTGTGCCCGCAACGCATGCAGGACCACAACCAAATCGGTAACCCTAATGACATGTCATTTGTATCCTACGAATTCTTAAGGTTCAAACGAGACTCGGTAAATCATCATACGTCGTCAGATATAATTGAAGTTGTTTATCTAACAATAGCCATTCATTTTCTATCATAAAACTTCAAAGCTCAAGCATGTTCATCAATGGTAAAACCCTAACAGTTTAACAGTTTCACAAATTAGTCCTCGGGCTAGCTAGATTAAACTACAACTATTTTGGAAACATAAAAATAATTAAATACGGGACAAAAACGCATATCTAATTGAGCTGGATAAGCTTGGCCGAATGTAAAAACAAAAAAATGGCTTCCTTCCCTTTTTGTTTCGGTTCAAGAAAGAACATAAAAGATGAAAGCCTTCTTTTGTTTTATTAATTTATCGTTTATTATTTAATTACTAAATTAACCTTTAAAAACATTAATATTCACACAATTGCCAAGCTATGTACATCCACTACCAACTTAAATGGTCAAATTACCATATAAGGACTTCCACTTTAAAGTTCTATAGCTATTTAATACCTTTAGCTATTAGAGCACAACTTTAGCACTTTATGCGGTTTAGCCCTTTTTATCAAATTAAGCATACAAACGGTAAACATTTTTAATGAAATTTTTATACGGTAATACTATCATGTTGTAGACCATAAAATAATAATAAAATAATTTTTTTGACTTCAGATTTGTGGTCCCAAAACCATTGTTCTGATTTTACTGAAAACGGGCTATTACAGTTTGAGAATGAACAAAAATCGATTTGAACTAAAAATAAAAAAGTTGGGGAAAACCTGAAAACTAGGGACACACAATTGTCTTCTTTGCCTGTGTGAAATGGCAAGACCGTGTGGATGGCTCACATGGCCGTGTTGCCAGGTCGTATGACAAGGCTCAGCCGTGTGGTTCAAGAACATGGTCATGTGGCCAGACCGTGTAAAATTCAAAAAGAGAGTCACATGGCCGTGTCACAGACCGTGTGCCAAACCGTTTGCAATTCGAAATAGGGTCACACGGTCGTGTATCTAGGTCGTGTAACAACTTGTGACCATGTGGGAAAAAACATATACCAAAATTTAATAGGCCACATGGCCGTGTGGGGTGACCGTGTGGGACACACGGCCATGTGTCAGCCTGTGTGTACCTAAAAAATGTTTTATAATCCAAGCTATGCAACTATGAAATGCTTAAGCCTCAAGCTTTCATTTAAACCACATTACAACCTAACCAAAGGCATCCAAAACAAGTTAATAACATCACTTACAACTATCATCCTAGGTACCTAACTAATATGCCTTCAAGGGAACCTCAAAATTACTAGATAAACATGTATCACTTAACCTATCTGAGGTAAAATAAGTCACTCATTTTCAACCATAATTCATACACCAACATTTTTAACCATTACCAAACCAAAACCAATGCATCAACCAAGCACATACACTTAGCAATTATAACTTCTCAACTATCAAACCATTAAGCACATATTCAACTACCATAGTAAGATAACTATAATTTGAAAATTACCATCAGTCATACACATATCCACACAACTTTTAAGGACCAATAAGATTTAAAATGATCAAAATAAGTACACGCAAAAACAAAAGGAACCATTCACCAACACTTGAGTTCAAGATTTCCACTGGATGCTGAATTGATGATCGAACTGCCAGGTACTTAATCTGTGCACGAGAAAAACAAAATTGTACGTTGAGTATAACTCAGTGATATTTCTATAATCCAAACTTTAAAAGAAAAATATAATACATTTAAATGCTCAAATTAAGACTAGATGATGCTAAGCTAATATCAATTCAAATGTGCAAATTCATATAGACCTTATTTTACCATATATATTTTACTAATGATAATACATGAAAAATTCAATTCATACATATCCATTTTGGTTTCCAATACACATTTCATTTCATATCACTTGCTATTTCAATAGCATTTCCAATTCAATAACATTTGCCATTTCAAAATCGATAACTCAAGTTTACCATTTACTTTCCCTATTAATATGACTCGAACCAGGACGGATACATGGATCCAACCAACACATCAGTTTGGCAACTAGTGTCTCATCGGTTAAATAAATCCGAAGCAAGTAATTGCGTCCAGTGCTATAAATAAATTTGACACCCAGTGTCTCATCGGTAAAATTGAAGCAAATTGGCACTCAATGCCTCATCGACTCGTAGTTGAAGTAACCCTGAACTCTTCCAATCCTATGGAATGCCATCTATATCTGACTCAGTCTGAACAGTTAATAAGGTTTTCATTTCATATTTCAATACAAACCAATGTTCAAATTCACATTTATTCACAACATCTATACATTTATCCGACTTAATAACAACTATAATTATCTCAACACATATATCCAATTGGCTTTTAACACAACTATCAAATATTTACGAGTCTGGTTTATAGAAACGGGGTCCCAAAACCATACTTTTTTGACGCCACTAACTTTTGGGTTGTTACAGGAGCAACTAAAGAAGAAGATGATGATGAATGAAAGAAAAATGAAACAAAAATGAGAAGAATTCTCTCCATGGGAAGTTATTTCCCCGATTATTTATAGCCCTTCTCACATGGGCTTTAGTCATTTAGAAACCATCCAATCCATTGACAATCATTTTGCCCCCCATTATGGAACCAGCAGATTTTAATCCAACCGAACCATATTTAGAACTCAACTATATCCAAAGCATCCTCTATATTTCCTTCATTTTCAGTAGAGACCTCCAACTTATAATTTCTTCCAATTTAACCCTTAATTGTTCCAAATTTACGGGTTTAAAGGAAATCAGGTTTGACATTAAGGGTGTTTTTAGGCATCATTTGAACGTGTTTGAGTTTGAACATGGAATAGGTACCAAACTAGAAGATTTTAACACATTTGGCATCACTGTATCAGTACCACAGATAAAGGTGTCGATACTTGGCATTTCTTAAACAAGTTTTTGTAAAACAAAATGCTAAAATGGTTCGATACCAATGGAAGGTATAGGGACCTAAAGGGAAGTACCGATACTTCAAGTATAGTATCGATACCTCTTGACTTTAAATCAATTTTTTAAAACATTGAAACTTAGGTTGGTATCAGTACTTATATGGTGTATCAGTACTTATATGAGGTATCGATACCTGATCTAGAAATTTTGAAAACTTTGCAATTTGGGCCTAACTCATGCTTGGGTCTACAAAAGAGCTTTCGTAAGCCCAATTGAGGCTTGAATTTAAATTTGTATCTTAATATCTAGGTATTTATAACATGACTGAATATTAAATGTTTTCTTTATGGTTTACTTGATCAAAAATTTTAAAAATGTTATAATAAGGTCCATATTTGATCTCGATTGACTTTAAAGTATTCATATGCTCGTATAAGACCTGGGAAAGAATGCTCATATTATTCAATGTTGTATTATTGTTGATTGCATGATTGATGATGTGAAATGATGATTTTACTGTGAATTATCAATAGTTGCTCCGGCAATGAATGTGGCATCTTATTGCTCAGACCCGACAATCGAGTCGAGTAAAGAGTGATACATTTAGTGGTATCAGAGCTACGATTTTGTCGGTTCTAGGGCTGAGCGTAACGCGTGAAATGAGTCTAGAAATACATGCCACAATAACATGTGATAGTGTGACACCTTATGGTCCGATTTGACATTGTTTTTCTTATAAATTTATAATGTTGGATGCATCAAATTGTGTTGTGACAGATGAGGTTGATAGTAACGTTCCCATTTTTTTTATCAAGGAGTTATTCATAGTGTGCTCGTTCTATAAGGGCCTTGAGGCAAGGCGAGTGATGTCTTCTTCAAAATGATGAACCAATGGTTCATACAGTTTGTGCGAGCTAATCTTGGGGCTCTTCAGCCTATTTTGAACAAATATAAAGTGTGTTAATATCATGCATAGTCCTAGCCCCAACCTAACTTGACCCATGTACACTTCTAAGAAAGACCCGCTCCAAGCCTTTCTTCTACTATAAATCCTCCATCTTCCAAGACCAAAGCAAGACAGGGACATAAATCATTAGTCATCACTTTACTAGAATATCATCTCAAACTTCCATTTTTAATGGTTCTCCGCACCATACCTTGTATAACTTAATTGTTATAACAAAACCAAATAATTTTCCTTCCTCTTATATATTTCTTATTTTTTCTTCAATGGAAAACCTCAAAGGATAGAAAGTTCAGCCTTCAAAACTACTCCTTTTTTACTGGATGTTCTCTTACAATGATTTCGAAATATCAGAAACCCTGGTTACTATAATATGCAAAAACCATTCGAGAAAGGAAGTGTTTGTTCGAGGTGAAGCTTTCAATCACTCGCTAGCTTTTATGAAACATGATAGCAATGTTTAAATTAGCCACAGGATATCCACTCCAATTCATATGATGGTTAATCATCATCTCATAGAATGTTATATTACTCAAAAATCTAGAAAAGTTTGGAAAAAAAAATTATATATATTTTCCAATTTCTACCAAATGGGTCTAAATATTTTCATTTCCAATCATAGTCTCCTTAGTGAAAAATAAAATGCATATATATAAATATAGTCTAGAAAAGTAGTGTGTGCGTTATTTCATTGGTACAAATGCTAGACTTAATGCTTACAAGGAGTGCAATCATAGTTGATGTCCCTTGAACGAAGCTTATGTTTCACACCTTAGAATAAAGAGTGAAAGGAAGTGTGTTATGAGTGACTTTCAAGAGTTTGGTTAAACCATTGATTTTCCTTTTTGTGCTTTGAATTTACTTATTTAAATTTGAATTATTTTTTAATTTTTTAAAAAATAACATGAGCTGATTTAGAATAAATGAAACAATATTTAAAATCTAAATTTTAAATCCAATAAAACTTGAACTAATAAAATATTTATTAATATTGTATATAAACTTGACTCGAATCCAATCTTACCATCAATGTTAAATAGAGAAGTAAGAAAAGGGAGATTTTTTCTTCACCAACTCATGTCAAGACAAAGCTTTAATGGGAAAAACAAAAACTTGAAAGGGTAAGGGGTTGTTCTTGGACCGAGAGAGAGAGAGAGAGAGAGAGTTTGGAGGGTGGTCGATGTCAAAAAAGGGGTTCAAGAATGAAGATCCTAATAGGACCCCAAAGATCTCCTTTTGCCGGTTACGCTAACTCTTATCTTATCATTACTATTTTATATAATTTATTCTTGTTATTTGTTAAACTGTGAGAGGTAGGAAAGAGAGAGAAAGTGGTTGTTTGGGGTTCACTACCGCCCCAGCTTTGATGGTAGGCGTGGGGCCGCATCGAGGGAGGGGCTTTAATGAGTTCAATGATGCGGTCCGCCGTATGATTGGTGACCACGGCCGACCCACCACCGTCCTACGTGGACTACCAACTCACCTGCCTACACTTTCACCCTAGCTCACCTTCCCACTTCTCTGCTCCTCCTGTACATATTCCATCCCATCCGATATTATACTGTTAACATGCATCCCAACATATGTATATACAAAAAGATCAAAGATATATTTGGAATAATCCAAGTATAATTTTAATTTTCCAATGGAAAAGAACAATATTATTCAATAATTGCATGAAAAAGAGATGGTCAAAAAGACTTTAGTTTTGGTCCCCAAATGAGGATTATAAACATAGAAAGAGAAGAAAGGCAAATAATTTGTATATCCAAATATCGGTTCAATACAGGACACTTCCTACATGCTTTGATTCCAAATTACTCATGATATATCTTTGTATAAAGTTAACCAAGTTTTCAAGCCATGCGTCCATGCGGGTTTCTATTCAAGATCATGCATTTTTCTTTTATTTTATCTTAGGCTTGCATAACCCCTTTTTCCACGATAGCAACTCAGGAATATCATTAGATAACGCCACCATGCATTTGAATTGAAATTAGACCTAACGGATTTAATCCTTTTAAAGTCTGTTGTTTAAGGCTTAACCCTAATACTGTAAAATAAGACTTAGACATATTACTTTGCCGTATTAATAATCCCAAGCAAGAGAAGAGCCATATCACAACTTTGGTAGGTCCTGTTATTCTTAACTATTAAATTCTCATATTTTAAAGTACTCAAAATTCTGCATTTTCTAATTTTTTTCTTTTTCACATCACTTTAACATGGCAAGATGTTTTCTTTTTACATGAAACTAAACCGCCATTTCTTATTTTACTTTCTTTTTTTTCGTAGAAATTATTTTGTTTGATTGACTAGTACATCAATACTAAAATAGCTGTAATAACATTGGTACTAAAATAGTTTATTGTTTGATAAACAAAATATTGAACAAGTAAAATTAAGGAATTTCTTTTATTAGTTTATCAATTTTATCCTTAACCAAAGAAAAAAAAAATCTAACAACTCATAACTTTTTTTTCTATATCAAACAGTGAACTATTTACTACTAGATATTTTTTAAGGTTTATTTCACAAATATAATCCTAATTTATATTTTTCGAAAACAATATGTTTACCAAATATGTCATTTTTATAAAATTATATAAGCCGCGTATGAGTTAAAAAAATATTATAAATATTTCATAAAATAAAAAACTTAAAATAAAACCCAATTATAATTTGGCATGTAATTTATAGAAATAATATATTTGAAAATTTTGTTGGTAGGATAACTAATACCTGGTAGTTAGTTGGTTAGAAGTCAGTTGTTAAATAGCAGTTAATGTAAATATACAATAGTCTAGTAATTATGAAAACAAGCTTGATAATTTTTTCAGCTCTGCTTCATTCTTTCCTCTGTTCAGTTGATTGTTTCTTGTTTTCAATCAATTGTTTCATTGTCAACTGCTATTGCAACAATCAATTGTTTTTGCTTTCAATCAATTGTTTCGTTACCTGTTGCTATCTCAACATGGTACCAGAGCAATCGATGGTCATCGTATTTCGATCATTGTTGTTCTTAGAAGTTGTTCTTGATTGCAATTAAAAGTTATTAGGTTGTTTGTAATTTCTTCTTAGTCTTGCTGTTTTTTCGAATCTTATAGTTGGAATATGTTGATCTTGTTTACGATCATGAATCTCTTCGATCAGGTTATCGATTTTAATCATCCTCTTTATCTACATTCCTGGAACACCCCAGGTTCGTTACTAGTATCTCATCAACTTCTTGGAATTGAAAACTATAATGTTTGGAGTTGATCTATGAAAATTGCATTATTAGCCAAGACCAAATTAGGGCTTGTTGATGACACTTCTTTTAAAGATTCTCTTTGAGGATTTGTATTCACAATGGGAGCGATGTAATGCTATTGTATTGTCCTAGATATTAAATATTGTTAGCAGGGAGCTATCAGCTAGAATCGTTTTTGCTTTCAGTGCAAAAGCAGTCTGGAAAGATCTTGGAGAAATATTTTACAATGTTGATTATTATAGGATTTCTTTTCTTGCATCGGGAAATAACTTCTCATATCCAAGGTATCTCCAATGTATTTGCTTATTTTACAAAGTTGTGGTTATTATGGGATGAGTATGATGCTCTTGCCCCTTTCTCTTTTAGTGGTTGTGATCAATCCAGGAGAAATATTGAGCATGTTATGCAATGACTTTTTCAATGTTTGATAGGACTAAATGAAACTTACAATGTTGTTCGCAGTCAGATTCTTTTGATGATCCCTTTGTCTTTTGTCAATTAGGCATACTTTATTCTTGTTTAGGAGGAATCCTAGAGATAACTCACTCCGGGGATTATAGGTGCTGATCTAACATCATTTTCTGCTAGTGTGTCTCATAAGAAAAGGTTTAAAGGAATATGTGATCACTGCAAAATTAAAGGGCATAAGAGGGAAAACTACTACAGGTTAATTGGTTACCCTCTTGACTTCAAGTTCACCAAAAAGATTTCAATTGAGTTTGGGGTGAATAATGCTATAGTTAGTGGTTCATCTGATTTAAATGTTGTTGTGGTTGGAGATAATGACGCTACAATTACTTACCAAGCACCATTGTTTACTGATGCACAATATCAACAAATTCTAAGTCTATTGAATAAAGAACCTATTTTTGAAGTTGTGGTAATTATGGCAGGTATTGTTTCACCTAATGAGTGGATCTTGCGGATCTTGCATACAGGTGCTACCAACCAAATGCTTTCTAATCTCAATGTTTTAGAATCTCCGGTTTCATTGCATCATCCCCATCTTGTGTTTGATTAAGCAATGGATCCTCTACACCAATTACACATATCAGAACATGCACCATTCACCCTGATCTTCACCTTAAAAATGTCCTTTACATCCCAAAGTTTTGCTATAATCTTTTTTTCCATTTCTAAACTTACCAAAAATTTGAATTGTGTTGCTTCTTTCTATCTTGATTTTTTTTTTTTGCAAGACCTTTCAAGTTGAAAGATGAAGATATTGGTAGAGAACAAGCTGGTCTTTAAATCTTACAATCTTCTAATGCTTTAAACACGGTCACAACATCCATGTCATCCACCTCAGTAGCCTCCACATCTGATTCTAAAATCTTTACAACCTCTATAAATGTTGACTCCACTTTTTTTGGCATTCAAGACTTGTCCATGCTTCCCTCTCAAGGTTGAACAAGGTGCTTAATCTCCCTTTCCCAGTTTCGAATGGTGATCAAGTTCAAAAATGCCCCATTTGTCCTTAGCTAAACAAACTACGTTGCAACTATGGGGACCTTATAGAGTTTCCACTCATAGTGGTCATAGGTATTTTTTTAACCATTTTAGATGATTATTCTCTAAGGTCATGGGTGTATCTCTTAAAGCTGAAAAGTAACGCTCTTATACAACTTAAACATTTCTTTGTTATGATAAAAAATCTATTTTAGCTAATGTAAAGATCATTCATAGTGGAAATAGTTATGAGTTCTTTTAAACATGAGTGCACTGATCACTTCAACTAGTTGGGGATTGTGTATCAGAGTTCATGCACTTACACTCCACAACAAAATGGAGTAGCTGAGTTTAAACACAAACATTTACTTGAGGTTGCTAGGTCCTTGAAGTTTCAATCAAATATGCCTAGCAAATTCTGGGGGGAATGTGTTCTAACAACCTGTTTTCTAATCAATAGGTTACCCACTTCTCTTCTAAATTGGCAAAGTCCTTTTGAAGTTTTTTAAAATAAAAAACCTAATCTTTCTCGCCTAAGAGTTTTTTTTTTCTTGTTTATATTATGCGACCACACCTCATTATCAAGACAAATTTTCTCCCAAAGCTATTCCATATGAGTTTATGGGATATTCTGGTGTTCAAAAAGGGTACCTGTTGTTCAACCTTGCCACCAAAAATTTTTTTATTAACCGCAATGTTCTGTTTCATGAACCTATTTTTCCATTTAAGTTTCCTACCAAGGCTTCTTTTATTTTCCCCACACAAGATGATTCATTTTCCCTCAATATTGAACCTTTGCCTATTGTTCCACTTACATGTTTCCTCACCTTTCTCAAGTACACCTACCACCTTTCATGACCTTCCTGTTTCACCTGACCTTCTTTTACCTAAACCATCGATTCCTTCTCCACTTGATTTTCATCCCCGGCCTCCCTCACCTACCTTGCCACTATTAAGGCACACTTTCTAATCCTCCAAGCAACCTGCATGGATGAAAGATTATGTTTGTTCCAATCAATCCTCTACTCCACTTGATACATGTTCTTATTCTATTTCCCAAGTTTACTCTTTTTCTCACTTACCTAGTCATACTCAAATGTTTGTTGCTAGTAAATATGTTATACCTAAACCCTAATCAAACAGTGAAGCCATTTTGGATCCAAGGTGGATTGAAGCTATGAAATAAGAGATTCGATCCTTGGAGGAGAATGATACGTGGGAAGTAGTCCCTTGACCACCTGGCAAAGTTCCCATTGGTTGCAAATGGGTGTATAAAGTCAAATATCACTTCGATGGTTCTGTTGAATGGTCTAAGGCCCAAGTGGTGGGTAAAGGTTTTAAGTAGCAAGAAGGAGTTAATTTCAAGAGACTTTTTCTCCCATGGTTAAGTAGGTGACTGTGCGTGCCATAATTAGTATGGCAGCTATACATAATTGACCCCTCTTCCAAATGGATATTTATAATGCATTCTTTTAGGACAATTTATATGGACATCCTTGAGGGGTTTTGTAAACAGGGGGAATAAAAGGTTTGTCGTTTGCTCAAATCATTGTATGGTTTGAAACAAGCCTCTCAACAATGAAACATAAAACTCACAGAAGCTCTGGTGGTTGGTGGTTACATCTAGAGCAGGTATGATTACTCATTGTTTACCAAACAGCAAGGAAATAACTTTGTGATTTTGTTGGTGTAAGTTGATGACTTGTTGATCACTAGAAATTACATTGGAATGATTAATGAGTTAAAGAACGTGCTTCATCAGAATTTTAAAATGAAAGATTGGGGTGATTTGAAGTATTTTATTGGGATAGAAGTGGCACGATCCAACAAGGGTATTGTACAAACTAGAAGAAGTACGCATGGGAGTTAATAGCAAAGGTGAGATTAGGAGAGACGAAGCCAGCGAGCACACCAGTGGAACAAAACCAAAAGCTCACATTAGTTGAGTATGATGAGTGCACCAGGTTAAATAATGGCAATGATGAGTTAATCCTAGATGTTGCAGTTTACCAAAGGCTTTTAAGGCGATTGTTGTACTTGACTAATACAAGACTAGACATATCATTTGCGGTTCAACATTTGAGTCAATTCATGCATAAGCCAAAAAAGTCTCATTTGGAAGCAGTTCTTCGAGTAGTAAGATATATTAAGAAAGACCCTGGTCAAGGAATTCTATTGTCAACGTTTGGTAAATCACAACTGGTTGCGTACTGTGACTTAGATTGGGCTACATGTCCTATGTCCAGAAGGTCAATCACTGGTTTTTGTGTCAAGTTTTGAGACTCCTTAATTTCCTGGAAATCAAAGAAGCAAATCACGATCTCACAATCATCAGCAGAAGCAGAATATAAGAGTATGGCAGCAGCAATAGTAGAAATTGTATGGTTAGATGGCTTAGTAAAGGAAATATGCCTTGAGAAAATGGATACGACTCTATTGTTTTCTAATAGCCAAGCAGCTCTTCAGATTGCAGCAAATTCGATCTTTCATGAACACACCAAACATAGAGAGATTGATTGTCATTTTGTGCAAGATAAAATTCAAGATAGGCTAGTTCGAATACAACATGTGAGGACAACTGAGCAACTTGCAGATTTGATGACCAAAGCGCTTGGAGTCCAACAACATGAATTCTTAGCATCCAAGTTGGGGGTTAATGACTTGTACCTCCCCTCAACTTGAGGGGGAGTGTTGGCGGGAGCTGGTTGTTAGTTAGCTAAAGGAAAATGTAGGTTCAAACCTTAGAAAAAACCTTATTGAAAAGAGTAACCGCAAACCCCAAACATTGACAATAAAATACTCGGAAAATATCCGAAAAAACAAAAAAAATGAGAGAAAAAAACTAATGTATTACAATTTATCGAGTTGAAAAGTGATATAATAAATATTAAGTTGATTTTAACAACTAAACAATAAAACAATTGGCACTAAGAGCCATATTACAATGTTACCAAACGGAACATTCTATATCTATATTATTATTGAGAGGTTGATTAAATTATAAGATTACCAAAAATATGTTCTTTTTACGAAACAACAAATTTTATTTTGAATGCATTTATGCCTTTTTCATATTTTGATAAATTTGAAAAATATATATCTGAATCAAAATCTCTTAATCTTTATTATCTTAACTTTATTAATTTAATCAAAATTATATTTAGCTTTTGTATAAATTTGTTACAATAGTAGAATAATTTTTTTTTTTATTTTTATAGGGTCGACAAAAAAAAAAACTATAGAACTGGTAATTGTAAAATAATTTATAATGTTATGATGGTTGATAATTTTAATATACTACTATATTGGAAGTGTAAGATGAACAGGTTTGTAAGGCAAAAAGAGTTGCAGTTTCAGAGAAACTGGAAATGGAAAGTAAGGAGGGCCCTTACTATATATATATATTTATCTTTTGCACATTCCTTTGTTTATCTTCTACGTAAAGAAGGATGTGAGCTCACCAACCCCACTCCACCACGTGGATTCCACTGTTCACCTTCCTTCTCCTAAATACTTGTCGTCAAATCATTTGAAGGCCGTAAATCTTGGCTTGAAATGACCGGAGTGTCCCTTAAAGTGTCCTCTCTGGTTTTTGGAGAAGAGTCTCCAGTTCTGGAAATGAATAAAGAAGGCGGAAAGCCATGGCAGACGCGAGTTGAGAGCTCAGACCCGACAGCGTTGATAGGAAACAGTAATAGCGTGGACCGACTGGTGGTTCTTTACCGGCAGCACGTGGCCAGGGTTGTCGTGACGTATGCCAACGTGGTTGTGTGTCAGAATGTCCGCAACCAAAATGGTTTAATGTGAACCACGAGGGAAATTATTGCGATATCCCATGATATGTAGGGATTGAAAAGGCAAAACATGTAAAGTATCGGTTAAGTCTTTATAACATCCTAGTCGTAAAACAAGTTTAGTTAAAATATTTAATTTTGTATAAAAATATTAATTAAATGAGACTAATCTTGATTTACATTTATAAATTTTATTAAATATATAATTTAAATAATATTATTATTAAATATATAATTTTCTTTCAAGTATATATTAACTTATATATAAAAACTGAAATTTTGAAGAGATAAAATTTGATAAATATTGAATTATACTTTTTTTTTATTTTTTTGTTATTTATACTTTCATGGAAATTTAAAATATTATTTATATTATTATATTAAAACTAAATAAGAATCTTGAATAAATATTTATAGTACGATTAATATTGAATTACACTTCGTATTCATTTTACATTACATTTTTATTATAATTTAAACTATTTAAATTTATAAAAATATTTTATTATTATATTAAAATTTAATAAAAATGGTTGATATATATTGAATTAAATTTTATTTTAATTTAAACTATTAAAATTTAAATAAGAAATATTTTATTATTTTAATTTTTTCCATAATATTTTTACTATTATATTAAAGCTAAATAAAACGAATAGATAATGCATGATAAAATATTGGATTACGCTTTTCGACCCATATCAAATTATATCTTTATTGTGGTTTAAATTATTAAAATTTTGAGATAAGTAATATCTTATTATAAAGTAGTTGAATTATTTTATATTGCCTGAAATTAAAATAATTTGACGGGTAACTTTTAGTAATAAATATTTATGTTATTAAATAAAATAAAAATATTTAACATTTTAAATCAGCAAAGATAAAATTACACTTTGGCTTCCCCTAACAATGATAAAAAAATTATTCAATTATTTAAAAATGATAAAGATATAAACTATTAAAATGGTGAAATTATATTTTTATTATAGTAAACATTACAATTTAATTTCGCTTCCCTAACAAAATTTTCTGACTTCGCCCTGTATATAAATATAAGATTATAGAACACCTAAAATTTCGATGGAAAAAATATTTATGTAAAAAATATATGAAAAACAATTGATATGAAAATTGAGTGTGAGTTTAGTTGAAATAGTGAAGTTAAAAAAGTGATGATTATGATGTTTTGGATTTAAATCCCATGATTCTCAACAAGTACAAAAAACGGGCTTTTGGTAATTTACAACTAAATTGAGACCTAATAAATGAGTGATGTTAACTCAGTCAAACACAATACGAAATTATGACACACCCACAATGTTACTGAAAAATTTATATAACAATTTAAGGTTTAAATAAAAAATCAAATTTAACTTTAGTTAAAATGGTATATTTGAGTTTATAAATACAGTAAAGTCTCAAGTTTAAATCATATCATGCATGTCTATTCTCAAGTTTGAATGTAGTGAAGATTACAAGTTTATAAATAATATTGTTACTTTATAAAAATATTTTTTTTGATAATTTCAAAATTGAATTGGGATTCAATTAGTGAGTGAGATATAGATGAGATATAAATGTATATAACAGTATGACCTGTAATGTTACATATTTGGAATAAGATTACGTAGCTTGGATTATCTACTTTCTGATCACCTCGTAATCTTGTATTCTCAAATAATGTTAAGATACCATAATATAGGGTGTAATCTTATTACGACTCATTCCTTTTAAAGTTCTCTTAAATTACAAACATAATATTAAATTTTGGATTGATTTACCCTTTATTTTTATTATTTTACTCAATTTAAACTTTTTTTCCTCAAATAAAAGTAAGACTAATTGAAAACAAAAACATTTTTCTATCAGTGAAATAGTAGATGACATACTTTTAAAATGATGTATATTTACTGTAATAATTTATTTATTAGTAGATTAATTATTGTTATAATTATAATTATAATTGGTGATGTAATCACTTTTTATGAATTATTATAATTATGATTTATAAATTTATTTTAACATCGTATATTTACTTATCGATATATAAATTGTAATATTTTATCATAAATTTATCATAAATTTGTGAAAATTGAAATTAAAAAATATTAAAAGAATTAAATTTATTAAAAAAACCAAATTCTATAAGAAAGATAATTTAATAAAATATACTTCCAATTAATCTTAAATCAATCAACTAAACACTTCATCTTACTTATCAAACAAGGCAGAGAAATGATGGTATGAAATTGTGATTCCACGTTATCTCTATCATTTTTCAATAGGAGAATGACAAATCAAATTTTTTTAATTAATTTCTAGTATTTTTAGTTGAATTTAAATTTTGTCAAGAGAAAAAAACTGGAAATCAATTATCATTTTTTTATTAAAAAAAGATAAGNGACAGAGAAGGCTATATTCCAACTTCTCTCATGATTCCATTTTCCCCTCCTTTTTTCACCTATTCTCTAATAAAATATCATTAATGTCTTATGAAATAATGGGTTTTTGTTTTTATAAGACATGGTAAATTTGATTTTTCTAGAGATAAACATGGTGATGAGTGTTGCTCACTACCAAATGAGCTAGCCTAGCTGATGATTATAATAACACTTGTCACCTTTTTAGTTGGAGACTTGTTCATTATTGTTCTTCTACTTTCTTTTTTTGCCATTTATTTTTCGTGCAAATTTTTGTCTCGGGTTTGTAGTTTCTCCCTTCCCTTTTAACTTCATTTATTGGTTATGATTTCGAGTTGTATAAATAAAAGAGAGAGGTATAGTCAGCTAATAGGGTGTGTGATGAAATTGATGCAGAAGCAACAACAGTTATGATGGAGTCAATGGAGTCATGTGTCCCACCTGGATTCCGGTTCCACCCGACGGACGAGGAGCTTGTTGGGTATTATCTGAGGAAGAAGGTCGCATCGCAGAAGATTGATCTCGATGTCATCAGAGACATTGATCTCTATAGGATCGAACCATGGGATCTTCAAGGTTTTTTTTTTCTTTCTTTCTTTTCGGTTTCAGTCTTTGATCACTTTTTAGAGGTTAAACAAAACATAATTTGCTTGATTCAGCTGTCTGGGGTTAAGATCCACAACTAGGGTTTCATACTTGCATGGAAACTTAATAACCCTAGACATCGATGTTGTTTCAAAGCTTGTCTTTTATGTACGTATTTATGAGATCTAAATAATGGTTTACGATGATGTTGATGCAGAGAGGTGCCGGATCGGATACGAGGAGCAAAGCGAGTGGTATTTCTTCAGTCACAAGGATAAGAAATATCCAACGGGGACAAGGACTAACAGAGCAACCATGGCTGGTTTTTGGAAAGCAACGGGGCGAGACAAGGCGGTGTACGATAAATCCAAGCTGATCGGAATGAGGAAGACCCTTGTTTTCTACAAAGGAAGAGCTCCTAATGGACAGAAAACCGACTGGATCATGCATGAATACAGGCTTGAATCCGACGAGAATGGACCTCCACAGGCAAGCATATATATATATATATATTATTCCTTCATTAATTTTTAGTTGATCTTCACTTTCTATCTCTCTCTTTGTCAGCGGAGTCGTCAATAAAGTGAAAAGCAAATATATATATATATATAGTCTTCATGGTCGTCCGACATTCTGAGTAGCTTTGAACAGGCACACTTGGCCTAGTATTATTTAAAACTTTATTTTTTTTCAAGTATTTATGAACAAAGAAAGGGTTAGGCATCCATTACTATCAGCCATGGATTTTCTTAGGATCGTAAATTCTTCACATGAATCAATGCATTCTTCGTCTATATACTTTCAGTTCAATTATTATACCAGTTATTTGAGAAATGGAATCACTTTTTTTTTTTCCTGCTTTGAAGACCATTTTTCCGAAATGTCAACATAACATGATTAATTTCTAGAAACACGGTTTCCAGTTTCCACCATAACTATCAAAAAAGTGATTAATATAACTTTTCATATAAAAAATATAAATATACTTTCTCCCAATTCCTTTTCTGCCATGGGTTCTTTTTGTGTGTGTGAGTGTGAAAAGCAAAATTCCAGTTCTCCTCTATAGCTTTCATATCCCATCATCTTCTAGACTTTGGTTAACTAAGTCTTTTTTCCAAAACTTTTGCAGGAAGAAGGCTGGGTTGTTTGTCGAGCATTTAAGAAGAAAACAACTGGTCAAACCAAGAGCATTGAAGTGTGGGATTCAAGCTACGACGAACCAAGTGGCATTAGCTCAGTGGTTGATCCACTCAACTACTTGTCTAGGCAACCCCAGAATTTTTTACCTCCGAGTTACTTGTGTAAGCAAGAGACCGAGGCTGAAAACTTAAACTTTGTCCACTCCGATCAGTTCGTACAGCTTCCTCAGCTAGAGAGCCCATCTCTGCCATTAATAAAAAAGCCGACCTCCATATCTCTAATACCCGAGAATAATAATAATAATACCAATCACAAAGAAGAAGAAGATCATCTGCTGAAGATAATGTGCAACAACAACAACAATGAGAAAGTGACCGACTGGAGAACCCTCGACAAGTTTGTTGCTTCTCAGTTGAGTCATGAAGATAGATACCATGGTGAAGTAGCAGTTTCATGCTTTGATGCTGCAGATAATAACATTAACAACTCAGACATGGCATTGCTGTTGTTACAGAGTAGTGGTAGAGAAGAAGCGAACAAATTGAACGAGTTCTTGAACTCGAGCTCGGATTGTGATATTGGAATATGCATATTTGATAAATGAAGGGTGGGGGTGAGAAAAACGAGACCATGAACAGAGTTTTATCAGTTAATTAATATTATAAACGTTTGATGCATAATGAGACCTATTTTTTGTAAAATATACATATACATATATATGGTTGTGAAATGAGTGAAGAAACTCTCCTTTAATCCCTATCTCTCCAATGGAATATTGCATGCATGTAATTTCTCAAGTACTGGCTAACAGCTTAAGGAAATTCTGAAGTATACTGCAGATACGGTAACTGCAATACTACGCCATGGATACGGGCATACTGTGCCTGCATTTTCAAAGAGTGAAAGTTTTACCATCTCTAAAGCTCGTATTATTTTAGGTTGTAAATTGAAAACAAAAAGTAGTTTTGGATGTTGGATTTAAATTTAAACATATTGGATTGCCAACCCGTTATGCAACATTATCTTACAGTTCATATTGGTTCGACAACACTAGACCATGGTAGTTGTGGTGCATGGGGCTAGGGGTGAGCGTTCGATCGAATCGAATCGAATCGAATGAAAAAATTTCGAGTTAATCGAGTTGACGAATCATATTTTATCATCCTAATTTGATTTGAAATTTTCTCGAATCGAGTCGAGTGAGATGGAATTCGAATCGAATCGAATCGAATATATTTGTTCGAGTTAAATTTTAAAAAATAATTTTGGGTCCTTGTAACCATTGTCACCTATCGTAATAAAACTTGTCCACCTTAACCAATTTTTTTTATTAACTTTCACACCAAATAATTTATTTATTAATCTTTTATATACGGGTTAGCTTCTTTGCTTGTTTAGTTCTTTCAATTATCTTCATATTCTTGTCACTATGTATTTTGGAATTAAAAAATATATTAAACGTAAAAATATGATTTTTTAATAAAAGTTATTTTAAAGATAAAATGTGAAATTGATACCAATATAAAATTTTAACACGAATATTTTTATGGCATAATAATAATTCAATTTTAATATAAATATTCAATATGACTAAACAATTCAATAATATAAATAATATAAAATGTGAAATTTAATTTAATAAATATAAATAGTAGATATAAATAAAATTATTACTATTTATGTTTAGTGATTTTTTTTTGGATAATTTTGATTTTTTATTTGAGAGTAAAGGGTGAGAAGTAAAAGTTTAGGGGGAAATAAAAGTTTTGGAGAATAAAAGTTTGAGGGAAAATAAATAGGGGGAGTAAAATTTTAAAGGGAAAATGTTAAAAAAAAATTGGAGGAGGGATGGGTTTGGGGTAGATAGGAGGTGTGATGGGAAGGGAGTGAAAGTTTTAGGGGAAAAGTGGGAGGGAGTAAAAATTTTGGGGGGAAATAAAAAGTTTTGAGGGTTTTTGGGAGTAAAATTTTGAGAAAAAGTAAATGGGAGAGTAAAATTTTGGTGGGAAATGGATTTTGGGTAGATTGGGGGGTTGGGATGGGAGGGGAGTAAAATTTTTGGGGGGAAAGTGGGAAGGAGTAAAAGTTTTGAGGGAAAAGTAAAAAGGTTTGGGAGTTTGGGGTAAAAATGTAAAATATTATAGTTTGATATTCGAATTATTCGAATTATTCGAGTTATTCGAATTCGAAAACTCAACTCGATTCGAACTCGAAATTCGAAAAAAAATCGAGTTGACTCGAATAACTCGATTAACTCGAATAACTCGATTCGTTTAACTCGAAATTCGAATTTTTTTTTCGATTTTTTCGAGTCGAATCGAGTTTTGCTCACCCCTACATGGGGCGGGGGAATTCAGTAATTTGGTTTAGAAATGATAAAAGATGGCTCTTTTTTCTCAACTTTGATTTCCCTTTCAAAAGGATAATAAGGCTCCAAAGTGTATCTACATGGAGGAGAGAAAACATAATTAAATAAAGGATTAATATTTAACTAGTGCTATGTGTAACACCTTAATCTTTATTTGTCGTCGAAACAGGATTAGGGGTGTTACATTTAGTGGTATTAGAGCTACGGTTTAGTCGATTTTCGGACTAAACGTAGCGTGTGAAATTTCTAGAAGTACATGCCACATAAATATGTGATAGTGTGATGTGTATGATCTGATCTACCTTTGTTTTCTTATATATTGTAAAGATGTTGGACGGATATGAACGTGCTGATAATGATGAGGTTAATAGTAGAGCACAGACTTCTGAACATGGGACGAGTAGTAATGTCTCGATTCCTCCGGCTTAGGAACAAGAACTTAAAAATATGTTTTTTGGGTATATGAATCAGTGGTTCAGTGAATTTATGCGAGAAAGAAATCTGGCTAAACAACCTCCACCCCTTACTGTACCACCTATAGTACCTCTGGTTGCACCTCCACCTCCTCCAATGACTGAATCTAGTAAACGTACTTTGATTGAAAAACTCAGAAAGTGTGGGGTTGAAGAATTTCGGGGTAGTTCAGAAGATGATCCAGTTAAAGCTGAGTATTGGCTTCAAAATACAATAAAAGTTTTTGAAGAAATGACTTGTTCTCCTGATGATTATTTGAGATGTGTTGTTTCATTACTGAAAGAGGAAGCATATAATTGGTGGTCGACAATAGTGGCTGTAGTGGCAAAGGAGAAAATTTCTTGGGAATTTTTTCAGACTGAATTTAAGAAGAAATATGTCGGCAAAAGGTATTTAGAAAAGAAAAAGAGATAATTTATTGAGTTGCGTCAAGGAAATAGATCAGTAGCTGAGTATAAGAGAGAGTTTGTATACCTCAGTAAATATGTTCGGGAAATTGTGCCAATCGAAGAAGAAATGTGCATTCGGTTTGAAGAAGGGTTGAATGATGAAATCCGAATAATGATTGGAGGCAATAAAACACGAGAATTTGTTGTTTTGTCTGATCGTGCACAGAAAATGGAAGAGGTGTACAATCGAAAAATGCAACAAGATAGGCAAAATCAAACAAAAGAGGTTCTTCTAAATCATTTTCGGCATCGCCAGCTAAAAAGTCTAAAAATGATTTCAGTCGAGCTACCTCAATGTCTGAACGTTCGAATAAAAACAAGACGATTCAACAAGACTTCAGGGTATCTACTAGATCTGTTGTTAGTATGGGTAGTGTGCAGAATGCTCCTAAGCCTAGATGTAGATATTGTGGGAAATATCATCCTGGTGAGTGTAGAAGTAAAGTGGGGGCTTGTTACAAATATGGAGCAACTGATCATTTTATCTGAAATTGTCCTCAATTGCAAAAAGAGGATGAAGAGCAGAAAGAAAAACAATTGGCTACTTATCAGAGAAGTAGGTGTTCGGGTCAAAATAGTGCCACCGGGACTGCTTGTTCAGGAATAAAAGATACTGATGTTCTGTCAAGCTAGAGCACTTGCATGTACCTATGCCATTCGAGCAAGAGAGGAAGCTACGGCTCCAGATATGATTGTTGGTATATTCTATCTCTTTGATGTTACTGTGTATGTATTGATTGACCCTGGGTCAACTCATTCTTATATTTGCACTGCATTAGTAGTAGAAAAGAAATTGCATGTTGAATCTACTGATTATGATATTCAAGTTACAAATCCACTAGGTCAAAGTGTGATAGTTAATTTAGTGTGCCGTAATTGTCTACTGAAAGTGAAAGGTTGCGAATTCCTTGCTGATTTGATGTTGTTTACTTTTCAGGAATTTGATGTTATTCTGGAATTGATTGGTTACCTTTGCATGATGCTGTGGTAAATTGCAAACAGAAACAGATTGATTTGAAATGTCAAACAGGAGAGATAATTTCAGTTGAGTCTGAGAATCCAAAAGATATTGTTAGAATCATTTCAGCTTTTTTGCTCAGAGATTGATGCGAAAAGGTAATGAGACATTTCTAGCCTACATACTTAATACCCAAGATTTAGAATCGAAGCTAGATCAATTACCGGTTGTTAGTGAATTTACTAATTTATTTCTTGAAGAATTACCGGGTTTACCACCTGATCGTGAAGTTGAGTTTGTAATTGAGGTGATTCCTGGAACTGCTCCGATATCAGTAACACCATACCGCATGGCACCAACTGAATTAAAGCAATTAAAGGCACAGTTACAAGAGTTATTATACCAATGGTATATCAAACCGAACATGTCTCCCTGGGGTGCACCTATTTTATTTGTGAAAAAGAAAAACGATTCTTTGAGACCGTGCATAGACTACAGACAGTTGAACAAGATCACAATTTAAAATGAATACTCTTTGCCACGTATCGACGATTTGTTTGATCAATTGAAAGGTGTCGCAATGTTTTCGAAGATAAACATTAGATCTGGGTATTATCAGTTGAAGGTTAAAGAGTGTGATGTGCCAAAGACTGTTTTCAAAACTCGATACGGTCATTATGAGTTTTTGGTAATGCCATTTGGATTGACGAATGCTCCTGCTGCTTTCATGGATTTAATGAATGGAATTTTTCAACCTTATTTGGATAGATTCGTGGTTGTATTTATTGATGATATACTAATCTATTCCAAGACAGAATCTGAACATGTACAACATTTGAGGATTTTACTACAGACATTGACAGAAAAGTAATTGTATGCAAAGTTTAGCAAATGTGAATTCTGGCTTCGTGAAGTTGGATTTTTGGGTCACATAGTATCAGCTGATGGGATTCGAGTTGATTCGAGTAAAGTTTCTACTATGGTAAATTGGAAAACACCAAAAAATGTTTCAGAAGTGCGAAGTTTTCTGGGTCTAGTAGGTTACTACCAATGTTTTGTAAAAAAGTTTTCGATTATTGCTTTGTCGTTGACCCGATTATTACAGAAAATGTTGAATTTGTTTGGTCCGATGAGTGTCAGCAGAGTTTTGATCAGTTGAAGAAGATGTTGACGGAAGCTTCAATTTTGACTCAGCCAGAATCTAGCGTACCGTATGTTGCCTATAGTGATGATTCATTTAATGGTTTGGGTTGTGTACTGATGCAGTCAGGAAAGGTAATAACCTATGCTTCTCGAAAATTAAAGTCGTACGAGAAGAATTATCCTACACATGATCTTAAGTTGGCCGCAATCGTATTTGCTTTGAAGATTTGGAGACATTATTTGTACGGTAAGAAATGTTACGTGTTTACAGATCATAAAAGTTTGAAATATTTAATTACTCAGAAAGAGCTGAATTTGAGACAGAGACGATGGCTAGAATTACTGAAATATTATGATCTGGTTATTGACTATCACCCAGAAAAGACTAATGTAGTTCAGATGCACTTAGTCGGAAGTCGTCTTTGTTTGCACTTCGAGCGTTGAACGCTCAATTAACTTTAAAAGAAGATGGTTCTGTATTAGCAGAGTTGAGAACAAAACCCCTGTTTCTTCAACGAGTTCGGGAATTACAAGATGATGACCTGAAATTGGTGACAAAACGACAGATGGTTCAAAACAATCTGAGTTCAGAGTATAGTGTTGATGGTAGTGGCCTGTTGCGTTATCACAATAGAATTTTCGTTTTAAGTAATTCATATTTGAAAAATGATATTCTTTCTGAAGCTCACAGTAGCACGTACTCTATTCACCCGGGTAGTACGAAGATATATTGTGATTTGAAACATATGTATTGGTGGCTGGGTATGAAACGAGAAATTTGTGAATTTGTAGCAAAATGTTTGATTTGTCAACAAGTGAAAGCAGAACATCATGTACTAATAGGTTTATTACAACCTGTTATGATTCCTGAATGAAAGTAGGAGCATATCACGATGGATTTTGTATCTGGTTTAGCGGTAACTCTAAGAAAGAAAGATTCAATCTGGGTGATTGTTGACAGATTGACTAAATCGGCATATTTTGTTCCAGTCAGAATAGACTTTACACTTGAAAAATTAGTGGAACTATATATATCTGAATTGTGAGGCTACACGGGGTTCCAATATCCATTATGTCAGATCGAGATCTGAGATTTACATCAAGATTTTGGAGTAAACTGCAAGAGGCTTTGGGTACTAAGTTAAATTTCAGTACAACATTTCGTCCTCAGACTGACGAACAATCAGAATGAGTAATTCAGATTCTGGAAGAGATGTTGAGATGTTGTATACTTGAATTTGGAGGTAGCTGGGAAAGGTATTTACCGTTAACTGAATTTGCATATAACAATAGTTATCAATTAAGTATAAAAATGGCACCGTTTGAAGCTCTTTATGAAAGGAAATGTAAGACACCATTGTATTGGTTTGAATTGAGTGAATGCAAGCTAATAGGAGTTGATTTGATCCGAGAGATTGAAGATAAAGTTCGGATTACCCAGGACAGTTTAAAAGCTGCTTCTGATCGCCAGAAATCGTATGTAGATTTGAAAAGAAGAGATATAGAATTTGCTATTGGTGATCGAGTATTCTTAAAAGTTTCTCTGTGGAAGAAAATGTTACGATTTAGTAGGAAGGGGAAACTAAGTTTGAGATTTATTGGACTGTATGAAATTGTTAAAAGAATCGGCCCTATAGCTTATAAATTAGCTTTGCCTCCTGAGCTTGAGAAAATTCATGATGTGTTTCATGTATCGATGCTGAGATGGTACATATCAGATCCTTCACACGTGATTCCTCAGAGTGAGATTGAGTTATAGCCAAATATGACGTATTTGGAAGAACCAGTGAGAATTTTAGCTCGAGAGGTTAAAGAATTATAGAAAAAACGAGTACCATTAGTAAAAGTATTGTGGCATCGTCATGGTTCGGAAGAAGCTACTAGGGAAACAAAAGAATCAATGAGGTCACAATATCCGAATTTATTCTCATGTAACAAATTTCGATGATGAAATTTCCTAAATGGGGAGAGTTGTAACAACCCGATTTTAAGTGGTGTCGAAAACAGTGGTTCAAGACCACTAAATTCAACGAGTAAGCTCATAAATTTTATTATTTAGTATTTACGAGTCAAATATAGTTATAGAAAGATTATTGAATTAGTGGTTTGTATTTAATAAATATAATTAGGTCAAGTGGTTTTAGAAAAAGAGGTATTGAGACCTCGATTCTATAAATCGTGTCATCAAGGTAGTATTAAAGTTTCGTTAGAAAATTTTAACGTTTCGATAGTTAATTAATTAAAAAGGACTAAATTGAAAAAGGTACAAAACTTGTGAATTATAGGAATTAAGTGATTAAATGGCTTGATAAATAAATAAGGGATGACTTAAGGAGAAATTAAGGCCAAAATAAAGGCATGAGTCGGCATAAGCAGAAAATAAAATAAAATGAGTTAAGGGCAAAATGGGAATTTCGTTGAAATTAAAAATAAAACAAATGGACAAATAGATTTCTAGACATTTCATCTCAAAATTTCAGTCTAAAAAAGCCATAAGAGAGAGCTTAATAAGCTGGTTTCATATTTTGCTTCATGTGAGTTCAATTCTTACATTTTTCTTGTAATTTTTATGTTTTTGAGACTTTTACAATTAGGTCCAACTACGTCTTGCTTTAGTTTTTTATTTTATTGAAAATTTTTGAAGTTACCATCGATGAATATAGGATGTTTTATATGAACAAATATGGATTTAGAGCTTTAATTATGTTATATGATGATTGTATAAAGTGATTTTGTTAAATGTTGATTTTAAGACTAAATTGTGAAAAGTTAAAGTATTAGGGTTAGGTATTAAATTTCTATTTTATCAAGGGCTGTATGATAGCCTATAATATTTAAATAAATTATTAATTGAGAAAAACTAGTTCATTTGATAGATTAACTAGTTAAGGGATTGAATTGCAAAAGTTGTAAAATTTTGGGGTAATTGTGTAAATTTGAAATTTTGAAGGATATTAATTATGAAATGAATTGGAACTGAAATATATGCTAATGTATGAGTAATTTTATATTTTAGATCAAGAACCCATATATACTCGTGAAAAAGGAAAATTAGCGGAATAGTCCTTAAACTTCGCAAATATTACAATTCAATCCAGGTAAGTTCGTATGGTTAAATTTTAATATATATATATATATATATATTGAATTGATGAATGATATTATGTATTTATTCATATCTATTGTTGAAAGTGAAATTTTGTTAAAGTTATGAATTTAAATTTAATGTTCGAAACGATTGGAATGTGGGATTTGAGTACATTCAGCACTTGGTGAATTGATGACATCGAAGGAAAATGTGGAAAATTATCCAAGTAAACCGAGGTTCAGCATTTGTTGCGAACTTTTGTGTTTACTTTCCGTTTAGCTCTCACGAGCTTCTATTTAACTCATATGAGTTTCCGTTCAGCTCTTTTGAGCTTTGGTTTAGCCCTTATGAGTTTCTGTTCAGCTCTTACGAGCTTCCGTTCAACCCTTATGGGTTTCTGCTTAGCTTTCATGAGCTTCTGTTCAGCCTTCGGGCTTCTGAAAACGATGTACTATTATCCATAAGCCGTTCACCGATTTGGGAAGATTTGGTAAGTGAATATGTAATTGAAATTGAAAAACATATTGTTTGTTATTGGTATTGATCTGAAATAAGTGTATTCATCGATTGAAGTTGTGATTGGCAGAGAGTTTACATTGAATGAATTTATTTAATTGATGTGTTATTGTAGGTTCGGTAAGACTTATGTTTAACCCATTGAACTTACTAAGCTTCATTAAGCTTACTCGAGTTGTTTAATGTCTTTGTAGATTTTCAAGAGGTTGAAAGATCGGATCAGCAGATCAAGTCACACTATCCAGCTTATTCTGGTAATTTTTGAAATGTTCAATATGGTTTATATGGCATGTATAGGGTTTGTGTGGATTTAATCAAAGTTTTTCTTGTGTAAATGTTAATAATTATAATTTTGCTTATATATATATATATATATATATATATATATATATGTTGGGTTGAAAATGAGACATATTAGTGATGTTGATGTGAATGATATAGGTTTATTGTATTCAATTTGTGGTTAACTTTAGTAGACTAGTTAGATGGATTAAATAGGTAAGTTTAGGTATTTGGGTATATATAAATGATGTAATGTTATGTTTAAAACATGATTTTGACATGTTTTGATTGTTTGTTGGGATATAATGATGTGTTAAAATGTTGTATTTAGGTTGATATCAAAATGGGTGAGAAATGTGGCCTTGAAATGACCTATTTTTGTCCATACGGGCAAAGACATGAGCGTGTGTCTTAGCCATGTGTGACACACGGCCTAACACACGAGCGTATGATTTGGTCGTGTGTCCCCTGCATTTTTAAAATTTAGAAACAGAATGCTCAGGTATTTTCACATGGCCTAGCACACAGGCGTGTGGCTTGGCAGTGTGACCCAAGTCAGTAAGCACCCTAAATTGGATAAGAGCTGGTACACGGCAATGTGCCCCATTTTGAATACCTACACGACTTAAGACACGGGTGTGTCTCTTGGCCATACGGGCGTGTGTCCCCTGCACATAGGAAAAATTTTGAAATTTTGTAAAAAATTCTTTAAGTTTTCGATTTAGTCCCGATTTGTTTCTAATGTGTATTTTTGGGCCTCGAGGGCTCATACAAGGGACAATATGAATGATTTATAATTATTTTCTGATATATATGTTAAATGATATGAAATGTTTGTATTTGATCTGAAAAGTCCGGTAATGCTCCATAACCTTGTTTTGGCGACGGATAAGAGTTAAGGGTGTTATACTATGTCATAAGGGAAATAAAATTTTAATTAATATTTTTAAAAATGAACATAATTGTTGATAAAAGTATATAATACAATAATTTTTTTAAAAGTATATGTAGATATTTGTTCTTGGGGAATTCAGTCGAGTTTTTTAGATTTAATAAGTGAGTTGAGGGTTTTATCGTGTAATAAAAAATAAAATGTTTAATTATATAAATAAACGTGACACTTGTCACATATTTAATTTGTTTGTGTAGTCTAAAAAACTGTGGCGTATCAAATAATTAACTTAAACTTTTTTAAAAGTTTTATTTTGTTAAAGTTTTTTTAAAACTTATTAAATTACCTTTATATTTTATTTTCATTTGTATATAATGTTATTTTAAATTGTTTGTTTTTACATTTCGTTCGTTCGTGTTGAATTAACTCGTATCATAAAGTTTAATATTAATATAAATTAGAAAAACATTTAAAATTTATTAAATTCCTTTTATATCCTATTTTCACTAGTTTGTAATGTTTTAACTTGATTTTTTTATATTTCATTAACTTAATTAGTGTCTGATTAACTCATAATATAACTCAATAAGAAGTTTAATATTAGTATAGATATATTGACAATCTTTAACCAACATAGTTAAGGGTAGGCAAGAGCCTTGGCCCCATAAATAGTAGTAAATTATAGTTAGGTCCCTCAACAATTATAAAATTATAAGTTAATATATCTTCTAGATGTAAAAAGAATTTAACTTTGCCCTTGCTTCTACATCATGAATTAATCACGAAAATAAAGGCTATTAAAATTCAATCTCCAATGCTAGATTAAATTATTAATATTTATTTTTAAGACCCTTAAAAATTTGTATTTATCCATTAGAAGTTTTACCTCATTAATCAGATTTCATAATTCATGGTGTATAACTCTTATATTGTTATTGTATTAAATATCAATTCTTAAAATAAAATAATTGATATAAATTGGTCATGCAATGGTCAGCATGGTCTCATCAGGTTGTGGGCTGCTGGGTCCATGGCTTGTCTAGCATGCACTGGGTACCATGGCTCCTCATGGCCATGCCTTGCAATTGTCTTTATGGACATTCCTCTTTTTCTTGGTTACCCTTCCCATCCCATGTCCTCTTAGTGCCTCACATCAATATCACCAAATTAACCTACAAACAATTACAACTTCTACATCCAAATTTCCTTCAATTCATTACTAGATAATTACTATTTTATCATAATTAAGAGATAATTAATGACCTTTTTTTTCTCAGACAAAGTCCTGAAAGGTACATATTACATTATTTGTTGGCTTTTCTAGATGTGAGACTGTACCCAAATGATTCTTTTCCTTAAGGCCTTACCATAGCATAGCATCATTGTGTACGATTTTGCAAAGTGGGAGCATATTATATAACAATATAAACTTAAACTTAGAAAAACTGAATCATGAAAAATAAATATTGAAAAACCAAACTTTGAGAAATAGACATTTCAATGAAAGATGACATATCAGTTTTTTTTTTTCGCAATACATCTGGCCAATAGCACTATACCAAAGGTTTATTTTTTTGAAAAAAAAATTTCAACAGGAATAATTAACCACTTTAGTCATCAAATGATTATAATACAATATGTCCATTATATGAAAGATAGTTGTGTTTTGATAATTATATATCATATCAAAGTAGTTTGCGTTGAAACCCAAAAGACCATCTCACTTCATTCTTTGCTAGGATAAGGGATTCAAAGTCTCTTAGCATCTCGCTACTTGAGAGAGGAGGCGGAGGAACCTAACAAATGTCGTTACTAAAATAAGTCTTATTTTTTTAATTTGATATAATAATAAATTTAACTCTTAATTTTATTTTATATTTTTTATTTCAATCGTTGTTTAGATTTAGGGGCGAATCTTGGGCCAAAATTTAGTGGTCTTCATAAATTTTTTAAAAAATTTTAATAGTTTAATGAGAATTATATTAGATTTTAAAGGGAAAATCAAAATTTTCCAAAATTTGGGGAGAGGACCAAGGCTCCCTAAATTACCATAACGAGCTGCCTCTATTTAGACCAAATGCACTTTTAAACTTTTAATTTTTACTCAAATCGATCAAAATAAAATTAAAAAAAAAGTAAATAGCTATTAAATGTCAAGTTATTACCTATTCATCAAATACTCATATTTCCCTGAAATAGTTAGAATTTGAATCACAGTAAAAAAAAAAAAATCATGCTAAAGTAAAACAACCATAAGTAACGTTTTGAAAAGCTAAGAAGCTATTTGAGTCGTATGTTGACAATCATGCCTAAATATTTTAGGATTCTATCTAAAAAATCATCATAATTTGGCTAACGTCATCTTTGGATGTTGAAATCAATTTATTTTTATTTTCAGTTTACAATAAATGGATAATTTTTTTTCTTTAAATTCTTGTAGGTGTTCTAATTAATTTTTCTTTATGCATTTCTTTTTCTATTTAGCTGCATTGCTGCTTCAAGGCTCCGTTCAAGTGCAGGTTTATGAGTTTCTCTCTCAAGGGAGGTTTCTTTTAGTTTCCAAATTCTTCCTTTTACGAGTTAAGTAAGGATTTATCCTAAAATGAAGCATCGTACGTAAAAATGGTGCATATGTTTGAGTAGGCAACAAGATCAACTTGCTGGTGCATCGGTTCAAGCCGAACAAAGTGCTTCACATGCTTTTGGATAAAAGCTTAGGAGAGAGAATGGAGAAAAGGAAACTAATGGAAGAAATTATTGATTGCAAAGCTTTTAAATAATGTCAAGAATTAGCTATGGAGAAAGGAATTTATTTTCTTATATTTTTTGGATAGAATAATAATAATAAAGGAAGGAGAAGATTTTTTCTTTTTAAAGTTTGTTAGATTTTTTCTTTTATTTATTTTATATTTGTTTTTTGTTGCTACTTTAAGTTGACTATTTGCTCAAAATGAAAATTTTAATGGAAGTGCTAGTGTCACGGGGCTAGATCTTTAGTCTCGCAATTCATGCGGCTTTAGGCAATACTTTGTTTCAAATGTGCCTAAGTCAGCTTAACTCTCAACAATTGAGGATTCTCGCAAAATTCCTCCAATGCACCAATTTATATAGTGAAAGCAACACAAGACAAAAGAGTACTCAAAAGAACAAAATAGCCATAAAAAAAACAATGCACGAGAGGTGTTTAAATAAATGCTCTCACTTTAGTGTTCACAACTAAAGAATGAAATACAATGGATGATTTACACCTAAGAGGAGGATATCTATTTATAGTTGAGCTCCCCCAAAACCGACAGTATATATCAAATTACATCGACGGACGAGATGAAGCCTATCCCTACAATTAAGGGATTTACAAGATTTACATAATAAAATCATATATAATCTTATCAGATATTAATCTCATCAATCTTCTAAGATCAGTTTCCCTATTTACCAAGGTAGCCTAACTTTCCATTCTGGATCATTGGGCCACTCGGGCTTCAAATAGATAGGATTCTTCATCAGTTCTTTGAATCGAGCTAGTTCTCGTGGGTCAAATGATCCCCGTCTAAACAATAAACTTTCATGTGATACATTTTGTGCGATGGTCATGGACTTTTCACTTTGGCCCGTGATAGCCCCCCACTCATTCTTGTAACGCCCTTATTGTGCTCTCGAAATGGCATTGACTTGATTCGCCTCGAAACTTTCTCAATGCCTTATCTTTTTCCTGACTAGTTTCACTATCGGGTCGTACCATCCCTCGAAACTTTTGCCTCGGCTTCCATTGCCTCTTAGCTCAACCCATTCCACTCATTAGTACATCTCGCTCGCAAGAAGCCATCAGTTTCACTTGCCCACATTATGACTTGTTCCGATCTGGATCCGCTTGATCCACACAATTGGACATCCATATGCCCATGTTGAACACTAGGTTGACCTTGAGTTTTCCCAACAACTCCGGCTTATACGCCCCTCGACTTCCACGCTTTAGAACTTTGAAAGGGCCCTTATGTTGTCGCCAAGCTAACAAGTCAGAATGTAAAACACTACCAAAGTGTTCGAAATGTACTTTACTCGCAGAATTTACTCACCCCGACTGTCCAGTTTGCATCACCGTTTTTCCCCAAAATTTGATGCACAACCCACATTTCCTATAAGTGGTAGCTCCGCTTATGACTCTATAGGCCTCATATCGGTCTCATGCTCCACTAACATTTTCAAAAGGGCTTCCTTAACAGTCTGATCTATCGAGTCAATGTTTCTTCCATACGAAACATCCTTAGCTAGTTGGATTGCTGACAACACTTTGGTCCCAACATTCATATCTTGATTCACCTACACAACAATTCGTGATAACAAACCATTAACTATATGAATTTGATCAGCCTAAGGAAAAAGAACCGGCTTAATCCTATGAAGGAATCGCAATCATCTAACTGGATTACCTCAAAATCTTTTTTGCCCTTCCATTCGCCAATTCGTATCTCCATGCCTCGAGTTACTCCCACAGGCGAGTCCTCCTAATAATTTATCGTTTTAGTCTTCTTATTCAATTTCCTAATCAAGAAACCAAGTTTCCTCGCAACCTTTTTTGATATAAACAAGTCTGATGCTGCCGTATCAACAAGAGCACTCCTCTTCTGGCCTGCAATGTTGATATCCACAAACATCAACCCGACCTCCCTGCTATTAGGCTTTCCCCACATTGCCCTTCCTATTAGGCTTGAAAGACTAGAACTTGCCTTTCCTTGGAAGAAGTTCAACTAAGGACTCTACTACCATCATGGCTTTGGTAAGTTCCTACACTCCTCAGTGTTGCAACTCTTGCTTTGCCCATGACTTCAACCCATCCATGAAGGAGAGAAACACTTCGTTCTCGCTCAAATCAGAAATCTACAACATGAGTTCACTGAACTTTCGCACATACTCCCTAACTGTGCTTGGTTGCGTAATTCATCGCAACTTTGTTCGAGCTTCATCCTTGGCATACTTTGGATAAAATTATGCCTTGAATTCCTTTTGGAACTCCACCCAAGTCCCAATCTCGATCCCACCACGTCTCACATTTGTGGGCCTAGGACACCACCATAACAAAGTAACATTAGTGAAATACACAGCAACAATGTTTACCTTAGTAGCATCATCCTTGATGCTCATCGCTCGAAAATATTGCTCGATTGCCCAAAGAAAGTTGTCCATTTCTTTTGCAGACCTTTCCTCTTGAACTCTTTCAATTTGGGGACATCCATTGCTTGTTACTTCGGCCTCGAAACCAACATCCCATCACCCAAAATAGCTTTGTAGATTGTGAGTTCACCATTGAGCTCCACAATCAACTCTTTCAGGGTCATCACCATAGACTCGAGGGCATCATCCCTTCCCGTCAACTTGTTCTCAACAAAACTAAGAGACTCCTACACATAGTCTTTGAACTAGTCCTTCATTGATTACAACCCATCATTGAGTCCCCATTCGACTTTATTGAGTCTCTCTTTCATGTCCCCTATGGACCCCTTAAGAATGATAAAATTATGCCTTGAATTCCTTTTGGAACTCCACCCAAGTCCCAATCTCGATCCCACCACGTCTCACATTTGTGGGCCTAGGACACCACCATAACAAAGTAACATTAGTGAAATACATAGCAACAATGTTTACCTTAGTAGCATCATCCTTGATGCTCATCGCTCGAAAATATTGCTCGATTGCCCAAAGAAAGTTGTCCACTTCTTTCGCAGACCTTGCCTCTTGAACTCTTTCAATTTAGGGACATCTATTGCTTGTTACTTTGGCCTCGAAACCAACATCCCATTACCCAAAATAGCTTTGTAGATTGTGAGTTCACCCTTGAGCTCCACAATCAACTCTTTCAGGGTCATCACCATAGACTCGAGGGCATCATCCCTTCCCGTCAACTTGTTCTCAACAAAACTAAGAGACTCCTACACATAGTCTTTGAACTGGTTCTTCGTTGATTACAACCCATCATAGAGTCTCTCTTTCAAGTCCCCTATGGACCCCTCAAGAATGACTACCCATCCTTCCAAAGTTTACAGTATGTCCTTCGAACAACTAGCTTTTCTGGCCCTCCCACGAGTTTCCATTAGTTCACTCTGATCAACAACTTCCTTCAACATCTTTCAACGGTGCCTTCGAGACCTTAGCTTGGATACCAACTATCACGAGGCTAGATCTTTAGTCTTGCAATCCGTGCAGCTTTAGGCGATTTCTTATTTCAAATGTGCCTAAGTAATCCTAACTCCCAAGAATTGAGGATTCTCGTAAAATTCCTCCAAGACACCAATTTATATGGTGAAAGCAACACAAGCTAAAAAAGTGCTCAAAAAAATAGAATAGCCATAAAAAACAATGCATGAGAGTGTTTGCGTAACTGCTCTCACTTTAGTATTCACAACTAAAGAATGGAATACAATGGATGATTTACAATTGAGAGGGAGGCTCTCTATTTATAGTTGAGCTCCCCCAAAATTGACGATATAGATCGAATTACATTGACGGATGAGATGAAGCCTATCCCTACAATTAAGGGATTTACAGGATTTACATAATAAAATCATATCTAATCTTATCAGATATTAATCTCATCAATCTTCTAAGATTAGTTTCCCTATTTACCAAGGTAGTCTAACTTTCCATATCTGCATCATTGGGCCACCTGGGCTTCAAATAGACAGGCTTCTTCACCAATTCTTTGAATCAAAAAAATTCTCGTGGGTCAAATGATCCCCATCTAACTGATAGACCTCCATGGGAGACATTTTATGCAATGGTCACGTACTTTTCACTTTAGCCCGTGACACTAGTTTGCAATAGCCATAGTGCTTGGCATTACGAAAATTGTGCAAACAAAATAGAAATAACCAAGATCTGTTTATGTAGTTCAGTTACCCTACGTTTATGAAACTTAGCTCAATGAGTAATTCCACTATCTTTTATCACAAATACAACAAAGTGGATTACACTCTATAACCCTCTAAGTATAGAGAACTCACCTTTGTACCTAAAGACTAACACTCACCTCCAAATCCTCCCCCTGAGAACTTAGGTAGTAAACGGTTCACCCATGTTTACAATAACTGCTTTCACTCTCTTAAAAAAACATTCCTCAATGAACAAATTAGAATGCAACCAATAAGTTCTCATTACATAACCCAGACAATTTTCAAAGCACATATCAATTTCGGTTTGCTAACATAAAATCTAGGTGAATACAAAGTAACTCCTTGAAAATAACTAACACATCAATAATAATCAAATCAAAATCACTCAAAGATCTTCTCTCTAAAATTAGCAACACTGCCTTGATCAAATCTTCACATTCCAAGGACTTAATTGATTCGCATGAATCTAGTCCAATTCAAACTCCAAGGATTGGTTTTCATAGATGGACCAAAGTATCTTGAAAATAACAACACACGACCAGGTTCAAAGATTTTATTCATTAAATTGTCAAGCCAAATAAGATAAGTTTTTAACCACTCAAGTGGTAGTCTGCAATTAGCACTACCGAGTGCCACTTAGCCATTGTCAACTCATTTTGCCTCAACACTTTTTTATGATATGGAATTTAAGTGTTGTGTCAATTAAAATTTTGGTACGTAATTTCGCTATCAACAACGATTAATGTCTTGTTAAACATTTATGGTGGGTTAGGAATGCACCTAATAATTATATTTGAATGTAATTGCTTATAATTACACATGTGTAGGATGTTTAGTTAATTATTGCAATTAGTGGGTCTACCTAAATGGAGTGTAATTAAACCATTCCAATTATTTGCTCCTATTTTAAGGGGAGGGTGAGAATGAGGATAATTACATAGGTAATTCTAAAATAATTGCACTCAAATCTACCTAATAACATTACAAACACACCCTACAAATTTAAGTTTAAGAAATTATTTTTATACAATTATTATATTTTAATTTTAGAAAATATATTTTATTTTTAAATATAATTATATGTTATTTTACTAATTTCATTTAAATAATTTAATTTTTTTATTGGTGAGTGATAATTTCCCATACATTTTGACCTATTAAATATTTAACAAAAGTACATAGTATTTATTATAAAATAATTATATGAATTTTAACTAAAATATTCTTACAAAAATTAACTAAATTACATAATATTTATTATTATTTATTTATACTTGGCCAATAACCCACCCATGATGACTAAGAGTATATGTTTAATGTTAGAGAGAGAATAACCTAACAAAGACTGAAGTAATTAGATAAAATTGCATATGATGTTTATTTTTCGTATTAATTTTATTAATAATCATATTACCAAATACTTTCTTAGACAAACATATTAGAAAGTTTATTTCTCAAGTATTAGTAATCATTTTTATAATAATTAATATTCCTATTTTTAGAATTTATAAATATGCAGTTGTGCTATTACAATTTATACTACCAAATATAAGAAAATACAATGTAAATAAACTATGCTAGCTAAACATGTCTAGGGAATTAAAATTCCTCTCGTAATTACAAGAGGGGGTAATACTACCTTTGTAACATCCCATACCTGACGAAATCATCGGGTCCAAGCTATGAGACGTCACATTCGTTGTCAGAGCAACTACAATTCCAACTGCAATTCAATTCAACAATTAATACATGCTATTAAGCTCATTATATAATTACAACATGTTATATAATCAAATTTAAGTTTTAAACGAACTTATGAAAGCTCTTTTGATAAACTGAGGTTGGTTAAGAACTAAAATGTAACATTTTCAAAACTATCAGGTTGGCGTCACGACATCAGGGTATCACGTCACGACTTTGAGCAAACAGTGAGTATCGTCGTGACATTGGAGGTCCATGATTGCGACACCACTCTCTATGTAACACCCCTCACCATGTCTGGTAGTCGGACCGGAGCTACAGTATACCACAATAGTTAACAATACAAATCCCATATATTTCTGACTTTAACATTCAATAAATCAACCAAAAAATTCATAATTCACGTTTAACATGATTTGCAAACAATTATGAGTCTTAATCGAGCTTACAAAAGCTCTTACGTTGTTCCGAGTATAAATAAGGGCTAAATTGCAAAATTTTAAACAACTAGGAAAAAAATCACAAAATAGGTTCACATGGTCGTGTGCCTAGATCGTGTTACAAACTACAACCATGTAAGCTGGAGTCACACATCCGTATCCAGGCTGTATAACTCACTGAAGTCCTGTGGACCTAAATGCAAAAACTTACAAACAATCACACAGTCGTGTGGTGCGCTGTGTGAGAGATTGAGACCGTGCAGAAAATCCATTGACCAAATCTATAGTGCCACACAGGCTTGTGGCCAGCTCGTGTAACAAACTGAAATCGTGTTTAACTAAAACCTCCCAATCTATAAAGAGCAAGCAGTCGTGTCACATGCTTGTGTGTGACACATGGCCGTGTGTTAGCCCGTGTATGCACTTAGCTACCTTATCATGCAAGCTACAAAACCAAATTTTCACATATGACATAAGTATGCACTTAACCAATCTTTAGATCTGTTCAAAATGTATAAAAACATAACCAAAACATAATATTTCCTATATCTAACCAATATGCCTTAAGGCACCATCACACAAAATGAATTAATACCAAAATACATCTCATTTTCATGCCAACATACATACTGACCAAACATATGCCAATTCCATAACCTATAAATTTGATATCAAGACTAATCCACATATCACAATTAAAACATCTAATTCAATCATCAAACATATATGCCATAATCTCCAACACAATCTCATCTATTCAAACTTTTCATATCATAACTAAACATGTCAAACATTCATATAAATCTATCACATTCCCCATGCTTAACAACATCTTCAAAGTTACCATTTCAAGCCATAATCAAACATATCAAAATGCCATCAAGCACATATACTTTATATAACACCATTCACACTTTGCTTTTAGAAAACACTTATATACAATTCAACCCCTATTACATGCCACATAACGAGTTGAACGATTAAAAGTCTACCCAAAAGGGAGGTTGGATAGTGTGATCTTCGGATTGATCCGATCGTTGAGTTCCGCAAAACAATAACTATAGGAAACAAATAACGAAACAAAGTAAGCTTCTAATAAGCTTAGTAAGTTCATAGGTTCAAAACATTATAACTTACCTTATTTCCCACAAAAACAAAATAACACAGTTAACCTAAATAATTTTCCCTGTTACACAATTAATATCATCTGGTGAGTTCATCGTATATATATAACTCATGAAACATTTCATTCGATATAATTCAATCTCAAACAAAGCTATAACATTAAGCCATTAATCATATGTACTTTTACATTATACAATAATATGTTATCTCATTGTAATTCTTTTACCATTCATCATTATCCAAGTGTAACAATAGTATAGCCCGATGAACTTACCAGGTGATAACTATACCGTATGAACTTACTAGGTGATAACAACAATACAAGAAGCGTCAGAGACTAATTTGATATTTTCTCTTTTCCTCTATTATCTACTAGTTGATTTGTTTCTTGATCTATACGGTAATTCATTTGAAATTATTAGTTCTAAATACCTTATAACATATTATTTAATTCATATGGCATCCTATTATCATTTTTCACTATTTTTCTAAAGTTTTGCAGTTTATTCAATTTAGTCCCTAAAACTGTAACAAGCATATTTTACATATTTAAAACCCAAAATTTTAATCCTAATTTAAATTCATCCTTATATTGCTCTCAAGCATCTATATTTATAATAATTTCATGTCGATTTCAACATATTTTCATATTGGTCCCTAAATTCAAAACTAACAAAAATCACTTTATAAAATAGTCTTATTTTCCATTAAAGCTTCAAACTCAACCATTTAACATCAAAAACCTCAAAATTGAAAAATGGTAACTTTTCAAAACTTTGACAAATTTACGATTTAGTACCCAGGTTAGCTAGATTAAGCTACAACGATCTAAAAAATATACAATTTACGAAAAATGAACCTCTAAAATACTCACATGCAAGGACCAAACCTCAAGCCTCAAAAGAACAATGGCTTCCTTTGGTTTTAGGTTGAAGAAACGGTGGAAAGAAAATGAAGAAGATGATTACCCTTTTTCTTTTATATTTTATCATATTATTATTATTAACATATTTTCACTTAATAATTACAGAAACCGTCCACTATAAACAACTATGGCATAATTTCCATTTAAAACCATTCCATTATGATTTTATACTCATTTAGCACATATAAATTAATAGTGATTAACTTTTTTTAGTTTTTACAATTTAGTCCTTATACCATAATAACTAATCAATCAATAAAAATTAATGGACCAAAAATCATAATAACACTATAAATGGGTCGTGAATATTAATAAATAATATTTACTAACTCGAGCATCAAAAAATGGGTTTCAATACCACTGGAAACAGGTTGTTACACTTGATTTCACATTGTGACGTTTAGGGCCTATCGTCGCGATGTCACCCATTATTTTCAAAATAGCCATTAAACATCAACCCAATTGCCAACCAAAATAACACCTAACATACCAATCAAGGATTTGTCACAATTAAATGCAACATTTTCATTCATGGTACCAAATGCCAAAAATAGCCCCTAATGTTTGACTGTTTGGTCACTTTGGCCTTTTATCTTTTTTTTGGAGCACTTTAACCTTTAACGTTTATTTTTTCTCAAATTGATCTATTTTTAACAGACATGCTGACATGGCTGTTAAATGTTTAACGGTGCTGATGTGGAAAAACAATTATTCCACCTAGACGCCAAGACATTTCACACATAATTAAAATAAAAAAAATTATTCAAAAAAATTATTCATTAAAAAAAATTAAAAATTTTCGTAAAACACGCAAACACTAAATTGTTTTAGAAATGAGAAGGTCGATCCTAAAAAATAAACACTTGAATCAGATAATTTAAAAAGAGAGAGCAGAAATTGAACCCTAACTCGAGAAAGTAAAAAAAAATTGTGTGAAAGAATATTGTAGAATCGCATTTTGATTTTCAATGATATTTATGTAGGGTTTCTATTTTGGGGTATGTTTTTAAAAGTTTTCAGATTGAAAACGTTTTATATGTTATTTCTCTTTCTTAAGTGATTTACATTTTTGCTTCAAGCCCTTAATCTTAATGCTTAATTCAATGTGATCTACAACATCATCTTTGAACTGTTTATAATTGTTCTCCTTGCCCACATTTTGCCCACTGCCATTCTCAGACATCTCAACATTACTGCTTTTACTACTACATAGACTCCTGATAAACCGTAATTGTAACATATTTTAACCCACATTTAATATGCTTTTCGATGATTTATTCCTTGATTTTTATAAAAAGGTGCTTGTAATCCTTTCTTTTCATGTCTTAGACTCAGGAAAGCACCCGAGGATGAAAAGAACACAAATTGGGCCCAAAACAGAGTAAACGGGCCTTAGTGCGAAAGTGGCACGGCCAGACCCAATGTCCACATGGCCGTGCCTTGACGATTACCTAGAGCACGGCCTCAACTCCGACTCACACAGCCGTGCCCCAAATTAGAAGTCCTAACAAGGCCTGACCTCGAGTCACACGGGCGTGTGACATGGCCGTGTCTCTGCCGCTGGAAAGAACAATTTCAGTCAGAAAAGGATACTTAGGGAGAAAGAATCGCATTCCAAAAGCCTATATATATCCCCTAAGTGCCACCTTTGAGAAGGCATGAAAGCTAGGCTAAGAAGCCAAGCCGAGAAGGTCAGAATTAGGAAATAATGCGAGGATAGCCAGTTGATCCATCCCAAGAAGCCAGGATTATACTCAAGACGGCAGAATTCTCCTTCAATTCCTTTAGGGGGTTTTAGGAATTTCTTATGTTTTGTTTTATCTTTTCTCTTGCGATGTTTTCTTTATTCATTATGAACTAAACCCTCAGATACCTGAAGGGGATGAAGCCTAGACGAATCTTGTTATTTGATTTTTAAGTTATATGATGAATTACTTAGGTTGTTCTTAATTATGTTGCTTAATCCAAATCTAATGTGCTTAGGTGGAGGAGGAATAGACCCTACCTAAGAGAAGATCTAACATAATTAAGCGGAGTTGATCGAACGCCTAGAGATAGGGTTACGAGATTTTGCCGGATTAAGGTGAAACCTAATATGGGAGTCCATTGATCGATTTACTGCTATCCTAGGGGGTTATTATAAGTGAACGAGAGTTTCACTAATTAACCTAGGGTTAGACGTTATTCGCCTCGAGAGAGGTTTAATATAGGTTAGGGAGTCTTACTAATCAAGCTAAGTAAAGAGATCATATAATTAAGGGTTAAATAACAAGTGAAGTCTAGGTGGATTCTTCCTGAGGGTATCGTCGTGATCAATTGAGTTTTCTTCAAGTTATTTTCCAATTCATCCTTTTTGTCTTTGTGTCCTTAGTTTAGTTCTTGTCGATTTAGTTTAGAATAATCTTCACTTTAATTTTAAAGGCTAAATACTAAAAAGAAAGTTAGTATTAATACTTTTAGTTCCTTTGGGTTCGATAATCCGGTCTTGCCTAAGCTATACTACTGTTCGATAGGTACACTTGCCTTTAATCGTTGTCAGAGTTAGTCTCCAGGTTTGATCATTCTTTTATAAATTTTTAAAGCTCTGATTTTAGCAATCAAGTTTTTGGTGCCGTTGCCGGGGAACTAAAATATTAAGAAAACTCTATTTTTATTACTTTAGCCATAATTTTTGTTTTTTGCATTTTATTCTTTTTATTTTTATTTTTTTCTATTTTGCTGAAAATTTCTTTCTTTCTTTTTTCAGTAGGTATCTCTAGTTTATGACTAGAAGGAACCCAAGAGGACCTTTGGTATACGACAGTGATATTGAAGCAACCGCTCGTAGGAATAGTCGGGAAACCAGGCGAGCCCTAAATTATATAGAAAGAGAAGAAAAAGACGAATCCAATCCTACTGAAGGGATGGACGAAAACCACCCACCACCACGTGATGTAAGGGAAAATAATGCTCCACGCACAATGTTTGATTATGCGAAACTGCATTTGACAGGAGCGGAATCAAGTATTGTTAGGCCTGCTATATCTGCTAACAATTTTGAATTAAAGCCTAACACAATACAAATGATTCAACAGTTTGTTCAATTTGATGGTTTGCAGGACGAAGATCCTAACACGCATATAGCTAATTTTTTAGAATTCTGTGATACCTTCAAAATAAATGGCGTTTCTGATGATGCCATACGTCTTCGGTTATTCCCTTTTTCATTGAGAAATGAAGCTAAACAGTGGTTAAACTCGTTACAACAAGGGTCAATCACTACATGGGATCAAATGACCGAAAAGTTTTTAATGAAATATTTTCCATCGGCCAAAACAGCCAAATTACGGAATGATATCTCTTCTTTTGTGCAGATGGATTTAGAGACGCTGTACGATGCATGGGAAAGATTTAAGGATCTCTTGAAGAGGTGCCCACACCATGGCCTACCCTTGTGGCTACAAGTTCAAACCTTCTATAACGGTGTAAACCCCTCAACGAGGCAATTAATTGACTCAGCCGCCAGTGGAACTCTGAACAACAAAACTCTAGAAGCAGCATACGAGTTCATTGAGGAGATGTCACTGAATAATTATCAATGGCAGGCTTCAAGAACCAAGCCAACAAAATCAGCATGAGTTTTCAACATCGATGCAGTGAGCATGCTATCAACGCAGCTAGAGATGATGAATAAAAAGCTTGATAGTTTGTGTTCCGCGCAGGCACATCCAGTCATGCAGTGCGACACAAGTGGAACTGTGGTAAATTCTGAGTACCCATCCTACCAACCGGAAGCAGAGAGCGACCAGATGAACTATATAGGTAATAACTTCCGATCCAATAATAATCCTTATAGTAACAATGATAATCCAGGTTAGAGGAACCACCCAAATTTTTCATGGGGAGGTCTAGGAAACTAAGGTAATCAAAGGCAACAACCTCCTCAAAACTTCCAAAATCAGCCCTATCCACAAGAGAAGAAACCGACCCTCGAGCAGATGATGGCAAAATCTCAGCAAATATAGAGAAACGTATCCAAGAAACTGAAAGAACAATCAAAAGCAATGAGAGTCGAATCGGAGAAATTACTAAGTCAGTCAAGAAATTCACCAATGCAGTCGAACAACTCGCAAAGCTGATCTCAGAAAGACCGCAAGGACGTCTGCCAAGCAACACTGAGATTAACCCTAAGGAACAAGTTCAAGTCATCACAGCTCAGAATAATAAGGGGTTAGATAAACCTGATACAAGGCCAGAAAATAAGGTAGAAGAAGGTAAAACAGAGGTAACACAAGAAAAGCCAGAACCAGCAATTAAAGAGTACCAACCTCGCATACCTTACCCCGAAGCTATAAAAAGAGACAATTCAGAGGAACAGTTTGGTAAATTTCTTAAACTTTTAAAGAAATTACATATTAACTTACCTCTTCTTGAAGCTCTTTTCCAGATGCCAGACTCGAGGAAATTTTTAAGACAGCTCTTGACCAACAAATGCAAAATAGATGAAGAGCACCACGTGGCACTAAACGCAACATGCTCGGCAATGTTACAAAATAGACTACCACAGAAACTAAAAGATCCAGGGAGTTTTACAATTCCATGTTTAATTGGTAGTTTAAATATTGATAATGTGTTAGCTGATTTAGGGGCAAGCATAAATGTCATACCTTATTCACTGTTTAAACGACTAGGTCTAGGGAAGCCCAAACAAACTAGGATAAGTATTCAGTTAGCTGATAAAACTGTTAGAATTCCTAGGGGCATTATTGAAGATGTTCTCGTAAAAATCGATAAATTTGTTTTCCCAGTAGACTTTGTTGTCTTAGACATGGATGAGGATAATTCAATCCCCTTAATTTTAGGAAGACCTTTTCTAGCAACTGCCAAGACTAAAATTGATGTTGCCACAGGTGAACTCATACTTCGTGTAGGTGATGAATCAATCAATCTTCAAGCTCTTGACTCGGCCAGGACAACAGTCGATGAAGGTAAGAAAGTTACTTCAATAGATAATCAAATTGTTCAACCTCCATCACAGGAAACATCACACGGACACAAATCTGAGCCAACTCATAGACCACAAGTCAACAAAGTAGAGCCACATAAGGAACAAAGCCTTTGGGTCGACCAATTTAAAGAGCAGCAAACACACGACAAAGAAGAACCAGATCCACACGAAGTAAAACCAGATGAACCACCAGAAGAGCTCGTAGGGACATCCAACCACTTCAAAATAGGAGAACAGGTACTGTTAGACAAAACCGATCCTCACGTCACTACAACAGACCTGAGGACAAAGGGAGAAATTCTTCTTAAGGTACACGATATCTTTCCACACGGAATAGTCGAGGTAAGCAATCCAATATTCGGCAATTTCAAGGTAAATGCTTCTCGACTTCAACTTTGTCAAGGAAATAGAAATGTAAGCATGAGGGAAGATATTCAAACCTTTAAACCTCCCTAAAATTTTCAAACACGAGGAAAGTCTAGCTTAAGACTATAAACGAGTGCTTCTCGGGAGGCAACCCGAGCACTAACCCTATTTCTTTTTAAAGTCATTTTCATTCCTTTTTATTTTTCTTTCTTTTTCTCCTTTTAAACTAACCAAAAGTGCAGATTCCCAGGCCACACGGCCTTACACACGGTCGTGGCCGTGTGGACCACCGAAACCACCACACTGACAAGACAGAAGCCGTGCAATTCAGTTCAACCACCCTCCCACATCACGGATCCAACCACCCTCCCCACGGGCACCGATAGAATGGCACGGTCGTGCCCCTCAACCGTGTGAAGCTACTGACTTCCACACCACGGGCAGAACACGCCCGTGCCAGAAAACTATGTGAAGCTACTGACTTATCGAGCACGGGCAAGACACACCCGTGCAACCCGACCGTGCCAACATACAAACTTCGCAAACACGGGCGTGGGTTGATGAAATGCGGACATGGAGTAACAACACACTCCAACACACGGCCATGCGAGGTGGCCGTGTAAATCGACACACCCTAGGACCACGGCCGTGGGGACATGGCAGACTTGAACCCCTATTTAAACACCACCCCCCTCTCCCCACTCCTCTACTTCACTCTCCACCCTTTCTTCCTCTCATTTCTCTCCTTCTCAAACACCTTTCTATCCCCGGACTAAACCTCTAGATCCTTCAGCAATCCAAAAATCATGTCGAAGAAGTGGAAGAAGCTAAGCATAGTCTCCCCAATGGAGAACGGTCACCATGAGTTCATGCCGGCAGCTTCGACTAATCACCAAGCCAAGGGTCGTTGAGACCAATTTGTTGTTCCTTTTTGTTTCTTTTCTTCTTTATTTTCCTTATCTAAGCTTCTCTACTGCTCTTTTCGTTTACTTTTCTTTTAGTTTCTTAGTGTCAGGTTCGCCAGGCTGCTAGGGAATCACGCCGACCACCACAATGACCACACCACTCTCACCATCGCCACCACCTTCACAGCCTGAAAAGTCACAACCACCTTGCGAACCATCCTCCAATAAGGACTCTCCGGTCCATTCTTCTTTTCTTTTATTTTCATTTTCCTTCTTAGTCTCCTTTCCTTTTTCTTTCTTGTTTTTAATTTTATATTTAGTTTACTTTAACTATATCTTAATAACCCCTAGCTAATCCTTCACGAGTTCCCCAATTTCTTCATCTAGCGCAGAGCTCGAGAACCAACACCACCACCATACCGACGCCTTTGCCGTAGGTACCACACCCTCCATCAAACCCGCCCAAGAATTCAGGGAGTACCTCTCACCCTCACTTTTGATTTTTATCAAAATATCTATCTTTGTACATTGAGGACAATGTACATCTTAAGTGTGGGGGTAAATATACCTAACTTTTTGCATTATTCTCAAATCCCTGAGGGTAAAAGTGGAATAAAAGTGCCAAACTTTGTTCATTATTCTCAAATCCCTGATTTAGTGCAAAGTTTTCATATTACTAATTAGGATGAAATTTCTGATGATTTGTGATTTTTATTGACATGTTTTTGAATAAGTCATAGTCAATTGTACATTGATGATTAAATTTAAAAGAATACTAGAGAATTAAGCATGATAAGTCCCTTTTTCACAAATTAAAATTATCCTAGGTTGTTGACCTAAATTTAAATACTACATTGAAATTTGAAATTTACAAGGATAATGTCAAAACACCCATAATTTTTGTGAGATTTTGAACCTTATAAAGCATTCATTCTTTTTCGTGCTTAGTTCCTTGATTATGAGTGTGTCTACCATGAACTGTTATTCTAGAACTTGCCTCGTTTATGCATGTTGAGGCCACATTTTTTATTTGATATACAGAGATGATAAAGGCACCTAGGTTTTAACCCATTAACTCCACTAAATAGCCTACCTTTACAATTAACCCCTAGTGAACCCTATTGATCCTAACAAACCCTTTTTATTGACTCACCTACTAATATTAACCCAAAGCCTCTTTGTATTCACCCTTTCTTTTGACTACCCCTAAATCGAGGATTGAGTTGATCAAGTTACCTAAGTTTATGATTATAGTAGTTAAATCAATCTTGTATTACTTAGGTTGTTCTTAATTTAAAAAAAAAGAAAATTCAAAGTATTCAAATCTTAGTAGTATGAAAAGAGAGCTTACACAATCAAAATCCATTCTCAAAAGAGAAGCTCGTATTAGTAGGTTTATTAATTTTTAGTTGGGGATATTTCAGTATGTTTAGGTAGGTACTCATCAATTCAATCCTGATTCTAACCCTCTAATTTCAGCCTTTAACCACACCTTGGCCCTAACCCCGTTACAACCCTGATAAAGACCTTTTTGATCTGTTTATCATGTCATATTACAGTGGTGAAGATTTGATTTTTAGGCAAGCCTATGGGATTAACTTTTCTGGTTTAACTTAGGAGCGATCTTTTTCCTGAACCTTAAACACTTTAGAGTGATTTGAGTGAATCTTAAAGTGAGGACATCAATCCTTGTTGGTTTTGAATTGAAAAGGTAGTCATTTAAATAAAGGGAGATACCTATGTTTTCGAAAGTACAAACTCATGACTTATCTCATTTAAATCTTTAGGACTCTTTGAATTGAATTACCCATGTATTAATTACCTATGAATTATGATAAAACATTGTTGATAAGAATTGTAGATCATGGAAAGTTTGTTTTAATTGTAAGTTGAGAATTTTGCTTGAGGACAAGCAAAAGCTTAAGTGTGGGGGTATTTGATAAACCGTAATTGTAACATATTTTAACCCACATTTAATATGCTTTTCGATGATTTATTCCTTGATTTTTATAAAAAGGTGCTTGTAATCTTTTCTTTTCATGTCTTAGACCCAGGAAAGCACCCGAAGATGAAAAGAAAACAAATTGGGCCCAAAATAGAGTAAACGGGCCTTAGTGCGAAAGTGACACTGCCTGACCCAAAGTCCACACGACCGTGCCTCGACAATTACCTAGATCATGGCCTCAACTTCGACTCACACGGCCATGCCCCAAATTAGAAGTCCTAACACGGCCTGACCCCGAGTCACACCGGCATGTGACATGGCCGTGTCTCTGTCGCTGGAAAGAACAATTTCAGTCGGAAAAGGATACTTAGGGAGAAAGAATCGCATTCCAAGAGCCTATATATATATCCTCGAAGTGCCACCTTTGAGAAGGCATGAAAGCTAGGCCAAGGAGCCAAGTCGAGAAGGTCAGAATTAGGAAATAACGCGAGGATAGCCAGTTGTTCCATCCCAAGAAGCCGGAGTTATACTCAAGATGGCAGAATTCTCTTACAATTCCTTCAGGGGGTTTTAGAAATTTCTTATGTTTTGTTTTATCTTTTCTCTTGCGATGTTTTCTTTATTCATTATGAACTAAACCCCTCAGATACCTGAAGGGGATGAAACCTAGACGAATCTTGTTATTTGATTTTTAAGTTATATGGTGAATTACTTAGGTTGTTCTTAATTATGTTGCTTAATCCAAACCTAATGTGCTTAGGTGGAGGAGGAATAGGCCCTACCTAAGAGAAGATCTAACATAATTAAGCGAAGTTGATCGAACACCTAGAGATAGGGTTACGAGATTTTGTCGGATTAGGGTGAAACCTAATATGGGAGTCCATTGATCGATTTACTGCTATCCTAGGTGGTTATTATAAGAGAACTAGAGTTTCACTAATTAACCTAGGGTTAGACGTTATTCGCCTCAAGAGAGGGTTTAATATAGGTTAGGGAGTCTTACGGATCAAGCTAAGTAAAGAGATCATATAATTAAGGGTCAAATAACAAGTAAAGTCTAGGTGGATTCTTCTTGAGGGTATCGTCGTGATCAATTGAGTTTTCTTCAAATTATTTTCCAATTTTTCTTTTTGTCTTTGTGTCCTTAGTTTTATTCTTGTCGATTTAGTTTAGAACAATCTTCACTTTAATTTTAAAGGCTAAATATTAAAAAGAAAGTTAGTATTAATACTTTTAGTTCCTTTGGGTTCGATAATCCGGTCTTGTCTAAGCTATACTACTGTTCGATAGGTACACTTGCCTTTAATCGTTGTCAGAGTTAGTCTCCAGGTTCGATCATTCTTTTATAAATTTTTAAAGCTCTGATTTTCGCGATCAACTTCCTCACATCATAATCTACTCCTAAGTCTCGTATTGTCTTTTGCAAGTATTCTTTCGCTATCACATAATTCATGTATTACTTTATTCACCCTGTTATAGAATTTATCATCATACCACTTAAAAAATATGCATCCACCAACCTACAATCCACACAAAAAAGGTTGATATTTTATTATGTAAACCCTACAATTCATTTAAAAATCCATTGCTAGGACAAAATGTAGCAGCAATTTAGTCCAATCGACACAAAAATCAAACAAATTTAAAAAATTCACATTTTCATATGAACCCTAAAATAAAATTGCAAACTAAAACAAAATCTCTAATTTTATATGAACACTAAAACCCTAAATCGCTTTACAAAGTCTCTCTCGGAGCTAACTTGTTACAAAAGCATGTTATTTTCTCTCCATCATAAACAATCTCCCCTCATGATGAAGAAACCAGCTTCGAATAAGACAGCTTCTCCATTGATGGCTTTCAACCACTATTTTTAGACAATATTTTTTATTCTTTACTGACCTACTAGATTTCAAGCTTCAGTTTCTGCAGAATTTTAGTGGAGAGGGAAAGGATTCGAGATTTAAGGTTGTTCATTTAGGGGCTCTTAGATTGTTTTATATGTCAGTGTGTGTTCAAGGTTTTTTTATTTTTTAATAATTTTAATATCATTTGTTGATGTGAAAAATAAGATAAAATAGTGCCACATCAACATTTAATTATATTTGGATCGCCATGTCAGTAGTTAATGTTGACTGTTAGTCAACTAATAGCCATGTTAGCATGTCCGTTAAAAATAGATAAATTTGACAAAAAATAAACGTTAGGGGTTAAAGTGCTCCAAAAAAATAAAGGGCCAAAGTGACCAAACAATCAAATGTTAAGGGCTATTTTAGGCATTATGTTATGCCAATACACCACATTTTAATACATATATGTTCATTTTCCTATTTCAACCATTTTACGTCATATATACTTTACACAATTCAAATGTCAACATTTAACTAATAACTTTTCCAATATATTAATTTTACCATTCACATTTCAAACCAAATAAATACAAATGACTATTAGCACAATTCAATAATTTAAATCGTATACCATTTGCATGATTACTTAAACAATTCATGTGCTTGAATTCAAAGTGACATTTACCAATTCAAGGTTCCAGAATGATCGTTCACACTATAAAATCAACTCAACCTTAGGTATTTGTCATATATCAAAACGTAAAGGAACTATACAAATACTATTGAGTCAAGAGTTACGGTTCGGAGGCTAGATTACTCATTAAATCTTCAAGATGTACTATACTTGTGTACAGAATAAATAAACTGTACATTGCGCGATAAAGCTCAGTGGTACTTCCATGATTCAAGACAATACAATATTAACATTAACATGTTAAGAATGCAAGCAAGCAAACATAATATAATTCCAACCATTCAAGTCCCATGTACCAAGTTTAGGCATTAATCCATTTAACCAATTTCATATAACATATCATTGTCATGGTTTATAACCACATAACACATTCATTTTCATTTAATTTCATATTATCCAATCATTTCATTATATCGTTCTTTCTCGAATCTATTGATTCATTTGTCATTAATATGTCAAATTACTTTCCGTGTACCTAATGAGCTTATTTTTCAAGTAGTTTACAAGTATTTTTAATTTTTTTTATCAATTCTTAGATTTTAGTGTTAATTATAACTTTATTATATTTTACCTCTTTTTAGACCCAAATTGGCAAGACTATGCCATTGAGAGTCTAATGATTGATTTGAGCTTGAGTAAGGAGATGATTAAGGTCAAATATCAAGGACGACCTCAACTATTGTGAGGGTTGTGACATTGATACATGTGTGTCGCGACACTAACCCTCCATCATCTCAAGGAAGTGAACTTCAACGAAAACCCAACTGGAACCAACTTATCATTGACTTCGCAAAACTAAGCATGTGGTGTCACAACATCGAGCCTCAAAGTCACAATTACAAACCCTCAAGCTCACAAATTCAAGAAAATTGTTGAAGTGAAAAACCCTAATGGCCATTGTCGTCGAGGTCGTACCACCAGTAAGGCTGTGTCACAACACCAAGTGCCCCCAAGTCAAGCTCGTGCTGTAACACCCCTAACCTGTGTCCGTCGCAAGAACAAGGTTTTGGAGCGTTACCAGAACATTCAGAACATTTATCGATTAATTCAAGAAAGTTACTATTCATTCACCGAGGTCATTCATACTATCCCTTAAATGGACCTTCGAGGCCCAATACGAGCATTAGAATCAAGTCGGGACCAAATTAGAAACTCAGGAACTTTTCGCGAAATTCTAAAATTTTCCAAGGTGCAGGGCTCACACGCCCGTGTGGTCCAAGGGACACGCTCGTGTGACCCTGGGACACGCCCGTGCTCCAGGCCGTGTTCAAAACTAGGTAGCTCTCTGACTTGTGCCACACAGCCATGCCATACACCCGTGTGCTAAGCTGTGTGGTTAATTAATTCAATTCGAATTAGGTACAAGTTTCACACGGCCAAGACACATGCCCGTGTTCTAAGCCGTGTGGGCACGGTTGAGACACACGCCCGTGTCTCTGCCCGTGTGCTCAATTCTGAGCATTTTGTTTTCTCGAATATAAGGTGCAAAGGACACACGACCTAACCACATACCCGTGTTACCATGTCGTGTGTCACACACGGTCTAGACATACGCCCGTGTGTCTGCTCATGTGAACAAAATAAAGCCATTTCTAGCTTTATTTCTCACCCAAAATTTCACCCATGACCTGCAGTTGAATCACACATACAAATACAAACCATTTCAAGCATTCAAGATGAGCAAACTCTATCATTCAACATGATATATCATCACAAGCATTCATGTTTACAATCTTAGTCTTTAATAAGCATACTTGTTTCCCCTTTCTTAATCAAACAATATATAGTACCTATGTTATCCCCATAACATGAACTTAAATACTTATATGCATGTTCCAAAACATAATCATCACTAGCCATTCCAATGGCTAGATAACAAGCATCATTTACATTTACATGCCAATATGGCCAACATACCCTATACATGCCATTACAATCGTAATTGAATTACCATACTATACCGACACGGGCCGATGGATAGTGTGAGTGATCTCTGCTAAGCTTCCAACCCAACGAGCTTCTGATTTACTCTAAAACAGGGGAAAATAAACAGGGTAAGCATAAAATAAGTTCGTATAACATGGTACTTAACTTACCATACATCCTATTTGAGGTAACTAAGTACGGCATATTCAACCACCTTGATCTCAAGCCCTACACACATCCTCATTGCCCTTGTTAGTCATATATTCCATAGTAATATTAAGACATGTATGGCTCAACAATAATCAAGTTTCCAAGCACATATGCTTTCCACATCATGTATTCATTCAACAAACATGATTCATCTCATTATTTCGAGTATAATTTCTTAATAGTTCATTTCAAATTCAGATCATTTCGCATAAGAACTTTACACATATTACTCAGAATATCAAGGTCACGATTAGTACACTCTAGGTATACGAGTCCATAATCAAGAATGAACATACTCATCAAATAGTTTCCATGTACAAATATCATAATCTCATATTTCATATATCACATGTCATGTATCATCATTTTCTTGCATTTCATGTAATATTCTTTCATGTCATATTCCCATATCATATCTATCATTCCATGTCAATTTGTTTTCAATTCATCTTTGCTCTTGTCAGAACTTTACCCGTTGAATTTATTTGAAATATCGATGGATACACAGGTAGTACACCCAAGGTGTACAAATCAGAATCCGTCAATTCACGTCCAATAGTACCCTTAAGGTACAATTTTCAAAGAGTACACTCTCGAGCTACACATGTATACAACAAGATTACCAGTCCAGGCTAAATCATTTTCATGTCATATGCTTTAAAGAGATTGATCTGGATTACCCGTCCGGGCTAAATCCTATCAGAATTGAGGTCGAAGGATTACGTATCCATCGATTTTCCATTTATTCAACCGAGATTTAAACACTTTTCATACCTTATCAACATTTGACTATTTCATGCCTCCGTAACATTTATGTAATTCAAGTAAAACACATTTTACATTCATGTTAAGCATACAAGTAACATTTTATTCATTTACCATTTTATCGAGCATTTTCATTTACCGGGCTGTATCGAGTAGGTGATCATTTCCCATATTTATGACATTGATAAAATTCACAAACGCAACATTTAAATCAAGCATAAAAACATTGTAACACCCCAAACCCGGCCCATGCGTTTCAACCGGATCTAGTATGTCACTAAAGAAATTTTTATAAAACATGTCGTAGCACTTTGGAAAGAAACATTTATCAGGTTTAAATATTTATACCGAAAACTTAATAATTTATTAAATCATATAAGATATAAAGTTATAAATTACCTTGGTGAGTTTTTAACTAAAAATCGAAATTTTATACATGTCTTAACTTAATTTAGACATAAAATTTAAATGCCTAGTAATAAAAGCCCAACATAAAACCGAAACATAAATAATAGTCTAGTGGCCCAAGGCCTTATTACAACGAAATTGAAAACCCTTAATCAAAAATATTAAAAACAATATTCTAAGTAAAATTTTCTGCTGGATCAAGTATTCTCTCGCATGGCCACCTCGCGCTCCTCTCCAGCCCGGTCCGATGCACTAGGTGCTACCTAAAATTGTTAAATAATAGGGTGAGCCGTGAGACTAAGTGTGCAACCCTCATGCACCATTAGACTTGGGCATTAACCCCACAGAACATATAACAAAATATAATATATCAGAAAATATGCAAAGCCCAACCCAAATCCTAGGTTTCCATCCGCTACACACCACCCTTACCTGCCAGTCACACCATTTAGGGATTTCTACAATCAACCCACACCGCTACACACCATTGATGGCAGACATGCTGCTCATCGTCAGATCATGGCCGTAGCCATTACAACAGGTCATGGCAAAAGCCACTACAACAGGTCACGGCAGAAGCCGCTACAACAGGTCACGGCAGAAGCCGCTACAACAGAACACTTCCCCTTTCAATAAACCCATCCCCATGCAATCACAGAATACAGCATACTTATCACATATGTCACCTTAACAGGAACATTCACTTAGGAATGACAGAGATCACTAACCTAGTGATTCGCTTTTACCCTCATCGGGTTTCATCCATGATGCCGGGATTTCGGCATTTATCAGAATATAACAGATTTATAACATATTTTAACAGGCAATCTAAATGGTGTGGAAGTGTTACACACCTGATATCGCGTAGTTTTACTCCCTTAGTTAAATCCTTACTATCCGGATCTACAACCCTTAGTCTAAAACCTTGCTCAAAAGCCGGAAGAATACGAAGATTTGGCTCCCTACATTCGGCCAAAGATTAATAAATACTCGAATTTATATGCTAAAAACAATAAGTCTCCTTACCTTGAAATCCCGAAAGTAACACAATTCGAGTGTTACTGAACTCTATCTTAGAGATCTAAGCGATTGACTCCTCTTCAAATCCCGAAATGCCGCAAATAAGAGAAAAACTTAAGATTAGTTTCCTTATAGCCATTCGAATAGAGTCCTTAAAAAGCCGGAAAAGATTGAAATCTTGCGAATCAATACTTACCTTCAGTTTCTTTCGAGATTCGGCACAAGCATATACCTCAGAGAGAATTCGGCAAACACAGGAGATGAGATCTAAGGATTTCGACTTTTATGAAAATCCCAAAAAAAGATGAACTGATGCGCTTTCGGCTTTTAGAAGATCTGAATAGAGTGTTTCGGCTTTGGCTTAGGAAGAAAGTAAAAAGAATCAAGGAAAGGCTTAGAATTTCGGCTAAAATATTTGAAAGAGATGATAAAGAAGTTGTCAGAGGATTAGGCCAAAAAAGAAAAGAAAATAGAGAGGGAGAATGGAGTGGTGATTTCGGCAGAGAAAGAAAAAGATGACAAGAACTTAGCCACTAATTTTCGGCACAAAGAATGAAGAAAAGGGTAGGGTTTAAATGCCAGAATTGATGAGATATCCCCCCTATTTATAGAAATTTCAGCACTTACCTAACCTTGCAGATAAATCCTATCTTTTCTCCTTTATCTTAATTTACTAACTCATCCAAAAGAGACTTAATTAGCTCCAACTCCTCCCTCCTTTATCAGCTTATTATCCACAAATTAAAAACATTAAAATTTTTCTAAATTATAGCCTTGTGCCGTCCCCCTAGCTCCTCTTTAAATGCCAAATTTGGCCCAAAAACATGGGTTCCAAGTGGCCAAAACTTGGGCCTCCTCCTTTGCCAGTGACACCAACTCCCTTCCCTCTTAGTGGCACCATTTTGCCACTGGGCCACAAGCCCAATCTTGATATTTTTAACATAGATAACTATCTTTAAAACTTATAATGCCCAAACAGAATATTTTAACTGAGGTCTCAGCCCATTCCTGAGCCCAATTAATACCTCAATTCTCAATTTAACATATTTAAGCATTCATTACACAAAATGCACAAGCCCTAAAATTCAGGATGTTACAAACATATAGAATTTAGTTACACGAACTTACCTCGATAAATGTTCGTGTACATAAATCCACTAATCCGACATTTTCCTCGTTCTAACTCTGAATTTGGTCTATCTGGATCTATACGAGTAAATTTAATGTCAATTTATCACATTTTACACTTATTTGGACTCAACTTTTATCCTAGGCAAAATTGCCATTTTGCCCCTAACTTTTCCATAAATTACCATTTTGTCACTAGGCTCGGAAAAGGAAATTCATGAAATCTAACCCTCTACCCAAGCCTAGTCGAAATATACATACAAATTTTACAGCACATACATTTCACAAACTTCAGCACCTTCCATGGATTTTCACCAATTTTCATTTTAGTCCTTAAATCAAGTTTTCATAAAAAATCGCTTCGTAAAAGTTGTTTATCTATCATCAATATTTCATTTTCTACCATCAATTTCAAATTTCCAGTATATACATCCTTGACCCAATTTTTATACTTTGATAAATTTTCAAATTAATCCCCTAAATAGAGAGATTAAGCTATGCTGATTCCAAAAATATCAAAATTACTAAAAATGGGACAAGAAAACTTACCCAATTTGGCCATGAAAGTCTATTCTCTCTCTCTCCTAGGGTTTCCATGTTTATTTTGGGGAAGAAGATGACATAAAATAAGATGATATCTATTTTATCATCTTTTAATTGTTTAAAATTTTCACTTTCCAATTTAGTCCCTAGCCTTTTTCTCATTTTCCATGGATGAGTCACCAAGAAAAATCTACATACTTTTCTTAATGGTCTAATTACCATATAAGGACCTTTATTTTTGAATTCCATAGCTATTTATGCGATTTAGTCCTTCTCGTAATTAAGCACTAAATCGATAAAATTTTTGTATCAAAATTTTCACATGAGTTTTCTAACATAATACGGTCCATATAATAAAATAAAAATAAATTATATTTTTGGCTCGGATTTGTGGTCCTAAAACCACTGTTCTGATTTCACCAAAATTTGGGCTGTTACACGTGCCCATTTCCATGGATGTCGTGATATCAAAACCTAGGTGTTGCGACACTGAAGTTTGACGGCCGAAAAACTGTAAGGGCAACTTTGTGTCTAAACAAGCTTAAATCACTTTTCATTTTAAGGACATATTTGTCAATGTTAGTTAAATACATTTTGCCTATAAATACCACCTTATATAAACTATTTTGGGTGGAAGGCTAGTGTAGAAAATTAGGTTATACATTGGATAAGTTTTACTCTTATTTTCTTAGTTTAGGTTTTCATTTTTCTTTTCTTTTCTCTTCTTTTTCTTTTCTTTTTGTTGTAACATTTTTGTTTCTTCAATTTTGCTGGAACCTTATGGATGGAGATGGATTAAACTTGCACATTTCATCAAATTTTTATCTATTAATGAGCGCTTTCTCAACCATTATCTTTTATGTTTTATTCCTACCATGTGTTTGTTAAAATGCTTGTGTAAAATTTAAGTCTAATCATGTGTTGAATCATTTTATTGGTTGATTGATGAGTGACTTACTTAACTAAGTTATTATCTATGTCATGATTAGTTGTTTATTCAAGTGTATTAAATTGGGTATTATACTAGAACTGACACCTCTAGTGGAAGACTTAGATAGTGAGACAGAGAGGGGACTCTATCGTGTAGGAATTTGATACATTTATGTTGAATAGTGAGACCGAGAGAAGAGCTTAGGTGGTATCTTTTAGTTTAGGGTAAAATCAAAAGGAGATTCATTGCTAGGAGTGGCGAACAATATAACCATCATAGGTTTATTAGCTTAGTTAGTAATTCATGAATCATTCAACCATCATTTCAATCCATTTGCATTGTTTCTATTAAAAAGGAAGAAAGTTAGTTTGGTATTTTTATTTGTTAATTTAGATATATCTTAAATCTTATTTTATTTGGTTGCACTAATAATTTCTGACTTAACTAGATTAGTAATTGCTTAACTCATAATTAATTTGATAAACATATTTACCGATTTGACAATCTCTTAGGTTTGATCCTTGGAATACCCCAAAGTATTCAATTGTAACACTATAAATATTAAAATTGACATGTCACACCTGTAGTAAAAGCTGCTTTTCCTTTTTCGATATTTTGTGCTAATTCTTTACTCGACATTCGTACGTCATGGCACAATCAGTTACCATATCGATCCTTAAGGCGCATTTAAACCGGTTCACATGATCTTTGGCATGATGTTTATAATCCCTATTAACTGAATACAGACTCAAGATGGATACACGAATATCCAACCATCACACTAATCCAGCACGCAGTGCCTCATCGGAACATTCGAAGTAAATATTGTGCTCCATGCCTCATTGGTATCATCGAAGTATTAATGCGTTCCGCACCTAATCGGTAAAACTGAAGTATAAATTCATACACAAATCTAATCCTATGACATGCTAACTATATCCGACTTTACCTGAATAGTTAATAGGGTAGCCAATATTTCAATTGTATATTATAAATCGATTCACATATCATGATCTCATACCATTTCATCATAAATTCACATCACATAACATTTATCAATTCATATCATGCTTGTTTCTACCATATTCAACTCAATCCAATTCTCGACAATTGATATCAACATGTACAAACTGAGTCAGGAAGCAATAATTGTAATATCCTAAATTAGGGGCTATGCATTGGTGAATAATTCATGAGTTAGTAGGCTTTAAGAGTGGTTTGGATGTGTTTTAGGGGTTCTTAAAACTCTAGGACAAAAAAGGAAGCTTTGGAAAATTTTTGGATTTTAAGTGTTAAAAGGGAAACTAGATTAAAGAAGGCTTAAGGAAAATTGTGGGAGTGTTTGGACATGAAAAAGGGGCTTGGTAAAGTGGCTTAAGGGCGCCACTTAAGGGCCTGGAAATAACGCCAACAAGGGCCTTGGTTCAAAACACGGCGGCAGCAAGTAGTGTTTTTGCTTTTGGCGTTAAGGGGGGAGCAAGGTGAAGGAGGTCTTAAAAGAAATTGGGGCGAGTTTATGTCACAAAAAAATGCCTTGGCAGAGTGGCTAGGGGCGTTAAAGCTTGTGTTAAAGGGGCTTGGTGCAGGTCATGAGTTCAAGACGCAAGGGAAGCAAAATTTTGAGTTTTTTTTATAAGTTGGGGCTAAGGGAGAAGAAGGCCTTAAAAAGAATTGTTGGGGGTTTATGACGCAAAGGAGTTAGCAGCAAAGTGGCTGGTAGCGTGTGGTGTTTCCAGCAGGTCTGGTGTTCGATTCACATGGGCAGCACAAGATGTGGTTTTCTTTTGCTTTTACGTCAAGGCAGGGAAGGGAGAAATTGGACGGCTTTGGTCTTTCAAATGGATAGGGATAAGCACTGCTATTTCTTTTTAATTTCGGCTAGAAGAATTGGATTAATATGATTTTATTTTATTTATTTTATTTATTTTATTTATGGGAAGATGAGAGATAGATGTGATGGATAATTATTTATTTTATTAAAGTGATAAATGAGAAGAGGATTAAGGGATTTGATAGGAAATAGTTAAGGGATTATTTCTAGTATTTATTTTATTAAGGTGATAAAGATAGTTTTATTTAGATTAAATGAGATTTTATTATATTTTATTTTATTTTAGATAGATAGATAAAAGATAATGTGGTGGTTTATTTTATTTTAAATAGGTAGGATAATTATGGATTTAATTATTTTGTGCAAGATAAAGAAGAGATGAATATGGATTTATTTTAATTATCTTGAATAAGTGATCAAGAGGTAAAATAGGAGATGGATTTGGAGTTTGATAAGAGCAAGGATGTAGTAGCCGAATTCTTTATAAGGGGGAGTAATCATCCTTCATATCTTTTTCTTCTTTAATTTTCTTTGTGCCGAAATTCCCCTACTCTTCTCCTCTTCTTCCTTATTTTCTTTCAACACCAAATTCCTTCCTATTTCTTGAAAGCCGAATGCCCCTTTGCCATTGAGAGTGGTTGCCGAATATTCCAACCTCATTAGAGGGCGTGGCCGAACCTTGTAAGTGCTCATACTCCCATTTGTATGTTATTTTTATTAAAAAGCCATAGCCGAATATCAAGTACCCTTATTCCTATTCTTTTGTCGCAAGTCTCAAAAGCCGAAGATCAAGCATTTTCTCTCTTTTGTCGAATACACTCTCTTCTGCACTTCAAACGGGTGATTGTGGGGTTTCGACAGGAATAAGTGGTGATTCGGAAAATAGGTAAGCTTGGTAAGTGACTTGTGATATTCGGCCATAGGCCACATTAAGAGTTCCAAGTGATGACCGATTGTGTATTATGGTTCTTAGGAGCAAATCGACAGGAGTTAAGAGAAGTCTTCGGGATTCTGATCCATCTCTGGTAAGGTTGATAAGTTGTAGTTTATTCGATTAAGATTTAGTACATTATCGTTTAATCGGGTTTTGATTAGATATCATTAATGGATGCTAATACCAGTCAAGAAGGCCAAGGGTAGTTCCTATCCCCAAGTTTAAGAAGAGATCTGTTTCTTCAGTTCGGGATTGGCCACCAGGGTATGGACCAGCGTCAGAACAAGAAAGTAGGCAGATAGCCGTAGTCTCGATTAGTGATAGCGTCAGTATCGAAAGCATAGTTCTCCAAGTTATCAGGTGTGTAGTTAGCCTACTGTTTTCCGGGTTTATGTTATGTATGTGATGTTGTGTATGTGCTATGAATGTGCTAACTAGTGCAGTGGCAATTTGTGATATGGATACCCTCGTGGGGTATGTCGATAATCCGGTAAGTACCAACTCTGATGAATTGTGATTATTGATATGAATGTGTGATAATATGCGAAATAACATGTACATGCATTATCATGGCATTATTTTATGTTGCATGTGCATGGGTGGGATATGAATATGAAAGAAGGACATGGTGTACTTCGAGTACGTGGTTTCATGAATGGCTTTGTGCCTCATCGTGATTGATATAGGCTATGTGCCATATCGTGGTTATTGATGACTTTGTGCTCATCGTGGTTTTGATGATAGCTTCGGCTACATCGTGGATTAACGCTGACTGAGGTCGCGTTGTGGATTAATTGCGATTAAGTTCGCGTGGACGGCATTTGTTGCCTTATTGGAGTAAAAAGGAGAAGGTGATTTAATAATCCCCTGGTGTGTGGTAGGCTGGATAAGGGGGTGTGTAGAGGATGGACCTTAGGCTGGGTTGGGCTTCATAATTGCATAATTTTGTATGTGAATATATGTGAAATTGGGCCAAGCCCAACATGTGATATGAATAAATAGGGAAATGGGCCAAGCCCAGAATGTAATGTGGATTAATGTGAAAATGGGCCAAGCCCAGTATGATATGTGGATTATTGTGGTAATGGGCCAAGCCCAGTATGTGGAAACATGTGGTTAATACACTGTTATAAGAATGTGATATGGTTATGGGCCAAGCCCAATATGTGGACTCTATTAATATGAATGTGGGCCAAGCCCAATAAGTGAAAGCATGTGAATAAGTTGCATTAATATCTGTTATATGGGTTGATACATGGTTTGACATGTGGGTGGAATTCAGTAGAATAATTGCACACTGAGTCTGTATGACTCACCCAAATTTTATCAACACCGCAGGTGATGCTTGGACCGGGTTTGGAGCGAATACAAGGTGGCCCATGCAGAAGAAGTTTTACTTGTTTTAAGTATTTTAATAATTTCAGTATTTATGAATTATTATTCAATGTAATAAAGGCCACTTAAAGTATTTGAATTTTTGCTATGTTTCAGTTTGATTTGTAATTAAGTTAATATTTTGTAAGTTTAATTTTAAAAGATATTTAAATCTCAAAAGTCATCTTAAAGTTTTGAATCCGGTATTTTTATAACAACTTAATTTTTACTTAGAATATTTTAAATCACGAAAAAGTTTTATCAAAGGCAACAAATTTTTTAACAGTTTTTACGTTTAAGTAAGAATATTTTCGAACGTGTTCCGTAGTGGCATTTCAAATTCGGTCGTAGTGAATGGGCCGGGTTTGGGGTGTTACAATAATACGCTTACTTTTTTAACTGATAATTATAATTATAATTACCACAAAATTTTTTCTATGTTTTATGCTTAGAGTTCTATCCAAGTAATAACTCTACCTTAAAATTAGCACAATTTTTTTAACTAATAATTCTAAATTAAATTATAGTTATTTTGAAAATTCATTTAATAGTATGATGGAAAATAAAAAAAATATTCTCATTTTTTTTTCAAACTCTTGCTTTTATATGTATTATAGGTTAAGTTATTTTCTAGAAAATAAATCCTTATGAGTAACTTAATCTTTGTATAAAAATGAACTTGAATAACGTGAAATATCTGTCGATACCATTCTTTAAGTAAGCGGGATCGACTTTGATTTTTTAAAAACGAAAAATGGGAGTCGCCACCAATCCTTTTTTATGAGGTGTGATCGGGTCACCTCATAATTTAATCATTTTAATAAAAATTTTAATTTACTAAAACGACAATTTTTGGTCTACGAAATCCAAAAAACGTGTTCGGGAGTCTGTTACGCACGAGGAAGGATTAGCACCCTCAATACACCCAAAATTGGTATCTAGTTGATTAATCGATGTCTTTAGTGTCGAAAATTGAAATTTTTAAAGAAATTTTAAAATATGATCATTTATTATAAAATTGAAAATTTTCGAGAACAGGGCATATTTCACGTTAATCGAGAAAAAGAATTATGTCACGTAAGTTAGGACACAATGTCTTAAATTCTTGATACGAGAATAAACGCCGAAAGGTTTATTTATTTTGAAAAGTATTCGATTATCTCGGTTTTAGAAAGAAATCATATTCCGTAAGTTAGAATTTGATCTTTTCGTAATTCCCGAGATTATTAAAAAAATGTTTTTAAAACGTTCGTTATTCGGATTTATCGAGAAAATTGAAACCCCGTAAGTTAGGGTACAACTTTTTGAATATCGAAATACGAAAAATTGATGATTTAAAAGAGGAAATTTTATGTAACGGGTAAAGATTAATGTAACACGATTTTGTAGTAAAATGTAAAAAATGAATTACGGTACTAATATGCATAACAGGCTAATAATAAATGTATTAATGTAAATGACAATAATAAGAGCAAAAATAAAAATAAGATAAATAATAAAAAACAAAAAATAAAACAAACCAATTATATAAAAAATAATAAGTAAGTAAATAAATGAAAACTAAAAAATTAATTAAAAATTTAATAGTGAACAAATAAATAAATGAATATTAGGTAAAGCAGTTTAAATAATAAAAATAATAATAATATAATACTAGTAATAATAATAGTAATAGTAATAGCAATAGTAATAATAATAAAATTGCAAAAATAACTAAAAAGGGTTAAATTGAACTTAAAACGAAGTTTGGGGAAAATCTGAAATAAATAAAAAGGAAAAGGACCACTTGAATGCGCGAATAACAAGGGGGACCAAAAGGGCAATTAATCCCTGCCCTCCAAAACGACGTCGTTCGAATAGGGACCTAATGAAATCGCAATCAATTATGGGGTAAAAATTAAAAGATCGAAAAAACTTAATTATAAAGTGATTAAAAAGCGAAAGGACCGGGGTTGTAAATAACTCATTTAACGAAAACACGTGGATCCTAGGCGGTTATGGGTCAGGTTTTGGGTCAGAGGCCAAAATGACATCGTTTTGGCCTCTGAGATTTATCCTCAAAACGGCGCCGTTTCATTTGGGGTATTTATACCCAAAACTTTTTCTAACTTTCATTTTAAACCCCTCACTAAAAAAAACAAAAACCTTTCAAAAAATCTCTCGCCCCCCTTCTGAATTCCAGCCAAGCTCCGGTCGCCGGACCACCTTGGCGGCCGCCGGCGCCGGTGCCGCCGTCCACGGTGGTAGGAAAATAAAAAGTCACCGTTTTTTTTAGCTTTTTGACTCCCTAGTCCGAAAAATGCCCTCTTTCATCGAAGAGGGCGGTCCTCGGCCACCTACGGCGACAGAAACGCAAGAACAAGGTAAGGTTTTCGACTCTTTTTCTTTTTCGTATAAAAAGAATGAAAAAAAGAGAAATGAACACACACAAAAATCACCTTCAAGTTTTCCTCTATTTCTTTTTGGATTTTTTTAATCGAAATATGCTCTTTGTATTTGATATTTTGTGTGTATGTAAAAAAATATACATTGTTCTTTCATGGCTTTTATAGCCGAAAATAATAAAAATAAATTGTTTTTCTCTTGTTTTTTCTCTGCTATTTGTTTTTTTCCTTGCAGGTACAGAGGTTGTACAGTGGCTGACGTGGAGGTACGGCGAGAGCGGCGGCGGCAGCAAAGCTTAAGGTGGCTAGGGTTTCTGAAATGTTTAAGTGTTTTTAGGCTAATTGGGCTTTAATTATTTAGGCTTTGTATTAGGTTTTGGGTTGGTTTGTTAATTATTTGGGCCCAGGCCAAAATTGGCCTATTACAGCTGCCCTTCTTTGCTCATTGTCGTGTAACAAGAATGGAGCAAAGACTTTAAAAGGGCCAAATTTGTCTGGTCTCGCCGAATCTTGACTTTTTGGTGCTTTTTTCTTTCAAGTGGCCTCATTGCTTCCCGTTGCATCTTCAGGGGTATAGGAATTGGTGCTTCGATCAGCTCTAATGTAATTTCAAGGAGAAGAGACTTGTAGCTTCGATCTACTCCGCTGCAACTTCAAGGAGATAAGAATTGGTAATTTTAACCTACTCCACTGCGACTTCAGGGAGATAAGATTCGCCATGATAGATTTGATCCGACCTACTGCAACTTCAGAGGTATAGGACTTGTAACTCGTAGCTTTAATCTATTCCACTGTAACTCCAGGGAAATAAGATTCGCTATCTCCAACCTGCTCCATTGCAACTTTCAGGAGATAATGTTAGTGGCTTCAATCTGCTCCACTGCAACTCCATGGAGATAAGATTCGCCATGGTAAATTTGATCTCACCTACTGCAACTTCAGAGGTATGAGATTTGTAACTTCAATCTACTCCACTGCAACTTTAGGGAGATAAGATTTGTTATTTTTGACCTACTCCACTGTAGTTTTAGGGAGATGAGGTTTTGGTATCTTCAACCTGTTCCACTGCGACTTCAGGGAGATAAGGTTTGTAACTTGTAGCTTCAATCTATTCAATTGCAACTTTAGGGAAATAAGATTCGCTATCTTCAGTCCTACTGCAACTTTAGGGAGATAAGGTTTGCTATGGTCTTCTCTACTGTAACTTCAGGGAGATAAGATCTGTAATTTATAGCTTCAATCTGTTCCACTGCAACTTTAGGGCAATAAGATTCGCCATAATGACTTCAATCCATCCCACTGCAACTTCAGGGGTATGGGAAAAAATCTACAACTTCAATCTACTCTACTGCTACTTCAGGGAGATGAGATTTGTGGATTCATCGATCTTGCTACACCGTCCTCTGGGGGACATGACGTGTAGAATCAATTTCATTGGCCTATGGTTATGCCAAATGATTAGGATGTCATGATCAAAATGAATCAAATGTTCCTAACTAGATGTGTATGAATGATACTTGTATGAATGCAGAATGTCATGAGAATAATCCCTTTTTATTGCTTAGGTTGTCATTGCTCATTGTTCATCAAGGTTGTATTACTGACGTCCTCTTGTTTAGCTGATACAGAAAATCTGAAGAAATAGTCACAATTTAGACTCTCATTTCTCAAATATTTCCAACCTTTAGGCTTGGTGAGTTCTAAATAATAGTCATGTTTCAGGTTCTTGTACTATTTAGAAGCTTCTAGAGTAATATGCAAAACTCCTTTTGTGAAAGTATTATTAGTCCATTAATCGTTATTTCAATGCAAAATGCTTGAAAATGATCATAATAATGGACAAAACTGAAATTTATCAAGAATAAAATTTGAAAAGAATGGATTAATTAAAGAAAGCAAACATTGCCAGAATACAAAATAGGTTAGGGGACAAATAAGTGCCCTAGATATCGCAGCCTGAGCTTCTCTGTACGAACTTCTTCAGGATCATTTTGAGCTCAACATGTGTTTAGGAGATCTAGAGTACTTTGTCGATGCCCCAAGATGTAGCATATCTCCTCTTCCTTAACTCAGGTATAGCAAGACTATCGCATGCCCCACCTTCGATCAAAATTTGAATTGCCCTTTCACGGGTTTTCAATTCAAAACCCTCTGATCTCAAAGCGCCCTTTGTGGGTTTTCGCCTTGGCCTCTCCTTTTTTTTTAGGTGAAGTATTTCTTGACCGAGTCTGAATTAACTGGATTAGGCAAATTCTTGCCATCCATTTCAGTTAATATCAACGCTCCTCCAGAAAAGGCCTTCTTTACCACATAAGGTCCTTCCCATTTTGGCATCCACATTCCTCTAAAATCCTTTTGTAGGGGTAGGATCTTTTTCAATACCAAACCCTTCTTATGGAATTCTCTAGGGCGAACCTTTTTGTTGTAAGCTTGCATCATTCGCTTTTGGTACATTTGACCATGACAGATAGCTTTCAACATTTTCTCTTCAATCAGGTTCAATTGGTCATATTGATATTGGATCCATTCTGCTTCATCCAACTTCAGCTCTGACAAGACTCGAAGGGAAAGAATTTCAACTTCAATGGGTAACACTGCCTCCATTCCATAGACCAATGAGAAAGAAGTTTCTCCGGTGGAAGTCCTGACTGAAGTTCGATAAGCATAAAGAGCAAATGGTAACTTTTCATGCCAATCTTTATAAGTCTCAGTCATCTTTCCCACAATCTTCTTGATATTCTTATTGGTCGCCTCAATTACATCATTCATTTTTGGGCGATATGGTGACGAGTTGTGGTGTTTAATTTTGAACTGACTGCAGACCTCTGCTATCGTGCTGTTGTTCAAATTCAATGCATTGTCTGATATGATCCTTTCTGACATTCCATATCGGCAGATGATCTCTTTCTTTAAGAACTTACTGACCGCCGACTTGGTGACATTGGCATATGAAGCAGCCTCTACCCACTTGGTGAAGTAATCGATGACCACAAAGATGAATCGGTGCACGTTAGAGGCTTTTGGCGAGATTGGCCCAATGACGTCCATGCCCCACATAGAGAAAGGCTATGGAGAAGTCATAACATGAAGAGGTGAAAGAGGCACATGAATCTTGTCTCCATAAATTTGGCACTTATGGCACTTCTTGACATAATTGATGCAATCCCCTTCCCTGGTAGACCAGTAATACCCGAATCTCCTAATTTGCCTGGCCATTGTAAAACCATTAGCATGTGTTCTGCAGACACCTTCATGGACTTCTTCTAGGATTTTCTTAGCCTCAACAGCATCCACACATCTTAATAACACCTGATCTTTTCTTCTTTTGTATATGATCTCCCCACACTGCCCAGTCTTCTGAAAGTCCTTTTATCATTCTCAGTTGCTTGATCTAGGTATTCACGATTCTTCACATATCGTAGTATGTCGTGATACTAAGGATGATCATCTTTTTCTTCTTCTTCGTCGATGTTGCAGCAATGAGCTGAGGCCTCGTAAATACTCATTTGGATAGGCTTCACAGCCTCTTGTTTATTTACTCTGATCATAGAAACTAATGTAGCCAGGGCATCAGCCATCTGGTTTTCGTCTCACGGGAGGTAACAGAAGGTGATATTATCGATCTCCTCAATTAGTTCCAGGACTAGCTTTCGATAATTGATCAATTTAGGGTCTCTTGTTTCACATTCACCTTTGAGCTGATAGATCACTAGTGCATAATCCCCATACACCTCTAGCACTTTGATTCTGCGTTCTATGGCTGCACGGATTCCCATAATACATGTTTCGTACTCTGCCATATTATTTGTGCAACCAAAATCAAATTTGCAAGTAAACGGATAATGATCTCCATTTGGGGATATCATGACTGCCCCAATTCTATTACCAACAGCATTTAATGCTCCGTCGAAGTTTAGTTTCCAATGACGATCTTCTGGAGCGTCTTCTTCGGTAGTTGCCACATACATTAGATCTTCATTATGGAAATCAAAGTTCAAAGGCTCGTAATATTTACTGGCTAGAAAATCTGCTATTGCACTCCCTTTCATACCCTTCTGCTTTACATAGACTATGTCAAATTTGGAAAACAGAATTTGCCATCTAGCCATCCTTCCATTCAAAGCAATCGACTCCATCATATATTTTAGAGGGTCTAGTTTCGAGATGAGCCAAGTGGTGTGATACAACATGTACTACCTCAATCTCCAAGTTGTCCAGATCACGGCGCAACATAAGTTCTCAATCGGTGAATATTTCATTTCACACTCAGTGAATTTCTTACTGAGGTAGTATATCGCCCTTTCTTTCTTTCCTGTCTCATCGTGTTGGCTAATCACACATCTCATAGAATGGTCAAATACTGTCAAATACAGTATCAGTGGCCTATCTGGGCTTGGTGGCAACAACACTAAGGTATTGGACAAGTACTGTTTTACCTTGTCAAAAGTTTTCTGGCATTCATCATCCCAAACGCCTGGATTGTGTTTCTTAAGAAGACAGAATATTGGGTCATATTTCTCAATTAGTTATGAAATGAACCGAGTAATGTAATTTAGTCTTCCTAAGAAACCTCGAACTTCCTTTTAAGTGCGCGGCGGAGGCAATTCTTGTATAGCCTTGACTTTGTTTGGGTCGATTTCGATTCCCTTTTTACTGATTACGAAACCTAGCAGTTTTCCTGACCTAGTCCCGAAAGTACATTTTGTCAGATTGAGCTTTAGCTGAAATTTTCTCAACCTCAAGATCAATTTCCTCAAAACTTGCACATGCTCCTTTTCTGTTTGGGATTTTCCAATCATATTATCGATGTAAACCTCGATTTCCTTGTGCATCATGTCATGAAACAAGGTTACCATGGCTCTTTGGTACGTTGTTCCCGCATTTTTTAATCCAAATGGCATCACCTTATAGCAAAATGTTCCCCACAAGGTCACGAATGTGGTCTTTTCCATATCTTCAAGATGTATCTTTGTCTAATTGTAATATCCTGAAATAGGGGTTGCGAGTTTGGAGAATAACTCAAGTGTTAGTGGGCCTCAAGAGTGGTTTGATGTGTTTTTGGAGTTCCTAAAACTCTAGGATTGAAATGGGATAATTTAGAAAATTTTGGAAATTTGAGGGTTAAAAGAGGAAAATAGGCAAGGAGGCCTTAAGAATAAATTTTGGCAAGTTATGGCATATAAAATGCCCTGGTAAAGTGGTTTTCGTGTGCCACTTAAGGCTTGGGATTGGCGCCAAGCATGGTCAGGGGTTCGAGTAACGCTGGGCGCATAGGTTTTTATTTTTGTGTTGTATGGTGTGATGAGCTAAGAAGGCTTTAAAAGAATTTAGTGAGCATAAATGGACATGGAAGTCCGGTTGGTAAAGTGGTGCGGGTCGTGTTGGTGACTTTGGCAGAGAGGTCTCGAGTTCGAGTCCTGAAGGCAGCGCTTGATTGCGCTTTATTTTGTTTTTGCGTCAAGCAAGGGACGCCTGGGAGTAAGGTTTAAAAGAAATTTTCAATGCGTTTGTTGGCATGTAATGAACACTGGCCGAGTGGTTGGGACGCTTGCAGCATGGGAGCTTCTCGAGGTCGGGCGTTCGAGTCCCATTGGGGGCGCGCGGATGCTTTTATTTTTGCTTGGCGCTAGAGTAAATGGAAGCCAGCGAGGTATAGTTTAAAAGAATACCTGATGCGTTTATAGCATAAAAGTCGCATTAGCAGAATGGCAGGAAGCTTGGAGGATTCTCTCCAGGTCTCGGGTTCGAGACCTGGGGGTTGCACTTGGGGTTTGTTTTTTTCTTTTGGTCCGGCGTGAGAGGCTGGTGCTGCATGGGGCATGCACGCATGAAGCAAAGGGTTGCTTTTTCTTTTTATTTTATTTGTTTTGGAAGTGTGGGGCTTCAATCTTTTATTCTATTGTTTTTATTATTTATTTTGTTGGTTGTTTCAAAGCTGCAAGAGCATGGGCTTAAACCATTGTTTTTATTATTTTTTTTATTTTTTTGTTTGTTTGCTTAGAATGATGGAATAGTTTATATATTATTATTATTATTATTATTATTATTATTAGTTTATGCAAGGATGGGTCTTGGTTTTGGGGAAGGAAGCATGTGCGGCATTGGGGTTGCAAATGTATGGCCGTTTGAAGCATGGAGCTTGTTGGTCGGCCTTGAGCTTGGGAAAGCATGGCCGAAACTTCATGCTTGGTTTTTCTTTCTTCCCATCTTGTCTTGGCCGAAAGTGATGTGGGGTTTTTCTCTTCTATCCCTTGGGTTTGGCCGAAAGAAAAAGGAGAGAGAGGGTGAGAGTAAGCTTGAGTTTCGGTTGTTGAAGGAGTACTAGGGTGGTATAGGCTTGGCCGAACCTAGTAGCATCTTCTTTTCTTCTCTTTGCTTGACACTTTAAAGGAACCCCATAGACGAATTCATCTTCTCTTTGTGACCGACTTCTCCACCATTGTTTGAAGGACTTAGCCGAATCTTTATTGAAGGTGCTATTGACTACGTGTTTCTTTTGCATGTGCCATCATGAAGGTGCATTAAGGAAGCTCCCGGGGTTATGAACATCAAGGTAAGCAAGAAGGTAGTTTCGGCCAAGGGCCATGTTTTTAGTATTCTTGTGTTGGCCGATCCTAATAAATTGTTAGTAGAGTTTTCGTCAACACCAAAAGCAAATGATAGTTTTCGGATCTTTTAGCAAAGGCATGTGGTTGTTGACTTTCGGCCATAGGCTGTATTCTGGGTTTTGTGATAACCGAATGTTGAGCTTGGCTTTAAGGATGGCTGAATATGTATAAGGCCATAGTGATGTGCTCTCTTTGTGTGTAGCTAGTGTTAAGGAGCATCAAAGGAGTCTTTCGGGAGTTGAAGTGCTCAAGGGACTTTGTCGAGCAAGGTAAATGATAAGTATAATATTCGGCCAAGAGCTTTTGTTCATAGATTTGTGTATTAGCTGCTTCTAACAATATTTTAGTAGGACTTTCGATAATTTCGGGAGCTAATCGACAGGAACACGTGATGTTTCAGGATCAAAATAAGCTAGGTAAATGATGCATGGTATTCGGCCTAAGGCCATATTATTGGTACTAAGTGTGACCGATTTTGGTTATGTGTTCTAGGGGCAAAACGATAGAAGTAGCAGAAGCTTTCGGGATTTTAGACTTTGTTAGAATCGATAGATCAGGATCTCGCTATAGTCAGGTGCGTAGTTATCGCACTGTTCTTTTGCTTGTTATATGTATTGTATGTATTATTTTATGTAAATGTATAAGTTGTGCATGTTAGCCGAAATTAAGGTTAAGATGGTGGATACCCAAGGTGGGTGATCAAATAATCAGGTTAGTGGTTTTGGTACTAATCTTTCAGTGATTTGCAGTAATGAATGACTATTGATGAATGTATAAAAATGTGATGACGTGTGATGTACAAGTGTTTTGAGTAATATGTTACCATGATATATATATATATATATATATATATATGCATGGGATTTGGGATGTGAATATTTGAGGAAAGGATGTATGCTATGTGTGTGGTCTAGTGCTAGCCTCGTGCTACATTAGCGCATGATGTTTAGCTATGTGCTTCCTCAAGGGAGGTGTTGGCTAAGTGCCCATCTAGGCGGTTGATAGATGTGTGCATCACCGTGGACTGATTGATAGGTGGGATCCCTATGGGATCTGTGGCTTGGCCACGGCCTTGAGCAGTAAGTCTGCCATGGTAAGATATGTGGATCACTATGTGGGTTGAGCTTCATAATTGCATATTCATAATTGCATATTCTTATTCGCATATTCATGATTATTGACTGTGTAGATATGGGCTAAGCCCATATGTGGAGACATGTGTATTAACTATGCACTGAGTCTTGGTGACTCACCCGATTTTTCTAAACCTTTCAGGTGGCGCATAATGCTTGGACCGGGTTTGGAGCGGGTACAAAGGTGGCCATGCAAAAGCGGATTTTCATGCAAAGGAATCTATTGTTTAATGAATTAAGTATCTATATTTTCCGTATTTTGATTAAGTGTGTATTGTAAGAAGGCCCACTAAAGTATTTCAGTTCATTTATTAAGTATCTTTATTATTATGCTCTATTATGGGTGGACAATTTTAAAGGCTTATTGCAAATGATTTTATTTCCTTGAGTATGTACAATAAAGTTTGGAATCCCGTGTTGTCATAATAATTTAGTTTTTACCTAGAATATTTCAAGTCACGAAAATGTTTTATTAAACTCAACAAATTTTTATCGGTTTTACTCTTAAGTACAGATATTTTTTGAACGTGTTCTGCAGTGGCATTCCAAATTCGGTCGGAGTGAATGGGCTGGGTTTGGGGTGTTACACTAATTGTATCCAGAGAAGCCATCCATGAAGGAGAATAGTGAGTAGCCTGCCGTATTATCCACTAAGGTGTTAATGTGAGACAATGGAAAATTTTCTTTTGTGCTGGCCTTGTTTAAGTCTCTGTAATCTATACACATCCATACCTTTCTGTCTTTCGTAGGGATGGGGACAATATTAGCTACCTATTCTGAGTATTTGACCACTTGTAAGAACCCAGCATCGAATTGCTTCTTGACCTCTTCTTTTATTTTTATCACAACATCGGTTCTTATCCTTCAGAGTTTCTGCTGAACTAGCTTGCACTCTTCTTTTATAGAGAGACGGTGTACCACAATATCTGTGCTTAACCCGAGCATGTCTTGGTTTGACCATGCAAAGACATCTTTGAATTCTTGAAGTAGCTTAATGAGGTCTCGTTTTGTTTCTTCGGCTATACAAGTTCCAATTTTCACTTCTTTTCCTTCTTCCAAGATCACAATCTCTACTGTCTCCTTGTGAGATAGGATCTGTTTCTCTTCTTGTTCTACCATCCTTAACAAATCCTGAGATAAGTTACAGTTTCTATCATCTTCAAAATCATGATATCCCTCTAGATACATGTACCGCTCAAAAGGAGATTTTGGGTCAGTAGCAGCGTCGTTCATGTCGTTGACATCTGGAGACCAGTTGTAGGCACGAAGGAATATCCAAAGAACAAATGAATCTAAGAATAGCTATTTGTATGGTGTGATTATGAATGAAATGAAAGAGTAAAAGAATATTTTCTCAGAGTGATACAAAAGAATGCATTTTTTATTGAAATAAAGATGTTGGACAGGAGCCTATTTCACAAATGGATTCTTATTGCTTCTAGGCTTAAAGCAATAAGCGTGTTTTGAACATTACTCTGAATTAGCTCTAAAAACTACAAGAATCTCTTCCGCAGTCCAGTTGTTCAGAACACTTCCAGGCTCATAAGGACGGATGCCCGATAAGTTTTCTCTTTCGATTCCTTCTTCAAATATGGCATTGATGCTCCAATTTCTGAACATTCATTCCAGGTCTTCAGTATGTTCAAAGAATTCCAGTTCCTTATTATCCATCAGGTCTTGCACCAAGGCTTTGAATTCATTGCACTTTTGAATCTCGTGACCCTCTTCATCATGGAATTCACAATAGTTCCTTACTTCTTGGGATCTGTCATTCGAGTCTTGTGTGATTAACCCTCTTTCTACCATTATCTTCCAAAATTCTCTCAATGCGGTTTTCATTTCTGCCATATTCATCTTGATTTTCTTTCCCGTATTCTCAACTATCGCATTTACCCCCTTGTCAGGTAATGGATTTTTTGCACTAGATGGATCATCGAATTTTACAATTCCCATTTTGATAAGCCTTTTGTAACATCCCCAAACCCGGCCCATTCACTACGACCGAATCTGGTTATGTTATGGGAAAAACTTATTGAAGAAAACAGGTTGCCATTTAACTTTTTGTTTAAACTCCTTTCTTGCAGAAATCTTGGGCATGTTTGTTTGCAAACCGTTAGGTTACTTTGAAATCTCGGGGTTTCGTCTTTAAAACTCTTAGTTGTCAATTTCCTTAGGTTGGAAAACATTTAAAACATCAGACTCAAGTGGTTTAAGCTTAGTTCATAAAAGTAACATTATTCCCAAATGTCTTTAGACATAAATTACCAAAAGAAAACCAAATAACTTAAGAGGCTCTTATTACAACATAATGATTCCGAGTACTTGGTAATAAAGTGCATAAAGAAAATATTAAAACGTCCTTTGCATGGGCCATCTTGTATCCACTCCAACCCGGTCCGATCATCCTTTCACCTGTGATGTTGGATAAGAGATTGGGTGAGTCACAATGACTCAGTGTGTAAGTTAACCACTGAAATCCACCCACATGCTAGCCACATAATATCCCATCTATCAAATGCAACAAGTAATGTATATTCATTTTAACAATTACCACAATCTGGGCTTGGCCCACATTCAAATCATACTCAAATACTGGGCTAGGCCCATTCCTCAATAAACCACATATCAACTGGGCTTGGCCCATTTCCACGTATGTTCCCAAAACATACCTATCCACATGTCATATTGGGCTTGGCCCATTACCATATCTTTTCATAAATGAAATAATGCAATCATGAAACCCAACCCAAGCCTAGGGTCCATCCGCTACACACCCCCTGATCCAGCCTACCACACACCAGGGGACTATCGAGTCACCCTCTCCTTTTCCCTCCAAAAAGGCAACCAATGCCATCCACGATGTAGCATATAGATAACATCAAACCACGATGGAGCACACAGCAATCCATCAAGCCACGATATGGCATAAAGCCGATATCAATTAAGGTAACCACGCGAACTAAATCGCAAAGATCCACAACGCGACCTCAGTCAGCGCCAATCCACGATGTAGCACAAAGCTGACATCAACCACGTACTCGAAGTACACCCGTACCTTCTTTTCAAAAAAAACCCACCCATGCACATGTAACGTGATATAATGACAAGGTGATGCATGAGCATGTCATTCACACAAATATAGGCATACAATCATATTTAAATCAGTGATCACATAGTAACAAGTTTGCCACTAACCTGGTCATCGTCATACCCCTTAAGGGTACCATTTTCACATTTAACTGCACTTGTTAGCAAACATATACAATAGGCAAATATCACGCAAATCCCGGAAACAATGGCTAACTACACACCTTAAAACCCGGAGCTCTAAACCCTCGATCCCGACGCTATCGACTAGCGAGACTACCGCTATCTGCCTATAGCTATCTCCTGCCGTTGGCCCACACCCTGGTGGCCAATCCCGAACTGCTGAAACCGCTCTTTTCTTGAACTTCGGAACAGGGACCTTCCCTTGCCCACTCTGACTGGTTGTGGCCTCCATCAAAAAGCTTAATCAGGTAAACAGGTTAACCCCCAAAACACCACTTAAGCATTTAATCTAAATAAATACCTCTTACCAACTCAACTTGAATCCCGAACGCTACTCTATGCCACTGCAACTGCTGACTAGACCTTGCTAACCACTCCCTATTACTCCAGCTAGAAACGACCACCACCAAGGAAGTAAGGTTCGGCTCAGGGACTTGTAACCAAAGTGAAGAGAATGGATGATTCGGCAAGGCTCTAAGATAGTGTTTGGGATATTCAGCAATGGTAGTTTTCTATGGATGGTTACGGTTTAAGCAAGGTTTAAAAAGAAAAAGGTGAGAAGGGAGAGGGATATAGGTTCATAAAAGGTTAAGCCCTCTGCTACTTTCGGCTACAAAGAAACGGCATGAAAAAGGGGTTTGCTTGGACTAACTTTCGGCAATGGACAAGGGAAAATAAATACAAACGAAGGAAAGAACTTTTTGGCAAGGGAGAGAAACAAATGATGAATGAAACAAGCACCTCCCTCCCCCCTATTTATAATATTCGGCCAAGCCCCAAGCTCCCCAAAAAAAATCCTAAAATCTCTCCTAAAACACCTCCCTTCCATCCATTTTAAAAGTTTGAATGAGTCAAACTTTTACCTAGCCAAATTTAAAAAAAAAGATGACCAAGTCTTCTCCACCTTTCAAGCATCCAAAAACCGCCCAGCTTCTATCCTCCTTGACGCAAAAACAAGGCCCCAAATGCTACCCTTGCGAATCGAACCTGAGCCCCTTCCCCCTGCAAATGGCGTCACTTCTCCATGCTCTAAGTGGCGCCTCCTTGCCACTCTGCCAAGCCACTCTTTATGCCAAAACTCCACCAAAAATTCTCTTAAGACCCCCTCTATCCAAGTTCTCCTTTTTAGCCCCTAAAACTAAAAATTTTCCAAAGCGTTCTACCATCACCTAGGGTTCTCAGGACCCCTAAAACTTACCCAAACACACACTGAAGTGTGCCAACACCCGAGCTAAGCACCAGAAATCCAACCCCTAAAACCAGGGTGTTACAATTCTACCCTCCTTAAAATAATTTCGTCCCCGAAATTACTTGTCTAAACTAACAGTCCAATTCCTCCCGCTACGCTATGGCTGCGCACTCTGATCTTAAAGAGCTAACATACTTCCCAATCATAGCCTCTAAGTTCGCACTCAAAATTCAAAGCAACTCAGAAAAGAGCTATTCCCACAAGCGAGCAAAGCAATTAAAGCATGCACCAAAGCAGAGGAGCTTACCCGATATCACCTCCTTGGTTGATTCTGACTGGAACCATTCCCTCCATGGCTTGAACCATGACCCCTCGTTGATCGAGGACAGTTCTTAACCAGATGTGCCTTAGATCCGCACCGAAAGCATGTTTTACTATTCCCCCAACACTTTCCTGTGTGAGGTCTTCCACATCGAGCACAGAGACAATTTCGATTCTCAGCAACTGGCACGAGTGTATGTACCGTATTCCCAACTCTTGGTCTTTTCTGAGCATCTCCAAACGATGCTGACCATCCAACACTTCTCTTATTCTCGTTCCTATTCTTTCCTCGGTTTTCCCTTACCGTCCTCTTAACTTCTTCGGCTATACGAGCTTTCTCCACTAGCACCGCGAAGTCTCTTTCCCTCTGCGGAGCAATCAGCACTCGAAGTTCATCTCGCAATCCGTCTTCAAACCGGACGCACCTCTCATAGTCAGTGGCCACAATTCCCTTAGCATACTGACTTAGCCGTACAAATTCTGCTTCGTATTCCGCTATCGACTTATTTCCTTGCACCAGATTTAGAAACGCCTTCCTTTGCGCATCTAAGTAGCTTGCTCCAACGTATTTTCCTTCAAACTTTTCCTTAAAGTAATCCCAATCCAATCGATCTGCCGGTACACCTTGTTTGACTGTGAACCACCATCGATAAGCCTCATCCCGTAGTAGCGAAACAGCACCTTTCAACTTTTCCTCTGGGGCACAATCCAAGTCGTCCATGATTCTCTCGACTCCTTCTAGCCAATACTCCGCTACGTTCGGAGCCGTTCCCGACACTCCTTTAAAAACTTCAGCCCCGTTCGACCTAAGTCTCTCAGACACTGACTTCCGAGCTCCATTTCCCCTAATAGCTCTTGCCACTTGCTGAAGCACGCGTAACATAGCCTGCGACACTGCGTCCTCTTCACTTATCGGATCTTGTTCCTCTACATCCACTGCTGGCGGCACTTCGCTTTCTGACCCATAGCCAGACCCTACTGGTTCCGAAGCTGTCATTCTACCTCTACCGCGTCCCCTAGAACTCATCTCTAGCGCTTCAATTTAATCTGTTTAGAAAGTTTTATGGATTAGAAATTATTGTTTCACTGTTTTATCCACGAGCAATTTTATGCAATGAAGGTTCCGAGAGTAGTTCTTTCGAGCAATCAAGTTTCCTTTTCCTACCCAAGGGTAATTTCGTCATTTTTCCTAAAGAGATATTTCAGTAATAACTCAGGGTCAATTTTGAAAATAGTTTTTCCAACTTAGAGATTTTTCAAAATTTGCAAATCTCAAGAGTCATCTTGAAAATTTTGTTTCTCAAACGAAGTGTGTTGCAAAAATTTCAGAAAGTAGGGTCATTTTCGTAATTTTGGAAATCATGGGCATTTTCGTAAATTCTCAAAATCGAGATATCACCACATTTTACAAAATAGAATTTTCTGATATTTAGTAAAGTAGGAATATTTCAGTAGAAGTTGAGAGAAATTTGAAAATTTAGAAACCAAGGGCATTTCGGTAATTTTGTCAACCAGGGGTATTTTTGTAAATTTCCACAAGTCAGAGTATCCTAATATTTTGAAAACTCGGATTTTAGTATTTTGCAAGGTAAAGAGCATTTTATCAAAATTTGAGGGTAGTACAGTAATTTTGCAATACAGGGGCATTTTGGTAATTTTGCCACTAAGGGCATTTTGGTAATTTTGTAAATCGAAAGAAAAACGTCCTTCAAAATCAGATTTAAGGTTTCACAAACCAGAGGGGTAAATTTGAAAATTTAAAAACAGGGAATTTAGGAAACAGCAAGGCTAATTCCCTTTCGGGTTTTAATAATTAGTTCAGCCTGTGAACAAATCCTCTTGGTTAAGGTGAACCGTAGCTACGCACCAGGTAGGATTCGAGTAAAGAGGAGGTGAGTCGCTAGGACTGCTTAAATACCAAGCTCTTACTGAATGCCACTCCTAGACATGCGTACAGTGGTTACCACACCTTAACTCGGCGACTTACTTCACAGGTTTGTTTAAGAGCTTTAAGTTTTCTGCAAGTGTTTGAGTAGACTAATCCTAGGGTCCAATAGCCTTAATATTCTAAACTACGAGCCCAACTAAGCCCATAACAGTTCATAATAACAAATCACTTCCAAAGTTCGAAGTACTTACCTGGTGGACTTCGGGTCGGAGGTACAGGTGCCATGCCAAAATATCCTGAAAACCTTTTTATAAAAGCCCATTTTTTTCAAAAAGTCCATTTTGAAAACTGTTTCGGGCCCAAAAACCCTCAAAGCCGAGTTTTGAACTTGGCTCTGATACCAAACTGTAACATCCCCAAACCCGGCCCATTCACTACGACCGAATCTGGTTATGTTATGGGAAAAACTTATTGAAGAAAACAGGTTGCCATTTAACTTTTTGTCTAAACTCCTTTCTTGCAGAAATCTTGGGCATGTTTGTTTGCAAACCGTTAGGTTACTTTGAAATCTCGGGGTTTCGTCTTTAAAACTCTTAGTTGTCAATTTTCTTAGGTTGGAAAACGTTTAAAACATCAGACTCAAGTGGTTTAAGCTTAGTTCATAAAAGTAACATTATTCCCAAATCTCTTTAGACATAAATTACCAAAAGAAAACCAAATAACTTAAGAGGCTCTTATTACAACATAATGATTCCGAGTACTTGGTAATAAAGTGCATAAAGAAAATATTAAAACGTCCTTTGCATGGGCCACCTTGTATCCACTCCAACCCGGTCCGATCATCCTTTCACCTGCGATGTTGGATAAGAGATTGGGTGAGTTACAATGACTCAGTGTGTAAGTTAACCACTGAAATCCACCCACATGCTAGCCACATAATATCCCATCTATCAAATGCAACAAGTAATGTATATTCATTTTAACAATTACCACAATCTGGGCTTGGCCCACATTCAAATCATACTCAAATACTGGGCTAGGCCCATTCCTCAATAAACCACATATCAACTGGGCTTGGCCCATTTCCACGTATGTTCCCAAAACATACCTATCCACATGTCATATTGGGCTTGGCCCATTACCATATCTTTTCATAAATGAAATAATGCAATCATGAAACCCAACCCAAGCCTAGGGTCCATCCGCTACACACCCCCTGATCCAGCCTACCACACACCAGGGGACTATCGAGTCACCCTCTCCTTTTCCCTCCAAAAAGGCAACCAATGCCATCCACGATGTAGCATATAGCTAACATCAAACCACGATGGAGCACACAGCAATCCATCAAGCCACGATATGGCATAAAGCTGATATCAATTAAGGTAACCACGCGAACTAAATCGTAAAGATCCACAACGCGACCTCAGTCAGCGCCAATCCACGATGTAGCACAAAGCTGACATCAACCACGTACTCGAAGTACACCCGTACCTTCTTTTCAAAAAAAACCCACCCATGCACATGTAACGTGATATAATGACAAGGTGATGCATGAGCATGTCATTCACACAAATATAGGCATACAATCATATTTAAATCAGTGATCACATAGTAACAAGTTTGCCACTAACCTGGTCATCGTCATACCCCTTAAGGGTACCATTTTCACATTTAACTACACTTGTTAGCAAACATATACAATAGGCAAATATCACGCAAATCCCGGAAACAATGGCTAACTACACACCTTAAAACCCGGAGCTCTAAACCCTCGATCCCGACGCTATCGACTAGCGAGACTACCGCTATCTGCCTATAGCTATCTCCTGCCGCTGGCCCACACCCCGGTGGCCAATCCCGAACTGCTGAAACCGCTCTTTTCTTGAACTTCGGAACAGGGACCTTCCCTTGCCCACTCTGACTGGTTGTGGCCTCCATCAAAAAGCTTAATCAGGTAAACAGGTTAACCCCCAAAACACCACTTAAGCATTTAATCTAAATAAATACCTCTTACCAACTCAACTTGAATCCCAAACGCTACTCTATGCCACTGCAACTGTTGACTAGACCTTGCTAACCACTCCCTATTGCTCCAGCTAGAAACGACCACCACCAAGGAAGTAAGGTTCGGCTCAGGGACTTGTAACCAAAGTGAAGAGAATGGATGATTCGGCAAGGCTCTAAGATAGTGTTTGGGATATTCAGCAATGGTAGTTTTCTATGGATGGTTACGGTTTAAGCAAGGTTTAAAAAGAAAAAGGTGAGAAGGGAGAGGGATATAGGTTCATAAAAGGTTAAGCCCTCTGCTACTTTCGGCTACAAAGAAATGGCATGAAAAAGGGGTTTGCTTGGACTAACTTTCGGTAATGGACAAGGGAAAATAAATACAAACGAAGGAAAGAACTTTTTGGCAAGGGAGAGAAACAAATGATGAATGAAACAAGCACCTCCCTCCCCCCTATTTATAATATTCGGCCAAGCCCCAAGCTCCCCAAAAAAAATCCTAAAATCTCTCCTAAAACACCTCCCTTCCATCCATTTTAAAAGTTTGAATGAGTCAAACTTTTACCTAGCCAAATTTAAAAAAAAGATGACCAAGTCTTCTCCACCTTTCAAGCATCCAAAAACCGCCCAGCTTCTATCCTCCTTGACGCAAAAACAAGGCCCCAAATGCTACCCTTGCGAATCGAACCTGAGCCCCTTCCCCCTGCAAATGGCGTCACTTCTCCATGCTCTTAGTGGCGCCTCCTTGCCACTCTGCCAAGCCACTCTTTATGCCAAAACTCCACCAAAAATTCTCTTAAGACCCCCTCTATCCAAGTTCTCCTTTTTAGCCCCTAAAACTAAAAATTTTCCAAAGCGTTCTACCATCACCTAGGGTTCTCAGGACCCCTAAAACTTACCCAAACACACACTGAAGTGTGCCAACACCCGAGCTAAGCACCAGAAATCCAACCCCTAAAACCAGGGTGTTACACCTTTCGACTAACTTTTTGAAAGTGGTGCAGTTTTCTACTGAGTGTCTCGTAATTTTTGCATGGTATTCGCATTGTGCATTTGCGTTGTACCATTTCGGGTATGGGGGTTGCATTGGTTTTAGGTAGAAAGGGGATACAACATGTACATCAAATAAAATTTGGTACAACTCCCTATACGTCATTGGAATAGGCGTAAATTGGAGTTTCTTCGTATTTTACCTTGTGTTGAACTCTTGTCTTGGTGGGTCTTGATGGCCAGTGGTTACCATTCCCGGTTGATTCACAGTGACTTGTTTCAAGTAACCCCTATTATACATGCTCATGTTATTTACCTCATTTTCTCTTTTTCTTGGGGCCGACCTCTTTGTGCTTTCCCTGGCCTCAATTTTTTCGCACCTTATTGCATTTTCTATCATTTCGCTAGACATCACTATGTCTGAGAAGCTTTTAGTTGCGCTTCCTAGCATTTGATTGATAAAAGGTGCCTTCAGGGTATTAATGAAGAGCATGGTAGTTTCCTTTTTTAGCAATGGCGGTTGGACTTGCGTGGCGACTTCCCTCCTTCTTTGAGCATATTGCCTAAAATTTTCGTTCGGCTTTTTTTCCATATTCTGTAGCGTGATTCTGTCAGGCGCTATTTATCACGTGGCCATATTATTTCATGAAGGCCTGTGCCAAGTCCTTCCAAGAACTAATTTGGGTACGATTTAGCTGATTATACCATTTAGCCGCAGCCTCAGTCAAGCTGTCTTGGAAACAGTGAATCAATGATTGATCATTACTGACATATCCGGTCATCTTCCGACAGAACATCGTAATGTGAGCCTCAAGGCAGCTGGTCTCGTTATATTTATCAAATTCTTGCATTTTGAACTTTGGGGGGAGCACTAGATCTGGGACCAGGCTCAATTCCTTAGCGTCAATTTCACAATGGTAATCAGCATTTTCCAACGCCTTGAATTTCTCCTCTAGCCATTTGCATCTGTCTTCCAGTTGCTTTGGGAGCTCCACTCTCATTTTTCCCATTTTTGCTATATCATCAAGGTCGAGGATAGCGGGATTTGCTGGATTGTCTCCGGGGTTGGAGCCTGAACCCGTCGGGAAGTTTATCGGTGTTGAAATACCGGTCTAATATTAGGGTCTGATGTTGACGGACACCCTTTTTGGTTGTGCCTTGGTGTTCATTGGGGTGAACCCTGGAGGATAAGTAGGGTCCTTGTTGTCGTCTCCGGTATTGATCACAGGGCTCTTTCCTTTTTCTAGTCCCCCAGCCAGCAACTGCGTTAACTGGCTCATCATGCTTCTCTGGGATTCTAGCATCTGATCCCTCATATCCTGTTGGATTTTGGACAACTGTTCTTGCATCTGTATTTGCAGCTGATCCTGCATCTCTTTTTGCATTTGTTCCAATCTTTCCAACCTTTGGTCCGTGGCTTTAGTCTTTCTTTATGTACTGTAATGATATTCCAGGGTAACTGCCACGGTTTTAGGGTCTTTTGTGAGCTTTATTGCATATAATGCAATGCAATACTGATGCATGAAATGAATGCAAAAAGAGAAATTGATTCTGATTCAATTCTATTAGAACAATTTTTTTAGAAAACAACTTTCTTTACATAAAACAGATACGTATTCGGCCTTGCCCTCATACTCCAGGCGAAGACATCGATCATTTTCTTCATATCCGGATGTTAAGATCAAATCTCATGAAATTTCCAATAGATGTCTCTACTAGCTCCTTTTAGCTTGATCCAGTATACGACTCATTGCTCACTTATCCCGGAGAGGCTTGTTAGCTTCTTTAAAAAAGTCGAGACGTTGACGGTTCTTAAATAATCTTTGTCAGCTTGAATTTTTGGGCAACGAAGCAAAGTCGTGTACTCCTCCGTCGGACTATCACCATTCTCTAGTGTTTTCTCGGACCATATTCGGATGGCCGTATTGTCTTCCACTATATCAAGAAATCCATTTTCATGACAAGCTCTCTATTTAGCAACTGAACGTGAATCAACACCTCTTTTCTATGATGAAAATGCAATGCAATCATAACCAAAACACGTCAGTAAAAAAAACATAAATGACAAACAGAGCACCTATTTGGGTAACCACTAGGGTTTGGAGTGGTTCTACCTAGGGTGGGCTCTTAGGGCTCGCTATATGCGGTTTGGTTCTAGAGTAAAGGTACCTGAACCGACAGGTTCCTCGATCCTCACCCATTATAGGCTCATGCGGACCGAGTTCAGTTCAGGGGAATATATTTCCTATGGCTATACGGAGATGAAAATCTCAAGAAGGCAGGTACGGATTTATCTCGAAAGCGATCCACTATCCTATACGGAGGTGAAGACCTCACGAAGGAATTGCTTCTTGCTCCCACTTAAGAGGGGTAAAATCGAGCGAGTATGCAATATGATACGCGACAGTATACCAAGAGACTCAAACCAAAAGCAAACATATCAAATGACGCAAACCACAAAAATGAAATGAAAAGGTCGTAATTTTAAATCGGATTTCTAATTTTCGACAAAAGGACAGAAAATAATCAATTTACGGCTTGACTCTCGTGAGTTCCCAAGTAGAGTCGCCAAGTTGTCGATACCATTCTTTAAGTAAGCGGGATCGACTTTGATTTTTAAAAACGAAAAATCGGAGTCGCCACCAATCCTTTTTATGAGGTGTGATCGGGTCACCTCGTAATCCAATCATTTTAATAAAAAATTTAATTTACTAAGGCGACTATTTTTGGTCTACAAAATCCAGAAAATGTGTTCGAGAGTCGGTTACGCACGAGGAAGGATTAGCACCCTCGATATGCCCAAAATTGGTACCTAGTTGATTAATCTATGTCTTTAGTGTCGAAAATTGAAAAATTTGAAGAAATTTTAAAATACGATCCTTTGTTATATAATTGAAAATTTTAGAGAACATGGCATATTTCATGTTAACCGAGAAAAAGAATTACGTCCCGGAAGTTAGGACACAATGTCTTAAATTCCCAATACGAGAATAAACGCCGAAAAGTTTATTTATTTTTAAAAGTATTTGATTATCTCAGTTTTAGAAAGAAATCATATTCCGTAAGTTAGAATACAATCTTTTCGTAATTCCTGAGATTATTAAAAATTATTTTTAAAACGTTCGTTATTCGGATTTATCGAGAAAATCGGAACCCCGTAAGTTAGGGTACGACTTTAGGAATATCGAAATACGAAAAATTGCTGATTTAAAAGACGAAATTTTATGTAACGGGTAAAGATTAATGTAACACGATTTTGTAGTAAAATGTAAAAAGTGAATTACGATCTTAATATGTATAACAGGCTAATAATAAATGCATTAATGTAAATGACAATAATAAGAGCAAAAATAAAAATAAGATAAATAATAAATAACAAAAATAAAACAAACCAATTATATAAAAAATAATGAGTAAGTAAATAAATGATAACTAAAAAATTAATTAAAAATTTAATAGTGAACAAATAAATAAATAAATGAAGGAATATTAGGTAAACAATTTAAATAATAATAATAATAAACGAATAATAATAGTAAAAAATAAATAAATAATAGTAATAATAATAATAATAATAATAATAATAATAATAATAATAATAATAATAATAATAATAATAATAATAATAATAATAATAATAATAATAATAATAATAATAATAATAATAGTAGTAGTAGTAGTAGTAGTAGTAGTAGTAGTAGTAGTAATAATAATAATATTATTATTATTAATAAAATTACAAAAATAATTAAAAAGGCCTAAATTGAACTTAAAACCGAAGTTCAGGGCAAATCCGAAATAAATAAAAAGGAAAAGGACCACATTGAACGCGCGAATAACAAGGAGGGACCAAAAGGAAAATTAATCCCGGCCCTCCAAAACGACGTCGTTCGAATATGGACCTAATTGAAATCGCAATCAATTATGGGGTAAAAATTAAAAGATCGAAAAAACTCAATTGTAAAGTGATTAAAAAGTGGAAGAATCAGGGTTGTAAATAACCCATTTAACGAAAACACACAAATCCTAGGCGGTTATGGGTCTGGTTTCGGGTTAGAGGCCAAAACGACGTCGTTTTGGCCTCTGAGCTTAATCCTCAAAACGACACCGTTTCATTTGGGGTATTTATACCCAAATTTTTTTCTAACTTTCATTTTAAACCCCCACTAAAAAAAACAAAAACCTTTCAAAAAAACTCTCTCCCCCCTTCCGAATTCCGACTAGGCTCTGGTCGTCGGACCACCGTGGCGGCTACCCGCCGCCGGCGACAGCGCTGCCTCCACGATGGCCGAAAAATGAAAAGTCACCGTTTTTTTTTTTTGCTTTTCGACTCCCTAGTCTGAAAAATGCCCTCTTTCATCGTAGAGGGCGGTCCTCGGCCACCTATGATGGCGGAAACGCAAGAACAGGGTAAGGTTTTCGACTATTTTTCTTTGTTCGTATAAAAAGAATGAAAAAAAAGAGAAATGAACACACAAAAAAATCACCTTCAAGTTTTCCTCTGTTTCTTTTTGGATTTTTTTAATCGAAATCTACTCTTTGTATTTGATATTTCGTGTGCATGTAAAAGAATATACATCGTTCTTTCATGGCTTTTATAGCCGAAAATAATAAAAATACATTGTTTTTTCTCTTGTTTTTTTCTCTGCTGTTTGTTTTTATCCTTGCAGGTACGGAGGCTGTACGGTGGCTAAAATGGAGGTACGGCGGGAGCGACGGCAGCAGCAAAGCTTAAGGTGGCTAGGGTTTCTAAAATGTTTAAGTGTTTTGGGCTATTTGGGCTTTAATTATTTGGGCTTTGTATTAGGTTTTGGGTTGGTTTGTTAATTATTTGGGCCTAGGCCAAATTGGCCTATTACAATATCATTATATAAATAATATAATTTTAATTTTAATGTTTAAAAATATTTAGATATTATAATTTTCAGTATTATTAAATATAAATATTTATATTTAATCATAATAAATTATTAATATAATTTATCATTTTAATAAAATTATTTACAATTACAATTTCATATCATAAATAATAATTTTAAAATTGAAGTAATATTATTAATATTTTATTGAAAAATCATATTAATATTGTAATAAAAATATTTTACAATTTATAAATTTAGTAAAAATATTTTATAGTATAAAATACGAATATTTTAGTAATATAAATAGGAGCATTTGTTTAAATCATGTTTAATTTCATTTATACCTTCTAGCTCCAATATGCCACTAACCACTCTTAGATAATATGTGTGTGTGTCACGGGGCTAGACATTTCGTCTTGCAATTCGTGCAGCCTTAGGCGATTTGTTTGCTTCAAATGCACCTAAGTCAGTTTAACTCTTGCAAAGTGAGAATTCTCGCAGAATTTCTTTAAGACATCGAATTATAGAGGAAGCAAGCTTAAACGAAAGAGCAACGAAGAACAAAAAATGTCAAAGGAAAATAGCACACCAAGTGTTTGAGTAAATGGTTTCAAATATATTCAAAATATGAATGAAGTGATTCCAAATGAAGAGGGGGGCCTTTATTTATAGTTGAACTCCCCTAGATCCAACGGTACAAATCAATTTACATCAATGGCTAAGATTAGTTCACATCTACAATGATAGAATCCTAAGGGATTTAAATCTATACAGTCTTATCCCTTTAGAATTTACACTATTTACCTTGGTAACTCTAGTTTTACTAGAGTGTTTCATTGGATCACCAATGTTTCAAGTAGATGGGCTTCTCCAAGGGTTCCATGAATAGGGCCAATTCATGTGGGTCAAATGAGCCTCATTTAATAAGTTGACCTCTATGGGGTGTTTTGTGTAACAACCCAATTTTCAGTGGTGTCAGAAAATAGTGGTTTGAGACCACCAAATTCAACGAGTAAGCTCATAAATTTTACTATTTAGTATTTACGAGTCAAATGTGATTTTAGAAAGATTTTTGCATTAGTAAATTATGTTTTATAAGGATTTATTAGGTCAAGTGGTTTAGAAAATGAGGTATCAAGACCTCGTTTCTATAAACCTAGCCGTAAATATTTTTATAAATATTTACGAAGTGTCATTAAGGTAGTATTAAAGTTTCGTTAGAAAATTTTAATGTTTTGATAGTTAATTAATTAAAAAGGACTAAATTGAAAAAGGTTCAAAACTTACTAATTAAAAGAAATAGTGATTAAATGGCTTGATAAATAAATAAGGGAGGACTTAAGGAGAAATTAAGCCTAAAATATAGTGATGAGACGGCATAAGCAGGGAACGAAATAAAATAAAATGAATTAAGGGCAGAATGGTAATTTAGTTGAAATTAAAAAAAATAAAACAAATGGCTAATTGATTTCTAGACATTTCTTCTGCAAAATTTAGCCAAAAACAGCCATAGGAGAGCTCCTTAAGCTGTTTTTTCATATTTTAGCTTCATGTGAGTTTAATTCTTGCCATTTTCTTATAATTTTTATGTTTTTGAGACTTTTACAATTAGGTCCAACTAACTATTTCATTAGTTTTTGATTTTATTGGAAAATTTGAAAGTTACCATTGATGAATACTAGATTTATTTGATGAAATAACATGGATTTAGAGCTTTAATTTTGTTGTATGATGATTTTATAAAGTGATTTTGATAGATATTGATTTTAGGACCAAATTGTGAAAAGGTTAAACATTAGGGTTTGGTACTAAATTTCTGTTTATCAAGGGCTGTATGGTAGCCTAGAATATTTAGATAAATTATTAAATGAGAAAAATTAGTTCATTTAATGGACTAATTAGTTAAGGGATCAAATTGTAAAAGTTGGGGTAATTGTGTAGTTTTAAAAAATTGAGGAGTATTAATTGTGAAGTAAATTGGAACTAAAATATATGCTAATGAATGAATAATTTTATATTTTAGATCAAGAGCCCGTAGACACTCGTGAAAAAGAAAAATTAGTAGAATAGTCCCTAAACTTCTGCAGATTTTACGATTAAACCCATGTAAGTTCGTACAGTTAAACTTTAATATTTACATTTATTTGGTGAATGGTATTTTGTATTTATTCTATTGTTATAAATGAATTATTGTTGGAGTTATGCTTTTGAACTGAATATCCGGATTGAATGGAACGCGGGATTTGAGTACAATCGTTGTGTGACGCAAGACGACATTGGAGGAAAGTGACAGAAAATTACCCAAGTAAACCGAGGTTCAGCATTTTTTATGAACTTTCGTGTTTACTTTCTGTTTAGCTCTAATTAGCTTCTATTTAACTCATATGAGTTTTCGTTAACCCTGATGGGTTTCTGTTCAACTTTTCCGAGCTTCTATCCTCGAACCTTTTACACATTATAGCCTCAGAAGAAACATATTCACGAGCATATTTGCTGAGTTGTACAAACTCTCTTTCGTATTCCGTTGCCGACATACGGCCCTGTTTCAATTCAAGAAATTCCTTTCTTTTCTGATTAATGAACCTTTGGCTGATGTATTTCTTTCTGAATTCAACTTGAAAGAATTCCCAAGTAACTATTTCTCGAGGAACTACGGATATCAAAGTATTCCACCACTGATATGCGATGTCTCCCAACAGTGATAGAGCACATTTTAAACATTCTTCAGGTGTGCATGACAGTTCGTCAAATACTCAAATCGTGTTCTCAAGCCAAAACTCGGCTCTCTCAGTGTAACAGCCTGATTTTGACCCTAATCAGAGTGGTTTCGAGACCACAAATCCGAGTCCTAAAAATATTTTAAAATTATTTTCCGTCTTTATTATGTGTGAATTTGCTTGTGTTAAATTTTCGTGTTTTAATTTTGTCGTTTAGGTGTTCAATTAAATAAAAAGAGTTAATCGCGTAAAATGTAAAAGTTACAAATTAAAGTGTAAAGTGCTAATTTGATAGTGGCTTTTTAATATGGGGTCCTTAAAGGGAAATTAGCCCATTTTTATTGGTAGTGGACGGTAATAGGCATATTATATAACGATTTTATATTATTTTATAAAAGGTAAAAAGGTAATATACATATTATTATGTAATAAATAAAATAAAACATAAACAACCATGCATTTGTTCATCTTCTCTTGACCGAATATCAAAGAAAAGAAAAAGGAAAAACCTAAGCTACATTCGGCACTTTGAAGCTTTGATTTAAATCAAGAAATAAAGAAATCAGATTTAGATCGGGGAAAGACAAAAGTGGTCGAATAGCCGATTTCACAGTCGATGACGTCCGAAGTAAGTCCATAAGCATTTAAATGTCGATATAACTATGAGTATATATTTTTTATGTGTTAAATTGAATTATTTGAATTTCTATTCACTATGGCCAAATATGAGTAAGGTGAATTGGCTGTCTTCCGAGCTTGATTCGATCGAGATTTGACGTCTGTAAGCCCCGTACGAACCTTAGGAATAGATAGGATACATATGTCCTGACATAGGATATCCGGTATGTGTTATCGTTTAAGACCACGTCTACGACATTGGCATCGACTTGTGTTTACGTGTAAGACCATGTTTGGGACATTGGCATCGTATTTGATTCGTGTAAGACCCTGCCTGGGACAGTGGCATCGATATGTGATTACATGTAAGACCACATCTGGGACGTTGGCATTGTACGAGCTTCCGACTATCCGCGTATCCTTTTGAATTCCGAATGGTTCAACGGGCAAGTGTAAGTGAAGGTCAATGTGAAAATCGAATTAAAAGGACTCAGGTACGTATATAAATTGTGTTATGAAAAGTAAGGTAAGTTAAATGTTTAATTCATTGTATAAAAGTTAAAGTATGAGCATGTGAACTATGTATAAGTTCTAATTTTAATGTATTTGACCAAGGTGAATTATGTATTAATTTGAAATTGAGATTTGTGTAAGTTTTCGTGAATGAGTATAAGTTAACTGTTTGATTTGTAAATGAAAAGATTTAATGTTAAATTATACTTATAGCTTTGTATATTTGGTTTTGCTAATTTAGTTGGTATTAGCTTGCTTATGACTTACTAAGTTTAAATAGCTTACTCTTTGTTTTTCTGTCTACCTCTGTCTTATAGATTTTGGATATACGTTACGAGCTCGGGGATCGTCAGCAAGACTATTCACACTTTCGACAGTTTCTTTCGGTACTTTACTAAGTAGTTTTCGAGTATATGGCATGTATAGCATAGTTGAAATGTTGATTTTGGAACTAATGTGTGTATGTAATTAAAAGCCATGTGAAAATGGCTTATCTCCTTTTTGTTAGTTTGGTATTGAAGCATATGGTTTTTAATGGTAAAAAATGGTGTATATGTTTATGTCATTTATGTGCATGGTTTGTGGGGGTTTTTAGTTTATGTATATTCAGTTTAGATAGAGGTTCATGTTATGTACAATGTTTCATAGTTTAATTGTGCAGCCGTTTGATATATATATATATATATATAATGGTGATTTGCTAGTATATTTTGCTATAGTGATTCGGTGTATAATGGTAAATAATGAAGTTGTACATGAACATATTTGTGCATGGGTTGATTTCGAAAATGATATGTGCTAATTAGGTAATTGTAAATATTATATATATATATATATATATATATAATATGGAATGTATTGAAATTTGTTTGATTCAAGTATGTAAGTGACTATGAGATTTGATTTGGTGTTTATGTTATATTATTATGCATGTATTATAACTTAATAGATGTTATAGAATATTCGTTTAACACATGGGACTTGTAATTTCAATGAGATGTTTGGTGTATATCATGAAGTATAAATATGTTTGTTTTGAGAGTTATACTATAATCAAAATTTTCTTTAGTTGGTTAAGTGATGATAATGAATATAGTTATATAAAATTGGCTAAATTGATATGGGCATACACACATGTAAATTGTAAATAAAAAAAACAAAAAAAACATATGTTTAATAATAGACGAATATATATATATATATATATATATATATATATAGATAGATAGATGTTCAAATATACCTAGATCAATTGAGTTTGGTTGAGTTGATAAGGAATGTAACTTTGTTTTATTTTGAATGGTTCGATATATGCATTTAGCATTTAAAGTGAAGTAATGCAAAAATTAGTATAATATGATTTGTGCTTGTGCATTTAAATATTAAATGTGGTCAGAATATTTTGTGCATGGCATAATGATAAATAAAGTATATAAATATATGGCCATATCATGATGTTATTTATAATATTAAAAGTATAAGTTGTACTCATATTATTTTGAATTCAACAAGTATAGAACATGTTCTATTGCTTAAATGTAAGTTGTATTGAATAAGTGAAAATTTTTATTAGTGCTGATTTGTAAGTTATGATTTTATAATTAAATCTATTTGTGAATAGTTATTTCTGTCGAATTTATAAATGTAGCATTAGTCTTGAGTGAGTAAGAGTGTTCAATAATTATGTTTAATCATGTTATGTTCGGTAATGCCTCGTAACCCTATTCCAATGACGGATATAGGTTAGGGGTGTTACATTTGATTGGTATCAGAGCTACGATTTAGTCGATTCTAGGACTAACGTAGCACATATAAGTCTAGCTATAAATGCCATATTTTATACTGCAATAGTGTGATGACTTCTGACATCTGAAAATGTGTTTTCATATAGTAATGGATCCCGATCGAGCCGTAGCTGATGATGTCAAGAATGTAGCGCCTGCTCCCGCGCAAGGGACAGAGCCGATAGATTCTTGACCTACTTCGAGTAATCCAGAGGGGGAGGCTAGACAAGCCTTCTACCAAATGATGAATGATTGGTTTACACAGTATATCCGGACTAATCCGGTTGCACAACAAACTCCGCCCTCGATTAATCCATCTGTAGTGCCTATTATACCTTCGGTGAGTGATCTGGTGAGATTGTCAAGGCCACCTGTTGATAAAATCAGAAAACATGGAGCCGAAGAATTCAGAGCCACTGATGATGATGATGCTGAGCGAGCTGAGTTCTGGCTCGATAATACCATCCGAGTATTTGATGAATTATCCTGCACCCCTGATGAGTGTTTGAAATGTGCTATATCTCTGCTACGAGACACTGCATACCACTGGTGGAATACACTAGTATCAGTGGTTCTAAAGGAGCGAGTGACCTGAGAATTCTTTCAGACGGAGTTCCGTAAAAAATATATCAGCCAGAGGTTTATTGATCAGAAACGTAAAGAATTTCTTGAGCTGAAACAGGGGCGGATGACAGTGACAGAATACGAGCGGAAATTTGTTAGACTTAGCAGATATGCCAGAGAGTGTGTTTCATCTGAAGCTATTATGTGTAAGAGATTTGAAGATGGGCTGAATAAAGACATTAAACTGTTAGTTAGTATACTAGGGATAAAAGAGTTCGTGGTACTTGTTGAGCGAGCCTGCAAAGCTGAAGAGCTTGGGAAAGAGAAAAGAAAAGCTGATTCTGAAGCTAGAGATTCACGTAAAAAACCATTTAGTAAGCCATTTCAGTCGACCTCAAAGAAATTCCGAGATGATACTAGTAGTTTGAAGAATACTGCGGGTCATTTCAGACTAGATCGAGATAGACCACCTATGAGCTCGAGAGCTACCTCTGTAGCTAGTGTGGGTAATGTCAGATCAAATCAACCCGAGTGTGAACATTGTGGTAAACGACATCCCGACAGTTGCAGATTGCATGATAGAGCCTGTTTTAAATGTGGATCTAGAGATCATTTTATTCGGGAGTGTCCAGAGATAGTTGATCAAAATCCGGTTCAGAATACTAGATCGGGTAATATTGCAGCTCGAGGTAGACCACCCAAAAATATGGGTAATATGAGTGGCATCCAGAGATGGACTAAAGATTCAACTGTTAGATCTGAGGCTCGCGTACCAGCCAGAGCTTATGCCATACGTGCACGCGAGGAGGCTTCATCCCCAGATGTCATTACTGGTACTTTTGCTCTTTATGATACTACCGTTGTTGCTTTGATTGATCCTGGTTGAACTCATTCCTATATGTGTGAGACTTTGGTGTTTAGTAAGACTTTACCTGTTGAGTCTACTGAGTTTGTAATTAAAGTATCGAGCCCCTTAGGCCGGTGTGTCTTGGTTGATAAAATATGCAAGAATTGCCCGTTGATGATTCGAGATTCATGTTTTCCGGCAGATTTGATGTTGTTGCCATTTGATGAGTTTGATATAATTCTGGGTATGGACTGGTTAACTCTGCATGATGCTATCGTGAACTGTAAATGGAAGACTATTGATTTGCGATGCCAGAATGATGAGATTATTCGGATTGAATCTAATGATCTAAATGGTTTACCAGTAATAATATCTTTTATGACAACTTAAAAATATGTGAGAAAGGGTTGTGAAGCTTATTTTGCTTATGTGCTTGATTCTAAAGTGACAAAATAGAATATTGAATCAGTACCTGTTGTATGTGAGTATCCAGATGTATTCCCTAAAAAATTATCGAGTTTGCCACCTATTCGAGAAGTTGAGTTTGGGATTGAATTAGTCCCGGGGACGACTCCAATTTCTATAGCTCCGTACAGGATGGCACCTACAGAATTAAAATAATTGAAAGCACAGTTGCAAGAGTTGACAGATAGGGGATTTGCACGACTGAGTTTCTCTCCTTGGGGCGCACCAGTTCTGTTTGTAAAAAAGAAAGACGGAACCATGAGAATGTGTATTGGCTACAGGCAGCTTAATAAAGTGACCATAAAGAACAAGTATCCGTTACCAAGAATTGACGACTTGTTTGATCAGTTGAAACGGGTTACAGTGTTTTCAAAGATAGATTTGAGATCGGGATACTATTAGTTGCGAGATAAAAACTCTGATGTGCCAAAGACTGCTTTCCGGACGAGGTACGGACATTATGAGTTTCTGGTTATGCTTTTCGAACTTACTAATGCACCTGCTATTTTCATGGATTTGATGAATCATATTTTCAGACAGTATTTGGACCGGTTTGTGGTAGTATTTATAGATGATATTCTGATCTACTCCCGAGATGAAACTGAGCATGCCGAGCATTTGAGACTTACGTTGCAGACTTTGCGAGATAAACAGTTGTATGCAAACTTTAGTAAGTGTGAGTTCTGGTTACGTGAAGTTAGTTTTCTAGGCCATGTTGTATCAGCATCAGGTATCAGGGTTGATCCGAGCAAAATTTTAACTATGCTTGACTGGAAACCACCGAAAAATGTTTCTAAAGTTCGAAGCTTTCTGGGACTTGTTGGTTACTACAAACGGTTCGTGAAGGGTTTCTCTATGATCGCGACACCAGTGACGAAGCTGTTACAGAAAGATGTTAAGTTTGAGTGGTCAGAGAAGTGTCAGAAAAGTTTCGATCAGTTAAAAACTCTTTTGACCGAAGCTCCAGTGTTAGTTCAGCCTGAATCGGGTAAAGAATTTGTCATTTATAGTGATGCATCTTTGAATGGGTTGGGTTGTGTTTTGATGCAAGAAGGCAAGGTCATAGCTTATGCCTCGAGATAATTGAAGCCACATGAAAAGAACTATCTGACACATGTTTTGGAACTAGCAGCCATTGTGTTTTCGTTGAAGATTTGACGTCATTATCTGTTCGGTGAGAAATGTTGTAATATCCCAAAATTGGGCCTAGTAGGATTGGACCGATTGGGCCTTGGGCTTTAGGAAAATTTTTAGTATTATTTTATTATTTGTGTTAGCTCGGGTATGAATTTTGTGTGTTTAGCATAGTCTTGTGAATGCTTGTTTTTATTAGCTAAGCTAGAATAATTTTTAGTTTGAAGAATTTAATGAAGTGGATTAGGTGAACTTGATACTTAAGTTAATTTAAGTGTTAAATTCTAGCACATGAAGAGTTAGTGGCATAGTGGATAAGGAGCTTGAAAAGTTGCTTGAGGGAAGTGGTTCGACTAGCATGATTAGCATTTGGAAGACTTTATTTTTATGTATCCTAGCATTAAGTTCGGCCAAGTTCTAATTATGGTAGGTTGGACTTTACCTTTTTTTTATGGCAAGTTGAATAATAATTTAGGTAAGCTTGATGTTTGGGAAAGAATCATGTTGATTAAGGATAATGTGAGAACATAAGGCATGTTGTAAGGTGTGTTGTTATGGCAAGTTTTGTGTGGATAGGTTTGACTTTGAAGTCCATGAATGTGGACGGTTTCATGGACTAAGGGGGTTGGCTTAAGTTTTGTGAGTGAATAGGGAGAAAATTAGGAGTGTGTTTAATTCAAAATTACTTTGAATTGTTGGCAAAAGTATGGTTGCCGAATTTTGATTTGAGTAGGGGGAAATAGGGTGCCGAAACTTCTTTGTAGTGAGGTGACATTTTCGGCTAGTTTTGTAGGTGTTAGTCTTTGTTTTTGTGTCAAGCCGAAATCTCCCTTTTGCTTTGTCAATTTCTTCTTAATTCTTTTGGTTGAAACAAACCCGATAACCCAAGTTGAATTGACGATTTACTCACTTGGTCTTTAAGCCAAATTGCATTTGTTTCTTTTCTCTTTTTCTTCTTGGAAACCGAAACCATACTCTCCCATATCTTTCTTTTTCCTTGCCATTTCTTTGCTCAAAACCGAAAGTATCTACATCCTCTCTTTCATCTCTTTCTTTTCTTCTTTCAAACTCTTGAGCCGAAATTCTCTTCACTTTTCTCTGCCGAATTTCTCTCTTCCATTTTACTTCTCTTTTTCTTCCTCTTTTCCACTATAGCCAAATCTTTTTCTCTCTTTTGGCGTTATCTTGGCTGAATATTATCAAGGATAGGTCTTCTTTGGGTTTTCTTCAATTGGTTTTGAACATAGGTAAGTGTCTTGGCCGAAATTCTTTTCTATTTTCTCTATTGATTCTCATGAGGGCAAAAGCCAAATTTTGGGTATGTGATAGTAAGATTCTAACCATAGGGACTTATTTCTTTTAGGCTCTTCAGATTTTGGAAGCAATCAAATTTCGGTAAGTCAAGTGGTATGGTTTGTGTTGGTTTTTTATTCTTTAAATGGATGTTAAGCCGAAGGCTATGGTGAATAAGGATTGTGGTTTGGCCGAATGGTCTATGGTATTAATCTAAGTATTGGCCGATTGTAGGACAAGGAAATCTATGTGGTAGATCGAGTCTTCGAGATTTAGCCGACTGTGCCAAAAAGGTGCGTAGTTATCGTACTGTCTCTTGATTGTTTGTATGTGTTATATTTATGTATATGTGATATGATGATAATGGTAGCCGAACTAAGGGCTAAGATTGTGAATACCCGTGGTGGGTGATCGAATACTCAGGTCAGTGATTTACGATATTAAATGATCATTGATGAATATATGAAATGTGATGGCATGTGATGCATAATTGTTCAAGTGATATGTTGCCATGATACACATATATGCATGAGACTTGGGATGTGACTATCGAAGGAAAGGGTGTACATTATGTACGTGGTCTGATGTTAGCCTTGTGCTACATTGGCGCTTGATGGTGGCTATGTGCTCCATCAAGGGAGGTGTTCGCTAGGTGCCCATCTCGGCGGATGATAGCTGTGTGCATCACCGTAGATTGAGGATGACCTCGAGTCACCTCGTGGATACAGATATGTGGATCACTATGTGATCGATGGCTTAGCCACGGCCTTGGGCAGCAAGTCTGCCAAGGTAAGATATGTGGATCACTATGTGATCGGTGGATTAGCCACGGCCTTGGGCAGGGAGTTTGCTAAGGTAGGAGTAACAGATGGACTCTAGGTTGGGTTGGGCTTCATGTTGCATATTTATGCATTTTGCATGACTAATTATGTGGATCAATGTGGATATGGGACAAGCCCAACATGTGGAATTATGTGGATATAATGCCTTATCATCTGATATGTGATTGATGTGTGGATGTGGGCCAAGCCCATGTGTAGAGACATGTGAAATAACTATGCACTGAGTCTGTATGACTCACCCAATTTTTTTTAAACATCGCAGATGATTCGTGGTGATCGGACCGGGTTGGAGTGGATACGAGGTGGCCCATGCAGAAGATATTTTATTTGTTTTACACATTTTATTTATGAAAGGTTATTTATTGTAATAAGGGCCACTTTAAGTATTTAAGGACTTTTATTATATTTTAAGTTGGATTGTCGATTATATTATTATTTGAAAATGTTTTATTTTAAACAACTTAATTTTATTTGGAACTTTAATTACACAATGTTTTAGTAAAGACAACGAATTTTTATGTTTTTAACTCTAAGTCAAAAGTTTTTCAAACGTTTTCCGCAGTGGCATTTCAAATTCGGTCATAGCGTATGGGCCGGGTTTGGGGTGTTACAAATGTCATGTTTATTCTAATCACAAAAGCCTGAAGTATTTCATGACTCAGAAAGATTTGAATTTGAGACAATGCCGATGGTTAGAGCTGTTGAAAGATTACGAGCTAGTGATTGACTGCCATCCGGGAAAGGCTAATGTTGTTGATGATGCTTTAAGTCGAAAATCATTATTTGTTTTGCGATCAATGAATGCGCATATGGTTATATCTGATGATGGTTCGATAATAGTTGAATTAAAAACAAGACCGTTATTTGTTCAACAAATTTGTGATGCTCAGAAAGTTGATAACGATCTGACAACAAAACGGGTTCAGTGTTTGACCCTAATCGAAGTGGTTTCGGGACCACAAATCTGAGTCCTAAAAATATTTTAAAATTATTTTCCGTGTTTATTATGTGTGAATTTGCTTGTGTTAAATTTTCATGTTTTAATTTTGTCGTTTAGGTGTCCGATTAAATAAAAGGTACAAATTAAAGTGTAAAGTGCTAATTTGATAGTGGCTTTTTAATATGGGGTCCTTAAAGGGAAATTAGCCCATTTTTATTGGTAGTGGACGGTAATAGGCATATTATATAACGATTTTATATTATTTTATAAAAGGTAAAAAGGTAATATACATATTATTATGTAATAAATAAAATAAAACGTAAACAACCATGCATTTGTTCATCTTCTCTTGACCGAATATCAAAGAAAAGAAAAAGGAAAAACCTAAGCTACATTCGGCACTTTGAAGCTTTGATTTAGATCAAGAATTAAAGAAATTGAATTTGGATCGGGGAAAGACAAAAGTGGTCGAATAGTCGATTTCACAGTCGACAACGTCTGAGGTAAGTCTATAAACATTTAAATGTCAATATAACTATGAGTATATATTGGTTATGGGTTAAATGGAATTATTTGAATTTCTATTCACTATGGCCAAATATGAGTAAGGTGAATTGGCTGTCTTTCGAGCTTGATTCGATCGAGATTCGACGTCCGTAAGCCCCGTACGAACCTTAGGAATAGATAGGATACATATGTCTTGACATAGGATATCCGATATGTGTTATTGTGTAAGACCACGTGTGGGACATTGGCATCAACTTGTGTTTACGTGTAAGACCATGTCTGGGACATTGGCATCGTATTTGATTCGTGTAGGGCCCTGTCTGGGACTGTGGGATCGATATGTGATTACATGTAAGACCGCGTCTGGGACATTGGCATTGTACGAGCTTCCGACTATCCGCGTATCCTTTTGAATTCCGAATGGTTCAACGGGCAAGTGTAAGTGAAGGTCAATGTGAAAATCGAATTAAAAGGACTCAGGTACGTATATAAATTGTGTTATGAAAAGTAAGGTAAGTTAAATGTTTAATTCATTGTATAAAAGTTAAAGTATGAGCATGTGAACTATGTATAAGTTCTAATTTTAATGTATTCGACCAAGGTGAATTATGTATGAATTTGAAATTGAGATTTGTGTAAGTTCTCGTGAATGTGTATAACTTAACTGTTTGATTTGTAAATGAAAAGATAAAATGTTAAATTATACTTATAGCTTTGTATATTTGGTTTTGCTAATTTAGTTGGTATTAGCTTGCTTATGACTTACTAAGCTTAAATAGCTTACTCTGTGTTTTTCTGTCTACCTCTGTTTTATAGATTTTGGATATATGTTACGAGCTCGGGGATCGTCAGCAAGACTATTCACACTTTCGACAGTTTCTTTCGGTACTTTACTAAGTAGTTTTCAAATATATGGCATGTATAGCATAGTTGAAATGTTGATTTTGGAACTAATGTGTGTATGTAATTAAAAGTCATGTGAAAATGGCTTATCTCCTTTTTGTTAGTTTGGTGATGAAGGATATGGTTTTTAATGGTAAAAAATGGTGTATATGTTTATGCCATTTATGTGCATGGTTTGGGGGGGTTTTGTTAGCATATATTCGGCCATGGTATATATATTTGATAGGTAAAGTTTGGTTTTGTGGTTTATGGCATTTTGGGCTAAGATGATGTTTTGATTATGTATATTCGGTTTAGATATAGGTTCATGTTATGTATAATGTTTCATAGTTTAAGTGTGCAGCCGTTTGAGATATATATATATATATATATATAATGGTGATTTGCTAGTATATTTTGCTATAGTGATTTGGTGTATAATAGTAAATAATGAAGTTGTACATGAACATATTTGTGCATGGGTTGATTTCGAAAATGATATGTGCTAATTAGGTAATAGTAAATATATATATATATATATATATATATATATATATATGGAATGTATTGAAATTTGTTTGATCCAAGTATGTAAGTGACTATGAGATTTGATTTGGTGTTTATGTTATAATGTTATGCATGTATTATAACTTAATAAATGTTATAGAATATTCGTTTAACACATGGGACTTGTAATTTCAATGAGATGTTTGGTGTATATCATGAAGTATAAATATGTTTGTTTTGAGAGCTATACTATAACCAAAATTTTCTTTAGTTGGTTAAGTGATGATAATGAATATAGTTATATAAAATTGGCTAAATTGATATGGGCATACACACATGTAAATTGTAAATAAACAATAAAAATAAAAATAAAAAACATATGTTTAATATTAGACGAATATATATATATATATATATATATGTGTGTGTGTGTGTGTGTGTGTGTGTGTGTATGTTCGAATATACCTAGATCAATTGAGTTTGGTTGAGTTGATAAGGAATGTAACTTTGTTTTATTTTGAATGGTTCGGTATATGCATTTAGCATTTAAAGTAAAGTAATGCAAAAATTAGTATAATATGATTTGTACTTGTGCATTTAAATATTAAATGTGGTCAGAATATTTTGTGCATGGCATAATGATAAATAAGGTATATAAATATATGGCCATATCATGATGTTATTTATAATATTAAAAGTACAAGTTGTACTCATATTATTTTGAATTCGACAAGTATAGATCATGTTCTATTGCTTAAATATAAGTTGTATTGAATAAGTGAAAATTTTTATTAGTGTTGATTTGCAAGTTATGATTTTATAATTAAATCTATTTGTGAATAGTTATTTCTGTCGAATTTATAAATGTAGCATTATTCTTGAGCGAGTAAGAGTGTTCAATAATTATGTTTAATCATTTTATGTTCAGTAATGCCTCGTAACCCTATTCCGGCGACGGATACGGGTTAGGGTGTTACACTCAGGATCATCGCTAACAGTAGCTCTGAAGTCTTCAGCCCCGTGTTTTCATATCATATCAATAGGTGGCTTATTCAATCGCAAAGGATCCATACCTTGAAGAACTACAGGGATCGGTTGGGGAATAGGTGGGGGTGGAGTTTGTTGAGTAGCCGGATTCGTACAAATGTATTGTGTGAACCATTAGTTCATCATTTGGAAGAAGGCTTCTTTAGCCTCTCCTTCTTGACTACCCATTACGGGTCTAGAGTCAGATGGCACTATCCCTTGTGCGGGAGCAGGCGTGTTACTCTCGACCTCATCAACTACAGTTCGATCAGGATCCATTTACTATATAAAAAAACACAATTAAAAATGTCAAGAGTCATCATAGTATCACAGTTTATATATATGGCATGTATAGCTAGACTCACATATGCTACGTTAGTCCTAGAATCGACTAAACCGTAGCTCTGATACCAATAAATGTAATACCCCTAATGTAACAGCCCAATTTTGACCCTAATCAGAATGGTGGTTTCGGGACCATGAATCCGAGCCGAAAAAAAATCTCATAATATTATTTTGTTTTCATGTGTAGTAATTTTAAGGGAATATGTGTTGAAATGTGTGAATTTTATTGCTTTGGTGTTTGAATTAAGTGAAAGGAGCAAATTGATGAAGTAGTAAAATTAGCATTCATAAATTTGAAGGGTTTAATTGTAGTATTGTTGAAAGGAAGGGCTTGCATGTCAATTTGCCCTAAAATAAGTATAGTGGACGGCAAGCATGATGAAAAGCACTAATGTTTGTTTATTATATTACTAAATTAAGTTAGTGGGGTAATAATTTATTCATGTTTGTTAGTAAATTAGAAAAGAAAATTTTATTATTATTATTTTCTATCCATCTTCTTCTTCACGAAAACACAAAGAAAAAAAATAAAAGAGAAGCTTGAGTCTCCATTTTCGGTTCTTGCATGCTACAATAAGGTTAGCATTTGATTTTGATTTTTGAAAGTTTTTGCATTGTTGAGTTCATTTCCATGAGTATTAATGAAACCATGTTAAATTTTTGAGTTTTAAACAAGTCATAGATTCGGTCATGATGAACAAACTTTGAATGGTTATGCTTGATGAGTAAATATTAAATATGTGTTTGAGATCAATATGTTTTGAGTAGGAAGTTTGAATGAGATGGAGTATGATGGCTTAAATTGTGAAAGTAAATAGTTGAGGGATCTAAATGCTAAATAAATGGTTTATATGTACTTATCTATGAATGAAGAAAATTCGGCTCTTAAGGGACTTGTCCGAATTTCATGAAATTCTTGTGTTTTATGCTTGGGGGTCAATTTACAAGAAAGTTAAATTAAAAGGGTAAATTGCAAAATGGTGAAGTATATGCTATGAATTATTTTTTTTTATGTTATAAGGAGATTTATTTAACTTGAAGAGTATTCGGCTTTAGATTTAGGATGTATAAAATTTTTATATTATTTATGTATGTTCAAATGCATGGAAAGAAATAGTATGAAATTGTAAAAGGTTCAAATTGTGAATGATAGATTGGAAGAATGGTATAATTAAATGTTACAAATGGCGATGAATGAAATTTATTTGAATAGGCTCTTTTAAATTTGGTTTTAGATCAAGGAAGGAAAGATTTGGAAACGGAACGGGGGAAAGCTAAACTAGACGAGTAGCCGGGAAGCTTATTTGGTCAATTATCGAGGTAAGTTTTAAGCAACTGTATTAAATTGAACTACATTTGATATTATGTCTAAGATTAAGGGTGACTAATATTTCGAACATTAAGTGCCGAATGTGTATGTACATTTGGTATAAGCTAGCTCAATGTGGGGTTGCTTGGAGATTTGAAATTTAAAGTAATAAGTGTATATCTAATTGTTGTGATGCATGTAATTAGGTGGAGTATTAAATTTTGATATGAGTGTATAATTTAAGTGAAGCTAGTTACTCGATATTATGATAACCGAATGTGAAATTTTATTTGAGCATGAGATTGTAATATTATACTAGTGTGATTATGCGTACATGTAATGGTATGGATTGGATCATGAATATATAAATAATATATATGTAAAGTATGCATATTGAATGAATATTGAGTTATAAGAAGCATAAGTTGTGTGAAATGGTTTAATGCGCACTATACATGCAAACTTTTATGTAGCTGCTCTAAGTGAGTGATACGTTACGGAGACTCTTATGTAACGACTCTATGTGAGCGATACGTTACTATAAGCATGAAGTAACGTCTCTATGTGAGCGATACGTTACGATAAGCATGAAGTAACAGCTCTGTGTGAGTGATACATTACGATAGATATGAAGTAACGGCTCTATGTGAGCGATACATTACGAGAAATATTAAATAGTAACAATGTGCATGTGTGAGGTTCGTTTTAAAGACTTCTATTATAAATGCAAATAAGTATACAAAGATGATTGAGTATATTGTTCTATGAATATGCATGAATGACTAAGTTTGGGGTTGGTAAGCAAACTAGAGGTAAGTATCATCTCTATAAATTTCAGAGTGATAAAAGTTGATGTGTGAGTTGAATTTTTGTTAAGCATGTATTATGTGAATAAATTATTTAGAATGCGATTATGCATTCAACTTTTGGAGGGTTTGGTTATTCGGTGTAATGGTTATACATAGATAGGGTTATTTATTTAATTACTTATTTTGTTTTTATTTGAATAAGTTTATGGAAATGGAAAATAATTGCTTAATTCTTACTAAGCTACGAAAGCTTACTTTGTTTCTGGTTATTTTCTAAACGCGTAGGTTACTTTTGGATGCTCAATTTGTGCTCGGGGATCACTTCGGAAGCTCACCACACTATCACTTATTTTTGGTACCCTTTTGAAGTAGTAAATTATGACTATTATGGCATGTATAGGCTATATCACTCTCTTAAGTCTATTATAATCGATATGTTTATAAATGCCATGTGAAAATGGCTATGTTTCTATGTTGATGATGTTTTAAAAATGTGTTTGATATTAGCTCTACTAATCATATAGGTTCGGCTTTGTCATAAACTAATTTGAAAGTTGTTCTTTGACATTATATTTATAATGTGCATGAGTGATATTCGAATGCTTGTAGATATATGAAATGAATCATATAGTAAAATTTTAAATATTGATTGATGTTATACTTATTACCTATAATTATTGGATAAGTCAGTTAATGATAAATTATGACATATGCGTGTGAATGAGTGGATAAAAGTTTTCGACCACTAGTATGGTTTTGATCTAGGTGTGAATTTAATTAGTAATGTTTCGGTTATATATATTGTAACGACCCAAAATCCGTGGGCACCAAAAAAAAATGTGTTATCGGGCCTCCGTCTTAGTAAATCGAGTTAGTAAATAATTATTAGGAGTAATTATGAGTCTAATAGTGTGTTTAATTAGATTTTTATTTAGTGATTTTAGCTTAATTTAAAGTAATTAGGAAAAAGGACTAAAGTGAATAAAGGGTAAAAGTTGAATTGTAGATTAAAAGAAAATAAAAAGGACTAAAATGGCAAATAGACCATTTAGTATATTTGAGGCGGCATAAGCATAAAAATCTGAGATTTTTATGTGTTAAATATATTATTATTATTATTAGATAACTATATTAATATAATATTATATAATAAAGTAAATAGAATAAAAGAAATAAGAAAAGAAACAGAAAAAAAGAAAGAACAGAGAGCATACGAAACAGGGGAAAGGAAGGAAAGAAAAGAAAAAGGAAAAATTAGGGATTTGAAGCTTTAAGCTTTGAAAGGTAAGTCAATTTAGCCATTTTCTCTTAATTTTTGATGTTTTAGAAGCTTTAAAGCAATATTTTGATGAAGCTAAGTTGATATTTTGAGAGTTTTTAGGTTTTTAACTATAGTTGATGTTGAAGAAAAATATAAATTATGGATTAAATTGAATGAAATTTAAGTTAGAATTAGTAAAAGGATTAAATTGTAAAGTAAGCTATAATTTTTGTATTATAGAGATTAATTTGGAAGAAATTATAAATTAGGGTTTTATTATGAATATTAGATAGTCAAGTTGAATATGGAAGGAATTTAAGTAGAAACAAAGCATGAATTAAGTTAAGAAAGTAAGTAAACTTAATTAGGATTTAATTGCAAAATAAGTTATAAGAAAATGGTTTTGGGACAGTAGCAGAAGAGTAGATTTGAAAAATCACCAAAAATTGTAGAAATGGAAGTAGAAGTTGAGTGAGATATGAAATTAAAGCTTATTGAGTCTATTTTCATATGAAAGAAACAGAGAAAGCAAAGAAATTCTTTATTATGAGATATTTAGATTTTAGTGAAACTGGTTTAGATTGATTTCGAGATCCTCTGTTCTGAATTGGAAAAATAATTAAAAATTGTACAAAAATAATTTTGGGACATAATTTATATGGTTAGATTCCTTAATGAGTCTATTTTTAGAATAAATAAACTAGAATATCATTTGAATTCTTTAAAAATATATAATTAAATTTTAGCAAAGAGTGGTCGGAACTGTCAGACAACAGAATAGGGGTAATTTTTAAAGAATAAACTGTACTTATTGGCTAAATAAAAATTTCTGAAAATTTTATGGCAAGAATATATGTGAGTCTAGTTTCATAAAAAATTTACGTATCTTAATTTGGAAATCTGTAACTCAAGATATAGATAATTTAGTGACAATGACTCAGGTAGACAGCTTTGAAAGAACTTATAAGTAAATAATAGAATTGTGTATAAAGAATGTAGAATGAAGAGGAAGAGTAGAAATTGAATAAAATTCATTATTTATTGTAATTTAATGCTGTAATTAATAATGTAAATTATTATTATTTTCGTAGCTAACAAGGAAAAAGAGGCATCGGCATCCAAGGGAAAAGAAAAGATCGCTGAGGAGTAAACGTGTATTTCGGGTTTGTATTACTATAACTCAAACTATCTATTAAATGTATATTGTATTTATAGTATATGTTATGGGGTAATTAAGACAAGGTAAGTAATAATATTTGAAATTTAGTAAGAATATGTGTGAATATTGAATTATATGTGAATCGATATAATAGATGTTTTGAATTGATCAAGTTTTTGAAATTGTTGTGGAAATGAATTCGAAATTGGAAAAGTAAAATAACGTCCTATTAACTTGTCGGACTAGATTTGATACAAATGGCATGCCATTGGATTTGTGATGTGATGAGGAGATTTGCAGCTCGGCGGAGAAGATAATTCTGTTATATATACTTCGGTTCATCCGAAGAGGCATTTAATGCCTTATTGGTGTGTTTGGGAGGCTATATTATACTGGTGTGTTATGGAGGATTTATATTATTTGGTGTGATTCGGTTGGATATTCTGGTGTGATTGGGTTGGATACTTTGGTGTGTTTGGGTGGAATCTGCGTATCTATCAGAGTCCGAGCATTGTTAATAGGGTAAATTATTGAAATGGAATTTTGGAAATGAGATTGATTGATTTGGCTCTATTGAAAGATATGAAAAAGAATGTATGAGTTAAATTATGAATTGAATTAGTATATGAAAATGAAATGTGAATTTAAGATTTATGAAGTGATATATAATTATGTATAATTAGTTTTAATGATTTATAAAGTTTATGGTTGATGTTTGTAAATTATTAATGTTAAATAGTTTACTTTATGGTAATACCACTGAGTATGAAATACTCAGCGTACGGTTGTTTCCGTGCGCAAGTCATTAGAGTTTCGGATCCGGTCCAGCATCCAAGACAAACCCGACTCCAACAAGAAAATTTTGGTGATGTATTTCTTCTTTTTGTTTAAGTGGCATGTACTAGGTGGTTGTACATGAGTTTTATATATATATATATATATATATATATATAAGTTAAATAATTTTGTTGTAATTAGATAATTATGAAACTTTGAAATGAAATGAAAGATATAAATTAGTTCTTTATATGTTAACACTTTAATAATTTAAGTAATAAATCAACAGATTAAGCATGATCTAGTAGTGATTAATATGTAAATTCTTTGGTTGAAACATCGGTATTAGTTGTTTGATTTGAATTTGCAGGGGGTTTTAGGTAAAAATAAGCAGAAATGCTGCTGAAATTTTTGTAAAAAAAAATATAAAAAAATAAAAAAATAAAAATAAAAAAATTGGATTAATCGAACAAGTCCCGTTCTATTTTTTTTTTTATAAATGTTTTGGGCTTTGAAAGTCTATTATAGGGACTTATTTAATAATTATACTATGAATGTTATATTATTTGTGAGTAATTCGTAAGTTGTCCAGTAATGCCTCGTAACCCTGTTCCGGCGACGGTTTGGGGTTAGGGGGTGTTACATATATTTCTAAAATGTTTGATATAATGACGGTGAATTGAATAAGGGAAATGGTATATATATATATACTTAGCTATAGTGTGCGAAAATGCTCAATTGAATAGTACTTTAGTTATTTGAATGAAATTCGTACCAAATGTGATAAATGATATTAGTTATGGTATATTTATAAGCGCATTAAAATTTTTATGTATAAGTTGACTTGTGGTTTGTTAATTCACGCCTCGTAACCCTCATCCGACGACGGATACGGGTTAGGGGTGTTACATTTTATTAGTATCAGAGCTACGATTTAGTCGATTCTCGGACTAACGTAGCGCGTGTGAGTCTAGCTATACATGCCATAAATTTTATAATGTGATAGTGTAATGATTTCTGACAGTGAAATGTGTTTACTTCTTATAGTAATGGATTCCAATCCCGAGCGAGCTATAGCTGATGACGTCGAGAGTGTGGCGCCTGCTCCCGTACAGGGAACCGTGCCAGAGGAATCTCGGCCAGCTACGAGTAATCCTGATGAGGGGGCTAGAAATGCCTTCTATAGTATGATGAACGATTGGTTCAGCCATTATATACGAACCAATCCGGCTGTTCAACCACCCCAAAATCCGAATGTACCCCCTGTAGTACCGGCGATTCCTCCAGTTGCCAATCTTGAAAGAATAATTAAACCTCCGATTGATCGTATTAGAAAGCACGGAGCTCAGGAATTTAGAGCCGAGGATGATGATGATGCTAAGCGAGCTGAACTTTGGCTCGATAACACCGTCTGTGTTTTCGATGAATTATCTTGCACACCTGATGAATGTTTGAAGTGTGATATATCTTTGTTACGAGATTCTGCCTACTACTGGTGGAACACGCTTGTGTCTGTTGTCTCGAAAGAAAGGATTACTTGGGATTTCTTCCAGACAGGATTTTGTAAGAAGTATATAAGTCAGCGCTTTATTGACTCTAAGCGTAAAGAATTTCTCGAGCTCAAACAGGGTCGTATGACCGTATCTGAATAAGAACGAAAGTTTGTGCGACTCAGTCGCTACGTTCGCAAGTGTGTTTCATCAGAAGCTGTTATGTGTAGGAGGTTCGAAGATGGTTTGAATGAAGATATAAAGCTTTTGGTTGGTATTCTTGAAATTAACGAGTTCGTAGTGCTAGTTGAAAGAGCTTGTAAGGCGGAAGAACTGGGGAAAGAAAAATGAAAGGTTGAACTTGAATCTAGATACTTTCGGAAGAGATCAGCTAGTACACATTCGCAGATAATAACAAAGAAGATTAAGAATGATGGTAGCAGATCCAAAATCAACACCGAGATTTCTCTACGAGAGAGACCACATGTGAGTTCTCGGGCTACATCGGTGGCTAGTGTTGGCAATGATCGATCGAGCAAACCTGAGTGTCAGCAGTGCGGCAGATGACATTTTGGAGAGTGTTGGGGCAAATCTATTTCTCGCACTTGTTACAAGTGTGGCTCACAGGACCATTTCATTCGGGATTGCGCGGAGACTACTGGAAAGGGTACTGCTCAGAGTGCGAGACCTAGCGGCACTTCAGCTAGAGGTAGATCGTCCCGTTATGGGGGAGGTAGGAGTGTTGCATAGAGAGGGACTGCAGATACAGTTGCTCGATTAGATACTCGTGTACCGGCTAGGGCGTACGCCATCCGTGCTAGAGAGGAGGCCTCATCCCCAAATGTTATTACCGGTCTTTTCACCCTCTTTGTTCTAATGTAACTGCTTTGATTGACCCCGGTTCAACTCACTCATATGTGTACGAGACATTAGTATCCAGTAAGACTCTACCTGTTGAGTCTACTGAGTTTGTGATTCGGGTTTCAAACCCTCTGGGTCAGTGGGTATTAGTTGATAAAGTGTACAAGCACTGCCCCTTAATGATTCGAGAGATGTGTTTTCCGGCCGATCTGATGCTATTACCTTTTGATGAGTTTGACATTATTCTCGGTATGGATTGGTTAACTATTCACGATGCAGTAGTCAATTGCAGACGGAAGACTATTGATCTGAGATGCCAGGATAACGAGATAATTCAAATCGAATTAGCGGATTTGAATGGATTACCGGCTGTAATATCTTCAACGTTAACTCGGCAGTATTTGAGACAGGGTTGTGACGCTTATCTTGCATACGTGATTGATAGCAAGGTAACTGAAAAGAAGATTGAATTAGTACTGGTTGTTTGTGATTACCCAGATGTATTTCCGGAAGAATTACCGGGATTGCCCCCTGCTCGTGAGGTAGAATTTGGTATTGAATTAGTACCAGGGACCACTCCGATTTCAATAGCTCCGTACAGAATGGCACCGACTGAATTAAAAGAATTGAAGTCTCAGTTGCAAGAATTGTAGGATAAAGGTTTCGCTCGACCCAGTTTTTCTCCCCAGGGTGCGCCCGTTCTATTTGTGAAAAAGGACGGAACTTTGCGAATGTGTATTGACTATCGACGGCTCAATAAAGTTACCGTAAAGAATAAATACCCGTTGCCACGTATCGACGATTTATTCGATCAACTTAAAGGAGCTTCAATGTTCTCAAAAATTGATTTGAGGTCGGGATATTATCAGTTGCGAGTTCGAGAATCGGATATACCAAAGACTGCTTTTCAGACAAGATATGGTCACTATAAATTCTTAGTGATGCCGTTTGGGCTCACTAATGCCCCGGCAGTTTTTATGGACTTGATGAATTGGGTATTCAGGCAGTATCTAGATCGGTTTGTGGTTGTTTTTATAGATGATATACTGATCTATTCGCGAGATGAAATTGAACATGCTGAGCATTTGAGATTGGTGTTGCAGATTTTGCGTGATCAGCAATTGTACATGAAATTTAGCAAGTGTGAGTTTTGGTTGAGTGAAGTCAGTTTTCTCGGACATGTTATTTCAGCGTCGGGTATTTGGGTTGACCCAGGTAAAGTTTCAGCAATACTTGATTGGAAACCTCCGCGGAATGTTTCTGAGGTTCGTAGCTTTTTGGGGCTAGCCGGATATTACAGACGCTTTGTGAAAGGGTTTTCTATGATAGCATCTCCGATGACAAAGCTACTTCAGAAAGATGTAAAATTTGAGTGGTCGGAAAAGTGTCAGAAGAGTTTTGATCAACTGAAGACCCTGTTAACGGAGGCTCCAGTACTCATTCAGCCAGAATCGGGTAAGGAGTTTGTGGTTTTCAGCGATGCATCTTTAAATGGGTTGGGTTGTGTATTGATGCAAGAAGGTAAAGTCGTAGCCTATGCCTTGAGACAGTTGAAACCGCACGAGAGAAATTACCCGACTCATGATCTTGAATTGGCCGCTATAGTCTTTGCTTTGAAAATATGGCGTCACCATTTATTCGGTGAGAAATGTCACATCTATTCGGATCACAAGAGTCTAAAGTATTTAATGACTCAGAGGGACTTAAATTTGAGACAGCGACGATGGTTAGAGTTGTTGAAAGATTATGAGCTCATGATTGATTATCACCGGGGAAAGGTTAACGTTGTTGCAGATGCTTTAAGTCGAAAGTCATTATTTACTCTTCGTGCGTTGAACGCACATATGGCTATGTCTGGTGATGGTTCGATAGTAGCCGAATTAAAAGCAAGACCGTTGTTTATCCAACAAGTTAGCGATGCCCAGAAAGTTGACAAATATTTGTTGGCAAGACGAGTTCAGTGTGAAAGTAACGTTGAATTAGAGTTTCGAATTGATGAGAATGGCTGTCTGAAATTCAAAGGCCGATTATGTGTACCGAGGAATGTGAATTTAATTCAGATGATATTGAATGAGGCTCATAATAGTCGATTATCTATACATCCGGGTAGCACGAAAATGTATAATGATTTGAAACAGTTCTATTGGTGGCCTGGAATGAAACGAGACATATCTGAATTTGTCTCGAAGTGCTTAGTTTGTCAGCAAGTGAAAACCGAGCATCAAGTTCCATAGGATTACTTCAGCCGATTATGATACCAGAATGGAAGTGGGATCGTGTTACGATGGATTTTGTATCGGGTTTGCCTTTGACATCAAGCAAGAAAGATTCAATAAGTGGCTTTTTGCCATGATCTGTTGTAGTGGCTATTGCCATGATCTGACGATGAGCAGCTAACTGCAGCATGACTACCATCGATGGTGTGTAGCGGTGTGGGTTGATTGTAGAAATCCCCACTGGTGTGAATGGCAGGTAAGGGTGGTGTGTAGCGGATGGAAACTTAGGATTGGGTTGGGCTTTGCATAATTTCTGTTATTTCATGTTTTGATATCTGTTCTGTGGGGCTAAGGCCCAATCTGATGGTGCATGAGGGTTGCACACTGAGTCTCGTGACTCACCCTATTATTTAACATTTTACAGGAGACACTTAAAGCATCGAACCGGGCTGGAGAGGAACGCAAGGTGACCATGCATGAGATTATTTTGGATACTGCCACAGACATTATTTTATTTATTTATATTTAATATTTTGGTATAGTTGGGTTTTTATTTCATTGTAATAAGGCCATGGGCCATTAGCTTTATATTTTTCGGTTTTATTTTGGCTTTTATTACTATCAAACATTTGGACTTTACGTTTTACTTAAGCAAAGGCATCTATCAAATTTCGGTTTCTAATTCACTAAGGCATTAATATAAAATGTATATCTTTTACAAATTATTCAACCATTTAGTTTTCCCGATTAAAGGCTACACTCAAGAAAAAATATTTCCCGAATTTGTGACAACTTTTAAAATCTCCTTAGTGGCATGCCAGATCCAGCATGGTTTTGGGCCGGGTTTGGGGTGTTACAAATTGGTATCAAAGCTCGGTTCAAAATTCGGCTCTGGGGGTTTTTGGGCTCAAAACATTTTCTAAAGTTGGGTTTTCGAAACATGCATATTTATAAATGATACAGGTCTGTTAGCTCGGCATGGCACTTGCGTCTCCGGCCTAAGTCCGCCAGGTAAGTATTCTAAACTATTGTGTGACATATATATGTGGGCTTGATGGGCTTATGGGACGTAGACTATTTAGATTAGAACTTGACGGACTCTAGGCTTAGCTGAAACAACTCCTTAAAACTCATAAGACTTAATTTCACTAAACAAACCCGTGAACGAGTCGCACGACTAGGGTGTGGCAACAGGCATGCGCATGCCTACGATTGGATCCGGAAGAGCTTGGTACTTAAGCAGTCCTAGTGACTCACCTCCTCTTCGCTGGAATCCTACCTAGTGCGTAGTGACTGTTCACCCTAGCCACGAGGATTTGTTGACGGACCAAAATCTATAATTAAAACCCGAAAGGGACCAACCACCTTATTTTTACAAAATTGCTGAAATACCCTTATTTTGAAAAAAAAATACCAAGATACCCATGATTTGCAAATATACCCCGATTTACAAAGTCAACAGAATTTTTCCCTAGAAAAAAAACACACAACACACGACAACAACCAAAAACCCACAAACACTATTATTCTTTTGAAATCAAATTCTCCAAGATACCCCTGTTTAAAAAAAAAAACCCCTTAGTTTTGTAAAATTTTTGAAAATACCCTTGATTTGTAAAAAAAAAAATTTCCAAAATATCCTTGATTTGTAAAATTACCAAATTACCCTTGACTCGTAAAATGACCAAAATACCCTGGATTGCAAAAATTACCAAAATACCCTTATTTCATGAAATCAACGAGGAACTCTATTTTGAAAATTACAAAAATACCCCTGTAGGATAAAATTACGAAAATACCCCTGGGTAGTGGAATAACGAAAATACCCTTATGTATTGAATGTGAGTGTACGGACGTTGTCTGTATGTTGATTGTTGAATGTATGTAGTTCCTAGAACTAGGAGATGTGAACTTGAGACTGAATTGTAGATATAATTGCGAATTTGAAAGAACTACTCTTAAAATTACTATTCATAAGACTGTTCGTGGTTAATCAGTGGAAAGAATTAATGATTCATAAAATTCTTAATCAGATAAATGCCAAATGAAAGAATGAGTACAAGGGGTCGAGGACGTCCGCCGCGTGGACGCGGTAGGGGTAGGATGACCTTGTCTGAGCCAGTAGGGTCTAGCCACGGATCAGGAAACGAGATGCTGGATTCGCCAGCTGTGGAGGGAGAGTTATGAGATCAGTCAGCCGGAGATGATGTGGTATCTCAGGCGATGTTGCGGGTCCTCGAAAGAGTTGCTGGGGTAGGCAAGGGTTCAGGAGCCCGGAAATCTGTATCTGAACGACTCCGAGCCAACAGAGCGGAGGTGTTTAGGGGAGTTTCTGGTGTAGCCCCTAACACAGCTGAGTATTGGTTAGAGGCAAGTGAGTGTATAATGGATGACCTTGACTTCACTGTAAAGGAGAAGTTGAAGGGGGTCGTGTCTCTTCTTCGAGACAAGGCTTATCAGTGGTGGCTCACGGTAAAAAAGGATACTGTCGTAGACCGGATTGACTGGGATTATTTTAAGGAAACGTTTCAAGGAAAGTATGTTGGGGCCAGCTATGTAGACGGCCAGAGGAAGGCATTTCTGAATTTGTGCAGGGAAGTAAGTCTGTATCTAAGTACGAGGTGGAGTTTCTGCGGTTGAGCCGTTACGCTCGAGGGATTGTGGTGACTGATTATGAGCGTTGCGTACGGTTCGAGGATGGACTAAGGGATGAGCTGAGGGTATTAGTAGCACCGCAGTGGGAAAGGGACTTTGCGATTTTGGTTGAGAAAGCTAAGATATCTAAGGAGGTTAAGTGGACTGAGAAACAGAATAAGGATAAGGATAGGAACAGGAATAAGAGGAATTTTGGGTCGTCGGGATCTTCTGGAAATTTCCAGAAAAGGCCTAGGTCTGATGGGCCAGCTCGTGCTCCAACGGGTCAGAATCGATCATGTCCTTCGTGTGGGAAGGTTCATTACGGGGAGTGTAGAAGGAAAACCGGTGGATGCTTCAGGTGTTGATCCACGGAGCATATGATTAAGGACTGTCCACAGAAGGATCAGGTGCAGCCAGCTGGACGAGGTTCTGATCAGGCTGGGAGAGGTGGTTAGCCAGTACCGAGGGGTCGTGGCCCAGGTAGAGGAGGAAATGGGCCTGGTCGAGGTCGTGGAGCACCTGGTAAGGGTGCAGGTAATGTAGACGCGAGGCAGTCGGGTTTAGTTTATGCAGCTCGTCGACGGGAGGATAGTGACGCACCGGATGTCATAACCGGTACGTTTCTTATTGCTGATAACCCTTTTCTTGCCTTGATTGATATTGGGTCAACCCACTCCTATGTTGCATGTTCGGTATCTGAGACCCTAAGTATAGACTCTGAAACAACTACTAGGAAGATGACTGTGGTTAGTCCCCTAGGACAATCTAGGGTAGTGGACAAACTATTTAAGGATGTACCTTTAGAGACTCAAGGGGTAGTGTTTCCGACAGACTTAATGGAATTACCATTTGAAGAGTTTGATCTTATCCTAGGAATGGATTGGTTGACTAAACATCGTGCTAAGTTGGATTGTGAGACTAAGCGTATGGTGTTGAGTACCCCGGAAGGCGGGGAGGTGGTTGTGTTAGGAGAAGGAAGAAATTATTTGTCCAACGTAGTATCTGCATTGAAGGCTGTTAAGATGATTCGGAAAGGATGCAATGCATTTTTAGCTCTTGTCAGTGCTTTGGACGCTAAGGAGGTGACTGTCGAGGGGGTAAGGACAGTAAAGGATTTTGTAGATGTCTTTCCTGAGGAGCTGCCAGGGTTACCCCCGGATCGCGAGGTGGATTTTGGAATAGAGCTACTTCCGGGTACGGCACCAGTGTCCATTGCTCCTTACCGAATGGCGCCGAAGGAGTTGGTGGAACTCAAAGCTCAGATCCAAGAGCTGTTGGATCGAGGGTTTATTCGACCGAGTGTGTCTCCATGGGGAGCGCTGATCCTATTTGTGAAGAAGAAAGACGGATCCATGCGTATGTGCGTGGACTACCGTCAATTGAATAAGTTAACGGTTAAGAACAAGTACCCACTGCCAAGAATTGACGACCTGTTCGATCAGCTCAAAGGAGCTTCGGTCTTTTCTAAGATTGACTTAAGGTCGGGATATCATCAGTTAAGGGTAAAGGAAGGAGACATTCATAAGATGGCGTTTCGAGCTCGGTACGGTCATTATGAGTTCTTGGTGATGTTGTTCGGGTTGACGAATGCGCCAGCAGCATTTAAGGATATGATGAATTGGGTGTTCCACGCATACCTTGATCAGTTTGTCGTGGTGTTTATTGACGATATTCTGGTTTACTCCAAGTCCGAGGAGGAGCATGATGCACATCTTTGTGTGGTGTTGCAAATTCTGAGGGAGAAGCGGTTGTACGCAAAGTTCAGTAAGTGCGAGTTCTGGCTGAAGGAAGTGACTTTCTTAGGGCATGTAGTTTCCACAGAGGGAATTAGGGTGGACCCTCGGAAGATAGAAGCTGTATTGGATTGGAAGCCGCCGAAGTCTGTGGCAGAGATTCGAAGTTTTTTAGGATTGGCAGGATACTACCGAAGGTTTGTTGAGGGGTTCTTGTTAATTGCGGCACCTTTAACTAAGTTGTTGAGGAAGGGAGTATCGTTTGTATGGACCGACAAATAGCAGGAGAACTTTGAGAAGTTGAAGAGAATCTTGACGGAAGTGCCAGTGTTAATTCAGCCAGAGGCGGGAAAAGAATTTACCGTTTATTGTGATGCGTCACACACGGGTTTAGGATGTGTGTTGATGCAAGATGGAAAAGTTGTTACATATGCGTCTCGACAGTTGAGACCGCATGAATTGAACTATCCTACGCATGATTTAGAATTGGCGGCGGTAATGTTTGCTCTGAAGATTTAGAGGCACCACCTGTATGGGGAGAAGTCGGTTATTTACATGGACCATAAGAGCCTGAAGTATCTCCTTATCCAGAAGGAGTTGAATCTGAGGTAACGTAGGTGGATTGAATTCTTGAAGGACTATGATTGCTCGATCGAATATCATCCGGGTAAGGCTAACGTGGTGGCAGATGCATTGAGTCGGAAGGCGATAGCAGATTTAAGGGCGATGTTCACTCATATCAGTCTGTATGAGGATGGCAGTTTGGTAGCTGAACTCCAAGTAAGACCGATGTGGACAAGTCAGATCAAAGAGAAGCAACTTCTAGATGATGTCTTGAGTGCTCGACTCCGGCAAGTGCGAAGTGGTGAAGGAGAGGATTATAGTTTGAATGATGATGGAGTCCTGTGTTTTCGTAAGAAAGTTTGTATGCCAAAGGATGTGGAGTTAAGGCAGATGATTCTTCAGGAGGCGCATAGTAGCCCTTACGCTATGCATCCTGGAGGAGTTAAGATGTATCGGGATTTGCGAGAGCAATTCTGGTGGCCAGGGCTGAAGCGAGAAGTAACAGAATTTGTGGGTAAATGTTTGACGTGTCAGCAAGTGAAAGCAGAGCACCAGTTGCCTTCGGGGTTGTTGCAGCCGGTAAAGATTCCGCAGTGGAAATAGGAGAGAATCACGGTGGATTTTGTTAGTAGGTTACCTCTTACGCCCACTAAGAAGGATTCGATTTGGGTGATTATGGATCGGTTGACGAAGTCTGCTCACTTCATACCGGTTCGTGTGGATTATTCTCTGCAAAGGTTGAACAAGCTGTACGTGGCTGAGGTTGTGAGACTGCATGGTGTACCTGTGTCGATCATATCAGATAGAGACCCTAGATTCACGTCACGATTCTGGAAGGCTCTGTATCAGGCAATGGGAACAAGGTTAGACTTTAGTATTGCTTTTCATCCACAGACTGATGGTCAGTCTGAGAGAGTAATTCAGATCTCGGAGGATATGTTAAGATGTTGTGTCATCGATTTTAAGGGTAGTTGGGAGGAGTATTTGCCTTTAGCAGAATTCGCGTACAATAACAGCTATCAATCCAGTATTCAGATGGCACCTTATGAAGCTTTATACGGACGGAGATGTCGTACTCCTACTTGTTGGACAGAATTGGGTGAACGTCAGGTGTTGGGTCCAGAACTAGTTTCAGAGACGGAAGAAAAGGTTAAGTTAATACGGGCTCGGTTGAAAAAAACATCTAATCGACAGAAATCTTATGCAGATTTAAAATGAAAGAAGATGGAATTTGCAGTGGGAGACCAAGTCCTTTTGAAAGTATCACCATGGAAGAAGGTAATGAGGTTTGGTCGGAAGGGCAAGCTAAGTCCTCGGTTTATTGGACCTTACCGGGTACTAGAACGTGTGGGGCCAGTAGCGTATTGATTGGAGTTACCTTCAGAGTTGGAACAGATACATGACGTGTTTCATGTCTCGATGTTAAGACGTTATCATTCTGATCCATCGCACGTGGTGCCGGTGGGAGAGATTGGAGTAAGGCCAGATTTGTCTTTTGAGGAGGAGCCAGTACAAATCTTGGATCGAGACGCAAAGGTGTTGAGGAGGAAGTCCGTCCCTTTGGTCAAGGTTTTGTGGCGGAACCATGGCGCGGAGGAAGTGACGTGGGAGCCAGAGGATGTTATGCGACAACAGTACCCCCATCTCTTCTGATCAGATAAATTTCGAGGCCGAAATTTATTTAAGGGGGGTAGAACTGTAACATCCTGATTTAGTGGGCCTGTGCATTTTGTGTGTTGTAAGTTTAATTTGTTAATTTAAGGGTTAGGGGTCCAGATTGGGCTCGAGAATGGGCTGAGGTCTTGACTAAATATTTTGTTTAGACACTTTAGGGCTTAAAATATTGTATCCATAGTTTAAAATATCAAGTTGGGCTTGTGGCCTAGTGGCAAAATGGCGCCACTAAGAAGGAAGGGAGTTGGCATCAATGGCAAAGGAGGAGGCCCAAGTTTTGGCCACTTGGAGCCCATGTTTTTGGGCCAAATTCGACACTTATAAAGGGACTAATGGGGGACGGCACAAGGCTAAAATATAGGGATTTTTAATGTTTTTAATTTCTGGATAATAAGCTGATAAAGGAGGGAGGAAGTGGTGTGATGTAGGACACTTTTGGATAGGTGTTTTGATAAAGATAAGGAAAGGATGAGGAGCTATCTAGGAGGATAGAGGTGGCTGAATAAGGGACTGTATGTGAAAAGGGGGGAACGGCTAGATAGAGTAAGGAAAAAGCTGAATTTTGTCAGTTTTTCCCTTTCTTCTTCTTTTCTCTGAAGCTCTCTCTTAGTTTTCTCTGTTGTCGAAACTTCTCTTTTCTTTTTCTTCTTCTGTCAAAATTACTTCCTAGCTGAAGTTTCTAAGGCTCTCTTTTGTTTACTTTTCCTAAGCCAAAACTGAAACTCCCTATTCAATTCTTCTAAAAAGCCGAGAAACACATCTAGTTCATCTTTCTGGGATTTCTTTAAAAAGCCGAAACTCCTAGATCTCTAATCTTTTACGCTTCGATCCTCTTCTGTGATTGCCGAATCTTTCTACAAGGGATAGCCGAAACCTTCTATAGAGGTAAGTATCGATTTGGGTTTTCTTTTGATCTTTTTTGGCTTTTCGAGACTATAGCCGAATGGCTAAATAGTTGGCTAATCTCGTGTTTTCTCTCATTTGCGACATTCCGGGATTTGAAGGGGATTCAATCGCTTAGATTTCTAAGCCAAAGTTCAGTAGCACTTGGATCGTAACACTTTCGAGATTTCAAGGTAAGGAGATCTGCTAATTTAAAACATATAATTCGGGTATAACACTAACCCTTAGCCGAATATAGGAGAGGCCCTATCTTCGCGTTCTTCCGGCTTTTGAGCAAAGTTGTAGACAAAGGGCAGTAGATCTGATTAGTGAGGATATCGACATAGAGAGTAGTCCTACGCATTAATCAGGTGTGTAACTTCTTACACCATTTAGATTGTCTGCTACTATGTGTTATTAAATCTGCTTATACTCTGTTAAATGTCGAAATCCCAGCATAATGGTTGAAAACCCAAGGAGGGTAAAAGCCAATCACCAGGTTAGTGATCTCTGTCATTCATAAGTGAATGTTTCTGCTGATGATATGCTTTATGTATGCCGATTTCTATGATTTCACGGGGTTGGGAGATTGATAAAAGGGGAAGTGTTCTGTTGTAGTGGCTTTTGCCATGATCTGTTGTAGTGGCTTTTGCCATGATCTGTTGTAGTGGCTTTTTGCCATGATCTATTGTAGTGGCTATTGCCATGATCTGACGATGAGCAGCTAACTGCAGCATGACTGCCATCGATGGTGTGTAGCGGTGTGGGTTGATTGTAGAAATCCTCAATGGTGTGAATGGCAGGTAAGGGTGGTGTGTAGCGGATGGAAACCTAGGATTGGGTTGGGCTTTGCATAATTTCTGTTATTTCATGTTTTGATATTTTTTCTGTGGGGCTAAGGCCCAATCTGATGGTGCATGAGGGTTGTACACTGAGTCTCGTGACTCACCCTATTATTTAACATTTTACAGGAGACACTTAAAGCATCGGACCGGGCTGGAGAGGAACGCAAGGTGGCCATGCATGAGATTATTTTGGATACTGCCACAGACATTATTTTATTTATTTATATTTAATATTTTGGTATAGTTGGGTTTTTATTTCATTGCAATAAGGCCATGGGCCATTAGCTTTATATTTTCCGGTTTTATTTTGGCTTTTATTACTATCAAACATTTGGACTTTACGTTTTAATTAAGCTAAGGCATCTATCAAATTTTGGTTTCTAATTCACTAAGGCATTAATATAAAATGTATATCTTTTACAAATTATTCAACCATTTAGTTTTCCCGATTAAAAGGCTATACTCAAGAAAAAAAATATTTCTCGAGTTTGCGACAACTTTTAAAATCTCCTTAGTGGCATGCCAGATCCGGTCATGATGTTTGGGCCGGGTTTGGGGTGTTACAGAAACGGAACGGGGGAAAGCTAAACTAGACGAGTAGCCGGGAAGCTTATTTGGTCAATTATCGAGTTAAGTTTTAAGCAACTGTATTAAATTGAACTACATTTGATATTATGTCTAAGATTAAGGGTGACTATATTTCGAACATTAAGTGCCGAATGTGTATTTACATTTGGTATAAGCTAGCTCAATGTGGGGTTGCTTGGAGATTTGAAATTTAAAGTAATAAGTGTATATCTAATTGTTGTGATGCATGTAATTAGGTGGAGTATTAAATTTTGATATGAGTGTATAATTTAAGTGAAGCTTGTTACTCGATATTATGATAACCGAATGTGAAATTTTATTTGAGCATGAGATTGTAATATTATACTAGTGTGATTATGCGTGCATGTAATGGTATGGATTGGATCATGAATATATAAATAATATATATGTAAAGTATGCATATTGAATGAATATTGAGTTATGAGAAGCATAAGTTGTGCGAAATGGTTTAATGCGCACTATACATGCAAACTTTTATGTAACGGCTCTAAGTGAGCGATACGTTACAGAGACTCTTATGTAACGTCTCTATGTGAGCGATACGTTACTATAAGCATGAAGTAACGGCTCTATGTGAGCGATACGTTACGATAAGCATGAAGTAACGGTTCTGTGTGAGCGATACGTTACGATAGATATGAAGTAACGGCTCTATGTGAGCGACACTTACTAGAAATATTAAATAGAAACAATGTGCAGGTGTGAGGTTCATTTTAAAGACTTCTATTATAAATGCAAATAAGTATACAAAGATGATTGAGTATATTGTTCTATGAATATGCATGAATGACTAAGTTTGGGGTTGGTAAGCAAACTAGAGGTAAGTATCATCTCTATAAATTTCAGAGTGATAGAAGCTGATGTGTGAGTTGAATTTTTGTTAAGCATGTATTATGTGAATAAATTATTTAGAATGCGATTATGCATTCAACTTTTGGAGGGTTTGGTTATTCGGTGTAATGGTTATACATAGATAGGGTTATTTATTTAATTACTTATTTTGTTTTTATTTGAATAAGTGTATGGAAATGGAAAATAATTGCTTAATTCTTACTAAGCTACGAAAGCTTACTTTGTTTTTGGTTATTTTCTAAATGCATAAGTTACTTTTGGATGCTCAATTTGTGCTTGGGGATCACTTCGGAAGCTCACCACACTATCACTTATTTTTGGTACCCTTTTGAAGTAGTAAATTATGACTATTATGGCATGTATAGGCCATATCACTCTCTTAAGTCTATTATAATCGATATGTTTATAAATGCCATGTGAAAATGGCTATGTTTCTATGTTGATGATGTTTTAAAAATGTGTTTGATATTAGCTCTACTAATCATGTAGGTTCGGCTTTGTCATAAGCTAATTTGAAAGTTGTTCTTTGACATTATATTTATAATGTGCATGAGTGATATTCAAATGCTTGTAGATATATGAAATGAATCATATAGTAAAATTTTAAATATTGATTGATGTTATACTTATTACCTATAATTATTGGATAAGTCAGTTAATGATAAATTATGACATATGCGTGTGAATGAGTGGATAAAAGTTTTTGACCACTAGTATGGTTTTGATCTAGGTGTGAATTTAATTAGTAATGTTTCGGTTATATATATTTCTAAAATGTTTGGTATAATGACAGTGAATTGAATAAGGGAAATGGTATATATATATATATATATACTTAGCTATAGTGTGCGAAAATGCTCAATTGAATAGTACTTTAGTTATTTGAATGAAATTCGTACCAAATGTGGTAAATGATATTAGTTATGGTATATTTATAAGCGCATTAAAATTTTTATGTATAAGTTGACTTGTGGTTTGTTAATTCATGCCTCGTAACCCTCATCTGGCGACGGATACGGGTTTGGGGTGTTACACCTAACCCGTATCCATTGCTGGAGTAGGGTTACGAGGTATTACCGATCAATACACATCATTTAACATACAATGCTCATACATCTATGCATTCATACTCAAATATCATTCAACACAATCATATTGTCCCTTATAAGAGCCTGCAAGGCCTTAACCATGCTTTAGAAGTGGTTCGGGACTAAACTGATAACATACAAAATTTTTGGAAAACTTAGAAATTTTTCATCCATACAAGGGTCACACGCCCGTGTGAACAGGCCGTGTGCCTCATACGGCTCCAGACACGCCCATGTCTCAAGCCGTGTGGAAACAGGGCATACATACTGACTTGGGTCACACGATCGACCACACGCCTGTGTGTCTAGCCCGTGTGCCCTTTGAAATGGCCACACACGCCCGTGTGCCAAGCCATGTACTAGGTCGTGCCAAACTTGTAGGGTATACTGACTTATGCAACACAGTCAAGTCACATGCTCGTGTGGTAGGCCGTGTGCCATTTAAGGGGGTATACTGACTTGTGACACACAGCCAATCACACGCCTGTGTGGAGCATAATGACTTCAATTTAATTTCAACACCAGGGGACACACAGTCGTGCAACATGACCGTGTGTCACACAGGGCTGAGACACAGGCCCTTGTCTCTGCCCGTGTGGACAAAAATAGGCCATTTGTAAAGCCATTTTGCCACCTTATTTTTACATGCATACACAAGTATAAATTGCAACATTTCACAACTCAATTGGCAGCCAATACATGACATTTCATACCCATATAACACCCATTTCAACATGGTATTCAATTGCCTAGTAAATCACATACATTTTCCATTCATATACTAACCACATATCAAGATAACATTTTCATATTTCCATTCCATCTATTACTAGCCAAAACATACCATATTTGAGTACTTAAACACAACCAAAATATTATACCAAGTTAAGCCAAATCACATGCCTTCAACTCATACCATAGCATGTACCAAAATCAATATCTCAAGTAACCTTAACTATCATTCTTATAACTAGCCTATACATGCCATATTTACAAATATCCACAAATTCATAAGTACCAATCGGCAATTGGATAGTGTGATGCGTAACTTCGACTTTATCCTAATCGAGCGAGCTATCGAACCTTTATAATACACGAAAAAGAAACAGAGTAAGCTTTATAGCTTAGTAAGCCCATATGATTTAGAAATAATCTTATCATTTGTTACAAAATCAAACCATTAAACAAAATAAATCAAATTCACTTGCCAAATGCTTAAACACAAGCATTCATCAATGTGTTAGTCTCATAAATACATATATTCAACCTTTATCCCAATTTCATACTAAATTCATGTAACATATAAAACACTGGTAACAATTCATTCACATTCATATAATCAATAATCCATAATATAAATAGTAATTCATTCGATAACAGTAACACATTCGTATAAATAGTACTTCATCCGTATAAATAGAATTTATGCTTGTTGAACCCATTGGAACTTCAAAGGATACTTGGGTGATATACATCAGTAATCTATCAATTTATTATCATTTTCGCTCTTTCGAGCTATGATTAGTAAGCTCCTCCTAAGCTGATGGACAGTAAGCTCTATTGAGCTGAAACGGTAAACTCTGACGAGCTGAAAACAGTAAGCTCTTATGAGCTGGTATATCGGTAAGCTCATACGAGCTATGGTGAGTCTGCAACAAATGCAGGAGCTCGACCAAAACAGTAACCCTAGTGACATGTCACTTGTATCCTACGAATTTATACGGTTCAAACGGGGCTCGGTAACCATCAGTCTATATCAAATAGGCATTTGTATTCTAAGTATATCAATTTCTCAATCATATACATACATTTCAAATAAATTCAAGTATTTAAAACTTCGATTCTAATTATACGAACTTACCTCGAGTATGAAAACGATGAAATGAGTTAATTACTCGATAATCTTGCCTTTCCCCCAATCCAATTCCGTATTCATCTTTTCTTGATCAAAATATATTCAAAATTAACTTATTTAATCAACCATTTATTCAATTTAGTCCAAACACATATTAGGGCTATTTTCCATATTTTCCCCTAAACTTTCACATTTTTACAATTTAGTCCTTATCACATAAAATTGCAAATTAATGCAATTAAACCCTTAACTAAGATAGCTGACTTTCATAAGGACTCCTAGCAGCCTATATCTTTCATTATTTCACATATTTACCACATAAATTTTACATTTTCACAAATTAATCCCTTTTTGACATTTTTGTCAAAAATCACCTTACAAAATTAGTTTAACTATCAACAAATATTCAAAATCCATCATCAACCATCAAATTACTCAAACATTCAACAATGGTAACATGTTAAATCTTTAACATTTTTGAAATCGAAGATGCAGACTAGCTAGATTAAGCTGCAATGATCTCAAAAACATAAAAATCATTAAAAACCGAGCAAAAATGGACTTACAAGCAAGCAAGACAATGGGCGAACCTTCAAAATGCAACAATGGAGTCTTTCTTATTCTTATTTTCGATCAAAAAAATGAGGAAGAAAGATGATACTTTTCTTTTATTAACTTACTAACATATATTTATCCATTTACTAAATTAACCTTGAATTTTAACCATTATAATTCACCTAACCATGCACATAAATGTCCACTTACACAACCATTGGTATAATTTCAACATAAGGACTCCCACAATTTAATTTCATAGCTATTTAATACTTTTAACTATTAGAACTCAAATTTTACGCTTTACGTGATTTAGTCCTTTTTACCAAATTAAGCATTCAAATAGTAAAATTTCTTTACGAAAATTTCACATAATAATTCTATCATGCTGTAAACTTTAATAAAATAATAAAAAAATATTTTGTCCTCGGATTTGTGGTCCCAAAACCACTGTTTCAATTTGACCTAAAAACGGACTGTTACAACTTTCCCCCTTAGAGATTTTCGTCCCCGAAAATCTTACCAATGAATAGGTTAGGGTACTATTTTCATATAGCTTCCTTGGGTTCCCATGTAGCTTCCTCAATCCTGTGTTTATGCCAAAGAACTTTCACTAGGGCTATGCGTTTATTTCTTAATTCTTTGATTTCACAAGCTAAAATCCTGATCGGTTCTTCACTATACGTCAAATCTGCCTGTATCTCAACATCTACCGGAGAAATCACATGTGACGGATTGAATCTTTATTGACGTAACATAGAAACATGGAATATATTATGAATCTTTTCAAGTTCTGACGGTAAAGCTAGTCGATATGCTACAGGCCCTATTCTTTCAATGATCTCGTAAGGTCCGATAAATCGCAGACTTAACTTCCCTTTACGGCCGAATCGACATTTGCGACCATATAAAGCTTTGTACAGTGCCATCTTTATACTCGTCTGAAAACTGTTATTATACGCGAACTCAACCAACGGTAAGTATTTTTCCCAGCTGCTCTCAAACTCTAAAATACAACATCTCAACATGTCTTCGAGAATCTGAATAACTCTGTCGGTCTGACAATCAGTCTGAGGATGAAAAGCTGTACTGAAATTCAACTTCGTACCCAAAGCTTCTTGCAATTTCTTCCAAAATCAAGACGTAAATCTCGGATCTCTATCAGAAATAATAGATAGTGGACCCCGTGCAATCGAACAATCTTAGAAATGTACAATTCAGCTAATCTGTCAAGTGAATAATCTGTACGTACAGGTATGAAATGAGGAGATTTCGTTAGTCGATCAACGACAACCCAGATAGCATATTTCTTTTTCGGAGTTAGGGGCAATCCCGACAAAAAATCCATTGTAACTCTATCCCACTTCCACTCAGGGATCATCACAAGCTACAATAAACCAGATGGTACTTGATGTTTAGCTTTGACTTGCTGACAAATCAAACATTTAGAAAAAAACTCTGATATATCTCGTTTCATGCCTTGCCACCAATAAAACTGTTTCAAATCGTTATACATTTTGGTACTTCCTGGATGAACAGATAAGCAGCTATAGTGTGCTTCGTGCAAAATCTTCTGAATGAGTTCTGAATTTCTCAGTATGCAAATTCTATTCCGAAACCTTAAACAATCATCTGTTCCAATCTTCAACTCTGAATCAGGGATATTCTCACATTGAATCCATTTAACTTGCAATTCACGATCCTTTTTCTGAGATTCATAGATTTGTTGAAGAAATGCCGGTTTAGCTTTTAATTCAGCTTATTTGTTTTGTTATATTAGGTTCAGTAAGATTTACGTTTAAACATCAAACTTACTAAGCTTCATTAAGCTTACTTGTATTGTTTAATGTCCTTGTAGATTAACGTGAGGTCGGGAGATCGGATCAACATATCAAGCCACACTATCCAGCTCATTCCAGTAGTCTTTGAAACGTACACTATGGTTTATATGGCATGTATAGGGTTGGTGTGTATTATGAATGATATTTTGTTCACATATACAACTTAAAATATGTATGTGTAGTCTTATCATGCTTGATAAATGTTTTTATGTGGTTAATTAATGGATAAATTACGGGCATGCTGGTGAATGAGTTGGTAAAATAAGGTTGTTGTAAGTAATCAAATGTGTGAATTGATTAATGTGGTAGTTTAGAATGTTAGGATATATGTGATAATATGGTATTTTTAGAGCTAAGAATTGGTTGTATTAAATGTCTTGTTATGGCCTATGAGCATGAAATTTGAGATGTTTAGGTTGAAATCAAGAAAGGGTGAGAAATGTGGCCTTAAAATGGCCTATTTTCGTCCACACGAGCAGAGGCACGGGCGTGTAGTTTGGCCGTGTGTCCCTTGTATCTTTAAAATTTCAAAACAGAATGCCTAAGTATTTTCACACGGCTTAGTACACGGGCGTGTGACTTGGTCGTGTGACCCCTACACCTTAATTTTACACGTCAGTATGCTCACACGGCCTAGCACACGGGTGTGTGACCTAAGTCAGGGAGTTACACGGGCATGGACACGGGCTGAGACATGGCTGTGTGCCCCTATTTCGAATGCCCACACGGCCTGAGACACAGGCATGTCTCTTGACCGTGTGAGCCACACGGGTTGGCCACACGGGCGTGTGTCCCCTGCACCTAAGAAAAATTTTGAAGTTTTGCGAAAAAAAATTTTGAGGTTCCGATTTAGCCCCGATTCATTTCTAATGTGTATTTTGGGCCCCGAGGGCTCATGTAAGGGACAATATGAGTGATTTATGATTAGTTTTTGATATGTATGTTAAATGATATGAAATGATCTTATTTGATCTGAAAAGTCTGGTAATGCTCTGTAATCCTGTTCCGGCGACGGATAAGGGTTAGGGGTGTTACATTTTGTGCACAATAGTCACGAGCTTTGATCCGCAGCTCGTGACATGTGTGTAACTAGTTACAAATAAAGTTTTAATTAGATATTGATTATTATTAAATTTATATAAAATCGTTGTAACAAATATAATTTATGTTATGTTTATTTCATTGAAAATAAATTTCAAAAATGATTTCAATAAAAAATTTCAAACTAACGAAAGATATTTTACCCATCCAAACATTACAAAAAATCATATTTTCCAAAAATCTTTTTACCAAAGTTATTTTCATTGAAACAATCACAATCTTAATTACAACATTTTTGTTCTTGATTTACAAAAAAAAAAAAAAAAGAATATGTACAAAAGTCAAAATTTGTCATCTAATGAACAAGTTGTGGTTTAAAATGTGACCACAATAAATACCACAACTTACTCCGCAGCCTGATTCGTAGCACTTTCATCCAATTATCCTGTTTGGGCAGGTGCCCAAACGCATCCTTAATATTTGATTTTTTTGTACCACTTTAATTTGAACAAAATAAAAATTTTAATGGTTCATTTGCTAATAATCATAAGAACGACACAGTGGTCCAACTTCATTTAAACTTCTTTTTTAAACACTCAATTATAAAAGTTTAAAATAATCACCCAATTAATTATTTTTACTTTTTTTATTATTATCAAAATTTGTTAATCATTATGAACTTTATGATGGAAAGAGAATATGACAATTCTAAAATTAATATATTAATTTAACTCTTAATATTTAAACTTAGTATCAATTTGATTATTATTTTAAAATAAAGTTAATCTTCAATATTTACCCATAATTTTAATTTAATCTCGATCCAAAAAAATTAAAACTTTTTTGTTCTATTCATTTTTATTACTTCTTTTCTCCATGTTTCAGAATTAATAAATTATCAAATAAAAACAAAACATGACCCTGTCAATTTTTTAAAAATTATGGTTTCATGAATTAAAGCACATAAATCCTGCATCACACTAATTAACTGCATATTTATTCAACTCAGAACCCTACCACCACGACCCCGAATTTTACATGTTAATGTCTTCATAGTTGATTAAATCAACGCTAGGCAACAATAAAATTCTATGTTTCAGTATTTATAAAATAACACTTCATATTAAGTATTTATAAAATTCTATGTTCAAGTTGTTTTTTAGTCAATATTTTAACAATTATTTTATACCTTTTAAATCAGATAAAGTAAAAATTAAATTCCATCAAAGAAAGAATTTAATTGAACACAACTCAAAGGAAACGTCTTAATCAGGTATCCAACAAAAGTATTCTCGATCATGTTTCTCCAAATGAGTACACTCAATCAGTTATGATCAATCTCATCTCCATGCCCAAAATATTTCTTTTATATATATTATTTTAAAAAGAATAATATTTAATATACAATTAGTAAAGTTTTTAAATTTATAAGCAGTATTAAATGATTGGCTATAAAAGTATAATACAATATTAAAAATCTAAATATTAAAAAATGATGTGATAATTTTTTAAATTTTTTTATATACTTTAAATGCGAAAAAACTCACACAATTACCTAAAACAAAAAAATGGTGAAATCAAACTCAAAACTTGCCATTAAATTTTCATATTTTGATAGACTTTATTGTTGCCATAATAAACTTTTAGACATGTTTTGTCGAACTTGGTCGGAGTATGGATCTAAGCTTATGGGCCGACCAACCCAGAAATGTCATGTTAACTGCGCCCCTAAGCATTATTTATTTATTTATTTTCATGAGAGAGAGGGAGGCGGATGAACATGCATAGCAAATATTGTAATGGTTGACCAAAACAAAAGCATCCTTTTGAAGAACAATGATGGTCAATCATACCACCTAACCATACCCATTCTTTTATTAACTTTTTCATGCAAGACATTACTAGAATTCTCCTCCCGGACGGTTATTTATGTGATAATTTGGGTAAAAATATAAATTTAAAAAATGAATTTGAATAAAAAATAAAATTTATTTTTTAAATAGGTCATGTCTCAGGTATTTTTTTTTCATCTTCAGCTTAGCTCTGCTCGAATTTGTAGAAAAAATATTATTGCTATTTTTTGTTGCTTTTTTATTATTTTCTATCATATTGTTATTATATTACTATTATTTTATTTTTATTATTTGGATATTGTATAATTTTTGTTTTATTATTAATTTTGCTACTATTTTAGAGGTATTTGCTTGCTAAGTTGCACTTGTCTTAGTGTTATTTAAGTTTTTTTATTTTTTATTTTTTTCCATTTGTTGGGAAATATTTATTTTAATTTTTTTAGTGTATTTGATATATTATATTTTTAAAATTTATTTTTATATAAAAAATAATATAAAAAATGTTAATACGAATGGGCCAAGCCGAGCTCGGGTTTTAGCATTTTGATTCGGGCCAGGCTTGGACAAAATTTTAGGCTCATTTTTTGGGTTGGGCTCTGAACTAAAAAACGGGCCTAAATTTTTTACTTGGCCCTAACCCAACCCGGCCTATGAACAACTCTAAACAGAACCTACCAAAAATAAAATTATATAATAGATAATAAGGCTGGACCTATCTATGGCTAGGTCACCCAGCCCAGCACAGAGGCCCGTCCAAAAGGTGAGAGGTTTTGGAAAAAATATAAACCCGAAAAATGGACTTGAGCAAAAAAATAAGGCCTATTTAAAAAACGAGTTCGGGCCTTGGTAAGGACTTTTTGGCTCAGGCCTAACCTGGCCCAACCCAAATTTGCAAAAAGAAATTGATGTTTTCCCTCTCTTTTGTTGTTGCTTTCTCACTATTTTGTTGTTGTTTTCCCACTGTATTGTTGTCATTTCACTATTATGTTGCTACTATTTTATTGTTATTGTTTGAATATTACTGGACTCTTGTTTTATTGTTAATGTTGCTACTATTTTAGAGGCATTTGCATGTTAAGTTGCATTTATTTTAATGTTAATAAAGGTTTTTTTAATTTATTTTCAATTTGGTGGGAAACATTTATTTTAATGTTTTTTGTGTTTTCGATGTATTATACTTTTTAAATTTTTTATATAAAAATGAAATAAAAAAATTTATATGGACTGGGTCAAACTGGGCCGTGTTTGGATAAAATTTTAGGCCTATTTTTCGAGTTGAATCAAGCTCGAACCTCTCAAACGTGCCTAGAATTTTGTTAGGCCTTGATCCGGCTCAACCCATGAAAGTCTAAATAAGACTGTAGGAGCCCAAATTTTCCCGGGCCCATACCAAAAACAAAAAACCAAAAACAAACAGAAATAAAAAATATAGTCCATTTTAAAAGTCCATTTACAAAAGACAAGCCTAATAATAACAGGCCCAATACTAGCCCAAATGCTTAACCCTAAACCCTAGCCCACCCGCAGCAGTGCCACAAGCAGCTCTCCCTCCCCACGCGCTCGCCACGTCCACGCTTACGGCCTCCGTACAGCCACGCATGCATACACTTGCACAACACGACGAAAACACAGCAGGCATGAAGCAAAATGACAATTTTGTATTTTATTTTTTGATTTTCTTCCACTCGGCTATAAACAGAGGCCGAAAACAAATGTAGGGGGTCTCCTTTTTACGAATACATTGAATACAAGAAAAGAAAAATCAAATCAAAAAAAGGTCTATGCTTCTTCTTTATTTTTCTTTTTTCCTCTCTTCAAATCGGTTTTTATATACGTATAAATATTTTTTGTACATACTACATATATTTTCGAAAAGGATAGAAATAAAAAAAAGGAAAATGAGCGATTTACCTGGTTTTGAGCATCGTTCGTGGTGGCTCCACGGCGAGCATGGCGGTGCTCGGGGCTAGGGACGTAACCCTAGCAGAGAGGATTCCCTTCCTCTCTTTGTTTTTTTAGAAACAACACAGCAAATTTTTTTAAAAGAACAAATTTTGCCTTTTATAGACAAGAGACACGACGTTGTTTGAGGCTAATTGCAATAGCTTCAAAACGGCGTCGTTTTGAGTTGGATCGGGTTGACCCGACTTGAACCCTCAGGACCCGCGCGTTTTGCGGTGAAGGGATAGCCATTTATCACGCACATGCTAGGAAGTGCTACGAAGAGCTTCTCGGATATTGTAATGACAGGAGAAATGATCGAGAATGCCATAAAAAGTGGAAAGATCGAGAGGAGAAAGTAACAAGAGAATGGCCACAAGGAAGAAAGAAAGCGAAGTGAATAACGCAAGCATGGGGTACTCAAAGTTGATTACTGTTAATCAGCCAAAAACAGTGACTACTGGATATCAGGGTTCATCAAGAAAAGAATCTCGCACAAGGAAAAACACTGGAAAACTCTAATTTACACCGATCCCAATGACGTATACGGAGTTGTATCAAAATTTATTTGATATGCACGTTGTGTCCCCCACTACCCAAAACCGATGCAACTTCCATACCCAAAATGGTATGACCCAAATGCCCAATGTGAGTACCACGCGGGGTCACAGGGCATTCCATAGAAAATTGCCTTGCTTTCAAGAAATTGGTGGAAAAATTCATCAACATGGATGTTGTGAAGTTAGATGATGCGTCAAATGCAGAAATATGAACCTAGGAGCGTTTTGGACAATTGGACTGCAGAAGAAATTCCTGTAGTATTTAGAGCTTACTCGGAGTAATGTACAAAGCACTTGTTGCTTTAAGCCTAGAAGCAATAAGACTTCTTTTGTGAAATAGGCTTGTGTCTAGGATTTTTATTTCAATAAAATACATCTTTTTAAGCAAATATTTTTTCATTTCATATTATACATTCTTTTGTTTTTAGAATATTCTTTCATTCTTTATTCATGACCATACCATACAAATAATCAGCCTTAGAATCATTTATTCTTTGGATTTTTGCCTTCATACTTAGGTACCCAGATATCAACGACATGAGCGACGTTGTTACTGACTCCCTTTTTGAATAAGATATGGGTCTAAGGGATCTAAGGATTTTGAAGATAATAGAGATTGTAACTTATCTTTTGATTTGTTAAGGATGGTAAAACAAGATGAGAATAGACTCTACCTTGCAAAGGGTCAGTAGAAGTTACGAGTTTAGGAAAAAGGTGAAGATCGAAGCCTAGCTCACCACTGAAATAAGGCGAGACATCATTGAGCTATTTTCAAGAATTTAAAGATGTTTTCGCACGATCATATCAAGGCACGCCAGACTACTGAAACGTAGGGATGTTGCTAAGGTTGGAACCCATGTTAATGGTTCTACAATGGCCAGGCTAATCAAGATGTTCGGGCTACTAGTCTACCCAGAAAAGGAAATTGCATCAAATGCCAAATTAAGGAAGACAGGACTTATATGCCTCCTCCACTTTTTCTATATGTGGGGCATAGATATTATGAGACTGATCTCGTCAAAAGCATCTAGCCGACACCAATTCATCTTTGTGGTTGTCAATTACTTCACTAAGAGGGTGAAGGTCGCTTCATATGCCAAAGTTGAAAAGTCAACAGTCATCAAATTCAAATCCAAATCCAAATCCAAATCCAAATCCAAATTTGAATTCAAATTCAAATTCAAAAAAGTGGCAATAAAGAATGTCAGAAAGAAACATAATTGCGCAATGTCAAAGATTTACGGTCTGTTCAAAGATCAGACACCACCAGTGCAGCAAAGGCAGCCAAAAAACCATTCAAAAATTTTTGAAAATGACTGAGACTTGTAAAGGTTGGCATAAAGAAGTTACCATTTACCCTCTATGTTTCTTGAACGTTGGCCAAGACCTTCACCGGGGCATCTTTCCCATTGGTTTATGAAAGGGAAGCAATTGTTGGAAGTTAAGATTCCTTTTCTACAAGCTTTGATTGAATTAAGAATTGGATAAAGTAGAATGTCTCCAGTAAGCTTGATGGAAAGTATTCATCATAGTCAAATGTACTAAAAACAGATGATACAGGCTTATGAAAAAAAGTTTCGCCTAAGAGAATTTCATGATGGGGACCTGACATTAAGAAGGATTCTTCTCATACAAAAGGACTTCAGAGGGAAGTAAATGCCAAATTTGGCAAAACCTTATGTGGTGAAGAAGGCTTGTTCTGGAAGATCATTAACATTGACCAAGATGAATGGCAAGGATATGTTCAAGCTAGGGAGTTCAGATTTCATCTGAGAAGAGAGGCCAAGGTGAAAACCCGCAAAGGGCGCCTTGAGAGATAAAAAAAAGAAAAAAATAAAAAAAATGAAATGAAAAATTCAATCAAAAGAAGAAAGAAAAATGAGAGGCCAAGACGAAAACCCGCAAAGGGCGCTTTGAGACCAAAAGGGATTTGAGTTGAAAACCCGAAAAGTGCGACTCAAATTTTGATCAAAAGTGGGGCATACAGTAGTCTTGCTATGCCTGAATTAACAATGAAGAAGTATGCTACATCTTAGGGCATCGGCAAAGTACTCCGGACCCCCTAAACACATATTGAGCTTAAAATGGTCCTCAAGAAGTTTGAACAGAGAAGCTCAGGCTGCGATATCTGGGGCACCTAGTTTCCATTTTATCCATTTTAAATTTGTTATTTGGATTATCTTATTCTTTTCAAAGAATGTTCCCAATAAAATTTCTTTGCATTTGCTATCTTGAATTAACTTATTTGTTTTGAGCTATGCTCCTAATTAATTTCCCAATAAAATAATGATTAGTGGACTAATAATACTTTCATAAAAGGAGTTTCGTATATTACTCTGGAAGCTTCTGAATAATACAAGAACTTGAAACAAGACTATTGTTTAAAACTCACCAAGTTTAAGGAAGAGTCTAAACCGAGACTATCTCTTCGGATTTTTGTCGAGAATGAAGATTGAAAAAATGACAAGATATTGTGTCAGCAATATAACCTTGATGAAAAATGAGCAATGTTAACCTATGTGCAAAAGGGGAATCATTCTCGAAAAAAAATGATATTCTGCATACACATTTGGTTAGGTCGTCCGGGGAGTGATTAGTTGATGGAACAAGTTACAGATCCTGTATCTTGGATTTGCAGCCGGTTGGATTGAAGAAGAAAAAAATTCTAACCCCGAAGTTACAGTGGGGCAGATCTGTTGAGCAATATAATTGTTTTCTCGGGTTTTCTGTTGAGAACACCAGCCGAACAGGATGACAGCATAATACGTCAGTGATAAAGCCCTGATAAACAATGAGCGATGACACCTTAAACATTTAAAAGAGATCAATCTCATGACATTCTGCATTCATACAAATGTCAGCCATAAGACACATTTATTTAGGAGCATTTGATTCATTTCGATCATTGCATCCTGATCCTTATACATTTAACAAGGGATCATTCTCATGACATTCTGCATCCATGCAAATGTCATCCATAATATCATTTAGTTAGGAGCATTTGATTCATTCTGATCATTGCATCCTAATCATTGTAAAAAATCATTCTCATGACATGCATTCATGCAAATGTCGTCCATAATACATTAGTTAGAATCATTAGATTCATTTGATCATTGTTGTAACATCCCTAACCCGTATCTGTCGCCAGATTAGGGTTACGGGCATTACTAAACCTTACACAAGTCCACGCACTTAATAGGAACTAATACTTTGATAATTGCGTACTAATTTATACTATCACAATTAATCATGTGTATCCCATCTAATATCAAAACATTTATTTCATTTCCATTATCGTCAATACATTCAAATATATAACATTTCAAAATATATACAGCACTTTCGAATATGTACATTCTTCATTACAATATCACATACAATTATATCCTTGACCAATATACTAATTCCACATTCGATTATACCAGAAACATAAATTTCAAAACAACTTATTTATCACATAATTTCTTGTCACATTCGACAATGGTCTTTATGCATATATATTTTATTACGAGTACACCTTATCAAGATATTACATCAATGATTTAGCTATTTATAACACATGTCAAAACTTATATATTATCACTCAAGAGAAAATTTAAGCTCCAAACTAAGTTAAGCCATAACCGAATACCCACAAATAAGCACACATCAACTTGCTCGTAAATATATCACCCTTGGTATACGCATGCACAAGGTGCAACTTATTTCATCCATATCTAGTCACGTTGATACATTCAAATAAACATGCCGAAACAATTCATTATCCCAATGTCATAAATATATATATATATATATATTTATACCATATTCAACCCATTTCTAGAAAACTCAAAACTAACATACACCTATTATGAAATAGCTTTCAAACTAGGCATTTAATATATATGTATACTAAAATACTCAAATAATGAATCCATAATTTAACAAGCTCAAACCAACTCAAATAAAGAAACATAGCCATTTTCGCATGGCATATGTATATATATATAATTACATGACTTTCAAACACAACCCAAAAGACATAATACATGCCATAAGTTTCAAAAGAGATACAACTTATAAAGTACCAAAGATAGGTGATAGTGCGAATGACTTTGATGAAAACCCTCGAGCACGAGCTAGATACAACTTATAAAGTACCAAAGATAGGTGATAGTGCGAATGACTTTGATGAAAACCCCCGAGCACGAGCTAGCCTTCAAGATCTATAAATAGACAATCAAACACACGAACGGTAAGCTACTATAGCTTAGTAAGTTATAAGCAAAAGGTAACATATATATATATATCTAACTATAATACAAATTTTGCTTAACTCAACTTAATCCATAATGAGATGGTAACAACAATACATATAGTATATTACCATTCGACAATATCATGACTATTAACTCTCCAAAACGAATATCCCTATACTATTTATATCCATTTCGAATAAACTCAAACATTAATAATTACATCACATTATATATTTTAGTAAAAAGGAACTACTTACCTCATTAGTACCAACTACTCAACTATCATGCGTAACTTACTTACATGTCACTTTCGATTACCTCCATTCATTGATTCAAGTTCTTGAGAAGTCCGATAATCCGCACACACAGTGCAACCCATGTAACGTATCGCACACATAATGCCGTTACTTGTAAAAGAGCACACTTGGTGCCATTTATTAGTAATGTATTGCACAGTTAGTGCCATTACTTATTTTTCCGCACACACAGTGCCATTAGACCTATTTCGCACACTTAGTGCTCGGTACTCAAGCTCGCACACATAGTGCCCCTCAACCGAACCTTTCATTGTGTAAATGAACACTTATAATTTCAATCTCATGCATATATACACGAATATACATTTGTCCAACAACACCTCAATTTCTTTTTATCATACCATTTTATTCGGCACAAAACATATACTTGTACACATATATATTTTCATCCATCTACTCAACAAAAGCATCCCTCTCTTCTCAAATTCACATTTAGCTACTCTTTCCATTCATTCATATACTCATAATACTCAAAGAATACACACCCATACACATATATATAAACCAACTTTACATTCGGCTATCACACTCAAAAATCCATATCCCATTCGACAATTTGATAATTAAACCCTTTAATTCAATTGAACAAATACATTGATTTATAATAACCATTCGATTAAACCGATTGCTTATAAACTTACCTCGAAAGTCGATGAATTAAAGTTTCTTGGCTATTCATTCAACTTCGCCTTCTCCCGATCCAGTCCCATTTCCTTTTGTTCTTGATCTAAATAATTCCAAATTGAACTCATTCAAATACATTTCCATTCAATTTAATCCACAATCACATAATTAAGCAAATTACCATTTTACCCTTAACATTTGTAACTTTTACAATTTTGTCCCTAATGTACAAAACACAAAATACACGTAATTTGAGTTCACTCCCTAAGGGCCCAATGTTCATCATGCTTATATAAGTCTATACAAGCCATTTATTTAGCATTTTAGTCCTTCAATTATTTAATTTTTGTAATTTAATCTTTAATACTCAATTTAATCAAAGTCTCCAATTCAAAACATGTTGATTTAAAACATAACCATAATATTCTACCATCAAACATTTCAAAACATGAACATTCATCGATGGCCGAATCATCAACATGCCTCAAACTCAAAAATTTCAACATGGGTTGGATAGTATTCGAAGCAACGAACTCAAAAACGTAAAAATTTTCAAAACCGAGCTCAATTACTAACCTTACTATGACATGCAATGGTCGAATGGTTGGAAGCTAAAGTTTCTTCTTCTTTCTTTAAGTTTCGGTGAAGATGGTAATGAAAATGGTGAAATAAAACATGTTTCTATTTTAATAATAATAATAATAATAATAATAATAATAATATATCATATCATGCCATTATCTTATAATAATATATATATATATATATACTTTAACATAAAATCAAGGTCAAATGCCGTCCACTACCACTTACTTAAAGGTCAAATTGCAACCTCAATGCCCATGGAAAAATAAGACCATTCAATTTGGCCACTTAATTTCATAATGGCTACTTTTCCCACGTACTCGGTTTAGTCCTTTCACTTAAATTAAACACCCAAACAAACAAATTAACCTACAATATTTAGCACATGCTCAAACACATAACATAGATATCAAATAAAATATTAAAATATTTTTCTAACCCGGATTCGTGGTCCCGAAACCACCGTTCCGATTAGGGTCGTAATCGGGCTGTTACAATTGTATCCTAACCATTTTTGCATAAGCATAAACACATAAAACTGATTTTACGGGATAGGTCCCCCAGAGGACGGTGTCGCAACATCGGTGAATTCGTAGATCTTGTCTTCCTGAGATTGCAGTGAAGCGGATCAAAGATACCAGTCTGGCATCCCTGAGTTTGCAGTGGAGCAGATTGAAGAGAGCAGATCAGTTAAATATTGTAGATCTTATCTCACTGAACAATAGTGAAACAGATCGAAAGCCACAATTCTTATATCCTCAAAGTTCCAGTGGAGTAGGTTGAAGCTACAAATCCCTTCTCCCTGAGTTTACATGAAGGATCAGTCCTTGTTTATTTGAAGTTTCAGCAGAGAAGATTGAGGTTACGAATCTCTTCTCTCTGAATTCTTATCTCTTCGAAGTTCCAGTGCAGTAGGTTGAGGCTACAAATCCCTTCTCCCTGAGTTTACATGGAAGATCAGTCCTTATTTCTTTGAAGTTTCAGTGGAGAATATTGAGGTTACGAATCTCTTCTCCCTAAATTCTTATCTCCTCGAAGTTCCAATAGAGTAGGTTGAGGCTACAAATCCCTTCTCCCTAAGTTTACATGGAGGATCAGTCCTTATTTCTTTGAAGTTTCAGCAGAGAAGATTGAGGTTACGAATCTCTTCTCTCTGAATTCTTATCTCCTCGAAGTTCCAGTGGAGTAGGTTGAGGCTAAAAATCCCTTCTCCCTGAGTTTACATGGAGGATCAGTCATTATTTCTTTGAAGTTTCAGCAGAGAAGATTGAGGTTACAAATCTCTTCTCACTGAATTCTTATCTCCTCGAAGTTCCAGTGGAGTAGGTTGAGGCTACAAATCCCTTCTCCCTGAGTTTACATGGAGGATCAGTCCTTAGGTCAAAGCTACAAATACCTTCTCCCTGAAATCCTTATTTCCTTAAAGTTTCAGTAAAGTAGGTTGAAGCTACAAATCCCTTCTCCCTGAAATTACATTGAAGCTATAAATTACAGATCTTATCTCTTCGAAGTCGCAGTAGAGCAGATCAAAACAAACCTTATCTCCCTGAAGTTGCAGTGGAGCAGGTTGAAATCACAAGTCTTATCCCCCTGAAGTTGCAGTGGAGCAGACTGAAGACAGTTAATCCTATCTCCCTGAAGTTGTAGTGGAGCGGATTAAAACGACGAATTCTATACCTCTGATGTTGCAGTAGGTCGGATTAGATTTACCATAGAGAGTCTCATCTCCCTAAAATTACATTGGAGCGGATTGAAGCGCTAGTTCCTATGCCTTGAAGATGCAGTGGGATGGAATGAAGCCACTCGAAGAAGAAAAGCACCGAATGAAGTCAAGATTCGACAAGACCGGGCAAAATTGGCCCTTTTAAAGTCTTTGCCTCATTCCCGTTACACGACAATGAGCAAAGAAGGGCAGCTGTAGGAGCCCAAATTTGTCCGGGCCCATACCAAAAACAAAAAACCAAAAACAAACAGAAATAAAAAATAAGAGTTCATTTTAAAAGTCCATTTACAAAAGACAAGCCCAATAATAACAGGCCCAATACCAGACCAAATGCCTAACCCTAACCCTAGCCCATTACAGATAACAATTTGAAACCCTAAGACCTAGCCCCGTAGCAGCGCCGCAACCAGCTCTCCCTCCCCACGCGCTAGCCACGTCCGCGGGTACGGCCTCCGTACAGCCACGCATGTCATACACCTGCACAACGATGAAAACACAGCAGGCCTGAAGCAAAATGACAATTTTGTATTTTATTTTTTGATTTTCTTCCACTCGGCTATAAACAGAGGCCGAAAACAAATGTAGGGGTCTCCTTTTTACGAATACATTGAATACAAAAAAGAAAAATCAAATCGAAAAAAGGTCTCTGCTTCTTCTTTATTTTTTTTGTTTCCTCTCTTCAAATCGGTTTTTATATACGTATAAATATTTTTTGTACATACTACATATATTTTTCGAAAAGGATAGAAATAAAAAAAGAAAATGAGCGATTTACCTGGTTTCGAGCACCGTTCGCGGTGGCTCTACGGCGGGCATGGCGGCGCTCAGGGCTAGGGACGAAACCCTAGCAGAGAGGATTCCCTTCCTCTCTTTGTTTTTTTAGAAACAACACAGCAAATTTTTTTTAAAGAACAAATTTTGCCTTTTATAGACGAGACACGACATCGTTTGAGGCTAATTGCAATAGCTTCAAAACGGCGTCGTTTGAGTTGGATCGGGTTGACCCGACTTGAACCCTCAGGACCCGTGCGTTTTGCGGTGAAGGGATATTTCGCGACAAGTCCTTTCACTTTTGTGGCGTGTTACAATACGGTCCTGCGTTCTTTTTTTATTTTTTATTTTTGCCCAAGACATTTGTTCTTGATTCATTTTGGTCTGCGCCGAAACGATGCGTTTTAAGGGTTGGTTTAATTACCTATTAAGCCCCTGTTCTTTGCGCGCGCACTCCATTTAGGTCCCTTCTTGTTTTAATATTTAGCATTTAGACCTCGAATTTTGATTTACTTCTAAATTTGCCCTAAATCTGTTTTAATTTGCTTGTTTGTCATTTATTTGTTTATTATTATGGTTTATTTTAAAAAATAATTCTATATTGTCAACTACAGCCATTTTTATCCATTTTCTTTTATGCATATTATTTACATTAAATTTATATATTATTACTTTGAATATTCATATATATATATATATATATATATATAGTTAGTTTAAATTATTTCTACAAATTATTTTAAATTCTTCTTTATGTATTATATTTTTAAAATGGTTTTATATATATTATTCATGGTAAACTTCTTTTTTTATATTAGTAAATTAAGATTAATTGTTAGTTGAGTTTTTTTTTATTTATTAACTATTTCAAAATCATTTACATATTATCTTATTATTAAGAATGTTTTGTATAATATTTTTTATTATTGCCCTTGATGGTATTTTTTGAATTATTTTGGGTATGTATATGTGTATATATATATATCTATCTATATGTCTATATAGACGCTTTTATAACATCCATTTCAAATCTTTATTATATTTAGAATTGTTTATGTTTTATTTCAGATTTTCTTATTGTTGTAATGTAGATAAGATAAGATGTTATGTGATTTTTCTATATGTGTATGGTAATTCTTGTTTTATATTTATTTGTACTTTGCGATCTATAGTAGCTTTTCATTTGTAAATAATTACTCTACGTTGTACGTTATTATTCTATCGCATTTTATTCGTTTAAAAGTCATGTTTAATGTCGTTCAAGTTTCAAAATCATTTCATTCAAAGGTTTTTTTTAAAGGCGATGCTCGTGTTTGGGGGTTTCGAGAAAATCGTGCCCTAACTTACTGGGTTCCGATTCTTTTTCGTTAAAACCTAGCAATCGAGTCCCCTTTTCAGTTTTAAATTGAAATATTTAAATAAAAAAACTTATTCCCGGGAATTTGAGACATTGCGCCCCTAACTCACTGGGTGTGAAGTTTTATCATCTCGAGATAAGAATTTCAAAAAAAAAGAGAGAGGCAATGTTCCGTATTTGGGAATTTTGAGGAATTGTGCCCTAACTTA